>OX411748.1:23935918-25135918 GCA_948252205.1 Orthosia incerta
TTTGATAAACTCACTGACGCACAGACGGGTATTTGACCCTAAAACGCGGCCATAAGTCAATTTTAAAAAGGTCCCGCTTCCTAGTAATTAGCCTTATCTACTGATTCCCAAGCGACAAAGGAACAATGGGCGGCCATATTTTTTACCGAATTCTTGTCAGAACACATGTACTGTACTCAGACGAGTTTCAACTGCGCTGTTGGTTGCACGTTTATTTTTGTAGTGAGTATTTGCAAACTTTCGAGTTTTCATCAATTGATAAAATTAATAAATTGAGTTTCTAGCGAATATTTTCAATATGGATAATGCAGAACCAGGTATGTTTTATTCAAATAAATTGTTATTTCTAAAATAGGTTGTTTTTATGTAGAGTTATAGTGTTTTTGTATAACTGCATCATTTTTCACTAATCATTCTCACAAACAAATTTAGAAAAAGCTTATCTTACTGATAATCGGGCGTTATTGGATTATATCTAGTTTATTGTTTTGTAGGACATATATTTGTGATATATTATATAGAAAGAAAAATTGCCACTTTTTGCCTCTTAAATGGATTTCTCTTATTTTTATGTTTTAAGATCTCCATAAAACAAAGTTTGTTTTGCGGTTGTGATTTTATTTTTTGATTTTAATTGTTGTAGGAACGTCAGGGGCTCGAGTGTTGACGCGAATGGATATTTACAACATGATCCATAATACTTCTGATGGATTTACGATTAAAAAAACATGATGAACTTTAAGGAGAGTTAACAAATGACTCTTCTTTTGATGTTGAAAAAAAAGAAGCTTTTCGTCGTAAATTTGCGACATTTAAGCATGATTTTAAGTCAAGATGGCAAGCTGCAAACAGGCTAAACAGAAATTTTTAAAAAACAACAAACAATGGCTTCAATGCAATTTTGAAATACCTCGGAAAAGACTTTCTAGCGGTAGTGCAGGGCGCCCAGAAAAAAACTTTGACGATTTGTCTGAACGAAGCAAACGCAGAAAAACTAAGAATCTTCGTAGAAGCCACGAAGCTAGAGAGCTATTATATGTCGGACAAATGGCACTTCGAGAGCGTGGAGATACTGATGGAGCAAATTTTGTAAAGGAAATTATAGAAACATCGACACGTGGCCGTGGACATGAGTACCGCCTTGCGCAAACGTGACACGCCATCATTACCAGCAACACCAATTGCAGCCTTATCCATGTTCATTGAAGCTAATTTAACAAGGGGACAGTACGATATAGTGCGTGAGACAAATAAAAAGTTCTATCCTTGCTACACCATCCTCCAAAAAGAAAAAAAGCAATGCTATCCAGATCCTGAAAGCATTACCATATCTGACCTGTGCTGAAATAAAACTGCAAGCATTGCTGGACCACACAGCTAAGCGATTGATACTTTATTTAGAGGAAGTTATTTCTACTTTATCAGTAGAGGAGTTGTCAACACTTGAACAATATAAGTGGGGATGTGATGGATCACAACAAGCTCAATATAAGCAAAAGTTTGAAAATTCAAGCAATACAGATGCTAATATATTTCAGTCAAGTTTGGTCCCTGTTCAATTAGTTTGCAAGCGCAATAATGACCCTAGCTCAGATAAGACAAATGCAAATGTCATTTGGCGCAGCAACTCTCCATCTTCACACAGATTTTGCAGGCCCATGAGGATAAGATTTATCAAAGAAACGCCCGAAATAACGAAAGAAGAAATTAAACAATTTGAAGACCAAATTAAAGATTTGGATACTACCAAATAAACAAGTGCTGGACTCGAAGTTTCTGTCAAACACACCTTATTTATAGAAGATTAGGAGTATATAACATATCGTTTTATAGTTGTTTTTATGTTTAATAAAATAAAAATGTAAGAATTTGACATATTTTTCTTTTGCTTTTTCCAAACACCTTGATTCCTTTGCAATTGATATTTTGCCATCACCTGGGTTTTCAATCATGCTTTTTCAATAAATTAGGCTATTTAAGCACCAAAATATTCTTAAAATATTGTTAAATAATTTTGGCCACGTTTTAGGGTCTAATACCCCTCTGTGTGACGGACTAAACAGAATTATCATTTTTCTACGCAGGAAACATCCCTATTGGCTAAATATTTTCAGTACAAACCATTTGAATGAAAGAAAATAAACATTACTTCATTAGTATACCCGTGCGAAGCCAGGGTAGGCAGCTACTAGAATATAAATTGACACCACACACATTTATTAAGTAGGTACATATTATTTTATATTTAGAATCATTCTATATTTATATCAATGATAATTTATTGATCAGCACTCATTACAGCAGCAAGAAACGCACGAGCAAAGCAACACAAGACACAACAAGCATGGCAACCAACAAATTATGCCAGCTATTAATGCACAACAATACTGCAAACTTCCACATCCCATACAGCGAGGCTGTACAGAGCATGAGCATGGGTGTGGCCAAAAGGACAAACCTTTAGGACCCGCTGCCATACCATAACAATCTCCAGCAGGAGATTGTACACGGCTTCTATATACGTAGGGCATACAGAAGCTGTGGTCTAAATTAGTACTCCCGGAACATCTTGGACGTACTACTTCACTGGGACGAGATGCACCTTTCATTTTTTCAACATATAATGCACATGATTCGCTAAATCCTCGTCTCCTTTTAAAGAAATATGAATAAACACTGTCGTGAAGTTTCTTAAACACTGAATGAATTTTTTCGAGCCACTTCCATTGTGCATCCATAAAATTATCAACTGATAAAGTATTTCTTTTCTCAGTCTTCCGATGTCCTCCACAGCTAGTCGCACTGACAGTTAGCTGTAGTTGTTTTCGAGCTTGATTTAGTTTCTTCGCTGCTTTCAAATCTGCTTTTGCTTTAATATCAAACTTCTTTTTTAATCGACTTTGTTGTTTTTCTATTTTTTTCTGCAATTGTATTAATTCTTTTGCTAGTTGATTTAAATATTGTTCTTTCTTCATAAGCTCCTCTGCGCAAGGCGCCGATGGACTTATATTTAAATATTTTTCTTTCTTTATGAGAACCCCTGGACTCGTGGACGGCGAACTTTTGCTTACAGTAAAATTTATTTTTCTCTTGTTATACTCTGGGCACGGGCACAACGGACTCTTACGAACATTGAAACCAGAACATTGTACTTTCTTATTGAGATCCTCTAAGCACGGGCCTTTACCTACAGTGAAACTATGTTCTCTCTCATGGAGAAGCTCTGGGCACGGGCACAACGGACTCTTACGTACATTGAAACTAGGACATTGTACTTTCTTATTGAGATCACTTGGGCAAGGGCATGGCGGAGACGTGTCTACAGTGACACTTATTTCTCTCTTATGGAGAAGCGGACACAGCGGACTCGTGCCTACAGTAAAACTTTTTGATTTCTTCTTATGACACCCTGCGCAAGGCAAACGTTTATGCACAGTCAAACTATAAGTACTTTGAACATTCTTATTGAGATCTTTTGGGCATGGACTACCGTCCATTTTGCTTCTCTTTTATGCCCTCTGTATTGTTTTGGACGCACCGCGTCTAGGAAATGCAACTGTTTATTTTTTAAAGACATTGAAGAATTTATTCCTGTCGGTTAAGTTGTTTGTCGATCTAGGTAACAGCGGTTTTAAGTAATTGAGGACCTTTCGTGTTTTTATTTATACCTTATCTTTAATATACGTTTCTGCTTTTTCATTTTTTTTTACTATTTTGTTTTATATAAGAAATATCCTGTTTTAACTTCTGCCCATTTTATTGCTGTTGTATCGATATATTATTTTCCTTTATGTGTTGTGTTGCCATCCAGCTGTCTCTTTGACAAGCCAAGTTTTTAAGGTTTATTTTTTTTTACATCTGTGCCGAGTATAGATCAGCTGTACGAACTGCCTAGTAATGGTCCAAGATTCCAGAGCCTCCAGACGTTATTAAAATCTTTCTACACAAGATGTGTGGAATGGTACTCTCTTTCTTCTCCTAAAATTGTTTGTCCGAAAATCATTATCCATAACACGTTTGCTATAAACTTCAGTAACCATAATGTTAAAAATCCCGAAATTATCTTTAACATAATTATCTTTAGTTCTAAAAGTATTCCGTCATAATATCGAGTACTATAATAATTGCATCTCCTAATTTTACATGACTTAAAGTCATATATTATGTCCTAAGTATTGTGTTAAATAATGTGTATTATTCCGAATGTTCATGTATAATAAATATTTTTAGTCCTAAAACATTTGCTAAAAATTAGGTTTTAGTGACAGAAACGAATCGATGTAAAGCCGACGCCACGCAGTCTTGTCTACTCTACCCCTAGAGTGTAATTTAAAATCGCGTAGGCGCGGAGGGGCGAGGCGGCCCGCGAGTTGAGGAGCACCCGCCGCCGCGGCCGAAGCTGCGGCGGTAAGTGTTGAACCCATCTGCGTTGATAAACTGCCGGCCGGAGCCGTGACAGAAACCATGCCTGCTGCATGTTGCATGCTTGCTTGCATGCTGCCTGCTGCGTGCTTGCTTACATGTAGAGAAGTTCATAGCAAAAGCTTTGTTATACAAATTTGTTCTAAGAATGTTATTATTATAAATAAACATTATGTAATTTGAATTTAGGACTTATAACTTTTATTGAAAACGGTTTAATGTCTTTTGTATATTATTGATTGTATTATTTATTACAAACGGATTTAGGACATATTATATTTAGGGATTTCAATTTTATGGCATGTGATATATGATATTAAGTTCGGGTAAGTTATCATTCGGACAAATGATGATTAGGACAAAAAAAACTTATGGCACTTTAAATTATGGATAAAAAGTTAGGTGACACAATAGAGAACCGTGTGGGATAGAGTATTGTGACTATCTATTAGGTACTTTGGAATTACACATGGGAGCTTGAACCGACACGGCTAATTTACAGGCTGGGTGCTACGGGTATGTAAAAACATTACCCACTTTTGTTATAGTCTGAGCGCTGATTTGTTATGTCGACCACAACACACTGATCTGTAAATTACACAACTACGGAATTCGAGGCAAATCTGCTGATCTTGTGCTTTCCTATTTATCAAACAGACAGCAAAAATTACATGTTATTGGGGCGACGTCCTCCGTGTCTCTAGTCAAGATGGGCGTGCCCCAAGGTTCAATTCTCGGCCCTTTCCTTTTTCTTGTTTACATTAATGATCACCCTTTTGAAAATATATTAAAATTATAGGCCGCTATTTTTAAAATAGGAAAAATACGGATGTCTTACATGTCAACGAATGTCTAATTATTCTCTCAAAATGTTTCGCAGCTAACAATCTTTTACTGAATCCGTAAAAAACAAAATGTTTAAAGTTTTTTTTACCAAATGTACCACAACGTGACCTAAATTTAAATCTTGACGGCAAAAATCTTGAAGTTATAACGGAAACTGTGTTTACTTAGAGATTACTATTAATTCCATAGATATAATAAACAAAATTAATTCAAAATTGCAGTGTGGCGCGCACATTAGTAGAACTCTATCGGGTAGGTTAAGTTCAGTTGCATATGCAGTAAGGAAAATAAGGCAGTTAACTGATGTAGCCCCAGCTAGGTTAGTATACTATGCTTATTGCCACAGTATTATGTCCTACGGCATTCCGCTGTGAGGATCAGCAGCAGACGTCGACTCAATTTTCATCTTACAAAAGAGGGCAATCCGCGCGATCTATAAAATGGGTCCTCGCGAGTCCCTCAGAGAAAAATTTAAAGAGATCGATATACTGACTCTACCTTCACTTTATATTTTGTAATGTTTTTTGTATGACCGCAAAAATCGAGGGATTTTCAAAGCTAGAAGCGACTTCCATAATTTAAATACATGCAGTAAGCACGAAATTGTAATACCCAAATTCAGATTAACGAAAACTAGCAAGTCTTTTCCAATAAACGGTATACGCTTTTATAACAAGTTGCCAAAGTCAGTTATAGAACTGACCGATGGAAAGTTCAAAAACTACATCAAACGTGTCCTTATTAAAAAAGCATAATAATAAACTTTTTTGCAAGAAAATACTACCGACTTTTGGAAGTCGGTGTCTTTGGTAGGTACGATTTTTTTGCGTTATGGACACCGACTTCCAAAAATTAAGTTTTTTTTCACTTTGTAGTTATCGTCAAAAAATACTACCGCAATTTTTTTTCAATTTTTAGTTGTACCTACCTAATAGGCAAGTAGTTAATAATGCCAGAATAGATTATCCGAATATCATGAAACTGAACATAACCGGTGAAATGAGAGTGTACCAAGGTGAACTGTAACATCTGCGTACCCCTTTAGAGCGTACTGGCGTGATGTTATGTTATGAAATGGTATAAACAATATACAGACATGCGATTGCAGCAATCCCAAGAGATTTACCGTTATTTATTGAAGAGTTCTGTTGTATATCTCCGAAGTTCTTCATCAGATCGTCACCAAATTAAAATGGGACCAATTTCGGAACATACTCTTACAAACAAAAAAAGCTTTTTCAAAATCGGTCCACAATTGACGGAGTTATCGGTGAACATACACAAAAAAAAAAGAAAACATGAAGTCGAACATAGAACATCCTCCTTTTTAAAAATCAAGGACTACTTTGAAGATAAAAATTTTGACTATAGCTCCCTCTCCGCATGTGGATGTCTCTAAAGAAAGTTGGTGGACTTTTTGTTCGTTGAAATCTTTACTTTCTGAAGGTGTAAAAAAATATACATTACTATGGTTAATTTTCTCAGAAAACGCAAAAATTAAGTTAATCCCCATATTTAAATCAAAATTTTAAGATAATATTTAAATCTACAATATATTGAGATAATTGTAGAACCTTTAAATTATATGCGTAGATGCCTATTTATTGCTATTTTAAGATAACTTATATACGATTAAAAATTAGTGTAGTTTTTTCGATATTAAGTCAAAATAAGGGGAAAAAATAAATCTTTAAAATAAAAAAAATTACAGTGTGTTTTGGGACATGAAAAGTTCAGTACAGTTTTAAATAAAGACCATAAAAAAATGTAAAAGATAAAAATAAAAAACCAAAATCTTGGTTGTTTGAATTTGCACATACATTTTGAGGTTATCTGAAAAAAGTGTAAATACAAAAGTTGTAGATCTTTTTATTACCTATAAGTTTGCTATTTAACTCTTTTCCATAGAACTTGTAGTTTTGCCGGAAATCGAGATAAACCGTTTTCACCCTTAAAAACTCACCCCTTCCACTTCCCGACCTCAGATCGCCCGTAAATTATTTTCCTTTAATTTTTGTTATATTCTCTTCCTTTTCCAATGGGTTTCATCCTACTATAATTTTTTCTTGTGAAATCGCATGATTTTAGGTGACTACATTTTGGTGACAAATTTACTATTTTGCAGACAAACCCTATTATTTAAGAATCACAAAACTAATTAAATTGGCGATAGCTTAAATGATACCCCTTATTGTCGGGTCTACGTTGTCCTCCAGCACTAATGCTGTAACATGGAAATATTGTAAAACCAAACCATTTTTTTAACGTAACTGTGGAGTTTCTTGCCGGTCCTTCTCCATGGGAACGACAAACCCAAACCGTGCACCTTTTATCGGCATTTTATAAGTACCCATGTAGGCCAAAGTGTTTTCTTTTTTTTGTCTATATTGATAAATAATTAATGATTAAATAATATTGAATTCATAATCCATACCAATAGGTATGATAAATGCAAAAGTAAATCTGTCTATATATCTCTCAGATTAGAGAAAAGAAACTCTAACGTGAGGTCTATCTTACTTTTTCACGCTTAAACCGCTGATCCGATTTATATCAATTTTTTAATAAAATTATTTAAGACCCTGGAAAGGACATCGGATAGTTTTTATCCCGGCAATTATCCTTAAGAGGTCGGAAGTTTGTATAGCGAACTAATAATGTCTTATGTAACGCGGCCCAAAAGACTTTTCGTTCGTTTGACATGTTATTGCCAGCAGGACCCTTCAAATTATCCTACTTCTATGACACCTACCTACTACTTCATCAGTGCAGTGCGTTAGCAACTGTTTATGAACATAATTAGTTGCTCGTTTACCACGCACGAGGCGAGGACGGAGTTCGACTGACGTCTGAGAACCATATTTGAGAACAATATCTGAGAGAGTGTAGATAAGTGACTAAATAGGCAAACATATTTTAAGTAGTCTTAGGACAAAATCTGTTTATTCAAAACCTAACCCGAAATCATAAGCCGGTCGCGCGTGTTAGATTATATTTTTTCATTTCACTACGAAACTCGACACGAGCCCCGCACATAGGTAGGTAGATATGCCCCGCTCATTAAGCAACAAACCCGATTATTTATGTCTGCAGGATCTAAAGTAACCTAACATGAAGGATATGACGGGAGCTGAGTTCGCTTGCTTTGCTCGCTCACTTCAGCTCCCGTCATCCCCTTCGAACCCAACCTATTCGTGTCGGGGTGCCCGAAGCTACCGAGCGCGATTTGCTCGCTCTTGGACTAATTCGTCGACCGGGTTAGGTTTTTCGTAATAAACCATAAAATCAGCCCTAAGATTATATAAAATATATTTTTTCTGCCGTCAGACAACTTATTAATCGACAAATAATTATGACTATCAAACGACAATGTTATTCCACGGATAAAATATATCTAGGTATACCCGGTTCCTGCCGTTGAACCGGGAAGTATAGCAGAAGAAAGGGGAGGCCTATACCCAGTACTGCCCAGCAGTGGGGGATTTTCTTTTCGGGCTGAAAATGGTGATGATCCATCGATAAAAAAATTGTCTAAGGAGTTCGAACCAAGGAATGAATCTAATTTATGTGCAGGGAAGTAATAATTATATCGAAGTAATACTTTGCAAAAAAAATCTATGGTACCTATATTTTACGTTACTTACTGTGCTTATTTCATTTCTCGTTCTCGACGTGATTTTAGCAGGTATCTATCAGTCGGTTTCTCAAGCTTAAGTTGTTAAAAAAGGTCAATTAAAATAAAACGAAGACAGTAACACATGTACGGGGTCAGCGGCCACCGCCCCGCCAACTGGGATCGCATGCCCGGCCGGGCGCGAATTCCCAGCGAGTGTCTCATGCACCCGCACGTTTGACGAACAAAGAGGTTTTTATCTCAATCCGAACAAAACAGGCTCCTGTACTTATGTAACACTGGGACAATGATGTGACGATATCGATGCCTATGCACGTGTAGTCTCTGTTTGGCGAGAGATTTTCCATGTAGAGTGCGTAAGTATAAATCTATACTAATAATATTATTTATAAAGAGGAAAGATTTGTATTTTTGTATATAACGAATAAACTTAAAAACTACTGGACCGATTTCAAAAATTCTTTCACCGTTGGGCAGCTACGCTATCCCCGGGTGACATAGGCTACTTTTTATCCCTGTATTTCCTCGGGAACGGGAACTACGCGGGTGAAACCGCAAGGCGTCCGCTAGTACTTAAATATGATTGTAAATAATTAAGTTATAGGTATGTCTTATAGACACAGATTGACTAAATAACAGGCAACGCAAACGGTTAACCACTAAATTGATGTTTAGAAGAGGTAGAGGTCCATTATATGAGCCCTTTCATCTGGTGCCCTGAAGAGCAAGTTGTAAGGGAGTTGAAAATTTTGAGTTGGCTGAGGAAAAAGCCGTAGAAACTTGCTCTTTATTAAATTTGCCATGATCGAGCCACGTACTACTGACCCAGTCCTAGACCTATTTACCATAAAGAATAAACTTCAAGAAAACCAATCAGTATTCAAACGAAAGCCTCAGATAAATGGAAACTTACTACATGTAACTAATTTGAATGTCCTGAACCGTAAGACTGATGAAGACCAACGTTGCTCCTAAAGGTAAAGCCAGGTAAACTATCACTTCACCTTTGCCATATCCACGCGATTTGTGAGTTTAGTGTATTTCCTGCATCAGTGAGGTCAGCGTCTCAGGCTCTCGGCACGTTGCGAGCGGCACCGCGGAGCGGACACAGTCGTGAGTCGCGACTCTTGCGCAGAATACCGCACGGCTCGCGCACAGGCGAACGTCCAAACGGCCACCGGCGCCCGCGCACCTATCACATCGAAATAGTGACAAAAAACTTGTGAACATTAATTTGAGTTGATCGTGGAAAGTTGTACTTCCCAGCAAAGGACGGATCCCTCGCGACGACTCCCAGGTATTTTTAGAACAGTCGTGCTCTCATCCAGAACTGGTTTTCTAGTTTAACATCGCGAAAGTGACTCGAATATCTTGTTAATTCATACCGGTATATGTTATATGTATATAACATATTTCAGTTTAAGCTTTATAATTTCTGTAAATCAATAGTGTGGAGTTAAAACAGTAGAGGACATGGGCATGGGTACTTTGGGCAGTACCTATGAGATAAACAACATTCTATTATTAGGAAAACGTGTCGGCTTTATTTACGTTTCCAACCAGTAGCTACAAACATTCTTACTTAAAACATTCATAATATAAATAGCCATCTGCGTATCATAAAGGTTGATTCCTGAATCGCGAACTGTTCAATAAATGAAAATTTCTAGTAGGTCTTATTGTCATTGTCCGCTTATCACTATCCACCTACGGAATTGGGTATGTGTGAAGTGTGACCGGTGCAGATAAGCGCATACAGTAGCGCTATTAACATTAATGTAACAATCGGTTATCTGTTTGCAGGGCGACTAATGAAATGGCGCGCTACCAGCTCTTGTGTTTAATCATCGTCGCCACGATGGGTATGTAATCATTAGAAACTACTTAACTAGAATATAAACAAGCCACCATTTCAACGAATACGAAAAGATTCTTAATGTTTTCAATGATCAGGAACTTGGCACAGAAATCATCACATTCAGCCTCGTCTTGTGGCACATTGGCATAAATACATAATAACAGCTTAACGATATTCAGGATATCTCTACTTAACTAATGGAGTTTGTTGAGACCAATCCCTGAGTGCGTGCGGTTTAAGTACCCTTCTCATTTGATGTTCAAACGTAAAGTTGCAGAGGAAGTTAAATCAACTTTTCACTACTTACAAAAACTTTCTATGTAGGTACTGGTTACGAGCTGCAGAACAAGTTCTGGCTAATTGATAAGCAGACACTAAGAAAACCTTATAGCCAGCTTTGAATCTCGTAATTATTAATAAGTGCTACACCAGAAAGAAATAGGACCATCTACCCTGTTTGATACAATCCCTTTTATGGATCACAGATAGAAAAAAAAAACAAAAGGCTTTATTCCCTGAATTTCTCTAGATAATTCTGCACTATTGTGTACATATAAATAAGACACACTTATATCAATATTCTCTACGAGGTCTACAGCAGACAGAGCTCATCTCTGCTCTATCTACCCGGTTATCATGAATGAAGCATCTAGCACTGGAAGCACTGATAAACTGCTAAAAATTAAATTGTCAAGTGCGAGCTCGATAACTCAATATCTCAAGAAGCACTTAACTTCCGACCACAGACTCATTACTGCGGAACTAATGGCGCTTTAATTGTATACAATTTGTTACACTCAAATACTGAGAATAATATCTTTTACGTGGGAGTGATTCATGATTTCGATGATTAGTTTAAGAGCAATGGAAGCGACTCATCAGTCATAAGGAAACCCATATTTTTGTTATGTAAATATACCTTATATGTGAGATCAGAGATACAAAAAACATGAGTGTCGTCTGTAGTAGTAAGTAGCGTAAAATGATTTACATAGTGATTCATAGCATAGCTGGGTATTGGCATCTCAGGTGGCCGTGAATGAATGAAGTTTGTGTTTGCACCGTTTAAACATTTACCTCATCGTGGCCTTTCTACATTGAGTGCTTGGTCTCTCACGATATTTCAAGCTTAATATTTTATTAAATTAAATAGAACCACATGTCGCAAAGCTTGATAGCAAAATATATAGGCTAAATAATTTAACGTGAACAGATGTGAGCTAACATGGTGAGGCCTAATTTTAGATAGAAGTATGCAATATACATAAGATAGTACACAGCGACATGCGTGTGCTGATATAAATAATAGTAGTTTAGCTAAGATACTAACTACGTATATATAGACGAAACGTGACCAAGCTCAGTTAGAGAAGGGACCCGAGCCCAAGTCGATTATTATTCCCTTTCCCGGCGCAGGTCACCGGTTCAATGTACATGCATACAGATTTTATAGTCGAAAGGAAGTTTCTGCTTTGATTATAATTGACCTTTACCGCCATATATGTAAATATAAACGCACTGACCTGGGCAAGAGAACCTATGGAAAAAATGATGCTTATCACGCATTCTACAGTTGAATTTAATCAAAGCTAGAATAAGAAGTTTTCTATAACAGTAACAGACATTGATGGTCTATTGTCGTAAGGTTAAGCACCTTTTGATGTAGCTACACCCACGTTCAATATGAAAAAACTTTTAGTGTCTCGCAGGCCACCCACCGGTGGCATATTGGGTATCCAGTCTTAGTTAAATTAATTTGTTTTGTCAATTGGTCAGCGTTCGGAAGGCCATTAGCCCAAAGTACTTAACAGCAGTAAATGTTTACACACTCACGAGAACTTAAGTGGAGCCCATAGAGTTCTCAGGGACTTCTCGACTACCAGAAGAAATATTGGAATAAAGAAAATTCAAATTAAGGGACTCGTTGGTAAGACCAATCAAAAATCTGCAGCAACGCTTGCTAGTCCCAATAATGGTAGCGAAGAAGTATAATAAAAAAAAACTAAACAAATACAACTATCAGTGACAACAAAGCATCACAATATGATAAAGATATTATTTCAAGAAAAATACGACCTACCAAGATACTGAATCAAAAAGTAGGTGAAACCTAGAGACATATAAACCTACATAAAATCATGCAAGGTTCCAAATATTCTTGTTTGTTTAGCTTGTAGATCTGTGGGCAGGCAGTGGTATGCCACGAAGATAACAGAACGCTTAACCAATTTACTGTCTAAAAGGAAGACTCGAATTTTATCTATGTTGAATTGTTGATGACTCAATTGAGTAACAGGCTCGGCAAAGAGAATTCTTCTAGACTCTGACTACTTACATAACCGGCTCATTACGGCGTGTTTGGATATCGATTCTACTATTATTATAAGAATAAAGGTGAGTTTGTTTTAGAGTGGAAGCCTATTTGCTAATTTGCTCAGCTTCATTTTTTATTTTGATTTCTGAATAAACAGAAGCACATCTTTAACTAAATACTACACTGCTACACTAATTATTGCCATCAACTGGATTATGCAGCAGTAGCCGTATAAATTAATAATTTACACCAAGCATGGTTTTGAATCAATTAGTAGTTTTCATGTGAAGTCTTCGTGAGGCTCAGTGATTATACGCGGAAGCGTTTACCATTCTTCCGGCAAGGGCCGTGAGAATGGCGGCAATAATACCATTTAAGCCTTGTTGAAACACTATGGAATCAATGTCTAAATAAATTGTTGAGCTAGGTAATCTATTGCTGACGGAAACAACCACAATGGACTCGACCATTACTGATCAAGATTACTTAATTGCTGGTGCCCAATTAGTTACAGTGACGTGCTGAACAGACAAAGCCTTTACTAAGAAAATGTAAAATCTGCATCCGAAGAACATCAGTGCGGCTACAGAATACACGGAATTGAGGCAATATCTAATTGCAAACTGCATGAATATAATAATGATTGATTACTACCTTTGTCGGAGATAAAGCGATTTCTGTGAAAATACAAGTAATGAAATCACCGTTCGAAATGTTTTATTATTCGTTGTTTGCAACTAACAATAAAATATAATAAAATTGCGACCTACTACGGTACGAGAAGTCTTTACTTTCAATGCTATGTATCGCCAGCAACGCCTCCGGCTAATATTCTACGTACTAACAAGATCTAGACGATTTGCTCCGATAAATACTTTCACTTGGAGATACGAGGTTACTCTGAACAATGAGACGGCTATGACTGGTTATGAGTCACCTCATCAATTGCTGTATCATTCGAAAATAACATACTAAATATGAGCTCAGCAGACGTTGGTAACCCAGGAAACCGGATTTTAACACCGTTAAATACACATTAAGTTAAACCTGCGCCTGACCCACTAATTGAAGTGTTGGTTGGCTGGCGACAAGAATGTTTGCATTTAGATAAGTTTAGAGTCCACTGCAGTTCATTCTTTGTTAGCTAACAACTTAACACTGGTTATAAATGCACACTTTGAACATGGCGATAACGGTTTTTCGACATTTCCAAATAACTTTCACGTCGGTCGTGTTAATTGATTTGTGTTACTTAGCACTTTGTATTAATCTACTAGTCAAAATCTGTGTACAGAACTGATTGTCGTATTCCAGATATAAGAACGTGTTACGGCGAGAACTCGGCCACATTGAAGGAACAAGAAAGTACTCTGCCTGAACTCGCTAAAGAGGTGGAGGACAACAGTCGTTACAAAACACTAGAAGCTAACGCAACCGTTTTGAAGCTTTTAGTGGATGACAAAAATGGTGTCAGCAGGTGATATAATGATTGGGTTTACCGAAAAATAGTTTTAAGTAGTAATCTGGTAATGGAGATAGATTTCGAAATGGTTTTCTAAAAGCCGACCTAAGACAGGAGTCGTGTTGTGGTTTATTCCCATCGGCCACCTTCGAGTTGCACCCCGGTGGTCGATGGGAATTATTTAGTGAAAACTGCCACCTTCCTTTATTCCCATCTGCCACCAGGGTGGTGGGTCGATGGGACTTATAGGTACAGTACTTGACAATCTTCTTGGCCGCCCTGAAGTTTGCTACAATGGCTGTGCAGTAATAAATGTCGTATAAAAACAGAAGCGCGCCGTGCCTTGCGCAACGGAAAGCAAACTTCAGGGCGGCCAAGACGGTTAGCGAGTACTGTTAACACTAGTAACAATGAGCATGGTCCATTATGGACAGCTGGATCCTGTAATGGCCTCATAACAACTCACCATTACTTATAGACAGCGTGCAACTTTTTGCAACCGATTTCGTTCCATTGCAACAAACGTTTACACACTTATTTTTTTATGACTAACGTGCAAACGGATGTGGAAATAATTAAAACAACACTGTCTACAGATCGGAAGTGTTCGACATGCTTCACTCTAGAGATGACAATGAGAAACATGTGGACTTGCCCACTTTCCCTGAAGACGCGGAGGATGCCCGCGCAGAAGTACCTTCAATACCCGACTCCCAGGCAGAGTTCTTACAAGGTAAAACTAAAAATCTTTTGCATTTTTTTTTCAAATTTTTCACCGAGGTACACGTTTACGATTCACCTACTTTTGTGTCATGGACGCTTGTTAAAGCAATGGAATAATTATTTGAGTCACGATTTCATTGCTAAAGGTTTATGTAGGTAACAAGAATCTACGAGATCAGTACCTACGTCAGAAGGGAATCAGTTTACAACATTTACTTAATCTTTAGGTCAAGCTTTTCGAAATTAACCTTTTGAACGCCAATGTCGGCTATAGCCGACATGAGCAAGCGTGCCCTGTGCGCCAACGACGGCTATACTCGACAAAAAACAGGTCGCAGAAAAATACTTGGCGTACAGGGCATAGGAATACCGATATGGCGTGGCGGTGAAAAGGTTAAGGTTACACTAGTCGAAAAAAATCCCATACAAACGTAGTCTAGGGATTATTCCACTGTTTGACGATGTACGTTCAAAATAAAAAGTGATATCAATTTGTCTCATCTTTATCTAGCCCTGTTTGGAAGCGAAAAAGTACAAAAATTAAATATTCGAAAGTTATGAGCGTCGAAAGTTCCACATTTCGACACTAATTTTAACGCATTTTTGGGCGCAAATAAATACCATAAGAAGACGGAAAATTGCAAAACGGCCTCCATACAGAGATAGATTAGTAGTTCAACAATGAATATAATTTTATTTTGAATAGATAGATTTAGTCGTTTTTTCATGATATCTAGACTGCCAAAGGTCTGTTTATAAAATTTCGCGCGCTCGGTTTCGT
The DNA here is from genome assembly GCA_948252205.1 of Orthosia incerta. Taxonomy (NCBI): domain Eukaryota; kingdom Metazoa; phylum Arthropoda; class Insecta; order Lepidoptera; family Noctuidae; genus Orthosia; species Orthosia incerta. Next base: position 23,951,959 of record OX411748.1, read on the forward strand.
CCTAAATCATTATCCATTTCACTACAAGTTTGCAAAAGTGTGTATTCGTACGCGAACTAGCTTCCTACGAGCAGTAGGAAGCTAGCGATCACAGCATCTATCTCTTCCGCACGTGTTGTCGGTTGATATAAAATGCACTTTAACCCCGCGCACAAAATAGTTCGTGCCGTCGACTAGTGTACCCTTAAGAAGACTTTCAAATAATCTTTTCTTTTTCCAGCACCTGGCGAAGAGGTTCGCAAAGATTCCCAAAATATACGATACTCTTCTGTCCGAGGCGAGCCGATAGGTGCCGCCGCTGGCATCATGGTCGTGGTGACCTGCAGCATCGTATGCCTCGCCTACACAGCGCTCATCGTGTGGAGGAGAATATACTTGTAAATATACCAGACTTCCTTCGATAAATCCGATTTGACTTTAAGTAAACGAACAGCCGCGCTTAACATAATATTTATTTTTGTACTTTCCAAGTTTATATAAAGCGCCTATTGTGTGGTGTAACACGATATGCGCCTTCCCGAGACCCGGTGCGTAGGAAGCGGTCAACTGGGACGGAAACCGCGTTATGCGAAGTGAATATAACCCTCTCACGACATAAACGCCGAACAAAGACTTCGCAGCAGTTTATTGTTCGTTTTATTGCATTTCGATACAAACTTCTAAACCCCTTTTAGACGCGTTGGTAATTTAAACTAAAATAGAATTTATGCTCTTTCCAGAAAACGTAATGGACTCAAGCATGAGCTTCTACGGAATGAAGAAAATATTGCCGAGACTAGGATAGAGGTAAGTGATATCATAGAATAACTAATAAACATTTTTTTTTATATTACATTATTGCAGTCGACCGCGTACACGGTGTGCTTACTCATTCTCGACGACTTAGAATCGTATATCGTCATCAGTCATCACTATGATAATATTCCTTTTTTTATATATCTGCAACTAATTTTTTGCATTTATTTTTATTTCAGACTTTGTCTATCTTTACTTTTTTTTTATTGTTTACTAGAAATTAAGATTAAGAGCGGACCCAACACGCTCCCTTGTAGAACCCTTTATAAATTTTTTGAATCGTTGTAATTGCGTTTTCAATGCTACCTAGTCATTTGTTCCTGGCAATTACTATATATTTAAATTCAATGCCTATCCTGAAAACTGAGAGAAACTGCTGCTGTATTTAATTCGTAGTTATCAACATTATCGTTTACCTTAGGCAGTTTATGAAAGAGCTCTGAAGGATAGATTTCTGGGGATTTTTATAATATTTTTTATTTATTTTGATAACATACTTATTTATTTTATTTCAGCTGTGAACATTTGCATTGAAAGAGCCTCCTGAACGCGTTACTCGATTCTCCAGACTGTCCGTTCCGGTGGCACTATCTGAGAAGCTTCAAGACTGAATTACACTAAATTCTGTAGAATTAAACATCATTAGCAACTAAGTAGGCCTTAGAATATGAATAATTTTACATCCATACGTGAAACACTTGTAAAGCTAAAACTGCTAACTGCTGCTGCATAATTTGCCATTATGAGAATAATGTTTTGTATCAATTTCCAATTGGATATAATAAAACATGATTTGGCACATTGCCATCAGTAAGATAAATGATTATTGTCACTGAAAATACACTAGAAAATGTGTTGCAATATCTATATTGATTTCATAATCTTGTTATCAGGCTCTACTGATTCTAGTCAAGGTAAAAGATTTTCTGCCAGAAATAAATTGTAATTTTTGGAGTAACTCTTCTAAAGAATCATCACATTTCCTAATATACTTATCTCAAATCCGAACAAAAATTCATAGTTATTTTAAGTACAATATTATTAATATTTTTTTTAATATTTTTTTTATTATACTTTGAGAGATACTTGCCTTCACAGTATTTACTTTCAAAATAATAAAATGTTTGCTGGTTACAAATAAATCTAATGAATAGTGCCATAACACTACTTTCTTCGAACCGACAGTGTCAAATTGTAGTCATTTTCAAAAAACATGATTTTGTATGTAAACTATTGGCATGTTTAAATATTTATTTATAATTTAAAGTCAGAACATGTCTGTGATGTTTTTAATTAAGGCAATTTGGTAATTAAATTTTTAAGTAGATATTTATTTTCTTTTCCCATTATCTATTTTTATTCAAATTATAAAAGGTTTCAACTGATATCTCAGTATGTTAAGCTTAATTAATGAACAAAATAAAAATACCGTTTCCATAACAATCCAAAATTTTATTCATTTCATTTCATTCAAAATCTAAAAATACTACGTAAAATTGTTGATTAATACAATGGGCTACAGCCAAAAAAAACCATCAAAAACATAAAAACAGTAACGGAGGTAAACTTAAAAGTATTATTTGTTCTTACGTTCTACTGAATTATGAGCATGTTTTACTGAGAAGTACATAATACATATTTTGAATAGGGTAACAATTTCTGTAAGTAATAAATATGATCACAATTTGTTTATCACCTTGTTATATATTTTGTGGTTGTTCACTTGTTCTCCTTGTGCTTGACTACAACGGGGCCGACGTTGTCACCGGTCGCCTTATTGTGGGCGCCATGGGCTCCATCACAATACGGCCACTAGAAATAATAATATATAATAATTAAATAAAAGATTTACCTAAATAACACTAAAGGTCACAGGTGGCTAGTTCCTTGGTAATAATTGGATTATAACATAGATAAAAGTTGATACATTATTATTTGTTTACACCCACTCCTAATCTGATATCGTCATCAAAGTCAATATGAAGACCGATAATGAACTATGTAGGCCATGAGTGTCAAATAAAACTCACAACAGTTGATAACTTCAGAAACATAGTAACTAAATAAGGAAACCAGACATTTAATAAAGTTGTACTGAATTAAAGCAATTTCAAACCCATGGTTAAAAGTCTCTCGGAATGACTCATACCAATCACAAATGTTTTTATTAATGCAATTAAGAAAAATAAACTCGAACTATTAAGTGGGTATTCAGAAAAATAACATTAAAAGCATTTTATTTGAATCATTACTTCAAAAATATGCTTACAAAAGAAATAGGTACTTACATTTTTGCTCCTCCAACAACGACACAGGGACGCCTTTTCAGTGATGTCTTCAATGTCAATGAAATCCACTACTTTGTTGATATCTTTCCTGATAGATGGATTTGCATGTCCATTGCCCGCAGCACGAGCCTTCTTAATAGTGTCATAAGAGTAATAAGAAATTCCTCCCACCACTACTGCAGGTGGGATGAGGGCAAGCCAATCCTTCACTGAAAAATAAATAATAATAAGTTAGATTATTACTACAGCTGTTACAATATACATAGGTACTAAAAATGAATTCATTACAGTTGCATGTTATCTATAATCTTTTGTTTGTCATGTTGCAAAGCTAAGGCAATTCATAGGATTTGAAAGTATGTCATTGAAAATTGTACGGGAATGCCACAAAAACAACCTTAACAATATTTTAGGCTAATAAGGATTTTATTACAAGTACATAAAGTTCATTATCTCATGCATTACATTTTATAACTGTATACTTTTTGTAAGAAACAAGTAAAGTATAATTGTAGCACTTCCAAGAATCTAAAGTAACTGGAGGTAGATAGTAAATAGCAAATTTTAATTTTAGCTAGATCTGGAGCAACTATCTCAGCCATCATTGGCGCTTTTGTCTAGATTTACTTTAAAAATATTATGTACACATGGTTTAAAGTTTTTTATCTTACCTCCAAGGTGAAACCAACCCCCAATAGAGTCTGGAATGGGCAGTCCAGCCAAGTAATTGGGTATGGTACTTTTCACTAAGGTCGAGACAATGTACATTTTGATGATTTTCTAATTACTTTGATTAAAATTTTGATAGCAACCAATGTGCCGCCACTGTATGTATGTACTAATTTTATTACACAACGGTAGCTGAAAGAAATGAATTGTTACAATGTGTAGCATAAATTCTTCGTCGAAACTTCAATCTTTAGCATAAAAAGCGGCGGCAGTTTTGAAAATATCCAAACTTTAGAAACTATTAATGCAAAATGAATAGGAATTACGTTCATTTACATTAATGGATCATTTTAGTGGAAACTGAAGCAATAAATAACCCACCTTCAAGCACCATCAAAAATATTTGGAGTTTTGACTTTTTGTTTTTGAGTTTTTTGACATAGCCTAGCCTCCATCTATGCTCCTCACACTGACTTATAAACCTATGGACTTGCCATATTTACGAAATTAGCGTGCATACCTACATAAATCGGGCAATTAAGATGGCTGCCCATTGGCCAATGAGGTAGGCCATTTGCAACTATTTGACAGCACAACTACACAGATAAACGTACATATACGGCACACAACTACCAATTTTACTCGGCAATCAACATGGCGACCGGTCATGCATAGACATGATTTTGACGTCACTCAAAAGTGTTACCAAGTTTAGTCCTTGACAAACATTTAGATGTCTCTCTTTTCATATGCAGCTCTTGGTTAGTTAAAAAGAGACAAAACGCTTTTTGACATGCGTGTGTCGATATTATAGATATTTGTATAACTATTCTTCATATAGTAGAATATGCCGTCTCCATAGTTTTTTAGCCAATGAGGTAGCATTGGCTCCTCAAGCCTGTTACACTGACAGTGACAGATGACACTGATGACAGTAATTGTGTAAATTATACACATCTGGTGCCATTCAAGAAGTGAATTAATTTTAGTGCTGCCAGCCTTTGCTCCTAGTTATGTGTATAAATAAAATGCGTCTTATATGCCTGCGTTATGCATAACATAACATAAAATATAAGTATATATATATATGTATTATATAAGCACGTCGAAATGCTTACATCATGGGGCCCGAGTGCACGTCTCCTTTTTAAGGAGTTCTCTCACTGTCTGATCGACACCGTGCGTGACCGGGCTGGCTCGTTCTTGCCCGGATGACAGCGCTGTGGAGAAGTACTTCGACGCCGCCTTTCACCACCACCACACACACAGTGTACCTTTCTTTTGCATAATAATAGGTTTCTCATTTTACGTGCAGCGATAACTTTGTATGAAACTCTACGAATAATTTCATAATCCTAATTAATTACTAAGATACTTATACACTATAACAATGAGTATCTTTCGTAAGCATCAAGTTAAACCAAAATAACGTAATTTCAATTTCATAGCTGTCAAATCGGACTTCTATTGTGACGACTTTAGTATAAGTTACAAGACCATTGAGCTAGGAATAATAATTCCTCTATACATTAGCTTATACAAAATGTGTGAAATACGACACAGAATGTGAAACATCGTTTTGTTTCATTCTTTCTAATGTAGTAATCGTATTTGACAAAAGAGACAACAATATTTCAGTTGTTGCTCATTAAGGTAACATTTTGTTATGACGTAGTGACAGTAGTCTGTAGGTACGTGCCATATTCGCCATATTATGTGACGGATTTTGTGGTTGTGTTCGTGGTAGTCCTGCTGTCAAATGGTTGTTTACTTTTTGTTTTATTATTAATGTGTGTGTGTCCCGTGATTAACACAAACATAGCGTCGGCAGCCATTTTAAGTACCATTTTAAGGTTTAGGTAGGCACGTTTTTTTTGTAGGTATTTCCATACTATTTAATAAGTCTATGTACAAGACAAATAGTTTAGGTTTTAGTATGTATATATTTTTTTAAATGTACTACAAGGTTTCTGGCATTAGTCTGGTCTAGAAGCAAACCTAAGTACAATGATAGCAAATATTTATTTTATTTGGCTTGCTTATCACTTTCACTCGCACTTTCTCATTAAAGTAAGCAAACTTGATTAATTATCTGAGGTCTCCTTAGTGCACCAAACCAATGAATGTTTATACATCCATAGGTTTCCGGATAGCCTGGGAAATGGCCTGATAGCCAGGGAAAAGAAATCATACTATACCTTTGGGTGCTAGTGTTACGGTTTTCTACGCCAGCAACCCCTATTTTTTAAATTCTGAATCGGATAGAATTTTTCTAGTCTCTTTCTCGAAACCGGTCGCACTCGCAGTGTCCTGCCGTTGCCGGGAAATGCAATAGTGTCCCTAGGCCCTAGACCAAGAAGAGAATACCACCCCAACAAATCAAACTTCAAAATAATTTTGTATCTGTGTATACCTGTCTTCGCTTTGGTTGGGTGCGCTTGCTTTTTATCGTGTGTTGTAAATTTTATGAATATTTTTCGTTTTATAATAGAATAATATCCATTTTAAATAGTCCCTCATGTAGTTTTACTAAAGTGTTAATAGTGAAATCCTTTGGTGGATGCTAATCAATGCTGCTGTACACTGAATATGGCTGACGAAAGACTAGTGGTTCTGAATCGTAGTGACAATTTGGGATTCGGATTCTCTTTGCTTGGCGAAGCCGGTTTGCCACATATTATATACGAGATCGAAGAAAATTCCCCTGCTGCTCGAAGTGGTGAAGTAAGATTAAACCTATTATTTTTAACACATACAAAATACATTACAATAATACCTACCTACTTTTCTTTAGCTTTTTGTAGTACCAAACAAAAATCAAAGTCGGGTCAGAATTGCATTACAGCTATAATCATTTAAAAGTTCTATAATATTTCTTGGTTCTGATACAGTTCGACCACTTGAAGTCTTTAATATCTATTTCTATGTGCCCTTACTGATTTTTAGATTATGTTTACTAATCAAGGTTTAATTATTTTTTTTGTGGACATAAGCCTTTAAAATAACTTCATTAGGTATGTTTACTTTAATCCCAGTTCAATGGTGAGTAATGGTGTTGGTAATATTAGTAGTAAACACCCAAAACCATTGTGCCTGCAATCTGTTAAGTGTTAGTCCAGTATGAATCATATGCCTCTCTCAATGTTGCTAAAAACAATAAATATATAGATTGTTTGACTATTGATATTCTAGCTTTTGTGTGCATAAAATTTACAATTACCTAACATAATTCAGTGGTAAATAGTTGCTTTTTAATGTATTTTATATAAACAATGATGACATAATGTTATCATACCATAACACCTTGTTATTGATTAAAAGCAGTTACAATAGATAAAGATAGTGTTGACTTCCTTTTATTTATTTATTATTGTTTTCACAAAGACAGAACACAGTTTTTATGAATGACATTGTAATTTCTTTTTTTTACAATTGTTTATATTTGCTATTATTATCTCTTACTAAATGTGACTTAAATTTAACTGACTAGTGGAACTCGCGTGAAAAGTGTTTTCTTATCCCAAGGGAACATTATACCGGGATGAAAGTAGCCTATGTGCTATTCCAGACTATAATCTATCTCTGTGCCAAATTTCATCCAGATCCATTTTGGTGTGATAGAGTAATAAGCATACATCCATGCTTCCACACACACATACTTCCATCAATGTTTTCTTATCCTGAGGGAACATTATGCTGGGATGAAAAGTAGCTTATGTGCTCTTGCAGACTATAATCTATGTCTGTGACAAATTTCTTCCAGTCTGTTCAGCCGTTCTGGTGTGATTCTGTAACAAACATACATCCATGCATCCACACACACATTCATCCATCTGTTTTCTTACCCCAGGGGAACATTATACCGGGATGAAAAGTAGCCTATGTGCTATTCCAGACTAGAATCTATGTCTCTGGCAAATTTCATCCAGATCCTTTCAGCCATTCTGGTGTGATTGAGTTACAAACAAACATCCACGCTTCCACCCACACATCCATCCAAACTTACATTTATAATATTAGTAGGATTCATGACTCAGTTCTTAATGCTTTTAGTTGAGTCAGGATACTTTATTAAATATTAAACTATTTCAGAATTTGTAGCTTTGGTATTAATATTTTATTTTACAATAAGTAGGTATAATGTTAAATTTAATAGTTTCAAACAGGAAACAATTATATAAATTAGGCAGTTTAGTAACATTCCTATACTTATGTCACTTTTAAATATACATTTTGTCATCAATGTTTACAGAATGACTTCTAAACTGTGTGTCCAATGGGATTTCTCTTTAAAAAATTTAATGCCCTATTAACTCTTTAGGGGAAGAATTTTCGGAAATCCTTCCTTCATATTTGTTATAAAAGGAACTCATTGTGCTAAATCACAAGCTTCACAAAATAATAGAATAAACTGTACTTTACACTAATATCAATACACATTTTTACAATCCATACTAATATAATCTATATATATAAAAGAAAAAGTATGTATGTATGTTCCTTTTAGACTCCAAAACGGCTGGACCGATTTTAATGAAATTTTCAGAGAATTTTTAGATTGATACAACGGATAATCCTGTAAAGTTTGTGTGGATATCGGACCATTTTTATAAACTTTGAACGCGGTGGAAGCCTCGTGCAGAATCAAGTAAATGCAAAAGTAACTCTGTCTGTCAGTCTGTCCGATATCTTTTCACGATTGAACCACTTGACCACCTTAGATGAAATTTGGTATGGAGATTGTTTGAGACCCTGGGAAGGACATTTATTCCGGAAATCATCATTAAGGGGGGTGGAAAAGCAGGCAGTTTGTATGGTGAACTAATAATTTCTCAAGTAAGGCGGCCCACAATATTATTGCGCGATATAAAAAAATAGGCTCGGGAGCTCGTGGCTAAATAATAACAGCCGCACGGGTCGATCATCAAGGTTAAACTACGCTTGACGAGGTCGGTCCGTGGATGGGTGACCATTTCAACATACCGAGTTTCCTCCGTGCCACGTTAAGCCGTTGGTCCCGGCTGTCATTTGAAGATCTTTGACAGTCGTTACGGGTAGTCAGAAGCTTGAGATTTGACACCAGTCTTGCCAAGGGGTACCGCATTACCCAGTTAATGGGTTGTGGAGGTCAGATAGGCAGTCGCTCCATGTAAAACACTGGTACTTAGCTGAATACGGTAAGACTGGAAGCCGACCCCAATATAGTTGTGAAAAAGCTAGACAGATGATGATATAAAAAAATAGGCTATTCAAAGTACTAATGCTATGCAGACAAAGTAGCTGACAACAGCTCTGCTAATTCTATCATACCATCATACATAGTGACTTTCCCTTATATTTATTCTTAGTTTTGACTTGAGAGCTGTGACAAAGTGAAGTTGATTTTAATCATCTCATTTAGCATTTTGTAATTAGTAATATGTTTCTGCCACCTGCATCTGTGAGGCATAAAATATCATCCAATTATTACTTAGTAGCTATCATGTCAAGGTGACCATGTTTAGGTCATTTATGTATACTTAATTGTCTACCTGCATAACTTTAATTACTTAAACAGTGCTTGATCTAAGTTTATGTACATTTCATCTCGATTTATTCAACATAAAGACCATATTTGTTTATATATGCCTTTTTTGGCAACTTGCTGTTGTTTACCCTGAACGAAAGCCTTTAAATGCCGTGTGCTACGAACTTAATAAGATTATCAAGCTCCAATAAGTCCTTCTAATACCTGACTTTAAACATGTTATTGATTAATAATAACCTTTCTGTGTCAGCTGCTTAGTGATAGTATGCTAAAATGCTAATTAATACTTTAATAGAGAAAGAGAGAGTTTCGAATATTATGGTAAATTAAACAGGTTCTCCTTAAATTCTCCATGTGGTATTATTAATGGCATAAATGTCATGGGCTGCACCTAACATGCAGACAGGCTGCTACCAGTGTAACATGGACATAATAGTGAAGTATTCAGTGGCCACTGTAGTAGGTACCTGACTCTGAATGTAACAGGTAAAATCAAGCTAGGTACTATCCAGTTGTTTACTTGTACTGTGCCCCACCTCTTATTGAAACTCGTAATTTTACGACTGGCTTTAACAACAACTTGTACAATAGGACCTGGATATGTAAATTTTATAATTTGCCAAATGACGTCAAAGATTGAAGTCATTGAATTTCAGTGTACCAAATAACTAATAATTTTTTATTAAACGCGATGAAGCGTCACTGCATTCGAGTGCGCGGTACTGCCATGACACGCTGGGTCACACAGACGAAGACCGACGTTAGAATTTAATTCACTCACAAATTATACCAAGGCCATTTTAAACATATCTTCATGACTGTACCACTAAATATTTGCATGTCTACGATGCGAGAAAACCTACTAAAAACAAGGCAATAGGGCACCTCAATAGAAAAATAGGAAGAACATTATTTCCTATTGTTTTGACTGAACTTGAGTTACCGTTAAACGTGACTGCAAAGAGATTTTTTATCGACGTGAAGGTCATGCGAGAGTGAAGCTACGAGCTACGACCAAAAGTCATGAAACCTGTTACTCACGATTACATACTAGTATGTTGTTACGAAATGGTTGAACAACCAGAGATGAGAATGTTGAGATGTATGTGTGGAGTGACGAGAGTGGATAAAGTGAGAAATGAGTATATTAGAGGAAGTTTGAAAGTGGCGCTAGTGACAGAAACGTTGAAAGGAAACCGTTTGTCCTGGTATGTCATGTGATGAGGAGGGATGAAACGCATGTTACTAAAAGAGTTAAGCCTATTAATGTGAATGGATGGAGAGGGAGGTGAAGGCCAAATAAAACGTTGATGGACTGTGTGAGGACATTAAAGAAAAGGAAGTCAGTGATGGCGTGACGGGGGACAGGACGGTATGGCAGAAGAAAACATGGGATAAGGGCAGGAAGAAGAAGTTAAACAACCAGAGTATCTCCAGGGTAAAGATTATGAATAGGCTAGGATGTTCAACACATTGTGTGGCTCTTGCTATGTTGAAGGTTGTTAATAAAATAATCAACGTGATAGGTGTCGCCGTTTACCGCAGCGATCAGCCGGCCACCCGCCACACGTGTTTTGAATTACAACTTTTTACAATGTAAATGTACGCAAATTCAACGTTATTTGTTTTCCTTAACAGTTGACCTAGTCATTCAGTTTTAGTGCTCGTCACGTGAGCCGATAGACCTTCCAATTCAATGTCTGTAATTCAGACAGCTCCTAACTTCATAAATTAGATCAGGAGACTTGTAGATGTCTAATGACATTCTCAGAAGGCGAGTCACTCATGTACTGGAATGTAGTAGTATCATTCCATACAAGTCTACTAGTTTTCACTACTTAAACGGCATGTAGGTATACTCATGGACACGACCCGTAATCCCACGTAGGCGTGGCAGTCTGCTTAATAGTCGTTGAATAGTATTTTTTTATATTATTCCACTTTAATTTATTCCAAGTGTCGTATTGTTTATATGATTCTATCCGGAAATTGCAGAACCGTTACTAGTTTTTATTAAGTAATAAAGCTATATAGCTCCCACAGACATACATCTAACTAGACAACGCAAGTCCCTCCATCTGTATGAAAACCAATCGTGCCACTTTATCACAAACAATTTAAAAACAAATTTACTTACCAATGAAAGAAAACATTTCCAATGCTTTGGCCAACGTTTTCTATACAGTTTTTACAGCTTAATAATGGCATAATTAGGCATTTTTCTAGATTTAGGTGGATTTCCGGTGCCGATAATGCTAAATGAAAAGCTCAAAGTATGATCATGTTCGTACTTTTACTCCGTTTTTTGACACGCGTACCTAGTACATACAATCGCGTCATCTAGTTAGTTTTATATCTGTGATAGCCCCACATGATGAACAAATCAAGTAGTGCCAGATGAATTGTATATATGCGTCGAAACGGCTAACATTGTTGTTCCCCAACCGGAATGATTTATTAAATCTTTCAGCAGTTTCCTCATGGCGCGTTTGATCATAATATTTCGAAGTCTTCGCACAAAAACATTCTGAGCTACTGAGATCAGATTGACAACGCAAAACTACCCACAGAGAATAATAAGATAATAATGCAATATTGCACTTGTCAATCATCACGCTTTCGATTTGCCAATTATCGAGTGAATTATTTGCGTCGCTCATGCGTGTAAAATACGCATAGTAAAGTATATCCGAAGCTTCGTAATGGTAGTGGTGTCTCATCCCATACAAAGAAACCGTACCGACGTACTGTACTGATTATTTTTTATACATCGATCGTGTTCGGTTCCGTTCCACGGATATAAACGTAACTGAACGCGATCGATTTACAAAAAATAATCGGTATAATCAGATGAAAAACGCTAGTTACGTCAGCACGGTTTATTTGTATGGGATGAGGCATCTGTATGCTAGTATTATATTATGTGTGGTAATAGTTTCGTCATACGACAGCGCAGACCACTATGCACCCACCACAAACAAAAACGTGTTTGTTTTGCGATTAGGATCAAATGTCATTTGTTAATTTAATACCTTTGATTGGACACGATAATGCGAAAGCCAACCGATAAACGTTCTTTCACTTCTAATTATTGCCTAGTATGTAATCGATCAATTTCTACATGATAAGCTGGCGCAGATTAGACAAGCGTTGGCAAAATAAATCATATACATAACACTTGGTATCTTCGCACCGATTATGATGTTTTTGTTACCAACCAAGGTTGATTGGATGCAATGGAACTTGTTTTTCTCAAATTCTCACTCGAAATTTTCATAAAATCATTCGAACGAAGCAATATCTGCAACGTCTCGGTATATCTTTAATACTTAATTAAGAAAGTAAGGATACTCCGATATTACCCTTCGCACCAGAACACCGTTTTTAGGGTTCCGTACCCAAAGGGTAAAAACGGGAACCTATTACTTAGACTTCACGGATCCGTCTGTCTGTCTGTCCGTCTGTCACCAGGCTGTATCTCATGAACCGTGATAGCTAGACAGTTGAAATTTTCACAGATGATGTATTTCTATTGCCGCTATAACAACAAATACTAAAAACAGAACAAAATTAATATTTAAGAGGGGCTCCCATACAACAAACGTGATTTTTTTGTCGTTTTTTGCTCGATATTAATAACGGCAACAGGTAGACGCTTGAAATATTCAAAGAATATTTAGTTGTATATTCACTTCAAAAAATAATAATTATTAAATTAAAATAAAATAAATAAAGGTCCCATACAACAAACGTGTTTTTTTATGATAATGGTGCGGAACCCTTAGTGCGCGACTCCGACTCGCACTTGGCCAGTTTTTATTAACTTCAGACCAGACGTCATTAAAAACGGCCATTGTATTTGATCGCGGTTTAGTCTCTGGTTTTCATTTCCAGTTCACCTAAGTTTTTCGTATTGTATACGTTTCGTAATTATTTTTCCCGTCGTTTTTGACTCGTTCGTACTGTTCAAGCATTTCAAATAACTTAATCAAATTGGACCCCCTACCCTTGTTATTGTAATTTCTCATGTTGTTTTTAGTAATGCTTTGTGTTATCGGGAATATTATTGTACCTATTTTAGCTATGTAGTGCGTAGTTAGTTCAGAGTCTAACAATTATTATTATAGGCGTACTGCTGCATAGCATAAATCATTAGAAACCTTTTTCCGCTATAAACAGACCGAGGAAACTTAAGTCACAGCTTATTATTGGCTTCCTTCGTTTTGAACAACTGAATTTCATTAAAAGTAATTATAATAGTTACTTACAGGTAAACGAGGCGGTATTGAAGAATTTATGTTCTAATTAATTTGTTTGATTACAATGCGTAGGTACTTTTGACTTTGAACACAAAAGTTCTTAACGGTAGACGTTTTTTCTCGGTGGTCAATGCTCATTTATACTGCGCTACCACAGGGAGATAGTGCAATTATGTGGGACTCCAACGCACTAAAACTCCACGGTGTCCTCCTGTGCCGCTTATGGTGGGAACACGGGCACGCTCACACTCACGAGATAGGGAGAGCGGCCAATTGAATGCTATACCGACACTCCTCCTCCCTTGCGGTCCCACCGCGTGACCCTGTCCAGGCCGCGGAAAGTAGGGAGAGCGGCGCACCATAATACCAGCACTCCTCTCCCGCCGCGGCCTCCACCCCCAGCTGCGATGCCTTCCATACGAAATCGCGCCTGTCGTCGGCCCTGACGAGTCCTCGGATTCCTCTTCGTTTCACCGTGGGTGCCCAAGCCACAGCTACTGAGTCCCCCCGCCGCGGATATCCACCTACCCTAGCCCTGCTATGCTTCGTCTGCTGCTTTGTTCCTATACTATGGTTCGTCTCAAAATATTCTTTATCCATTTTCTCCTATGGAGCGCCTAATCTTGTTCACTGCCTTTTCGTTCATATCATTCTCTCTACACTCTCCCTCTCTCACCACTTTTAGTTACATGCATGAAAGTTCTAAAACATCGAATAAATTATAAAGAACTAGAATTAATAAAAGTGTATCATCAATACCTAATGAACAGCACCCATGTCATTTATTATACTGTGTTTTATTACAATTAACTTGCTAGCTAATAATTGCCTATTTGTCATAAGTTGACGTCATAACAGAACTGTACTCCCGTTTTAGTGTTTGACGTTATGTGCCTATTTTCATTGATAGCGCCTTTCGGTATATTTTGTAGCCAAAGTCCAAACTCAAACTTGCTAGAAACAACTTGAATGAGGACCGAAACAGTATGATTGTCATCAATCTTATATGGTCACTTTTGGTGCAGCATTTTTGCTTCTTCCACACTTCTCGACCAACTTTTATCTCAGTATTAACCCCCTTCCTGGCTATTTCTTATTTATCAAAATACAATCGTTTATGGGGTCTTCTCGTACTCTAATAGCCATTCAAATTTCTATTTATCTCACGGCTTTTATATTATTCTTCCTTACCATGAAAATCGATGCATCCCTCCTCCACTTTCAGGCTTTCTCTTGCATACTAATTTCTAATTCTATCAGTAGATACGTTACTGTACCATGAAAGGATCGTGAAACACCCACAAAAATGCAACAAAATTTCCTGGGAGTGAGATCTATCAAATGGCATTCGCTTGTATGTAAAACAGCTGTTTGGTGTTAATGTTAACGTTTACTCTCTTCCGCATACTTTCGCCTCTCGCATTGATAAACCTTTCACATTTGATGAGACTTGTGCGTAACAGCGTTGCTATGGTTTAGATGACGTATGCGTTCGAATATTTTATACATTAGGCCATAAACATTGCTGGTTCTATAATAAAAGGTTATACTAGGGAGTATTGTCTCATTCACCACAACTATAAACCTGTATAGCGACTATAAGCTTGACTAATTGATCATGTTTTAAAGTAGATGTGTGAAAGTAGTTTTTGATTTAAAAATGATAAGCCCATTGCTGCTGCTTTCTTGTTCCCTCTCTCGAAGCCTATCTGGCTTTTCTAGGATACTTTAATTAACACTCATATTGTACAAAAGATAACATATCTGTATAATTGTAGTTCAAAGCAAACATATCTTCACGGATAATTTGAAGTATCCGACAGAGAAAAGTTTAGTGTCCATTCCAGACTGCAGCCAGACTGACGGAGAGCGCACTTTATTTGAAAGAGAACATAACATTTTCAGTCTAGTTGGAGACTGTCCGACACTAGTCAACAGACATACAAATAGTTCCACGTAAAAAAGACTATCAATATCCTCGAAATAACTGCATAGCGTCATGGAAGTTATGACAACAGTACAACACCCATTACCTAAGTTTTAATTAATTGATCGAGCAATTACGTCTCGATGTTGTTTAAAGAAGCAACACCCTGTTTGCTCAACTTTGCATAAAATTATACAGTAGAAAAAACTAGTTTTATCCTGAAATCGCGCTGGTTCGTAACATTATTCAAACGACGTTGTTTTCCCGTAAAATGTTAATGACGGACGTCTGTAACAGCTCATTCAATGATGCCGCGTTATAAATATAGTTTACACCTTGTTGTTTTGTTATAGTTTACACCGTATCCCACGTCATCCTGTCCAGGATGACGTGGGATACGAGTATCCCGGTGCAGGAAACATCTTAGCAATAATATTAAAACAAGTTCCATTGAGTTTATGTTAGGCACTTCTGGATTTCTGAATGACGTAGTCCAAGGTGTTGAGATAAAACAAGTCTTTAGAACGTGACTAATTTCCAAACAACCTTAGTTTGTCAAGTTTAATCGTAGCTCCGACAGCCGGTGGAAATGACCCTCTTTGTGAACCGTGTAGGGTAGCATTGGCAACTCGATACACTTAGCACGCTAGCTGGTTGCGGTACGTTTGAGCTCATTTCACTCTCATAAGCTAGATATAGCATCCAGTAGTATATCCATACAAATAATGCGTATCGTTAAATCGCTTGGAAGAGTAGCATAGATACGAACAACAAAATCTAGGTGAACAAGTACTAAAAGCATGTAGGTGGTACATAAAAGAAGAGTCCGCGAGTGGGCGTAGTGGCTGCGGTCGGAGTTACTGGCCGCCCCAAGCGCGCCGCTAGACGACTGCAATAAATTCCTGTCTGCAAACACATGCCACATTTTACGTAAGTGTAGCATTACACAAATAAACAAACACTAAAGTTGATTGGAAGTTGGAAGACATCGCCGCAGTTATGCTACGTCAGCAAGTCTTGTGATATCATCTAACAAACAAACTAACTTAGATGCCTTTCATTCAACACTTGTCTAACCGCGTTCATTACTCCTTTGCTATCAGATATCAAAAGAAAGGCTATCAGACAAAGAAAAATGCTTCACATGTTAACCTTCCTTTCATTTGTCAATAAATATCTTTCTTTTGTAGAAACTGGAAAAATGTATAGCATCCCTCTGTCCGCATTGGAAGATTCCTATGCTAAGACAAACCACTTAAACTCGTTTCATTAAACACGCTACAGCATACTTAATGACTCCGATCTGTTTACTAACAAATTACAAAACTAACTGTTTATCACTATGGTCTAAAAAAAGAAACAGATGATATCGTATGTAAACAAGATGCCAATGTTCTATTTCCAAAGAGAGCACTGTTAGGTCTTATCGAATTAGGTGGCGGAACTTCAAAGTAAGCTGTAGCGTCCATCATCGGAGCTCAGCTGCCACATAATTCATATTTCCGCTACGCACTTCTGTAGGAGTTTGATCAAATTTATCTGTAAGCTCAATCCATTAGCGGACCCTCGGGCCTCGTGTGATAACGACAAGTTGTCAGTGCGACGGCGGGCGCGGCGGACGCTCGCACAGTCGCAGCTACTCCCCATTAGATAAACTTATCCATTCCAACGTAATGTGCTTGCACCCGGGAAATCCTGTGACCACGAACAGCACCGGAATATAAATACGACCTTAATCAACAGATAAAAGGAACCGTGTAGTTTGATTGTTTGTGTTGCAAGTTACGAAGTGTTTTTAACAAACCGGTCATGATTAATGGACTGCGCTTCAGTGAATCATTGACATCTCCGCAAGGATGCGGAGATACCGACTGTTAATCGTCAATAAAGTATTGTTTAACTATAGTTTCTGTGTTAATAATATTATAATCTGTGTGGGTGTGACATTAGCAGCTTACTGAACTCTGATCACGTATCTGCTTGTGATTTGAAATTTAAGGCCGGTATTCGGCAGCATTGCCAAATTGGGACGATAATGAGGTATGAGGTACAAGCTCAATTTGATGGTACTGTACTTACTTGGTTCTGGTCTTTATCTGTGACGGACTCTATTTGTTGATCATTAGAAGACATCACATATGCAATACCAAAATTAAATGTCGCTGCTTGAAAGTTACTTTGGCTCAATTTTGACGCGAAGGTGATCTAATTGAGCCAAACTTATGTACTCACATTATCCGGTTCTGTATTGAGACCTTGTTTGATTCTGGTCTTTCGCCTGTAACGTTTAAAGTCACGTGTTGACTGCTATTGAAGGCTGCGGTATTCATGCATATATGCATGTTTAAAGTACATTATTTTACAATACTGGATCGATTGTTAGTATCGTCACTCCTTGAATCCGCAACTTCGATGTAGCAAGATAGCAAGCAAGTCACTTTCCAGCTATGTTTAATAACCAGTCGGCTGTGACTACACTCCACCTACCTAACCAGCTAGGAACCCATGCATTGTATCTCTACATGTATCTTATAGTTTAGATTCATATGCAGTAGGCCCAATATTTTAAGATTTGAAATAAGTAAGTGAATACGCATGTTGGATTACAGGTCGAGGCGGGAGACGTTTTGCTCAAGGTTAATGGGACTGATGTAAACCGGTTCACTACCCGAGAAGGTAAGGAATTTGCCATTTATCACGTATATGCCACTTATCTACGAAACATTCTTAACATACAGATAACTGGCAGAGTGTAATTGAAAATTTTATTTCATCTCGTATGTAAATACTTTACAACAGCCACTGTGATTCTAACTTAAAATATTCTGAATTGCGGCAGCTGGCGATGGCGTCTCGTGCACATTATAGCTCAATCAAGAAGTTTACGCACGAATATTGAAAGAAAGGTTGCTTTATTAAAACGTCAAGTCTTGACCGCTATCTTTGAACTTATTAACACTAATTCAATGATCGCGTTATGGCCGGCTCGTGCCCGACACGCAACCTCGCAATTCACATTTCACACGTCTGCGTACAGACTACAAGAAAACAACCTTTTTAGTCCGCAAAATTGATTTCCTCCGACATGTAATCAAGATGTTATCACAACGTTAATCTATAACTTGTTTATTTCGGAGTCCCGGACAATTTTATAGCTTTACAAGTGGTTTCTTTATTTATTTATATAGATGATGTTTATAAAAATGTATATTATCTTATGAATATTGATTGTTACAGTTCTAAAATGCTTGCGACTTTCGTCGGATCCTGTCACTATAAGACTGAGAAAGGGTGAGTTTAATATTTCAGCCCAAATATTTTATCAATATATTGGTGGTTATGTGCTATTTGAACTATGACATTCGAGACGGGAATATATCGTGCCAGCTGCAAGTAATAAAATTCGTTTATCCCCGAGTGGTTTGGTCGAGTTTGCGAAGTAAGCCGCTACAAATAAGAGTAGCGATACGCGAAGTAATTTTATAGGTGGCTCTCGGGATCTGGGCCGGGATAACTCTCGTTCACGGTGGCTTTGTTCCCCTTAATCATGTAATATCTCGACACGTCGATGTAGATATTGGCCGGTGTTATTTTCCTTGTGAATGGTACATGAGTTGGTAGTTGCAGGGCGGGTGGGTGTGCGTGAGATAACAGCTGATAGTCCGATGTGTGCAGACCCACAGATCAAAGCGAGCGTGCGGCGATACCTGGCCGCGGCGGCCGAGCGTCGCTCTAGCGGCGCGGGCGCACGCACCAACCACGACAAGTGAGTTTCTGTTTTCTTCGTGATTTTTATACAGATAAGCCCATTGATGCTTGTGAAAGCTTGTTTGCTGCTTCAACAGCGATTTTATTATTTATTTATTTATTTATTTAGACTTCATGCACAAAGGTACAAAGGCGGACTTAATGCCTAAGGCATTCTCTACCAGTCAACCTAGGGTGGTGAAGAGACATCATGGCAGGTGCATAGTTTAATAATAAAAAGCTAGAAGTTACTATACTAAAATGGGTAAAATACACGTACATATATATTGTATATGCGATTTTGCGCGCGCTTGTTACTTTCTTTCATTCATTCTATAAATTAATCAAAACCTACATAACCGACACAGAGTTGTACAGTGATATTTGTTTTGTGAAGTCGCAGACAATGATGTGGCGAACTTATTTGTTCTGATTATGTTCGCTTCACGAGTGAAGCCTGGTGCATGTGGTAAGTAATCGGAAGCTAACCCCTCTAATAGTAAGACAGCTGATTTCCGACGGCGATAAGTGATTATTATTGGTGACATGTGTCGCGACGGAGCCAGAGGGTAGGCACCACCCTGCACCCTCGCGCCACGACGACACGTCACCCTGTACTCATGTATTTTGGGAACGTACCACACTGCGACTGGCTGCAATGCCTGCAATATTATGCAGTCTGACATAATGTATACTTTCCATTATCTGACTTATGGATTAAAAATCGTGATTATCACATTAGTCCCGCATTGTAATCCTTGATAATAATAATTAAAACATCTTGTGCTGGGAAACCTTGAAAGTGCATACGTGTGCTTGGCTTATTTTAGCTTTGAATATTTTATAGTGCGGTAAAGATATTCCAAAAGCATTACATACCAACAGCTGTTGCCAATTGATGAGATCGATTTAACGACTTTCTAAAACGGATTGAACATCTAAATATTTTTCGAACATTGTGTTCTCAGCTGCTTTTTTATTCATAGACAATGATGTACTGCATCGTAAATAGTTATGCCGTTATGAAACTTGCTGCTTTAATTTTTGCATAAGTATGATCTTTAACTTAAAGCTGTAAAAAAATATAAGTGTTACACACGCATAGAGCGAAACGATGCGTTTTTAGGGTTCCGTACCCAAAGGGTAAAAACGGGACACTATTACTAAGACTCCACGATCCGTCTGTCTGTCTGTCACCAGGCTGTATCTTATGAACCGTGATAGCTAGACATTTCAAATTTTCACAGATGATGTATTTCTGTTGCCGCTATAACAACAAATACTAAAAACAGAATAAAATAAATATTTAAGTGGGGCTGCCATACAACAAACGTGATAACTTTGCCGTTTTTTTGCGATAATGGTACGGAACCCTTCGTGCGCGAGTCCGACTCGCATTTGGCCAGTTTTTAGAGTTCCGTACCCAAAGGGTAAAACCGGGATCCTATTACTAAGACTCCGCGATCCGTCTGTCTGTCTGTCCGTCTGTCACCAGGCTGTATCACATGAACCGTGATAGCTAGGCAGTTGAAATTTTCACAGATGATGTATTTCTGTTGCCGCTATAACAACAAATACTAAAAACAGAATATAATAGTTTTTATGCGATAATGGTACGGAACCCTCCGTGCGCGAGTCCGACTCGCACTTGGCCGGTTTTTTATTATTATTTCTAAGCGTAACTTGAAGGCTTGTGTGTGGTTCCCCATTGAGAAAAGCTGCATAAAGTAAAAACTGGAGCTTTCCAAACTAACCTTTTGTATGTGACTCAACAATAAGGAAATTAATAACGACTTTGTTACAATTAATTAATATTTTATTGCCATACAAGAGAAAGCTAGTAACGATATTGTTTATAACAATTGCACAACATAGTTTACATTAGTAAAACATTCATTGTTACCAAGCGACTACATTTCTTGAGCGAAGTATGCGTCATCTTAAACCTTCAGGTTATTTTAATCTAAGTTATCGGGATGCGTCACAGCCGTCACAGGTCACCAATATATTCTGACTAATTTAATGTATTTATCTTTTGCGTTGTAACTCCTCATGAAACAACAATCTAGTGTGGAAACAAAGTTATTATCTACATAATATGTAACGTATGTATACCGTACTTATCGCCCGCTTACGCCATGACAATCGCACACGAAAGTTACTGTGTCGACTGCAGTTAATGTTCTGAAAACAAACTTTATGGTCTGTAACATATTTGTAATTGGATCGACGGTAGTTGTGCTATAGTTGAACTTGTTAACTTAGTTTGCACGCGTGCATATGTCACGGAAGCTTGAGACTAGAGCATCCCTATTTCACGCCCCGACCCTGTTGTTTTAGACTTATAGAACCTCTCCCTAGCTAATTCCTAGGAAATCATCTAATGACCTCTCCCGCTCTGGGTAAGGCGGGAGGTCGTGTCAGACTTTTACTGACTAAAACCCACCCGTGTTCCTTCAGCTGCTTGTGCCAGGGCCGCGGTAACTCTCTTTCAAATTTATCCGCGACCTCTCTACTGAAGCTAATCATTCAACATTGTGAGATCAAGCTCGAATTGTAGCAAACTCACAATTGCCCACGTCCAGCGCGGTCCAAGGATGGCAACTGTCGCGTCTTTTCGATCCGTTCCTGGAGGAGCGCGGAATTGCAGCTTAGGCGATCTCTCAACAAATAATTCCCATCAGATCGGCATCACCGCCGTCGAGCAACTCGAACAGCAACTCGTCAAGCAACTCGTCGAGCAACGGCTCGGGCGTGCAGTCGGGGGACAGCTGCGAGGCGCTGGTGGTGGACGACAAGCGGCGGGGGCGCGCCACGCCCAAGTTCGAGGCCTACATGATGACCGGCGACCTCATGCTCAACCTGTCGCGCGTCGAGCACCCGCACCACAACCACCACGCGCCGACACACCGGACACACTACCATAGGTAAGCAAAGACTCCTCCATCAACCCTTCGTCGTTAGTGGTGTTAACGAGAGATAGGCCGGAAAGGTCCACCAGGAAGAGTGAAAGATTATGAATAGCCTTCCAAACACCACATCTTGCCTTTGCCCAGCGGTGGGACAAAAAAATAAGTGGAATACAGATCTCGCTAAAATTTTGATACAATGGCTTTTGGGTCGAGTCTGTAATTGAGCCAATCAAATGATTAAACGCTTGCGATGTTTGGCATTGGCGTAAACTTCACAGAATATTTTTGATGCTGCAGTAAGTTCACTGAGACCTCTTTAAGATTACCATCGAAAGGGTTTTTACTCGATGGCGAAAGATCGGCCATGTTATAATGATGATGAAGTTTATAGGAAGTAGATTTGACCCAAATACAACGTATATCGTACTGTAAATTAAATACACTTCTCCAACAAGACCCTACAGTACAATGTCCGATGTAAACTATTTTTGAAAAATGCCAAAAGGTGACGTATCTTACAGCCCCTCACTTCCTGTCGGACGTTTAAGAGGTGACAGACTTAAAATGGCTGACGAAAGACATATAATAGGGATCTTAATTTATTTTTATTGGTTAAAAAACAATATATCTATAACTAAACTATAACCGGGTAGACACCGAGACCACGGTCGTTGCAACACGGCCGAAAAGTCGTGTGAAATAGGTAAATAAATAATCGAAATCATCGCGTTAAATTCCCGTGATATATTGTTTTTCAACTATGAAACGCGAAAGTTTTAAAGTTAATAAAGTAGACTGGTCATTGTTACTATTACTTACTTAATTTCTTTGTCAACATTACTATCAGTTGTTTTAGCCTACAACATACTTTAACTCGCTCCAATTCTTACTTATCACAATAACGTAAACGCCCCTTTAAAGGCCAAATCGTGACGCATCAGGAAATACCAACGACAATTGAATGGTGCTACGATCCTCTTAGATCTATTTAGATATTTTTAGACTTATTCTTAGGCACAAGTGTTGAAGATTGGGATATTGTTCTCCTTCCTCCTATACGAGTCCTATGTGATCGGTGAAAAATTATTTCTAGTCCATTTTCCCCCGTCAACTGTCACGTCATCATTCACTCCAATCCCGTTTCATCAAACCTTAAATACGTTATCAATATTTTCTTTAGTCTCCATCCATCAATGTTTATATTCATCTGTCGTCTGGTGTGTTCCACAGGTATAATTCAACGCCAGCATCGCCCAGTGATAACCGCATGTGTGGCCGCGTGGAGCTGGCGCAAAGGCACAACTCCTCGCCCGACACCGGCCTCGTCGGAGACCATGCTAGTAAAATGTAAGAACACCACACTATATGTATAACGGGCTGGTGTCCGCAACTCAACGTCCAACCACGAATTTTGCGTACGGGTGGGATTAATGGGTCATTGGCTCCTCAATGAAGGCCACTAGCATTCTGGTGTTACTGACTATCTCACGGAGGGTACCTTATACCACACCACACCTCTTTTTTGCCGCAGACCACTTATGCTACGACTCTTTGATATGGCATGCCACGGTTAAGCAACCAATACCATCCGTCCTTTTCTAGATTAATGTTACAAGTATTTGCATAGCATAGCAAGTTATGACATTGGTCCCCATTCTAACATAACGAGAGACTACTTTCGTCGCTTTTATAGAACTTTTGATATTGGATCCTATGATTTCGATCCTCTTTTGCATAGTTTTATAACTGGACTTGAAAACGGTCCAACTGTCCTTAGAACAGTTTTTAAATTACTGAGTGAGAGATCTCTGGCTATCATATCTTCAATTTAATCCCTTCCGCATTTGGCTCCTAGTCCAGTTCAGCAAATCATCTTCAATAATTCATCAATTCATTTTCTGCCATGATTTTATCACAGTTTTACCAGGAAGAAGATCCAAAAGATGAAGATAAGTTACATAATGTATGTTGTACGGTACAGGTTCATATCTCAGCCGGCGTCTCCGGCGGGCGGGGCGGGCTGCGCGGGCGCGGCCAACAACGACGTGTGTGCGCGCGCGCATCATGCCGTGCGCACCTCACGCTCGGAAGACCATCTGCAGGTAAGCAGAGCTCTGAGAGGAGGACAGGTTGATTTGATAAAATGCTAATTATGCTGTACAAAATTGATTCAATCCTATATTTATTTTCCTCTACTGGGTAAAGTCTTCTTCATAATTCACACTTCACTTATGTGTAGTATTTTTGGACTAATCCAATCATGAACTTGGTCTAGTCACAGCTAGTTTTCTTGGTTTACTAATTAACATGTAAAATTTAAAAAACCGCGATCACTTTTTTATTTCATGCTACATAATTTAACATAATTTATTAAGACACGCTTCGATCGACAATCTAATAAACACGTAATTATGAAACGATATCTTGCGAAAACACCCCGATTCAATTTGAAGATTAAATCCTATTCAAGAGTGAATAGGTTACTTCTAGGCAAGCGTGCTACACCTTCGACCACATCATCGCTTACCATCAGGTGAGATAGTGGTCAAGCGCACGCCTACCTACGATAAAAAAAAAACAGTAAAACTCCCATAACTTTAGAACGGCTGAACCGATTTTCATCAAACATAGCTAAGAACACTCGGTAAAGTAACCTTTAAAAAATAAAAACAGAGACATAGATCTTTTTAACATTTCTCTTAATAGCCTTAAACAAAAACTTAAAAGTAGATATATCACCTAATTAAAACTTACCTTTAATTTTTTACTTTGTCTACCTTCACTTTACTCTGTAAACTGATAATGATGTTTCATTGAACATAAGTTCAATGAAAGAATAATATGTATAGTAATAATAATATGTATGTTCTGATACAAAAATTTATATGTATTTCTTGCACGTCCATCTTTGTTAAGAGTTTATTGTACTTATTTTTACCATTATATCACATTGTCGGCACTATAGGTCTTTTGTAAGTAACCAATTTTCTGAAGAATTATATTGATTGTATATGACTGTTTGATGCCAAAATAAAATAAAAATAAAACAAAATCAAAATCGGTTCATCCGTTTTGGAGCTATGATGCCACAGACAGATACACAAACACAGGTACACACGTTAAACTTATAACATACCCAGATATAGCCAGGCAGTCATCAGTCCTGTAGTAGATCTACAACAAAAATTTGAAGTGCACATAAGCTTTGTGGGTCTATCAAACCGACCCGGCTCTCCCATTGCTAGTAACAATAGAAATCAACCCCGCTTTTTAGAGCATCATCGTCCTTTCACCGATACCTGTGTATCAGCTCTGTAAGCCAGATACTTCAGCTTTATGTAAATACAACAGTGTCGAGTATCGCGGCGTAAGTTCCAGAAGGAGTCTTCACTGAGTGCGGTCGCTGTCGACATGGAGGAAGACGTGACGTCATCGCTGAACACTTTGCTGGACGCACGACCTGACTCCGCTACCCCTGGACCGAGGTCCGACTCCGATCCGGAAAGGGACAGGTGACATGCATGCATTTGACGTACTTAGTTTTAGAACGTGATGGCTAGTGGTGTTTTGAAAGGGCAAAATCGACAATACCGGTGATTTTTGCGGTTGCTAATAACGAAAACGCGGTCGAAAATAAAAATCCGACCAATACTAAAGAAGGGGAATCCCGCTTATAGTTTTGGTCGTATTTTGAGCGGTTTGAACTACCTATTGATTCATATATGGCAAGTCCATTGTGTTAACAAAATATCGGTCACCAATTGTCAAATATGTCGTCGTTTTCCTTATACTGTTTATTCAAATTAAAAAGACAATATAGTTCCCTAATACGCTACCAGCCATCACGTACACCCATAACACTTCAGATCATCATCAACCAATGTTGTTATGTTTTAACCACGCTGCTTCGCGTTAGCATCACTGCTCGGTTTATTTCTGTCACGGCAACTTTCGTTTTTTGTTAAACTAAGCCGGATTCACCATTTGTTGGTAGCTTAGAACTGATTATCAAATTATCAAACTTGTTGTTTTTGAAGGATTTCTCTGAGATTTGACACACTCATGGAAAAATTTGAATCGTATATGAAAAGCCGGTTCATAGAGCTGCCTTCACATCTGGTGTCTGGTTGACGCTGTAAAGACGCCGCAATAGCGTCGCGTAGCCGCTTTGATTATATCAAAACAGTTAAAAAAAGTGTATTTTTGTTTATTTAACTGTTACGTGGGCTTGGCCCACATGCGTGTAAATTTTTAGGGTTCCGTACTCAAAGGGTAAAAACAGGACCCTATTACTAAGACTCCGCGGTCCGTCTGTCACCAGGCTGTATCTCATGAGCCGTGAAAGCTAGGCAGTTGAAATTTACACAGATGATGTATTTCTGTTGCCGCTATAACAACAAATACTAAAAACAGAATCCCATACAACGAACGTGATATTTTTGCCGTTTTTTGCGATAATGGTACGGAACCCTTCGTGCGCGAGTCCGACTCGCACTTGGCCGGTTTTTTTCACTATACGGAATCAAAGCCGGGTTCATTCGCGTGCGTGTCGAAATCGCCATAACGTAGCGTTGACGCAGCGTTACCATCACGGTTCACGGTTAGTCCCTTTTCACACGCTCCGGTTGCCGGGTAGCCGGTGCCGGGTAACCGGCGGCGAATGTACAGCCAAGTACGCCGGTACGTGTGAAGCTAGTATACATGGCTATACATTTCGCCACCGGTTACCCGGTAGCGACTACCCGGCAACCGGAGCATGTGAAAAGGGACTTACTCTGCGTATACGTTCGATAGTCGCCAACCCCAGATGCGAATATTTCTACCAAATAAAGCTGTGTATTGCCATCGAGTGGTGAAGCGGTGTGTCCAGTAGTCTGGTAGTTTGGTCTGACGGTTGTGTGTGGTAGGATCGTGTGGACGTACAACGCGCCGGTGTCGTGCGCCTCGGAACGGACGCACTGCAACGGATCGGGCGCCACGTCCAACTCCACTTCCATTTCGGATGGCATGTCCCAACGGTAACGTGCCTATTTTTATTAGATTTTCTCTTTTAGTAGGGTAGTTGACTTTTTTTAACGTTTTCTCTGTGAAAATCGATTCAACATTGAGGGCCGATTTCACCAATGAAACTAATCGCGATTAGTTCAACTAAACTCAGTTTATATACAAATACAGCGTTCTGATTGGTAGTTTCTCAGCGGTCTCAACCAATCAGAACGCTGTATTGAACAATATGTAACTAATCGCGATTAGTTTCCTTGGTGAATTCGGCCCTGAGTTAAGCTCGCCTTTGTACATGTACTTTATTATCACACTGTATGTAATGTTGTTTTTGGTGTACAATAAAGAGTTAATAATTAAAATCGATTGAAATATTTGCTCTTCTGTAGATCTTCAGAATGTGTTCGAGATGAACTCGATGCGATGCTATAAAATATTTAACCCAATCAAAAACTATTTGTGGATTGTAACTAATACCAAAAAATTACATGCAAACCAGATATAAATCTTATGTGATCATAGTTATTTCTCTTGTTAACGCTACATTAGTCAACTACTCTATTGTCGCCTGTATCCAACTATCGGAAAAGTTTAAAGTGTTCTCTTTTCTCGGTGGTGACGGTTTCAACCTTCAATTTCGGCTAAACCTTATTCATTTACGACATCTATACGCCCTTGTTTTCTTCCGTTCTAGCTCGATACAGGTATTTTTGCATTAAATTTAAATGAGAATTTGTAGTAATCAGAAATTTAGTCCGAAGCAGTGCTTGTTAACAGTAGAGCAATTAAGCGTTAATACTGACATATTAACACTATTCTCCTTTATTTACTAATCCCTGTTCGAACTAACTTACTGTTGCAATAGATATCTGTTTTTTTATTGTATACGGTTTTACGCAATTGCATATTTCGATTATGTCCTGTAAACTCTGGTCGAAGCAAAAAGCTGTGACGTGATGTCGTATCGCTAGTTTTTAGGCATTTGATTTTGTGTTTTGATTCTTATGGTCGAGTTACCCAAGACTATAGTTCATTCGCGTTAAGAAAATAGTGAGTCAACGTTGTCAGCCGGCCTCTCGACCAATCGGGTCGCTACAAATTAGAAATCTTGCGACCCGATTGGTCAAGGGGCCGGGTGACAACGATGACTCGCTATTTTCTTAACGCGAATAGTTTTTTAAGCTAAGTTAAAAAGTCAAAGCGGCACTTTTGAACGTCAACAATTAAAATTTACAAGTAATAATAATTGATACTACCGCCCCGCGTCTTATAGCAAGATTGTGCCAGTACGCTAGCACGCTAGTTTGGCCTCGTGTACCCAAATTAAATTTTAGTATGTACAAAGCCAGGATATAACATGCTTGCCATCCCAGGTTCAAAAATTAGCTTCGTGTAATCCGGGCATTACAACTCTATTCAAGTCAATAAATACCGAAATATGCACATGGTAAAACTGTATACCTTTGCTATGTCAATGTGTATAAGTGCTGCTATCTATGTACGTATGATCATTGTCTGTATTATGAGTACCCTTTACGGCTATAATATAAAAGTCATCTACATAGCCATTTTATGCTATATCAATGTGTAAAAGTGCTGCTATCGATGGTTCATTGTTCGTAACAACAGTGCTGCCCTCTACGGCAATAACAAAAATGTCATGTACATGTTCAGTTCGTCATCACCGGCGTCGCCGACGTCTGCGTCGTCGTCAGTGATGTCGTCACGCGCCACGCCGCCGCACCGGCAGCTGCCCGCGCATCATCATCATCGACCGCTTAATGGTAAGACCCAGGTTGATACAAAAAGAAAGAAAACCTTTATTTATACAAAAACCTTCAACAATGCTTACATACTAGGTCGCATGAATTACAGTGAATAATTGTTATACAGATAGAGTAAACCCTGACACCTAAACTAAGAGATCCTGTGACTTAGTTCTGCTGTCACTATGATACCAAAAACCTTTTACAAAAAGTGTGTTATGTCGGTATACAAAATCATTGCAAAGAACAGGTTTGATAGTACAATGAAATTATTTCCAGAAAATTAAACAAAGATTAAGAAAATTTATTAAACGGAGTTGTGATGTGAGTGTGCAAAATATGACAAAGTATGTGAGTGAGCGTGTGTATGAGGGGGTATAAGTGTATGTAAGGGTGTGTTTGTATATATTCGTATGTATATGTATTATAGAGTTAGTATTTTTATGTATCTTGCTGAAATTATTGAGATTGTGATTGATAAAAATTTGTAGAAGAAGTTTTGTATGGCTACTGTTGGAGGTGGAGTAGTTCTTCTGTTCGAACGTAGTCCTGATCCCGAAGCCAACTTTGTACCTTAGCCCTGACTTCATGGTTATTTAGCCCAGTTAGTTACGAGTACTAGACTTCAGGCTTCAAAAGTCGTAGTATCCCTATCTGTTTGATTTGAACATCTTAGCGGATAGGTCGAACTATCCGCATCGAATATGTAGCATCGTCTATGTAGCCTTTAAACAGCTTTAAATTTTAGATATTTATTCAATTAACAAGCCGATATATGAGGAAGCAGGGTACTGCATTTTGAAGGATCAACAGTAGCTACAAACCCTAACTACAATAAAGTTTGCTAATCAGTTTGTATTTTGTAAGTCAATCTGTGGAAAATGTAGCGGGTAGTAATATATTTGTTAAGTCATATGTTTAAGACACTTTGTATATTTTTAGTATATTACTGTTTGTTTCCCTATAAAAATAAATAAATAAATAATTGTCCCTGGTGATTTATTGACAGGACTAGACAGAATCTATGAATGTCTAAATTTAGACCTAAATTGTACCTATATTATGCCTAATTACATCTAAATTGATGACATCAGGATGTTAAAATTGTTATCTGTAAATCTGTAAATTTTTGGTACAAATAAATTTTATTATTTACTAGCTGTTGCCCGCGGCTTCGCCCCCGTGGACCATCCCACAGGACCCTATTTCGGGATTAAAAGCCTATAGCCTATGTCACTCAGGAATAATGTAGCTTTCTATTGGTGAAAGAATTTTTCAAATCGGTCCCGTAGATTCGGAGCCTATTCGGTACAAACAAACAAACAAAAAAATCTCTCCTCTTTATAATATTATTAGTATAGATTTATTTATTTATAGTCAGATGTATTTATAGAAAACCATCGCCTGCTATGTGGCGTCTAGACACTGGATCGACTGAGTCGATGAGCCCATCCCTACATCACTGATCAGTTCATTTATTGCCAAATCTCAAGTTAGATATAAAAAAATAACTTTTATTCGGTTAAAACGTGGTAGGTCAATGAGAGAATAATAAATTCAGTATTAGATATCAAAATATACATGATGACAATCACATGTTGATAATCTGACATGAGATTAGACAGACAACTTGACGTGAGATTAGACAACACTGATTCATAAACTGAGCTGGTTAGTCATACTCATCGACATTCGTAAACGGCGAATTTCATCAGTGCGGCTTGTTTTCGATACAGCTTAGAATCGAGTATCTTGACATTTCTAAAAAGCAGACGCCTTCGCACATACTTCAGCAAATCTGATTCACACTTTAACTTTCCAGGTGACATGAGTCTATCAGAAGCGGTGTCGAATATTTCCAGTCCAGACTACCAAGATCAGGACGACATGTTCGAGACAGGCCGCGAGTGTCCGCGCATGGAACTGTCCGATCCCTCCGACTCAGATTCTACGATCCTAGTCTCCGAACCTTGCCACAAACGAGCCAAATCCAACTCCTCATACTCAAACGATCACGGTAGTGACGTCACGTTGAACGGAGACCACAACAACGACTACAGAATAGTGATACAAGTCAAAGGTCCTGATAAACAGAACGCGAACGCGACGGAAAATGTAAATAATAATAACAATAGTAATTACACGCAGAATGGGAAAGAAAACGGACACAACTCACCGGAGAACCAAGGATATCAGGTAAAGGTCTGAGATTATTGCTGCTCTAAATTCAAATTTATGTTTTTCATCATAAAAATTCCACCTCATTGTTCTACCTCATTTCTTCCATCGACGCGAACTACCTAAATAGTAGGTTAGGTTAAAACGGGCTGGTATCCGTAACTCCACGACAAAGCGCGTTTACCTAAATAGTAGTTTATGCAACGGTCATATAATAGAGGTTATTAAAACACGAGTGTGGGTTTATCACAGGAGGCGAAGCCGAGTTTTTATTTTATTGGCGTTTATGGGCTCCTTGACTTACTGTCGAAAAGTAGTGTCTCATATCTATGGAGGCGCGCGGTGAGCTGTCATGCGCAATGAGAATCTAAATTGCCCGCTATACCACATATTTTTCCGTTTCAACTTTTGATTTATTTCAAATTTAAGAGTGAAGATAAAGTAGTGTATGCAACGGCTATAATTATGTATTAAAACACTCGCGTGTTAATGTTGTTAATTCGGCTTCGCCTCATGTGATAAACCCACGCTCGTGTTTTAATAACCCCTATTATATGACCATTGCATAAACTACTATTATATCGTCGTGTTTGCTAGTGTGCAGGGCTAATTTCCCAGTCTATTTGATGATGCAGCCAATACATACTTCCACTAGGAATCTTCTCATTGTTTATTTATCCTTTTATACTAATAATAATGTGATAGATTACTTATAAATATATCATATTTCAGGAGCTCGGTAGCGGGTCAGACGGCGGATCAGATGAAGGTTCTGACGGTGACTCCCTGCACTCTTTCCACTACAGCCCCAAAGCTGTCGACATACCTTCAGCCGAGCGACTGGCCAAGAGACTGTACCACCTCGACGGCTTCAAGAAATCTGATGTCTCTAGGCATTTGAGTAAAAAGTTCGTATTCTTATAATATAAAATGTTGATGAAGATCAAAAAATAATAAAAAAAGTGTATTGTTCCTAAATACAATCATCATCAGCCTTTTAATGTTTCTACTGTTGGTACACAGACCTCCTCTCTGTGGGAGCAGGAATCGATCTTAATCCACCACGCGGGCCCAGTGCGGGTCGGTGCAATCATAGTACATTTCGTGTCAAGCATAAAAAGTCGAGATCGAGAAAACGTCGAAAGCTACTTGCGAGTGTTAAAATAATGCCTTTTTATGCGAGACACGAACGATTGTTTTTCCACTACTTGATGAGCTTACTTAATTAAATGCAAATAAGTTCCAACAATAATTTAATAGAAACGTTCAGACTAAAAACCACAGACTATATACAAACACAACCAACGCGCACTTTTTCGAGAGGTAACAGTTCCGTATCATTCTGCCAGTTACATCCATACAAAAGACATTTTTTTTTTTTTAATTTTTTTTTTATAATCTTGTGTCAAAATGTTCATATTTCGAAACGAATTTCTTAGGCAATGTGATTCATAATAGACAAGGTAGTGGGAAAAAAAATATTTTATTGACGGTCATCTTGAATTTAGTTTTGCCTCATTTTCGGTAACAGCACTCCTGAAAACCACGACTAAAATTGCAGCAAAAATTTCGACAATTTTTGCGCAGATTTTAATTTTGATCACATTTTGGCATCAGGAATTCTGCACTTTTTACCTGTTGTTGCTTTTGATAGAATCAAACGCGTCGTATTATCCGTTCCCCAGCAACGAGTTCTCCCGCGCGGTGGCAGAGGAGTACGTGCGTCACTTCGAGTTCAGCGGCGCCACACTAGACGCGGCGCTGCGGACGTTCCTGGCTCGCTTCGCGCTCAGCGGCGAGACGCAGGAGCGCGAGAGAGTACTGGTGCACTTCTCACGCCGGTATCTCGAGTGTAACCCCGGCTCGTTCAACTCGCAAGGTATGTGTACATACTCGGCTTCTCTCACCCGCACACATTATAACTTTGTCCAGTCCAAGATTGTGACATTTCAAAGAAGAAGCCTTGCAATACCTTCGTAATTATGACCTTAGACCGATGCAACACTCTCAGCTAGGGAGTGCAATTTTCTGCTGGAGTCTGTGATTCCTGATAGTCTTTATGTCAAGAGTGAATAGGTTAATTCTTTGCAAGTTTGCTCCATCGTTGACCACATCATCTCTTATCATCAGGTGAGATGGTGGTTAAACCCAAGCCTATCAATTCTACATTTGCGTGCCTGAAACGTGGATCCACGCGAGACACAATGGCTTTTTAATTGTTTCATTAATTACCATATTCAACACATTAATGGTACACCAATAACAAAATATAATTCACACAAGTTTATGTACCTATAACGGCGAGGAAAATGTCAGCTTCATAAGCTGGTAGGATGAATAATTTACTCAAAACCTGTGTCCTTCTCTTACAGACGCAGTCCACACACTAACGTGCGCCATCATGCTGCTGAACACAGACCTGCACGGCTGCGGCGGCGGCGGCACGTTCCGCCGCATGTCGTGCGCCGAGTTCATCGACAACCTGGCCGACCTCAACGACGGAGACAACTTCCCGCGCGACACGCTCAAGCAGCTCTACCACGCCATCCGCACGCAGCCGCTGCAGTGGGCGCTGTATGTATTGTGTGACACTTATTTAGCAGTGCATACTGCTCTTAGTTAGACATCGACGGAGACAACTTCCCGCGCGACACGCTCAAGCAGCTCTACCACGCCATCCGCACGCAGCCGCTGCAGTGGGCGCTGTATGTATTGTGTGACACTTAGCTAGCAGTGCATACTGCTCTTAGTTAGACATCGACGGAGTCAACTTCCCGCGCGACATGCTCGGGGGCAGGAGAACGGACAGTTGGGACACTCCAGCAAGTAGTCATGCCTGTGTGTATTGTGTAGTGTGTAGTGGACACGTAATAGTTAATATTTACTTTTCATAGACAAGTATCGACTGACAATGACCGCACATCTTGAAGACTAACTTAGTTCTGGACAAAATTCTCTAGA
Organism: Orthosia incerta; assembly: GCA_948252205.1. NCBI lineage: Eukaryota > Metazoa > Arthropoda > Insecta > Lepidoptera > Noctuidae > Orthosia > Orthosia incerta. The sequence goes on from OX411748.1 coordinate 23,985,989, forward strand.
ACCTTCAACATTTTGAGCAAATTTGATATTGTGTGTAACGATTGTCAGCTAAATCTTATTTTACTTTATTAATAGAGCATTTTACTGCTCTACCGCAACCGTGGTAATAAAACATACCAGTACGACGGTTTTCTGGATTTTGGTTTCTTTTTTAAGACCGTCCCTGCCATCAACGTTAGCGTTTTATTTTAGTTGTTGATGTAACTGTTGGTGTGTCTCCCCAGTGACGCGGAGGCGGCGGCGGGCGCAGCGGGCGAGGCTCGCGGCGGGGTGGGCAGCAACCCGTTCCTGGACGTGCCGGACCAGTCGCGCGCCGTGGAGTACAAGAAGGGCTACGTCATGCGCAAGTGCTGTGTCGACGCCAACGGGAAGAAGAGTCAGTATCACACGTTTAACTATATACATTTTCAAATAGGAGAGAGAACGTTTTATGAATGTACAATATGGCTTATATTAAGTTTTGGCAGAAAGACAAATACGTAAGTACATAAATCGGCTCTGAAGTAGAGCTTTGCTGCAGACCACAGTTGTACCGAGGATTCCAATCCTGTGTGTGTGATTCGCTGCAGTGTTTGTGTACCAGGCAGGCCGCAACTATCGCCGTAATTTGATTTCTTTTTTGCGTCATAATTTGACCGTACAAAACATAATAACTAAGCAACCAACGCATATAGTGATATTATAGCCGTGTTGCTATCCAAACCAAGAGAGAAATAATCGCCTTCCATCTTCTCATCAGTTATACTGTAATTTACTTAACTCAAATACTTTACTTAACTTAACTAGTGGATTTAACTGTGACTTGTTTCTCTCCAACCAACTAACGGCGAAACAGTGTAGGGACTTACGACCCGTACATTAAATGGTCCTTCGAGCCGGACCGGCTGTCAAATTGATGAAACATCATCTTTCCCGTGTACTGGGAGATCAAAAACTTACAGCGAGGAATTTACTACGCTACTGGCAAACTCCAAACCAAGAGAGAAATATTCGCCTTCCATCTAAGTTATAATGTAATTTACTTAACTCAAATATATTTAACTAGTGGATTTAACTGTGACTGGTTTCTCTCCAACCAACTAACGGCGAATCAGTCTACGGACTTACGAACCGTACAGTAAATGGTCCTTCGAGCCGGACCGGCTGTCAAATTGATGAAACACCATCTTCCCCGTGTACTGCGAGATCATAAATTTACAGCGAGGAGTTTACTACGCTACTGGCAAAAATAAAGCCTGGTTGAAGTCAAGATCCCTCTGTCCGCTCACTGAAGATCCCGAGGAATTTCAGAATTACCTAACACCCGGTTATTTTCTCACTGGAAGCCCCACGTTGAACACCAAATCTAATGTACGGGTCGTAAGTGAGAATGTCGCGTGTTGCAATATGGTCGAACATTAATACTATGGGTTATTAATAATGGTATTCAAGCCATTGTAAATGTGATAACAGTGATTTCTGATTTTAAGATAAGCGGAAAGATATAAATAACTCTAACGTATTGATTGTTCACGACTTATTGTACTGATTGTCTTCTCCCCGTTTTAATACTCAATTCAATGGGGCAAATTTTATAAATAAATGATTGAATTTCTCATCAGCTCCTTTCGGTCGACGAGGTTGGAAAATGTTCTACTGTACGCTTCGAGATTTGGTGCTGTATCTTCATAAAGACGAACACGGATTCAGGCGCAGTCAGATGTCCGATAACTTACATAACGCTATCAGGTAAAAATACTTTTCATCCATTATGAATTCGAGAAGTCATTTCTCGAATTGTGTAGTAGAAGTGTATTGTCTCTCATTTTTTGTAAATTTGGCTGTAAATCCCATTATCAACTGGGTAAGTTGTGTAGTGATATATATGTAAGAATCCAAAAAGTCTAATAAAATAGCTTAGGACCGAAAGTCCAGTGGAATTCTGTTCTTGATAAACCTTTCATGCATATTTACTACGAGTATACAAAATCATTTCATCAATCAGAGTTTTTTTTTTGTATTTATTATCATGTTGGAATAAGTATCTAACTCGAATATTATCTATTACAGAATACACCACGCGCTGGCGACAAAAGCAACCGATTACACGAAAAAACAGCACGTTTTTAGATTGCAGACTGCTGATCAGGCCGAATACTTATTTCAAACTAGGTAAGACTACGCTAAATTCCATCCACTCTTACTATAGAAAAATAAAACTATTCTAGGCGTTACATACGCCTGAAGTTTGGCATGGATTATATGGCGAGATTCTTTCTTCCCTCAGAAAGCATGTTAAACTATAGATCTTGGCTATCCGGTTATACTGGAAGTCGATGTATATTTGGGAAAAGGATTCGATAGTTGGGAAAAGGCTATTCAGATTAGAAGGGAAAAACCGGTCAAGTGCGAGTCGAACTTGTGCGCCGAGGGTTCCGTACCTACCCATTAAACCGCCATAATAAAATTGGTATCATTTTTATTGGTGGCAGTGGTGTCTCATCCCATACAAAGAAACCGTGCCGACGTTCTATACTGATTATTCTGGTAATTTTTTGTACATCGATCGCATTCGGTTCCGTTCCGTTCCACGGATATTGATTGTGATCTATCTATCGCCGTGGAACGGAACCGAACGCGATCGATTTACAAAAAATAATCGGTATAATCAGGTGAAAAACGCTAGTTAAGTCGGCACGGTTTCTTAATATGGGATGAGGCATCTATATGCTAGTATTATATTATCTGTGTTGGTGGCTATGTTTTAAAGATATGTATATAAAAAAAAAATGATAGATAATTTTAGATTTTTGCGAAAATTTCTAAGTACCAGAGAAATTTGGAATTTTTCCCTTATTTGTGCTGCAAGACCTTACTTTTTGCCAAATTTCGTGATTCTAGGTCAACGGGAACTACCATATAGGTTTTCGACCCAAAACCTATAGGGTACTTCCGGATGACCTAGAATTGTCAATTTTGGTTGAAAGTAAGGTCTTACAGCAAAAGTACAGGGATAATTCCGAAAAATAAAAAGTGTTTAAAATTAAGATAAATTTTGGTACTTACAAGTTTTCGCGAAAATCAAAATTTTCTTATATCTTTTTATCGTGTTGACTCAGGACATTGATTTTTATACATCTAATAGGGACTATAGACCTCAGTATCTGGTATAATTTCAACTTGCTAGGTCCACCATTTCCTGAAAAAATCGGTGGTGACACACGGACAGGCGGACAAGAAAGTGATCTTATAAGGGTTCCTTTTTGTACCTTTTGAGGTACGGAACCCTAAAAAAGTTATTATTTTATTTGAAATAATTTATTTTTATAATTGTTTTTATTGCAGCGACTCAAAAGAGTTATGTTCGTGGGTGGAGACGATCAACTTCGTGTGCGCGGCGTACTCGGCGGCCCCGCTGGCGGGCGCGGTGGGCTCGCAGCGCAAGTTCCAGCGGCCGCTGCTGCCCTGCACGCACACCAAGCTCAACATGGTATGTGATATTCTTCATTGCGTATCGATTGACTCAACTTTTGTCCGACCAGAATGTAGCCACCAGCTCTGTAGTTAGCTTCGTTTAATGGCTGTATAGCTGACAATGTGTTTAGAATGATTCACAAAGATACCTCATGTGGCCTGATTGTGAGTGAGTGGCAGTGGCCAACTGGGGCTCGCAATCACACGTGATGAACACGTTGTATTCAAATAACGTAAACATAGTTAGGATGAATGATTTATGACGTTTTTGTTTTATGGTTAATGATGTGAGAATAATTAATTTCGGCGTTAAGTAATTTACTCTAAGAAATTGTGTCATATAATAGTTAAAAAATAATTCCGAGAAAAATTAAAAAAAAAACCTAATACCTTCGGCTAATATTCTTGAAACTTGACACACATAGTAATTTAAGCAAATGCTAAAGGTTGTCATTATTAGTTTTTCGAAACTATCCCCAAAAGACGATCTAGATCTGTTTACTAAATAATCTAAGTGTGAAATATTAAAATCATTCGTTTTGTTTATCGATAATTCGATACCGAGCTACCTCACGAAATTCTTAGGGTTGTTGCCTTTTTTTTGTATATTTTATTGACAGATCGCAAAATATTTAGATTACGCTTGGTGATTTGCGCATGAGTTAGCAATCTACGAGTAGCAGCATAACATGGCTGTGTTCAAGAAAATGTGCAATTCGTAGTATTAAACAAGGATATTATTTGTAACAGCGCGAACAGCTGGCGGAGCATGACGAGCGCGCGGCGCGCCTGGAAGAGGAGCTGGCGGCGCTGAGACATGCGCGCGACAACGCGCCGCACGCACGCGACAAGGAGCACTACCTCGTGTACGAGGTCAGTACCAGCAACTACTGTAACCTGCTAGTGTTCTCCGTCAGTCTCCAACTAATTATGATAATGATTGTATGTGATAGATAAAGAGGTACCGCACGTACGCGTACGTGATGCGGTCGCGCGGCGGCGGCGCAGGCGCAGAGGACGCGGCGCCGGCCGTGCCCGAGCGCGCAGCCCCGCCGGCGGGCGCGGCGCCCCTGCCCCCGGCGGCGCCGCCCCCCTGACGCGCCATGGCGGTGTTCGCCGCCTGCGTGCTGTGACCCCGCCGCGCCGCACGCGCGCTGTGCCCGTGCGCGCGGTGCGAGCGCAGCCCGTGCCACGCGCGCCCCCTCTAGTCCCGTCTCCCGCGCGTGCGGCTGTGCAGAGTAGTGCGCCGGCCGCCCGGGGCTCGGCCCGCGCGCCGGACGCCCGATCTCTTCTCCGAGAGTGCGAGTGTTACGTTCGGCTGCGGCTCGACTTCCTAGTGACTGTGCAGTGAGCTATACCTACTCAGTGACGCTCGGACGCGCTGGACGCCTGCGCGGCTCGTCTCGAGGACGCCTGAACGACGAGCTGGCGACCGGTCCGGTGCGCCCGGGCGAAGCTGGGATCATTTTTATAAATTTCATCGTACGATTAGGAAGTTCCGTTGTAACATTTCGCGTCAGCGATGAGGCTGAGCGGTTATACGCTTTAATTATTCTCTTTTACTATCACAAATATTGGCTTAATTAAGGTACTGTAAGTAAAATCATTTATCATTCCATGTAATCTGTTTCGCTGTTCACTAGAGTACAGATTTAAGAAAGTGATAAATTGGCTAGGAGTAGCTGTTGACTCATTCTTATTCCGCATGATATTCACTCGGTATTTTATTTGACAACGGCTGAATTTATTACAATATTGTAAATAGTTTTTAAAATATTGAGACTGATACATGAAGTTATTTATTTCGTTCGTAAATTAACCAGTGTCAAATCTTAGGCATCGATAGTGTATCATTACACCCCTAGGATCTCAGATGTAATTATATTGTAGCTATAGAAGAAATGTTTGTGACTGATGTGTGTGAAATCTCGCGTTGATCAATCATTTGTACTTGGGGAAATCACGTATTCATGTAATACAAGCTTTATTTGATTTTTTAACAGTCTAATGACATTAGGCAGTTAGTGATAGTAGGATATTAAAATCTGAATTATGTAATCTTTGAAGATAAGTGTTGCAGCTTAAATGGTAACAAAAACATTTATTTTGCGCTTCATGCCATCTGCAACATTTCCTAATCCCATGGAACAGACACACGTCATCTTCTAAATTATTTATTAAACTTAAATTATGCTATCAAACATAGCTGAGACAAGTACACTCAAGTTAACTAATGATTTTCTCCCTCATTAGTTATCCATTTTAAATGTCCGAACTTTGCTTGTATCTGTATGTTCTGTCTTCTATCGATTCCAACTAAGCACTCTCCCTGGAAAAAAATAAGTGATATATTAAATTCGCTTTAGATGTAATACCAATCGTTGTAAATAAATCAATATTTTTTATGAATTGTTTACATGTTACTTTTATTTTTATATGTTTTACTTAAATGTATAGCTTGGCGAGTTTTATTTTAATAATAATTAAATGTTTGCTATGTGTTTGTGACATTTAACAGCCTGTATGTGATATTTTTATTCCCCTCATAATATTGTCTCGCTAATCTATCTTTAAGACGCAAAGAAAAAGTCCGTATAGTGGGATTTGTGTGTCTGGTAATTTGGTAAGCATAAAACATTTTGCTAGTTTTGCTCAATCTGAAAAAAAATATTAACTTGCTTAGAGATTCATATGATTTCAATAAATTCTTCAGATTTATTCATATCCAAAATTAGTCAACTTGCAAGTATTATAAAGTAATCTCTATTGGTAAGTATGGAATTAAAATGTTGGCTGTGCCGGAAAATTTAGATTAACAACTTGATTCTGTAAGTAGTTATTTGGATTATTCTAGCTGGTAAAATAATATTGTACCTAGGTCGTTAGACAGCCTATATCTTCACAGAATAAACAAACGATATAAATGACCAGTATATACAGCATTTTATGCTTATAGAAAATGTAAATATGATGTGAAACAAACTCTTGGGAGCCTGATAAATATTGATCAACTGTAAAAGTACATAATAAATGTCTAAGTATTTGAAACTATTGTGTAATAAAATAGCATTAGTTTTTTTTCTTTTATACCAATCATAAATAACCCCTTTTAAGAGCTGAAATAAATATCACAAAAAGGAGTTTCAATGTTTCTTTTCATCCTTGTTCTCCACGCGCTGGATTCTTCATAACAGAGCGTCGCGATTCTCCCTACGTTGTCTCTTGACGACGATGCTTCACCATCTGTGAATATGTGGAAAGGTCCTGATTTACCGACAGGCTAACCAGTCCATAACCTAGGGGGCGCCAAGCTTGCCTATGCAAGCACCACTTATTTGTAGAATAAAAAAACTTTTTTACAAAAAGTACTACTTTTTTATTTTTCACTTTTCTGTTGTAATAGGCAATTAGTTAAGTAATACCTTTACTGCCTACAATGCCAGAATCGATGGCTCAATCTCAGAATACCAGATTCTCAATATATCAGAAATACAGTTAAATGCAAAATCGTTTCGGAATAAATGATCAAATTACAGAACAAAGTAAAATAAACTAAAATTTCAGGTATTTATTTGCACATAAATAACAGTAAATCGTAAACAACAGAAACTAAAAAATTGGCCAAATCCAAGTCGGACTCGCGCACGAAGGGTTCCGTACCACTATCGCAAAAAAGGACAATGCTTAATCATAGGCACTTTGATCCATTTTATTTTTTCATCATCATCATATCAGCCAAAAGACGTCTACTGCTGGACATAGGCCTCCCCCAAGCGTCGCCACATTGACCGGCCCCGTGCGTCTCGCAACCAATGGATCCCCGCAACCTTCACCTTTCCACCTGGTGGGAGGCCTTCCAATGCAACGTCTTCCAGTTTACGATCGCCACTCCAGAACCTTTCTGCCCCATCGGCCATCCGTTCTGCGAGCAATGTGCCCTGCGCACTGCCACATAACTTTGGCAATTCTTCGGGCAATATCAGTAACCCTAGTTCTCTTGCGGATCTCTACATTTCCGATTATCACGCAAGGAAACGCCGAGCTCTCTCCATTGCCCTTTGAGAGACTGTAAGCTTTTTGATAAGGCCCATTGTTGTAAGTGACCACGTCTCAGAACCATATGTCATCACTCGTTTCGTGTTGGGACACTGTGATAAATTGGACGAGAAGATACCGCGCAACTTCCCGAACGCTGCCCAGCCGAGTCGGATTCGACGGTTGACCTCTTTCTCGAAGTTGGCCTTACCCAACTGGATCGTTTGTCCCAGGTAGACGTAGTAGCCCACAACTTCGAGTGTAGAGTCTCCGACCTTGATAGGAGTGGGTGTTACATGGGCATTCAACATCACCTTTGTTTTGTCCATGTTCATTCTGAGACCCACTCTTTCGGAAGTTCTACTGAGTTCATCGAGCATTGTACTGAGGTCCTCCATGGTCTCAGCCATAACCACTATATCGTCAACAAACCAAAGGTGAGTGATGTACTCGCCATTGATATTGATGCCTAGCCCTGTCCAGTCCAGAACCTTGAAGACATCCTCCAGTGTAGCGGTAAACAGCTTTGGAGATATGACGTCTCCCTGTCTCACTTCTCACACCTCGCTGCAGAAGGACGGGTTACGAGGTCTGATCCTGAAGTCGAACTGACATGGTGGCGTTTTTGGATAAACTTACCAACACTTCGTTGTACCGGTAGTCAATTTGGTACCGTTGGAGAGACGGCAGTACAGCTCAAATCTTGATCAAATTGAAGGCTTTCTCGTAGTCCACAAACGCTAAACAATAGGAGAAGCAAAAGGCTTCTCCTATTTATTCACATTCACGTATTTTCGACGTCATGACAATGTCATTAAAACAAAAATATTTAGTACATTAGTTATATTTTAATTGCACATAGTACGGTAGTTAATATAATCAAAATATGTACTACCCTACTATGTGCAATATGCAAACTATTTGCTGCAAAAGTAGGGTATTCATATTTTGATTTCGACTGTTCAAAATCTGATATGTTGAGAATCTGGTGTTTAGATAATCTGGTATTCTGAGATTAAGCCATCCCATTTTACATTCTTTCTTTTAGTCTTCTTGAATGTTTTATGTAGAATAACTATGGACTTAGGTACTGGCACGTCGAGCCAATACATTCGATGGATAGGACTATCGTTGCATGGCTTTTCGGCGAAACGGACGCTCGATCTACTTGAAATTGTGGTACATCGATGCTATGGAATTTCGGCAATTCGGACGTTCGATCTGATGATTTCGGGGAATTAGCCATCGGGCATATGACATTCGAAATCAAGCAGTAAATCCGTGAAAAACGGGTTATTCCCTGGTTATTCCCAGTTGTCGCCACTGGTGACGCCACCACTGGCGACAAATGGGAATATTTTTCAAAAAAAATCCCAGTTGTCACCAGTGGTGGCGCCACCAGTGGCGACAACTGGGAATGGCCATTCTTCTAGTTCCCAGTTGTCACCAGTGGCGACAGATGGGAAATATAAAGTGATACGCCTCCGGTGGGGGCGATGCTAGAGCTGAATTATAGTGATGGGGTTTCATTATTGTATCACTAACGAAGTTTTAAATAGGTATATTTTATATTTTCTTAAATAAAACTTTTACACGTTACTTGGGAAGATATATATTTTTATAAATCACAACATTTGTATTCATTGAGATTAAAACTGCACAAGTACAGTTTCCAGTACTACAACTATTACAGATCGTATAATTATTTTACTTAAAACTATATTATTAGGTTCTTATCACAGATTAATCAACGTATGGCATTATGTAGTTCTTAGGTTATTTTTATAAAACAGACAAAATGGCCGCCTGTTTCTCTTTTGTGTTGGCATGAGCGTGCACACAAACGTGTTGGCATGAGCTTTATGTTAAAAGTTTTTTCATATAAATAATAATAATAAATGAAAGCCGAAAACTTACTTTTATCTTTATAATTCCTTTACACTTGTATTTTCGTTTGATGCATTCCCACACAGTTAACCCACTTTTATGTTTCCTTTTTATATGATATTGGAAACCTGCGCGAAGCAGAATAGTCCCGTGACGTCTTTTTATATAAACTAACGAAACTTCACCAGAACTGCACGACGCACTTGACCCTGACATTGTTGGGAATGCACTGGTAAGTGTTACGTCACTGGTCTACGAACCGACAACAGCATAGTGGAGGGGGTTGATCGACAGGATCGGAGCGCGGAAGTTATGGCTGATTGTAAATATATTGCAATTATGTACATATTCATTACTATTTAGTTTGTGATAAGAACCTAATAATATAGTTTTAAGTAAAATAATTATATGATCTGTAATAGTTGTAGTACTGGAAACTGTACTTGTGCAGTTTTAATCTCAATGAATACAAATATTGTGATTTATAAAAATATATATCTTCCCAAGTAACGTGTAAAAGTTTTATTTAAGAAAATATAAAATATACCTATTTAAAACTTCGTTAGTGATACAATAATGAAACCCCATCACTATAATTCAGCTCTAGCATCGCCCCCACCGGAGGCGTATCACTTTATATTTCCCATCTGTCGCCACTGGTGACAACTGGGAACTAGAAGAATGGCCATTCCCAGTTGTCGCCACTGGTGGCGCCACCACTGGTGACAACTGGGTTTTTTTTTTAAAAATATTCCCATTTGTCGCCAGTGGTGGCGTCATCAGTGGCGACAACTGGGAATAACCCTGAAAAACTAATAATATTGAAAGTTAGACATAAGATAGGAATAAAAACATACCCCATTTTTTATTGGTTTAACAAAAGATTATTTTTGGTCGCTGTAAAATATGCACATTTATCAACATTAATAGTCGACTCGCCAACGCACCACCGCACAGGCCAACAGACCGATAACGACTGATCGCCCCACTACTCGGACCGGTATTTATAACCGAGCGACGTATGCGTACGAGACAACATTACAATACTGTTATCGGCTTGTAGCGCGATCTATTGACATCTACATACACTACATTCCCTTCCTTGTTTTAACCAGTTGTATGTAACCAGAATTATTATTAAGACATTTAGCATATTCTTATTTTTATTATTAATGAACTGGCATCTCTGGCATAACAAAATGAGAGCACAATAATATTTAAAAATCATTTACTGGTTTAATTTAGTGCTTCCTTTGACCCTTCCTCTTCTTCTTCTATTCCATTTTCTGATACCCATTTCAGGCCTTCTGATGAAGGTTCCCCCTCTCCATCAAATTGCTCTAACGTTAGTTGAGAACTCATGTTATTAATTAGTTACCTGGCACTAATGAATTAATACACGAATCGTCTCGCGCGCAGGCCCGACGACTTCGAGCCTCCGAACAGCACCGTAGACCACACACGTACGCTGCGGCAGGCTATACAGAGAGCCGAAGACAACAACCTGCCTTTCCGCTCAGCGTCTATGAAACACGTAAAAGTCCTCGACTTGATCGAGACTTTGGCTGCACTGCAGTCCCTCCAACGGCGCCAAATCGACCACCTGTACATCGGAGTGCCGAAGCGCCTGCACAAAAATGCCATTACGCTAGTCCGACCTTGCGACCTGGCTCCGGAACCCATCCCTCCGCAGCGAGGTGCGGTACAGGGAGACGCCACCTCCGAAACCTTCCACCGCTACACTGGAGGACGCCTTCAAGGTTCCGGACCGGAGAGGGCCAGGCACCGAAATCAACGGCGAGCACTTCACTCGCCTTCGGTTCACCGATGATATAGCTGTCGTGGCTGAGACCATAGAGGACCCCAGTACAACGCTTGATGACCTCAGTAGAGCTGCCGAAAGAGTGAGTCCAAAAATTAAAATGGATAAAACCAAAGTGAGGTTAAACGCCCATGTCGCACCCATTTCCGTCAAGATCGGAGACTCCACACCCGCAGCCGTGGACGACCATGCCTACCTGGGACGAATAGTGCAGCTAGGCATGCCCAGCCTCGAGAAAGAGGTCAACTGTCGAATCTCACTCGGCCAGGCAGCGTCCGGGAAGCTGCGCGGCATCCTCTCATCCAGGTTTGACGGGGACGGCCACGCTTTCTTTTGCCTTGGGGATTCCAATCCAGCGCTTTCTTAGGTATATGATCAGAATCCCTTCGCGTGTGCAATCCAACTCCACTTGCGACGCTTGATCTGGCGGTCAATCGGGCTCTCGTAGCATTGCCCCAAAAGCTCTACGTTGGTGATGGTCTCGGGCCAGTAAATGCCGAGTATGCGACGAAGACAGCGGTTGACGACGACTTGGATCTGGCGTGAGATGTCTTTTGTGACCGTTCACCGTAAAGCAGCACGGATTTGAGTTGAGAAAGTTTTAAGTTTGATCCTTCAGGTCAGTTTCCGCGATTGCCAAACAGGTCTCAGCTGTGCGAAGGTAGCTGATCGTGCTTTAGCAATCCTTGATGCGATGTCCTCTTCACTACCTCCAGTCTATGACACGACGCTCCCGCGGTAAGTGAATTTGCGGACGCGTGCCACTGCCTCTGTTCCAATCAGCAACGGTGAAGTATTCTACACACCAGATCTCATCTCTTGGGTCTTCCGGGTGTGACCAGTATGTACATATAAAGTAACACTACTGCTGACTTCTCTCTTTTTTTTCTTTGATAACTGTCAATTTAATGACCAGTAGGCATAATCTACTGCTATTATTGTCATTCTCTGATGACTGTCAATTTAATGACCAGTAGGCATAATCTACTGCTATTGTTGTCATTCTCCGATGACTATCAATTGAATGACCAGTAGGCATAATCTACTGCTATTACTGTCATTCTCTGATGACTGTCAATTTAATGACCAGTAGGCATAATCTACTGCTATTACTGTCATTCTCTGATGACTGTCAATTTAATGACCAGTAGGCATAATCTACTGCTAAAACTGTCATTCTCTGATGACTGTCAATTGAATGACCAGTAGGCATAATCTACTGATATTACTGTCATTCTCTGATGACTGTCAATTTAATGACCAGTAGGCATAATCTACTGCTATTACTGTCATTCTCTGATGACTGTCAATTTAATGACCAGTAGCTATATTCTACTGCCTGTCAATTTAATGACCAGTAGCTATATTCTACTGCCTGTCAATTTAATGACCAGTAGCTATTTTCTACTGCCTGTCATTTTAATGACCAGTAGCTATATTCTACAGCCTGTCAATTTAATGACCAGTAGGTACGTTCTACTGCATTTGTGTGCTCTTTAATTTATTATTTTAGAACTAATCATGTAGCTCAAATCAAATAACTAATCATGAGGTCACGGATTCGTCTCCCAGGTCGGCAGTGTCACTCGGTTTCTCCATCAGGAACTTCCCAATAATACACCACATGCGTGATTTTATGTTATGCCAGCGGTTGCCACCTAGGCTCACAGTTGCCACAAAGGCCAACTAGGCTATTCTTAACCAATTCAATTCAACTCTTTTAGAATTTGATTGAACACAGTCACAGTCGTTCCAAAGAAACTTCGAAACTCTACTGCAGCAAAACTGCCAAGTCAACAGAAACCCTCGAGTAAAGCCTCTAACGCCACGGCTCTCAAACCGTCCAGCAATCGTATTGCCCTCACACAACGGTCTATCTAGACCCAGACCTCCAAAAGAGCTAAACGCAATATCGCGAACCTACGGACTACTTGTGTTGCCTCAATTATACCGATTTACGGCAAAGATTAGGCTTAACCACTGGTACGGTACATGCTACGGCTGATAGACTGAATTACTCGACCTTCTACAGCTTGCTCATCAAATATCATTATCGAAATCAACATCGACTGGTACGTGAGTACGTGATCCACTATCATCTTCCTAAACCTATCGTGTGTATACTTCCAAGTTCTAAGCATGCCTATTTAAAGCCTTCAGTGTGTAACGATCACCGATAGCGAAAAGTTCCTCTAAGCCTTAGTAGTAATTGATCAGAAACCGTATCAGCTTAGATCATATACAACGCTCATGGCACGACTGCCGCAGCAGCTAGTGACACTCATGCCACCCATATCGTCACAACCTCAAGTGATCATCACACATCACTTCACGTAGAGTCTACGACTTCTAGGTTATTACAAAACCAATACAACGAATCTCCTATGAGACCCGTGTCCCCGCTACACCACCAGCTGCCCATCGCCCCCTGAACAACTCACAAGTGAATTGCAGGTACGACTACAGAAAAGTGCGTACAGTGTGAGCTACGGTATGTGCTCTCCTGCTCGGTGGAGGAAGCCTCCTCACTATTTTCTACGTTTAACTCGTTAGGAGCACAACTTAGAGGCATCCTTTGTATGCGATCGTGAGCGTCATTATTCATTCTATAATATTTACAGATTTCAAAAGATAGCGATCGCGGGATCTAATACTATCATCATGTTACTTTAAAAGTAAGCATGTGAATTAAGATCTGAAGACAAAAATCAATCGATCGATTTGATTTTTGAAAATGAATGAAAACGACTCACCAGATTGGCATAAAGACCCGTGTGTATGGATCCACACATACACACGCTCCTCATTGACCTGTCCAGCTCCTTGTTTGTTGCTAGCTTTCTTGTTGCTCCACTCTGGACTTATTTTTCAGTATTCGAGATTCTGAGGGTAGTCGTAGAAAACTAGACGACTCCTTAAATTAGTCCCACATTGTTCCTGCCATGTAGACGCGAAGCAGAAGGGCTTACTTCTACTGCATTCAGTTTTGGTGGGACCAAAACAATACGACGCAGACGGTGTTGTGTGCCAACAGTGTGCACAGTGTGTGTTTACGAAGTTGAATTCCACAGCACTACTCAGCAAGTGCACTACTTATCGTATACATTTGATGCGCTTCAAAACGAACCGCCACTGATTTTAACTGTCACCGTCACACACATTTTTTTTCTTGTTTTATTTTTTTATTATTATAGAATAGAATGGAATATAATGCATTGTAACCAAAGTCTTCATGTTCCTTTTAGAGAAAAACAACTTTATTTTACTCTACGGTTTTATCCTCGTCGCCAATGTAAAATATGCACATTTATCAACATTAATAGTCGACTCGCCAACGCACCACCGCACAGGCCAACAGACCGATAACGACTGATCGCCAGTGATCGCCCCACTACTCGGACCGGTATTTATAACCGAGCGACGTATGCGTACGAGACAACATTACAATACTGTTATCGGCTTGTAGCGCGATCTATTGACATCTACATACACTACAGTCGCCTTCACTAACTGCACATAACAAGGTCATACATACATAAACTTACGCCTTTTTCCCATGGGGGTAGGCAGAAACTACAGAACGCCACCTGCTACTTCTTTTGCTTCACTCACGTTCATACATCTAGTCATACACGCACGCCGGTTATGAGTACTGCGCACCTGGCCTCTCTGAAAAACATCACCTATCTTTCTTTTTTTAAAAACGTTGCCCCACACGAGGAATTTCTTCCTGTATCGTGGGTGCGTTTACAAACATATAAACTCATACACAAACACCCGGACCCGGAACAACTATCTGTAGGTCATACAAATATTTGTTCCGTGCGGGAATCGAACACGCGACACGCAGCGCAGCAGTCAATCGCTCAACCACTGCGCCCACCGTGCGCCCAAAACCTATAAAGTCTATGTATGTCTTTCTAGGGCGTCCCCTCCCGGCGTCAATAATAAGGTCATCTGTAGAATAAAATACGAAATCACGCCAACGAAGTCGCGGGCGGAGTGCTGGTATTAAATAAATGAAAAACTGAAAATTTTAATCAAAATATTTATTGCTTAGTTCCAAATGAATAATCTGTGTTTTTTTGTAATGGCCTCTGCAAAGGATGTGCAAGAAGTTTAGCAATGCAATCATGGATCTTTGTAGCATTTCTTGATACTTCATAAACATAAGAATAGCCATTATCCAGGTCTTGAAGTGCATCATAGATCTCTTCACATTTGTAAAGTGAACATTCTTCTTCATGTGCCAGTAATATATCAATGTAGAAATATAACTGTTTCTTCAAAAAGTTGAAATATGAATTATCTTGCGGAATTGTCGGAATACAACTAGATCTACCATACATTACAATCATACGCACAACATGAGAAGGAGGCTTTATGCATTGTCCATATACGTTTTGAGGTATTTCAACTTTCTGCTTTATCAATTGGAAAAGCTTGTTAAAATCAAAATTTTCAGAATCACACGCCTCAGGATTAATATTATAATCAATTGTGTTTACAATTTCCTTCACATTACTGGTAAAATTTTGAAGCCAACATGCTTCTGTAGCTTTTAGTACTACTATGGCAAACTCGGCCTTTTTGTTGATTGCGCTTTTCGAATGTAAGAAAAAATCGAGGACACGCTTCATCATGTTTATAGGAGTGAATGTAGTGCCATCGCCTAGGCGATAAAGTGATTTGTGGTTGTCGTAGCATACATCCAAACAAAAGATAATCTTTTCTGGCACGTTAATATTAGGTACATTGGGTTTTTTAAAATTCGCCATCACTTGGTCTTGTAGTTCCGAGAAGTCTTCGTTTTCCGATGAGGGTATGTTGATTGGTACAGGTCTGTAAAAGAATCAGATCTTATAGATCAGTTTATAGACTAGTACATAAACTGACGCCGTTTCCTATGCCATGGGGGTAGGCAGTGAATCAGTTTATATAATGATATTATCGTATAAACATTCATTGCATAGAGAATCGAAAACATTAGCCAGATTCAGACGAGCTATACACCTATGTTTACAGTACTAAATTACTAACCCTGAGGTATTAGATTGCTCCGAATCCGACTGAGGGACGTAAATTGTCAATAAATCCGGGGTTTCCATTTTAGAGAACTCTTATGTTACGAGCTACTTTAGTAAAACAAATCGTATGTATTTTTTTTAAAAACCTAAAAAATCTGTTCAATTCAATGTTAAGTTTCGACTTTGACGTTGACATTAATTGACTGATACTGACAGTCTTTCTCACAGATGACTCAATGACTATTATTTTCATGGACTTAATAAAGAATAGAATAGAATACTCTTTATTATGTACACCATATAAGTGAAATATATATATAAATAATAAGATAATATAAATAAAATAATAATATATATTATTAATATATATTTTTATGTCCATGATTATTTTTAATAGTCTATTCTATTCTATATTTTAACATGGCAATCAAAGCCGATGTCGACTATTCTGTCTTTATCGGAGATTTTGCCAATGTCTAAAGTAAATTGGAATATAATTCTTATATTTGAATAAACCGACAGTTGCTACCATCAACAGCATAGATGATTGTTTCTCAAAGACAAACTAAAACTTTTACACACCGCGTCTAAAAAAACACACGTGTGTTAATACACGCTCGAATTTGGTACGGCCGGACAATGGATTTGCAGGTGGCCGGGGTTAGTCCGGCCCCGACCATATCCGAGCGTGTGTAGAGTGGTCCGCGGACATTATTATTATAAAAATTGATTCCGTCTCGGTCCAAACAAGCGTGTGTAAGCGAGAAAGTATTTGTGGGCGGAGTCGGTCCGGCCTTACCAAATCCGAACGTGTGTTAGCACTATTACAAGTAGTACGTGTAGGTTTTTTTACGTCAGTAATCCTGAGCCCGTGTTCTTTTGGTTAATTATTGTCTCTGGTGAAAAGGAATGACCACAAACTACAGAAAGCTGTCATTTTCTACATGATTGACAGTCAATCAATGATGACACTTGACATATTGACAGATTATGGGACGTAAGTAAAACGTGTGAATTTAGATAAATTCAAGTATAAATTAATAATAACTAAGAAACATGGATTATCATTATGAGCAGACAAGTGAGGTGGAAGCATTAGACTCTATTTATTATGGAGATATGCAAGGTAAGTTGTGGCTTACCAATTTAATCTTACGTTTCTGTCTTGTAAACTCTGTACAACAAAATCATTCTTTGAGGTTTTGTACGCCGGTCGGTCAAAGCACAAAGCACCGGCGATTTCACCGTGCTCTTATGATATAATCTCCATAAATCTATCTATCTTGACTCATTTCAATAGATGCTTCATTACTTAATTAAACTTTTTATTGCAGTCATTGATACAAAACCTTTTCACAAGTTTAGTATACCAATAAAGTCTGAAGCTTTCGACGAAGGAGAAGGTTTAGCGTGTCAACTAGTCTTCACATACACTGCTAAGTACCCAGACGAGTTGCCCATCATAGAAATAGAAGATGAAGAAAACTTTGATGACTTAGTGGATAAGGATGAATTACTCTCACATTTAACTGAACAGGTAATGCAGCTTACTGCTTTCTCTCGTAGCTTCTATTATCTAATGCTTGCCCACTGCTAAGTTCCCAGATTCCAAACATTTTAAATTTTAGGTTAGTCATTACAAAAATGTAAACCCATTTTTTTTTTTACTTTTATTTGTCCAAAATTTTTATGCCTATTAGGTTAAACATAGCAATCCTTATATTACAATTAGATCATATTATATTGTACCTATGTTTTTACAAATAAATAATTTGAATTTGACCAAAATAATCTTTGTTCCATCTCTGATTGTGCAAATAATTAAATAATTGCAATTTCTACTACAATTTAGTAAGGGTACTTTCTGTTATTGTGATGGAAAACATCATGAGGAAACCTGGACCAAAAGTTATAAGACTAAAATCATCAACCTGTATTGAGCAATCATGGCGATTAATACTTGTGCCTTCTCTGTATGGGAACAGCAGCAGCAGGGTGAGGGGTCTGCAGTGGAACAGTAGCAGGCTTATGTTATACCATTGTTCTACTAGATACTAGATATTTAAAGGCATCTAATAAATAAAGCTTCGACCACAGACAAAAATCTAACTAGATAACGCAAGTCCCTCCATCTGTATGAAAACCAAGCGTGCCACTTTTCACACACAATATAAAAACCAATTTACTTAACGGTAAAATGGGGTGAATGGGAACATAACTTTGATTAGGATTTTAACTTTTATACCACTTTGTGCTTTCAAACAAAGCATAGTGTTTTTTAAATAATTATTTAATATGTTGTAGTACCTACTAAAATACTGCAAATGTTTTTAAACAATGTGAATATTCCCTTCAAAGTTTTGTTTCCATTCACCCCTGCAGTCCTATTCACCCCATTTTACAGTACCAATGAAAGAAAACATTTCCAATGCCTCGGCCAACTTTTTCTATACATTCTTCACAGCTCAATATGGCATAAAAAAACCGGTCAAGTGCGAGTCGTACTCGCGCACGAAGGGTTCCGTACCAGTATCGCAAAAAACTGCAAAAAAAATCACGTTTCTTGTATGGGAGCCCCACTTAAATATTCATTTTATTTAGTTTTTAGTATTTGTTGTTATAGCGGCAACAGAAATATATTATCTGTGAAAATTTCAGCTGTCTAGCTATCACGGTTCATGAGATACAGCCTGGTGACAGATGGACAGACAGACAGACAGCGGAGTCTTAGTAATAGGGTCCCGTTTTTACCCTTTGGGTACGGAACCCTAAAAAGGCATTTTTCTAGATTTCGGTGGATTTCCAGTGCCGATAATGCTAAATGAACAGCTCAGATTACGATCATTAATCGTAACTTTACTCCGTTTTTTGGCACAATCTAGTTAAATTTATGTCTGTGGCTTAAACTATTTAAATTTTCCAATAAATAAAGGTCTTAGAATAGACTTGTAACTTTTAGCTGTGGGAGGAAGGCGCTGCGGTCTGTAATACAGTTTATATTACTACAGACATCGTCATTCACTCTATCTTTAAAAAACAAAAACCTTATTATTTAATTGTTTTTGATTAGGATAGATAAATTGTACCCATTACTGATGAATAAATTTTATTTTTATTTTATTTATAGGGAAATGAAAATGTAGGTATGGTGATGGTATTCACATTAGTATCTGCTGGGCAAGAGTGGCTCAATGTGAGATGGGACACAATCAAGAAGGAAAGGGAAGAACAAATACTAGCCAAAAAGAAGGCTGAGGAAGAAGCTGAACAGGTAACATATTTATCAATACAGTTGTTAAACATGGCGTACCTTCAGAGGCTATAATTATGATTCGAAAGTTAAATCTTACGCATAGGCATCTTTCTGTTACGCGGTCGTGACTTTTGTTTACGAGCTCGATCATTATGTTTGCAGTTTAGTTTTAAATTTATAAGTCAAGCTAAAAAAGTTTAGTAGCAAGGAGTTTTCAAACATAGAATAAAATGGGATAGATTTTCTATGAGGAAAAATGAATGATTCCGTACGTTTTAGCATTGAATTCTCAAAAGTCTTTTAAATGGTTGTTTAATATATTTAATTACCAGTTTTAATTTAATTATTTTCACATCAACATTTGTCAAAAATCGAATAGGCTGTATAGGCTGTTTTCGTTGAAAAAAAAAATGTCCAGTTGCAAAAACGCGCCATAAGTCAATTTAAAAAAGTTTTGTAGCAAGGAGTTTTCATACATAGAATCAAATGGGATACGATTTTATACGAGGAAAAATTTATGATTCCGTACGTTTTAGCATTGAATTCTCATTTTTTTTTAAATAGTTGTTTAATATATTTAATTACCAGTTTTAAGTTAATTATTTTCACATCAACGTTTGTCAAAAATCGAATAGGCTGTATAGGCTGTTTTCTTTGTAAAAAAATATGTCCAGTTGCAAAAACGCGCCATATTGAAAATTTTATTTTTTGTGAATAAACTAATCTAATTCTTTGATCTGTTTCTCACAACTGTATTGAAAAACGTCGTGTGATACACGGGTGTGTAGGTTATTGCAAACTCGTGTCATTAAAAACCCTCGCCTTCGGCTCGGGCTTGTTAATGACAGCTCGTTTGTAATAACCTACTTTCCACCCTTGTATCACAATGTACTATTAATAAATGCTATTGGGATTGCTGCTGCACATGTATTTGTTCAAAAGTTTCAAAAGAAGTTCAGTTTGTGATCACTCGTTAAATTCTGTATCTGACTGATAACTAATTTGTTTACAAAGCTAAGCAACATATTACATTCTGTAGCAGTATATTAGGTATATTTTGCATTTTATACAAGCTTTATTGAATTTCTACAATGCTGTACCCTGTAGTTGATGCTTTCAAACATTTCTATTCACACAACTGTTTCTTTCAATTACAGAAAAGGTTTGAGGGTACAAGAGTCACAGTAGAGTCATTCCTGGCATGGAGGAAACAGTTTGAGATTGACATGGGCATTCCTGCCAAGAGGGAAAAGGAAGCAAAGGATAAGAACAAACTAACTGGCAGGGAGCTGTTCTTGAGAGACACCACCCTCAATGAATCTGATCTTAAATTCCTTGATGATGGTTAGTATTAAGTTGCACATATTGTGTATAACTTATATGTTTTGGAATGATTCAGTGTTTAGTTTTTGAATGATCCAAGGTTAATTTTTAGGGTTCTGTTCCTCAAATAGAAAAAACGGAACCCTTATAGGATCACTTTGTTGTCCGTCTGTCTGTCTTTATCTCGGGAATGCATGGATGTATCGAATTGAAATTAAAACCATATACTCAACATACCATATGTCTACAGCCCTTGAAGCTGTGTAAAAATCAAACTTCTAAGTTAACGTTAAACAAAGACGTGCTAAAAAAGCGATTCCTGAACTATTTATAATTTGTACCTACAAATTTGTACGGAACCCTTGGTGGGCGAGTCCGACTCACACTTGTACGGTTTTTTTATTTAATGACTGGCTATATGTATATTATCTTTGCCCTATCATAATTATTACAGTAAAAGTGTGTTTTAATAAAAAAAAATCAATCTCATTTATGTAATGATAAGTTTCATGTAGGAGTGTTTTTCTTAAATACCTGGTAAAAGTAATGTCCATTATTGATAACTCTCAAATATTTATTCTTTACAGGAGATGCAGTCAAAGTTGACGAATCTCTGTTCCAAGACTTGGATGACCTTGAAATATCGGACGAAGACGATGCAGACTATGTTCCAGGTCAGAGTGGCAGTGAAAGTGATTAGCATACGAAGTGCCCCTCCCTGAGGGGACAGTGAACGAGTGTTAGAACTATACGCCTACTCGGCTGACGCGCGGCCTTCGATCAGATGTGGTTTACCCAGTTACTCAGTTATTGTTCAATAAAACTACTTATATTTACTTGGAGAATATTTTATTTACACTTTGTCACTAAAGTAGGTATGTACAACGGACAAGTGAAATTTCAAAGAAAAAGCGATGGGACAACTATCATAAATGGCAGATCAATAAAAACAAAGCGCGAGGCAACCTAGTGTTTCGTGCTGCTTCGCCAATAAAACGGACTTGACATAATATGCAGTACAAACGATTATAAATAACAAAACGTCATATAGATCAATCGATATAATAATTATATTCGTTCTCCCTAACAATACAGAAAAAACTAACAGTAAATAATGCCGTCCACTCAACATCCCGAGATGTGATCGGCAAAACACACAGTGCTAGGATCATTGTTTCACACCCATATTTAATGGTTTTATACGCAAAGTTGAAATGATTTGACTCTTCTTAATTTGATCAGATTGGAAGATATCAGCAACGAAATTTAATTGACTCTTCTTAATTTGATCAGATAGGAAGATATCAGCAACGAAATTTAATCATGTAGGAGTTGAGCAGACAACATCTGTTATAATACTTATCATTTCAAATCTATTTATGTAAACACCACAACGTTCAAAAACCTAAAAGTTTTTGAGCAACAGAAACAAATCTAACTTGGCTTATTTAACACTACTTAACATTAAGATTTACTAAATTAGATGACACTGTAATTAATAAAATAGGTATCAAAATATATTCACGATGTGCAGTCTTCCAAACGAATCTGTGAGAAATAAAGACAATAACACTACTAACAATCTAATAATAATTAACCATAGATATGTAAAGTTTTGATTTAAGTAAATAAACACAAATGCAATTAACATAATTATCTTATTCATACTAATTGCTAGGTATGCACTTATGTATAACTTTTTACACAGGTATTATGAGTCATTAAATCAGTTCATTTGCCTCAAAGAAAATGTAAAACTGGAAAATTTTCAACAAAATGGTAAAACACCTAAAACATGGTTAAAAATGCAATATTAATTATACAATGACAACAACATTATAGATAACACACATTACAACAATGTTCATTGACCTATTCAGAACGTGCTAACATGCACATTAGGTATTATTTACTAGATTTTAATTTCGATATTTATACTGATGGACAATGGTATTATTTATTTATTTTACTGAAAGAATGTGTGACATACCTAGGCCGCATGATTGGTAATTCAAAACGCAATATACGCATCACTAACCAATCACAACAAAGGTAATAGAGAATATATTTTTACTGTGTATAAAATGTAACCCTGTGGCTAAATATAAATAAGAATGAATCAAGTTTAAAACCGATCAACAACATCTAGAGGTTGTGGTAACTAAACTATAGGCCAATCACAGATCATAGAAACAGAGGCCAATACATCAAGTCAGAATGATTTCAATAAGTTATGTCTATTGTGAAAATATATCATTATTTGTACCTAAAAATATTTGTTTACGTTTCTATAGTGGGATTATGCATTTAATATACATAAGACATAATTATAAATACGCTGTCCGTGTCAGTGCTCCCAATGAATACGATTTATTGTTCGTCTTTCGGCATTGAGACAGTGAATTTGAAACTTTACAAAGCTATCCTATCTACGCTTGTGTAAAAAATATCATCATTGGATGGGCAAGTTCGCTGATCAATAAGCGTAAACTAAGACAGTGTATGTAAAAAGCGTAAATCGAGCAATGTTTTGTCAGCTACTAAGAAGGATGCCGGCAGAGGATGGTTCCTTCTTACTCGCGAACACAAACTCTGATGAAAGTACCTACATGAGAAATGATAACTATCTGCTGTTAATCTAACGCAGACGAGAGACGACATAGAGTTGAGAGTACGACGCATGCTCGCAGATGATCCTACATGGCACGAGTCTATATCCCATATAAATTCTGTCGTCGCTACGCTCTTGGTCTCCCCCTCTTTGGTCACGGGGGGTGACCATAGAAGGAAACCAGCGTATGGTCACACCCCTGAATACAATTTGAAGAAGAATAGCATTAGTTACATAATCCTCATTACATTACTACAGCGTCCAGGCACCTCTAGTCAGCTCACGTTGGCTTTATGAAACCGCGCGGCTGCACTAAACACATCTCTGCAAGAACCGCGTGGCTGCAATAACTATGTGACTATAAGAAACCGCGCGAATATAGAAACCATGTGGCTATAAGGAGCTGCGCGGCTATAATAAGTTAGGATGGAGATTACTTCAGACGTTGAGTGACGTTGGCGAGGGCGACCGCGAAGGCCTGTAGAGCTGAGAAGGGGTACTGAAAGTCCAGAGTGTAGGCGTTGCCATCGATACGCCCAAATTGCATTACCTGAAAATTTATAAGTAACATTAATCGTTAGTTTACGTTCGATAAAAATAGCTCAATATATGACTGACTCTTGATCTGATAATTTCTAAAAATGGCCTATGAAAAAAACAGGAGAAGTGGCAAGGAGGCGTGTCGGTGTCCACGCGACGTGGTCACCATTATTATTATTATTTTTCACAGCAGCTGTACTATTATTTGCTATAAATACATTGCTCCCTAACCACTACCTAAGTTTGTACATAAGTGACACGACAAGCAATGTTTTCTTTTTTCTTGTCTTCTGCAATCAGTCCTACACAATTCCTAGTCCTAGTTTAGTTATTATTCCTAGGACTATGAGCAGATTTTTTGCAATATTGTGGTGCAGAGTTAGCCTCTTTATATTCATGACATTATACGTTCCAATGTCCTACTTTGTGAGGTCCATTACAGCCAACCTTTTCAGCCGCATTTTGTGATCCGGCTTTGTAAGAGCCTTTGGCCAAGGGATTTGGATGTTTCTCCAAGCATGTTCTGTAGCTTTCTGCCCAGATTTTCGCCTCCTGGTGCACTGTGCTTATTTTAAGATATTCTTGAACCACGCAGTTTCTTAAAAACCACGGTGCATTTATGATGTTTTTAAGGATAACATTTTGGAACCTTTGGAGTACCCCATAGTTGGATACCGTAAGTCCAAATTGGCTTTAAGATGTGTTGAATACCAATAACTTGTTGTCCACCGACAGGACAGAATTTCTTCTAAGGAGCCAGTATAGGGTCCTGTACTTTATGTTCAGTTGGTCTCTCTTGGCTTGTATGTGTTTCCGCCATGTAAGCCTGCGGTCTAGGTGCATGCCTAAGTACTTCATTGAGTCATTATGTGGTTGTACATGCTCGCCTAGCTTTACATGTGGACATATTCCCTGTCTTAAACTGAAAGTGACCTGGGTTGATTTTGAGGCACTTGCTTTACGGTTTTAGCCATTTTTCAATGTCATCTAGACTGCTGAGAAGCAATTTCGGGGTCCTTGCGGTCATATGTTGGTGACGATGTCCGGTGCATGTGGCAGTTCTGCTGTGAATATGGTGTACAACATTGGTCCTAGTACCGAGCCCTAGGGCACGCCTGCAGTTAATTTGTGGAAATCCGAGGTGACTTCTCCTGCCTTGACTTGAAACATTCTGTCAGAGAGGTAAGATGCCAGCAGTTCGTAGTAGGTGTGGGGTAAGGAACCTCTAAGATCTTATAGAGTAACCCGCGGTGCCAAACCCTATCAAAGGCTTGTTGGATATCTAAAAATGCAGCCGAGCAGTATTTCTTATCTTCCAGAGACATCCTAATTTTTGCATAGATCCTGTGGACTAGGCTTGTTCTGTCGTAGCGTGTTTCTGCCGAAAACCAAATTGGTAGTCAGGTATGACAGACCTTTGGACTAATTGTGACTGCATTCTATTTAACAAAGCTTTTCGAATAGCTTAGATGTTACGGGGAGTAAACTGATGGGTCTATATGACGATACCACATGCTCTGGTATGCCTTGTTTATGGATCATCACTATTTGACAAACTTTCCATAATTCTAGAAAGTATTTGGTTCGTAGTACACTATTGTAGAATGCCGTTAGGAATACAATATCTTTCTTCGGTAGTTGGATTAGTACTTCCTTAGGGATAAGATCAAAGCCTGCAGCTTTTTTGCCATCATGTTTAAATATCTGCCGAAGTACTTCCTTGGGTGCTATAGGTCGGATAGGTAGATCAAGTTGGTAGGGTTGATAATATGGCTTCAATATGAGAGTCGTCAGAACCGGGCTCTGCCTCGTTTGGTGTGAAGAGTTTCTCTTAAGTGCGTATCGAAAGCATCTGCTTTCTGCTTGCTAGTTCTTGCCCATAGTCCAATCATCCAATTTAGTTGGTGCTTTTGCACATTGGGGCCGATTCATGCCACTGGTAGCCTTCCAAAGAGAATAATCAGTAGCTTTCGTGGCTGTCAGACTCCAATTGAGCTTTTATAGTTGAATTCCCAGGATCGACAATAGCGTTCTTAAGGGGTACAATCGCCTTGTTCAGAGCAGTCTTGTCCTATCTAGCCCTAAACGTCTGCCAGACTCGTCCTTGATCTTCATTCTTATTTGCTCGGGAATAGTAGGGTGAGAACGTGACTTCAAGATGCCTGGAGTTGATCGCTAGCACGCATTCTGTATTGTGTTTGTCAAGTATTGAGTTAATGATTCAATGTCCTTTTTAGATCTTACGCGCATTTTCAGATCTAATTTGTCCTCTTTTAAAGAGTCTCAGTCAGTGAACTTGTTGTACAATTTCGGATTGGTTTCATGACGCAGAACAGTGGTACTAACACTAAGTAAAACCGGAACGTGGTTTGAAGAGCCATCTAGGCACGATTCTACCTTGAAATATAACCTAGAGAGTCCAGCAGCCGAATTGCGTAAGTATATTATCCAAAGCAAAAGAATCGATTCCTTCCCAAAAACGACTTTTCGTATCAATATGCACTACGTAAAGTTGGTTTTGGGAAAGAATCCATTCTTTTGCTTTGGATATTATCCTTACGCAATTCGGCTGCTGCTGTTACAAAAAAGTCTATCAGGTCTGGTAGTCTATTTGGATCACTTGGCCAATGTGTCGGTTCGGCTGTAGACATGGTGCGTAGAAAGTGTTTGTCCACACATTTTTAAGCTCTCTTCCTCTTGTGGTAACCAGTCTTGATCCCCAAAATGTGAGCTTAGCGTTCCAGTCACCTCCAGCTATAAATCTTTGCCTGGGCGTGGATATATAATGTGAAAATTTGTGTTCTTTGATTTTGTGCTTTGGCAGTAAATTGATGATACGTTGAATTTTCCATTTCTGTCTTCCACGCTTGACGTTGTCGCTTGAATATGCTCTGTTTGATAGCTGGCAAGCTGGTGGTGTTTAACTGAAGTCTTAATATTAAGAGCAGTACCTCCGTGGGCAGTGCCGTCGGGGTGGTCAGTTGTATAAATGTTATATCCAGCAGCCTAATTGCGTAAGTGAATTCTCCAAAGCAAACAAGTCGATTCTTTCCCAAAAATGACTTTACGTATTGCATATTACACTCTGAAACGGAAAGGTTACGCTCCTTTCCATTACCAATATTTTGACGTAGAATTTATTGTAAAGAATGAACGAAAGCGGCAGAATCGAGATAAAACTTCACTTTTGGTATTGTAATGTTCGAGTTTGATGAAACATAACGCAGTAGACGAACTTCAACTCAAAGGAGGATGTTTGTATTTTTTCCAAATTAGTTTCGCAATACCGAAAAAGTTGAAAGAAATGATTCCGATTCTTTGAAGGAATCGACTCGTTTGCTTTGGAGAATTCACTTACGCAATTAGGCTGCAGGTATCGTAATTGCACTTATACTGGTAAAGTGGGTTCCTTATATTAACAGTATGTCAAAGTTGTGGCACTTCAGGAGTAAACCCACGTCGCTTTCGTTAGGCGAAAGGCCGTTAATGTTCCATGTCCCTATAAATAGATTAGTAATTTTAAGAGCTTTTATATGAGCTTTGTCATACGGGGCTTACGCACTTTCTCTTTTTTTCTCCAACAGCGCACTTACGCGTGTTGGCAGTTGACAGGTTGGTTAGGTGTACGACAAGCAATGTACCATCACAAAACGATACCTTATTAAGCGGATGCATCGCGTAGTACGGCCGGTGCTTCTAGTGCTTCTTGCGATGAGTAAGTAATGTGCTTGTGCAGACGTTTTTGTGTGGGTAAGTTGTACGGTGCATGGTAAATACACGCTGTGTTTGATGGGATAAGGTTTATAATTGATTGTGTAGTACGTTCTGATTTAAGAAATGCAGGTGTGAGCGCGACTGCGGACCGACCGCGGGTTCCTTTTACTGAATTGCATGTGTAGTACTTGCCGTGTGGTAGGGGAAAACTATTGCAACTTAAACTTTTTGTCAACGACATTCAAGTCCTCTTTCACGCGCCTATAATTGTACATAAATTCGGGAGCCTATAAAAATACTAATTTGTTTACAATTAAAATACCGATGCTAGAAAAAAGCCCACCTGTTTGCCATGATATTCGATCTGGAAGTTCTTGGCGGACTCCTGCGTGACTCTGCCGCCGAAGTCGAGCTGGTACACCTGGCTGTTCTCGTTCCACATGGGTGCCTTGTTGTGCATGACCAGCTGGCGCCGGCCGCTGCTGTCGCTGGTAGAGCTTGTGGCTGTTACTATACCGCCCGCGCGCTTCAGCTGGAAAATTATTATTATGTGATAATAATATTTTTTTTAAAGGGAAAAATATGCTAGAGCTACCAATTACTTTCATTTGTGACCGTCGTGGTCCGTAAGGTTTAAAGCCAAATTCCCTTCACCCCCCCCCCCCGTCCTCACCCCACGAAAGGTCATCTTGGAAACTTCACAAACATAATTATGTTGACCCAAGCAAAGTTAAAAGTTTTATGGCATTTTTTTTAGCTCTGGGTATTTATTACCACACATAAATTGTATCCAAAACTCTTGACAAGAAAGTTTCGCACTTTTGTGTTTTAAAACTGTATTTTTATGGAAATCGATAATTTCTACCTGTAGAGTAGCTTTATTACTCCCGAAAACATTTGCAGCTTCATTCCTTCATTCACCATCAGGGTACAAATAGTTAAATATGTTGGAGGATCTTGTCGACATTCTCAATTTAATTTGAAATTACATTGTAGGTACTGTTTACTTAAGGTCCACACAAAATAGTTCGGCGGTCCAGGTCCGGACCACGGACCACCTTTAGACCCCTGTGCTAGAGAAAAATTCAGTACATCAGATTATGTATAGTTCTCGCCAAACTTCTTGGCCGCCCTGAAGTTGGCTACAATGGCTGCGCAATATATTATTTAAGTACTATTTAGATAATGCAGAGATGTTTGTTTTGATCTGAGTATTGTTGTTTGGGTACTAAAATGCTATTGTTTAGGTCTTTAACCAGTAGTTGGTTAAAGACCTAAATAATAGTGTTTAGGTATTTAGGTATTTAACTAGTAAGAGATGTTATTAATTGCTATCGAGAATAACGTTTATTATTGTATAGTTTCCGTTATCTCTCTTGCTTAGGGAATGCTGTAACGATAGTATGTAGTTTGCTTTTAGCGATTTTTATATATAGCACATACTTTTACAAATTGATAGACTCATGATAGCACAAGTTTAAACCTTAGTGGTTTTTGGTTGCTATTTAATACGATTTAATCCTGTACTGTTTTGTAAAATTGATAAATAAAAAAATAAAAAAAAATAAAAAAAATAGAAAATCTCATAAAAAAACAGCACCGTTTCGTGCCTTGCGCATCCGGTAAACCAACTTCAGGGCGGCCAAGAAGTTTGGCGAGGGCTATATATAGTCAACGACTTAAGTCGATGATCATTTCGGAGTCTTGATATAACAATAATAGAATCTTATTGTTATTTGAGTCTTGAAAGAATTCTCTCATCACCATTTTAGCCGAAAGACGTCCAGTGCTGAACATAGGCCTCCGCCAAGTGTCACCACTTTGGCCGGTCCCGCGCGTCTCGTATCGAACGGATTACCACAACCTTAACCAGGTCATCGGTCCACCTGGTGGGAGATATTCCAATGCAGCGTCTTCCGGCTCGCGGTCGCCAATTCAGAAATTTTCGGCCTCATCGAACATCAGTTCTACGAGCAAAGCCCACTGTCAATTATGTTTCAAAATTCTGCGGGCTATGTCGGTAACATCTGTTGTCCAACAGAGTTCCTCATATCTGCAACAGCAGCCGCAGACACGATCACGCAGGGAGACTCCAACCATAGCCCTCTCCATTGCCCTTTGGGTGACTGTAAGCCTTCTGATGAAGGTCCCATTGAGAGCGACCACGTCTCAGTTCCGTAAGTCATAACTGGCAACACATACTGGTCGTAGACTTTCGTATTAAGACACTGTGGTATGTTAGACGAGAAGATATACTCCACGCAACTTCCCGAACGCTGCCCAGCCGGCAGGCTTATTACGTATCTTTTGCAAGAGCAAAACGATAGCGATCAAACGATTTATGTCATAAAAGTCGGAATTACCTGCAGTGTAGGCATGGTAGGTCCTACACAATAGTTTGCTAATCGCTCGCTGTTTGTCAGATGCACTTATTTCAAAGAAAACCGCCAACAACTCTAAAAATTCTCTATTGAAGAGCAATTATTGCGCAAAAATCGCTATCGTTTTGCTCTTGCAAAAGATACGTAATAGGCCTGCGGGTCGGATTTCGACGGTTGACCTTTATATATATCTTTATAAACTCATATATATACGACCATATCATCGCTTACCAGCAGGTGAGTTTGTGGTCAAGAGCGAGCCTATCTATGATAAAAATAAAAAAGACCTCATACTCGAAGTTAAAGCTACCTAACTGGACCGTTTGTCCCAGGTAGACATAATCGTCAACAACTTCGAGTGTAGACTTTTCCATCTTGATAGGAGTGGCTGTAACATGGACATTTAACATGACCTTGGTTTTGTACCTGTTCATTTTTAAAACCAGTCGGAAGTTTTTGGAAGCTCTACTGAGGTCATCGTACATTGCACTATGTCATCTGCAATCCGATGGACGGTGGGTGGTGTTGTCCTTATTTACATTGATGTCTAGCCGTCTCCAGTTCAGAACCTTGAAGACAACCTCCAGTGCAGCAGTGAACAGTTTCGGAGAGATGACGTATCCCAATCTCACACCTCGCTGCAGAAGTGTAGGTTCCGAAGTCTGGTCCTGAAGTCGGACTGACATGGTGGCGCTCGATGTACTCGGTAGTCAATCTGGCAACATTGGAGTGACAGCAGTACAGCCCAATAAGTCTCGATCGAATCGAAGGCTATTTCGTAGTCCTCAAACGCTAAACAGATAGGCAGGTTATACTCGTCGTTCTTCTGTATAACCTGCCGCAGCGTATGTATGTGGTCTACGGTGCTAAAGCATTTTAGGAATCCGGCTTGTTCGGGAGGCTGGAATTCGTCAAACTTCGCGCAAGACGATTCGTGAAAACAACTTGTAGACATGACTAAAAAGTGAATTGGACCTATAATTCTTCAGGCTATTAAAGCCCTTCTTGAAGAAGTCTAGAAGCCTATTGAGGATAAAAAAAAATAAAAATTGTTATATTCTCTAGTTTTCATTAATTTGTGTAAGAAAAGTATAAATTACTTTTAGTATCATTCTTTATTTGCATACTACCAAAATCCACGTTGAGAATTACCTTATTTCTGAGTTGTGCTTTCTGGAAACTCTCCAGATCTCTGAAGTTCCTTCCATTGACCTCACGGAACCCACCGTTCGAATACTCGTCGTCGGAGCTTTCGGACGGCTTCTTATTTCTTTTTCGGTTCAGGAGCGGAGAGTTCAGCAGTTGCCTGGAATATGCGTGAAGGGTACAAATGAATTAATACTCAAAATACGTTTAGCAAGTACATACTCGGGTCGAAAAGGAAATGTGAAAGTTCAAAGGGTTTCAGCGCGGCAAAGGGGTAACTTAAGCGGACAACCAAATCCCAGCGCTCAGCTGAGCATTGAAAATCTATAGGTGCGTGTTCACCGCGCGATCGCGACGCGACACCGAGACGCGCGACCAACCTGCCTCGGTCGCGCGTCGCGGTCTCACACAAACTCTCCTCGACTTTAGTCAATAAAATCAGTTATATTGTTGAAAATTATTATTGCACATTGCGATGGAAAGCCAAATTATCTAATTACTATTGGAGGAAGAAGAATACGATGATATGATATAATAATGTGTTTTACAATCTCGGGACTCTGGGGTCCCGGACCTTAGAAAGGCGTGCCATGGGCCGACGCCGCAGAAACCTTGTTAGATGTATTATGATATGTGACAGCAACCGATGATTAGCCCTGCCCCCTAGCCAAGTTACAAACGTTTCGTATCGAATCTATTTCTACAATCGTTAACGCCATCTATTTGTATGGTTTGACCACGTGAATTAACGTTCAGATGTCGTGATTTTCATTCCCATACATTGATTCGTTTTCTACTAGCGTTATCGATTGTAGATTGTCAACTTGGATACAGGTGCTGTATGCACTACGTTAGTACTCCCAAAGACAATCTCCGGTTGGTGTAGGACTATTGTTAAATATGGAGACAATGATATTGGGCTATGGGTTTGGGAGGTTTAGTGGATCGATTGCCTAAACCTAAAGAATAACTATTGACCCTTGCCTGACCTCTGTCGAACTAAACGGCTATAAAATGGCAGGGGATGACTGGCACACTCAATTAATGGGCCCCCATAAAAGGTGGGTTGCACTTTAGTGACGAAACACCAAGGGGGCAACATATCCGGAGGTGCTTAAGGAGTGGAGAGGTATACCACGGTTATCATGACAATCCCGGAAGTAAGGTCAAGATCCCTACCAGCATCTTACTGGTTTAACTTCTTCCTTCCTCCGAGCACGTTTGCTCTTGCAAATCTCCACTCAAGCCAGCCAATTAAGGTCTTAAGGCAAGAGAGCTCTGTTCCCCGTCAGTGTTCACTCCGACCGGCCAATAAAGACAAGCCGGAGATGAGGGACAAGGCTTCTCCCTGGAGATAGGTCCTTGGGGTCGCCACTGTCCACCAGCTTGCCAAAAAACTGCCCTGCGGATTGTATCTCTCTTAGTCTGGCCCCTCATCTTGCAGCAAAATAGGATTTACCGGCACAGATCTGGGGATCATTGGAGCATGGAAGACCCACCATGACGTCAACGGAGAGATACTGTGGTGGGGTGATATAATATTATTATTCTAAAAATAAATAAATAAATTGTCTATCAACCGTTAAATGTTAGTCGTTACAATCCCGTGGAGGGTCGATCGGTACATGAAACTGCAGTATCGAGTTGAAAAGATAAAATTAAAAAACAACTTCCAAAGCAAAACACTAAAAAGTGCAAAAATAACTTTCTTTTTTTTCAGATGTAGATGCCGACTGTGGCAATCATCGCATTTCCGAATTCAAACGAGAGCTAATTTTCATGTCCTCCAATTATTAGATTTATCGTGTATAAAATATGAATTCAGAACTAAGTACTTTTTTGTTGTTTTGTTTTAATTTTCGTGTGAAATATATAGAGCTGTAAAAATAGCAATTTTCCTCCACAGACATAAAAAGATCCATATATTTATGTCTGTGCTTTCCTCCCATTTTAAAAATAAATTACATTATGTTAAAAGTGTATTAACAACTCTATATACTTCCAAGTTTATTGATAGCGTCCAGTCTACACCAAGTGCTAAGAGCAACTGAAAGAAATCCGACGACTGACGAAAAACGAAGTTTGCCGAGGGACATTAAGAAAATGTTTGTACTGTATAATTCTCACAACGGATCTTTCTGTCTCTGAATTTATAGTATTGACAAAAAAATAGCTATTTTTTTGTCAATACTGAAGGTGAACATAGCATTGTATAACTGTCTCTTTCACTCGCTTACGTTTGTTGCATCGCCTTATCTCGCTTATTTTCGGTTCGGTTTAAAGAAACTTTATTCCCAATAAAGACATATTATGTCGCTTACTTGAAAACAATATTTAAAAAAACATACAATAGATTACAAAAAGTTCGTCATCAGTATTACAATTTAATAGTTACCCATCCAATGCATTCATTTCTCCAAGTGATCGAGTGTGTTTTATGCGGTATATTCGATGACAAACTGTTTCTTGCGTAATGGTTGGCAGAGCCAACTTCAGAGACAAAAAGATCCGCTGTGACTATTATATCTGTTCGAAACCATTATCGCATCGTTGGTCTTTGGAATATTTGCATATTTTGCAGCAGCCGTCGGAGATTTTGTACTTGTTAAAGAATCTAATTTGTTGTATTTGTATTGCCGTCGTGAACGCATTGTAGATTTATTTTATGGGTCTGACGGAGTTTCCAGAGGTGCGGAGGGGAGGTCATGGTCGGAGATTCGGTTTTGAAGCGAGCAGTGGCAAGCTTAGCACGCTTGCCCATTTATTAGCGGACATAACTCCTTATGTTCGAGGCGGGGGGCAGTTCGAAACCAATAAAGGTTACGTCCTTTTTTTGTTATTTTGATACAACACTGTGTCAAATCGCTGTAATCGATATTGATAGTTTTTGGTTGGGTTGAAGTTGGCAACACTTGAAAAATTAACATTGTTATCGCGAGACGTAAAACTTTGGTCTTGATTTAATTTTGTTGAAATTGGTTTATAACCTACCAATCGTCATTCGAAATTACGTTCGCGATCTGCGAGTGGTACTGTTTTTGTCGGGAGCGTGTCTGGTTGTCTGTCGGGAAACCCCGGTCCATTCTTCCTTATTATTATATATATTTTCCCCCTAAAACCCCCGACCGGTCACGGGATTGAACGAGACCAGGAGACCACCACGAGGACAAATGTAAGTTGTGTATGCTTGTAGAATTGTAGGATTATCACTTTCCAGCTATACGGGAATCGGTGTCCCAAAAAGAAACCCCTAGTTACCGCTGCCGCGTATCGCGGTTTCGCGGATATAGATCTTGTAGGATCCAAGATTCGCAACATTGCTCATGGGCCCCAGTGTTGCCTCTGGGCTTGTGATTCACAGGCCTGTATTCAACAATACCTCTTTTTTATCATTTTTAAACAACGACTGCCACCAAATAGTGGCCAAAAATAAATCGTTTTCTATATAGTAGTAAATAAAACATAGTTCTATAATTGTTAAAAATTACAAAATTTTCGGACATTTCGAGCGCGACACCGCGACACATCGTCTTTGAGCGAGGCCGGCTAGAGATTTTCGGTCGCGCGTCGCGGTCGCCCGTCGCAGTCTCGCTCGCTAACTCACTTCCATACAAAGCCTTAGGGCAAGTAGTGTCATGCGCCTCCTGCCCCGGTCACACATCGCGGTCGCGTGGCGAATACGCACCTTATCAGTGTGACTTTATCATTCATTTAGGCGTCGAAGAGGGTTACTGAAAACTGGAATTATCATTTTTATAGTTTCTGTAATGTATCCGTCTTAAAACTGACCTGATAGGCGACGCAGATGAATACCGTTGCTTGCGTGGAGGAGTGCGCGGCGCGGGTGAGTCGGGCGCCGCATTGGCGCCGTGCGAACGAGCCGGGCGCGGCCGCGGAGACGCGGGGGCCGAGCTACACTCGCGAGCGGCCGCCATACTCGCCTCCGACGCACTGTTCCCCTTATCCGCACGACGCGACGTCCGGGACGCAAGCAAACGCAACGCCAACTGCTCCAGAGAACCTGTCCGCAGAATAACTATATTATACTATCTGAAGCGACGGCTTAAGTTTTTGATTCTCTACCTGTGTCCATGCCGAGTCGTGCCGTCCTAGACTCCTAGACAAGCTTCATGCGTTCTATAGAAGCGGGCGGCTACCGGAGTAGAAGCGGTAAGTGTTGCGTGTCAAGCCCGGTGGGTGTCGCGTCAACTGGCCGTGCGAGCCGAAACGAGCGGGAGTTAATGACCATGTACCGGCTGGTGAACTCCGAACTAAGATAAAAAAGTCTACCTTTAGGGGTGCAGCCGGGGATAGTAGGAAGCCGTCGAAACACGAAACGTTACCCGAGAGCTGCACGAGCGGTGTCGCCGCCGATGGTGAGTGTTCGACGGCGGGTGAAGTAAAGCATCTACTTATCGTACTAACTGTAATACTTGCTGTAGTCGGAGTCGCTGTCGGTGTGCAGACGCGCGGGCGGGGGCGCGGGCGCAGGGGCGGCGGGCGCGGGTGCACGCGAGCTGCACGCTACGCACACGTAGGTGCGCGCGTCCACGTCGCGCCGGTCGTACGGCGACACCAGGCGGCACGCGGTACACACGGGGTAGTCCCGCCGCCGCCGCGTACCTTCTGAAGCTGAAGTCCCACTGTTATCCTCCCCTCCTGTACTATTACACCTGCTACTCGAGTTCGCTGACGTCACGTCCGTCTTCGGTGACACGGAATCCACGCGCGACTGCCGCTTACTCTTGTCCACCGTCAGAGACATCTCACTTGAGTCGAGGCTCCTGGACTTGCCGCATCGTCGTAAGCTTGGTGTTTTGGTGCACTCAGTCTGTTTAGCGTCGTTCGCGCGGACGTGACGCCTCTGCCTTCTGTGACGCTTATTGTTGACAAGCACAAGCCTCCTGGGCGGCTCCCCGCGTAAGGCACTTAGACTCACCTGAGCGTGCAACACCTGGGGGTCTACTAGATCAAGGTAACCTACACTGCAACTTCGAATCATGGTGTCATAAACAGGGACGGTAGCACAAACTGGACTGATGGGCACTACAGTAGTAGTTCTCTGTACCTTACCAGTCACCTCTCGAGCTTTGTCAGTCAAGTTACTTATTGTAGTATCAACCGGAGTCTCCTCATCAATAAACTTCAAGTCCTCACTCTTCTGTAAATGTTTGACAGTTTCACCGCGTTTAGTTAAAGCGTCCGGATGCACTTCATGTTCATAATTTTTGTTACAAAGTGACTTTAGAATCCTTGTGTTCATTTCGAAGGACGCAGATTCTCCTCTGCTGCAGATATTCTTACGTAGCTTTGAAAGACAGTTGTCTGTGACGTGATTATCGCACTTTTTGATTGTGACCTGCCGACTTGGTTCATTACTTAGGTTAAGGTTGAAAGACTGTTGTTCTAAGTTGGATAAGTTTGCTTTTAGTGAGACGTTGTCTGCGCGTACGCTGTAGTCGGTTCTTCCTCCGCAGAAATCTCCCCGACCCCCGCAGGTGACGGTTTGCGGGGAGGGGCGTTCGAAGATGATGTCTGTAGGCGCGACCGCGTTTTTTGGCGATTGCAAGGTTGGTACTGAGCTTTCGCATCTCAGCGGTGATATAGCGTGTCTGTTGGACACCCCTGCCGGGTTGCTGACCCTCCTCTCAGCTGGCTGGCTTGCATGCCTAACAGGCGTCGAATACACACTCTCAGCAGGAACACTATTGACGGTCTCATTATTAGTATCAATGTAAGGAAACTCTTCGTAAGACTCCGCCCTCGCAAGCGATGGGCTGTTCTGATTGTTATTATTAGTGTAACTCTCATTTTGGTTGATGTTGTTAGTGTTGTTAATTTTTTCGTTGAGAGTTAGCTTCCTTCTAATGTTATTATTATTATTAGTGTGCGACGGAGAACCATTAGAGTCGTTGGGCTGAAAAACTTCCTCTTCATCTTCAGAAAAGATATTTGGGTTAAAATTAGGGTCTGGACCGACGGGATAGTCATCCCTGAGTTCTGTTATCATGAGCGTCATCTGCCTCGGTTGTAAGTGAAGCAAGGAGGTCTTATAGGTTACCTGCCCGAGGTTGGCCGGAACGTTTTTAGCTAAACCATGTATTTTAAATTTAGTTCCCCATATATTAGATGTTACTTCTACTAAACGTACGTCCTGCAACAAGAACTTGTGTGAAACAAATATCATTATACAGTCAGATAAATCAGCTGTTTATAGTCTTAAATTTCATTTTGTCATAAAACAATGTCTAATTTACAGGGAAGGGAATTATTGTCTAAAGAGTTAAGCAATTTATTTCAAAACAAAAACCTTTCAAATTCAAACCATATCAAAATCTCTATGTGTTTGACCATTGTATCTACAATAATGTGTTAGCATACCTCTGGCAAGGAGTCAATGTAAGCCAGTTCGTCGGGTGGTTCGTCCTTCTGGCTGGAGCTTCGTGCCTTTCGTCTCTCCCGAGCACGGCGGCGACGCTGAAGCCGCGGTGACCCGGAACAACCTGATGATAATTAAATATGTTTACTGTTTTTAGGTGTACCTAATCTATACGTAAGGCTAAAAGATCAAAAATGAACATTTAGCGAAAAAATAACACAGACTGAGATATGGCGTCTTTCAAACACCCATAACACGAATTTCGTGACACCTTAAAAACGGTCATGACGCATTGGGGTAGATATAAAAAAGCCACTTAGCGAATTCAAACATCTTGCCAATTTTCATGATGTCATTTTTATGGTGTCGTTTGTAACGATTAAAAATACGTATTCAAACCGAATCTCTTCAAAGTTAGAGTGAACAGGCTTCTTCTGGGTAAGCTGACTCCATCGTCGACTCTGTCTCTGTCACCTCTGACCTAGACTAGAGTCAAGAGCAAACCCATCACAAATTAAAAATAAAATAAAATCTTACAAAATTTGGTCAGTATAGCGTCCTCTAGTGATGAAGATTAAAATTAAGATGAAGGATACTAGTTTACCATTCATCGGTTAGATGGCGCTAATGTCTAATCGATTAAAAAATATTAATTATATGTAAACAAAGTGCGTGACAGTTCATTTAGTTTGTACGTTTGAATTTGCCGCGTAATAACTTTGATGTATAATTTATCTGTGAACTTGTTTGATTCTATGGAGCGGGCTGTCATATTGAAGGATTGATACAGCATGAGAATATTGAGATTATGTTAAGTGAGAACTATATTGTAATTTGAGTATTTAAATAATAGTGATTAATAAGACTGGTGAAACAATAGCTTTAAATGTTGTTTCTCTTTTCAGGTAAAATTAGTAATTAATTAATGTTTAAGAATGTTTTGTAAAAGTGTTAAAACTAGTTTATATAAAATAAAACTTTCTCTTTTCAGAGCAACTCAATTTTGGTTATAGTTTTACTGTACACCTTAATATCCAAGGATAATTATAAATTAATACATTATATATATAATAAACATAGTTCTATTTATAAACAATTGATTAAATCTTATATTGAAATTAGAAACATAAAGTAAACCATAGCTGAGTGGAGTACAAAAAAATTCACTTGTAAAGCATAAACATTGAGCGTTTGCTCAATGTTTATATTTTTCATTGTGCACCAATACGTGGTATCTCTAAGTCGTCTGTGTTGTGCACCTTGGATCGGTAGCATCGAATAAATATAACCAAAGAAAAACTTAATCAATCCTAATGACAAGAGGGACCAGTGTTAGAATGAAATGTTCAATTGATTTAATAAACTAATGGGCGCTGTGAGTATCAGTTTAATTTGTCTGAATATCCACACGCTGTACGAACCATGTGGTTTGTGAAACTCGTCATGAATTTTCTTCTTGGTAGGGTCCTTAGGATAATTTAATAACTAAATATTAAAACTTATAAACATGGTCAAATCAACCAAACGTTAACAACATCCCAAGACTTCAGCAGCAAGGTCCGAATGCAGACTGTATGTCCTCATGGTGTGGTTGATGCATAGATACAACTGCACAGGCTGAACGATGCTGTTTGAGACAGCATATCTCCAGTGTTGCATCTTAAGAAATCAATTTCAATCAATTTCAAAATCATTTTTTATTTTATTTTACATAGGCCTACATGGGCACTTATAAAACGTCGACAGAAGGGTTAAGGGTACATGTATCCCATTTAATGCAAGTTGTTCTTATTTAATAATATTCATCAAAAAACTTCAGTAACAGACTGTATTTGTGTGAAGATAAAATTCGTTGAGAAGTCCAACTGAAAGAATTACTTCAATCCCTCATGCGAAACAATCCTTATTTGGCTTATTCCACTTTTCCCCGTTGGATGATCCCCATTGATGGGGATTAGTGAACTTTTTGTTCACTATTCCCCGTTGACCCAAAATTTTTATTTAATGGGGATAAGTGAACTAAAAAGTTCAATAATCCCCATTAGGCAGGTATGTACGTTAAAAAAATAAAATATATGAATCATGTTACATTTATTAATTAAAAATATAACTTTCTTATACCTAATAAAGTCACAGATTGTTACAATCATTAATTTAAAATTGTAGCATGAAAATATTTCTTTCTTATACCTTGTAAAATCAAAGATTACAATCACTTAAGTTTTTCTAATTAGGTACGTTAAATAAAAACAATATAAAAATAAAATATATGAGTCATGTACTTTTATTTTATAAGGTAAGAACAAAATTTTTAATTACCTACATACCTACTTTACGATTTTATTAGAACGAAAAACAGATTGTTGCCCCAACGAAATTGTTCTAACGATGTTTGGGAATAAGACCTTATATCTATCTATCTAATAAGATACACAATACTGTAAAAGATGTCATCTTAGTAGTATGTAGGTAATTTAAAATTTTGTTCTTACCTTATAAAAATAAAAGTACATGACTCATATATTTTATTTTTATATTGTTTTTATTTAACGTACCTAATTAGAAAAACTTAAGTGATTGTAATCTTTGATTTTACAAGGTATAAGAAAGAAATATTTTCATGCTACAATTTTAAATTAATGATTGTAACAATCTGTGACTTTATTAGGTATAAGAAAGTTATATTTTTAATTAATAAATGTAACATGATTCATATATTTTATTTTTTTAACGTACATACCTGCCTAATGGGGATTATTGAACTTTTTAGTTCACTTATCCCCATTAAATAAAAATTTTGGGTCAACGGGGAATAGTGAACAAAAAGTTCACTAATCCCCATCAATGGGGATCATCCAACGGGGAAAAGTGGAATAAGCCCCTTATTTAGACTCATGCATTCACTACCACTGGTTGAGTTGGTGAGTAAGGAAAATTTAACCTTACATGTTTTCGGGGTCCCTAAAAACGAAAATGGGCACAAAATGAAAATCCAAGATGGCACCAGCTAGTATTTGGAAATTATTCATCACGGGTATGATAATGAGGGGTGAGGGCACGCCGCTGCTTTACAGCTGCCGGCGCGCCGCTGCTGCTGCTGCTACTAGCATGCACATACCTTCCTCCCGCTCGGTGTCAGAGGACGAGGTGTGCGCGGCGAGTGTCGTGTAGCGCGGAGTGCGCGGGGTGCGCGGCGTGCGGGGCGAGGGTGCGCCGCCGCTGGACGAGCTACCGGTGCCGCCGCTGCTGCTGCTACTGCTGCTGGCTCGCACCACCACGCTGCTTGCAACCTGCCCTGCTGGATATGGAAACGGATAATAGAGACGTCATCATCATTACAAAAAATATTTTTTGGACATATGGACCAGATTATCAAGAACTTAATCTAAACCTGTGTACCTTCAGCCTGAGGATCGAATATGACGAACTCGGGCCTGATCTTGCTGGTCCTGCGGCCCTTGAGCAGCGGCACCAGGCCCCCGAGGTGCTCCAGGTACAGGGTGTAGGCGCCCGCTTCTTCGTCGTCGTGCCGCAGCATGGTGCAGTGCAGGCGTCCGCCCGGCGCCGGGGGGCGCGACACGAACAGACGGAGTTCGTTCGTTTCGGGGACGTTGCACTAGAATGGGTGATGGGTTTAAACCTTAATTTTAGTGTCATTTAAAATGTATCATATATTTATGTACATGGAATGTATTTAGCATTTTAATTTTATTGATTAACTAATTTTGACTTATTTTATACCATAACGTTAAAGAAGAAGAAATGTTTTCAATCAAGTTTCTTGATTTTATAGTGCATGTGTATGAAAGTTTGCCGCTCTGAAGTGGGCTGCACATGAATGCGCAGTAGTAAATCTCATTCAAAAACATCAGCCATGTCATAAGCACTGGAAAGCCAGGTTTATGAGCAGCAAACTTTTCGTATTTATCATAACGTTCTAAATAAAGTATGAGAGTGATAAGAGCATTCACTAAAAGTTTGGTCTTTTGAGAACCAGACAAAAGCAAAAGTAGTATATATAGGTAATTTTTATTTTAGTAAACTTAAAATAAAAATTAGGTATATTTAATTCCATTCATAGTGACGTGTTAATCTTACCCGTATTGTGTGCGCGAAGAGGTTGGCAAGCGCAGGCTGCAGACGTGGCGGCAGCGGCAAGCACGGCGCTAGGCGAGGGTCCCGCAGCGCCTGCGCCGCCCTCACTCGCGCCAGTAGCTGTAGTGGCGCGACCACTCGCCACACGCGCGCCGTGCACACCGCGCCGCCCGCTGATACGAACAGGCGACGCGCGCAGTGACCCCAAGTTAGAGCGCGGACTACACCCTGTATGTGAAACAACATGGCTTAAATTAAAGGATCAGGGGCCATACTACGTGTCAATGCCATCATGATACCGCTGAGGAAAAGGAATAGTGCTCTTCGTCCAGTATAGCGCCGCCTCTCCCTCACAGTTTTGGCACGTCAGAGTAAGCCTGGTGTGCACCTTTACACTGTGTGTCTATGGACCAAAAACTTTTTTTTTTTTACCCTCGAGAAATGCTCATGCATACTGCACTACGGGGAGATAGCGCAATTACGTGGGTCTCCAATCCACTAGAACTCTGCGGTGTCCTCCTGTGCCGCTTATGGCGGAAACACGGGCGCGCGTTAGCACTCACCGCGGCTGTCCGTTACCGGACCTCCTCTGGGGGGACCCCACATCACCGACGCACTAAACACATTGCACGCCGTGACCACACACATCACATCATCATCACATCATCAGCCTATTAATGTTCCCACTGCTGGGACACAGGCCTCCTCTCTGTGAGAGGGAATGGGCCGTAATCCACCACGCGGGCCCAGTGCGGGTTGGTGGATGCCACATGTCTTCGAATTTTTGGTTCTAGGACATGCCGGTTTCCTCACGAAGTTTTCCTTCACCGTTTTGAGAGCAGTGGTGATGAAATAATTTACACAAAGTAAAGCGCCTGCCTGGGCTCGAACCCACGACCTACAACTTGTAAGTCGCGGCTGATACCACTGGGCCACCACTGCTCACTGGGCCACCACTGCGCCGTGACCACACCAGGGACCAAACCAGCCAGCACATGGGTGCCAGACGAGCTCATGTATGGCACCCTTGCTCCTCCTATGACGGGTCCCGGTCCCGGCCCCGCCACCTACACCTGGCGCCTCGCTGACTGTGCGTGGACCCGGGGCATGGACGCTCCGCTGATTTGCGTCATCGCCCCACGGAACCATAGCGCCTCCTGTTCGACGTCGACGGGTCCGGTTGTTGCCGACTCCCGGATCCAGGCCTGGACAATGGTGGCCTCCTCGAGAAGTTCCCTGTCGATCTTGGGTTAGGTTGGTTTGGGTTAGGGTTGCGCGCCCAGGGGTGCGGGTCGGTGTGCGAATCAGGTAACCTCCACGTGTGCTTGGTTGGTTGCTAGTCTCTTTCGGAAACGTCCGGGGGGAAGAGCAACCCGCTGGGCTGGTGCACCCTGGGCACCGTCAATAACTTCCCATTCGTGGGTTCTTGTTGGCGGTGGCAAATAACCTGACAGGGGGGGGTAGGCGTCGCTCTGGGTGTTCCCCTGTTTAGCAGGGGACACTCCAGAGGCGGTGACACCGGGCGTCCGGCACGCCCGGTGTCACCACTGCGTCGACTGCCGGGAGGACACGGCGCGGCATACGCTGGCAGAGTGTGCCGCTTGGGAGGAGCCACGCCGTGCCCTTGTTAGATTTCAGAAGGAACCCCATATAAAAGTATCGATATTTACGAAGATAGCAAGCTTGGAATGTCAAGATGGTTGATGGTTATTTACTGTGTATGTGATGTATAAGGGTAAGGTTTTATGAATAAAAGCACAGAAAGACAAGACTAGGTATTTATTTCAATTAGGCTTGTCAATTAATTCATATTGAGGCTCAGAAAGCTTACCGCCCGTTCGCTAAACTAGTTCTCGTGGAGAAGAAGGGCAAGAAACTCCACGGAAGCAACTATGGTTGTAAAAGTATTTATCTTTTA
This sequence comes from Orthosia incerta, assembly GCA_948252205.1. Classification (NCBI taxonomy): domain Eukaryota; kingdom Metazoa; phylum Arthropoda; class Insecta; order Lepidoptera; family Noctuidae; genus Orthosia; species Orthosia incerta. The sequence goes on from OX411748.1 coordinate 24,029,573, forward strand.
TATATTTTACAACCATATAAATATCGTTTATTACAATAAAGATCTAATTATATTATGGCCATTATATGATGAATCTTGTAACATTTCACAATGTTACATAATCAAAACAACAAGGATGACTAGCCCTTAAATCAATTTAACATTATTATGAATAAAGGCCACAACATGAAATAGACTTTCAACAATAGCAACATTACAACCATTAGCAATAATCAACTTATAATATCAAATAACTTACGTGAAGCTTGTGTAGTCCATATTTCACAAAATATAACAATTCAGGAAATAATATCACTATCACAACATAACAACAGGTCTGTACTGGCTTGTAGTTCACAGCAAAGTGTGTCAACTAACGAATTACACACTATTTATAGTAACGAGTCGAACTGTCAAATGTCCCCACCATTTTCTACATTTATTTAAATAATCTCACAATTAGGCCAATAATCAATTCTTGAGTAATGAAACCTTTTTAAAACGTATCAAGACAATTAAGGAATTGAATATCGCCTATTTAGTCATTCTTAATCAATATTCGAAAGAATATTGATACTAACTGACAGTCTTGTACTAATTGTCTCAAAGGACTTATAATATTAAAATGGCAATATAAAATCCAGGATACATCACAATGATCATTATAAATTACGCAATATTTTATTGGAATATTATCACTATGGTTTATTTGTAAGTTTAGAGTTATTTCCTGTACACACAACAATATTGCCTTCTTACAGTCATACAATCATTATGGGGGACTTCAATACTTGCTTATTGAAGAATGATTCCCGCTCCTCTTCTCTTCAATCAGTCCTTCAATCTTTGAACCTATCCTTACTTCCCTTAAGTGCCACACACCATTTTCCAAATTGTAACCCGTCACTCTTAGACCTTGTTATTGTTTCTTCTTTACAACATGTCGGCAAGCACGGCCAGTGCCCTGCTGACATGTTTTCCTATCATGACCTCATTTTCCTCTCATACAAAGTTCGACCTCCTAAGCCAAAACCTAAAATTCTCCTGCAGCGCAATTTTAGTGGAATGAATACAGATGATCTCCGAAGGGATGCCAGCAGCATTGACTGGGAACCCCTGGTCAGCCTTGAGTCAATTGATGACAAAGTGAACGTGTTGACGGACAACCTTTTGCAGCTGTATGATGTTCACGCTCCCATACGTGCAATAAAAATTAAACATCTTCCGGCGCCATGGCTTACAGACGACATTAAAGAGTTAATCCACAGGAAAGCTGTTACCAAAACTAAATTTAAATGTCGTCCCTCGTCGCCGAACCGGGAGAAACTTTTGGACGCACGTAATCGCTGCAATAAGGTGTGTAGAGATGCCCAACGACGCCATATCCATACCTCGGTTGAAAATGGAGACCCAGCTAAAGTCTGGAAATTTCTTAAATCCATAGGAGTTGGGAAATCTCGCCAAGAATCTATTCCTAGAGACCTTGATCTAGATCAACTAAATCAGCACTTCTCATCTTCGTCCTCATGTAATGGGACCTTGAAAGCAACTACTTTGATCAATCTTTCAAACCTTCCAACTCCGGATCATTCCCCATTTATTTTTAGTCAATTCTCTGATTGTGATGTTAAGAAGAGCATAGTGTCAATTACCTCTAACGCAGTTGGCAGTGATTGTGTCAGTCGAAAAATGATACTCCCTGTCCTTGACGAAATCCTTCCTGTCCTTTGCTATATCCTTAACTACTCACTATCCCATGGGGTCTTTCCATCAGCTTGGAAAGAGGCCAAAATCACTCCTTTACCCAAAAAGGCGAATCCTACTTCCTTTTCCGAATACCGTCCTATCTCCATCTTGCCTTTCCTCTCCAAAGTCCTTGAACGCCTTGTACACAATCAGCTTAGTGCTTTTCTTTGTAAGAATAGTCTGCTGAATCCTTTTCAATCCGGATTTCGTCCTGGTCACAGCACAGCTACTGCCTTAGTGAACGTTACGGATGACATACGGCTAGGCATGGAACGAGGACATCTGACGGTTCTTTGCTTGCTAGATTTTAGTAATGCATTTAATACTGTCGATTTCGATATCCTGCTTGGCATACTTCGCTCGCTTAACATATCTCCAACGGCGATTGACTGGTTTCGTAGTTACCTGTATGGCCGCCGGCAACGTATATGCATAGAAGAATCTAACTCTTCTTGGTGTTATACAACTGCCGGTGTACCTCAGGGTGGCGTTTTATCTCCTTTACTCTTCGCAATATTTATAAACGCTATCTCCAAAAAACTTCTCTCCTCCTACCACCTTTATGCAGACGATTTACAAATATACAAACAAGCTGCCCTTGCAGAGTTAGCTGATGCAATTAATGCAATAAATAAGGATTTGGCTACAATTTGTGAATGGAGTGAGGCAAATGGGCTTCAGGTAAATCCGTTGAAGACCCAGGTCATAGTTGTTGGCAGCTCTAGGATGATTCCAAAAGTAAATTGGACACAACTTCCTCTGGTACAATTTAACGGAACTACGATTACAATATGTGAGAAGGTTAAGAACCTTGGGGTTTGGATCGACAGATATCTGTCTTGGGGTCCGCAGCTTCAGGACATAAGCCGCAAAATTTTTGCATCTGCCAGGTCCCTTAGACGATTGCGAAACTTTCTTCCCACTGCCACTAAAATTGCGCTTGCACAGTCCCTTCTGCTTCCTATCCTTGACTATGCTGATGTCAGTTATCTCGATCTCACCCAGGCACAACTAGATAAACTTGAGCGTCTTCAAAACCTTTGCATAAGATTTATATTTGGCCTGCGCAAATATGATCACATTTCTGAATTTCGGACAAAGCTCAAGTGGCTTCCCATACGTCTTCGCCGGGATTCTCATATTTTATTTCTGCTTTACAGTATTCTATACAATCCTACAACCCCCTCTTATCTCAAAGAACGTTTCAAGTTCCTTCATGACACACATAATAGATATCTGAGGTCATCGGAAAACTTGGGACTAGAGATGCCGACGCATTCCACCAGCTTTTACGACAAATCTTTTACGGTTCAAGCGGTGCGGTTGTGGAATGCTTTGCCCGTGTCAATAAGGCGTGCTCAATCTCTGTCCATTTTTAAAACGATGGTAAAGAATCACTACCTCTCTCTTTAATAGTTGTTATTCTTGATTTCTATGCTTTTTTTTTTCCATACCTATTACTGTATATATTTGTCTATATAATATAAATATATATGTATTTATTTTTATTTATAAATAGTACACCAAAGACTACCTACAGTACTGTCTTTCCTTTCATTTTTTATTAAATCCATCCAAAGGTTGTCTTGAAAAGATCGCTTTTAGCGATAAGGCCGCCCATTGTGTCACCCAGTGTAATGTTTTCTTCGTCTATACTTTCTGTAACTTATATGGTGTACATAATAAAGAGTATTCTATTCTATTCTATTCTATTTACTCAGGTGGGTACTCTAACAATTGTAGGTATTTGACAACACAATAATAATTTAGGTAGGTACTTAGACATTTGTCGGTAGGTGCTTAATAAATATGACAGTTTGTATTTTGTAGCAAAACATTGTGCTTAAAAAGTGAAAGTTCATGATTAAATGACGTCACACGTACTTCCAATACTAACACCCTCATCTCTGAAGTAGGCAGTGACCTGTCGCTGCCGGCCGTAGTCGAGTCTATGGTCGGCAGCGAGGAGTCCTGGGACGCGGTGGTATCTGTATCCTGGAGGCTGCGGAGAGGGAGAGGGAGATTTCATCCGCTAACCCAATCCGCAGCAGACGCGCCGGGCGTCGGCGGAGGGCAGACAACGCCCTCTTCCAGCCAAATGGGTCCAGGGGCGGCGGAATCGGGGGGCGTAGACGGAATCGGGGACGTCCGTCGCCCCCCACACATCAGGACCCAAGGTGGAGGCGCGTAGTGTTCCAGGCGCGCTCCTCTTAGACGTCGCGGGGGGAATCCAACACCTCACTCCCCCCAAACCCGAGGTCGTGGCCTGCAAAGGCGGGCCGGCACTAGCCGGGGGTTGCGGAAGTATCGTTGTTCCCGCGACCCCCAGCGTAGGTGCCACCGGGGTGGTTTTTTGTCAGTACGAGTCTCACCCGCCCCAGGGCGGAGGACATCCAATGAGGATTTTCCAACCCGAAAAAAAAAAAAAAAAGCGCGGACCTACCCCGCCTTTTTTAGGTCTGGGTAGTTTAGGTAGGTGATGACTTGTCGTTGCCGGCCCTCCTTTGACGTGGGATGGTCGGCAGGGACAAGTTGGTGGAAGGAGGGGGCGGCGGAGCGGCGGTCTCGACGCGCCGCCGCAGACGCGGGGACGGAAAGGTCCAGCGCGGTGGGGGGCACGGTGCAGCACACCGTCTAGGTGTGCCCAGCGGGGACTTAGCTGCGCCGTGCCCTGACAGGAGTTGTCGGGCAGGACCTCTCTCTTCTCGGTGTGGTGAATTCCATGCTGGGGGTGGGGGGTTCTGGGCGGAGAGGGACTTAAGGGTCCAGCGCGGTGGAGGACACGGTGCAGCACACCGTCTAGGTGTGCCCAGCGGGGGCGTAGCTGTGCCGTGCCCTGACAGGAGTTGTCGGGCGGGACCTCTCGCTTCTCGGTGTGGTGAATTCCATGCTTTGCGGATTGGAGGGGCGTGAAGGGCCTGCCCTAAAAGGCGGGCGGTCGGCGGCGGAGGACTGGACGTAAAGGCTGTGCCGGTTTCCCAGTCCTCCTCCATACAGACGATGCGGGAGTGCCGCTGGGTTATTTTTGTGGGTATACCGGGTCATCCCGGGGAGTCCCACATAGCCCCCCATTCCCCCAATGGGCGGGTATGCGAAATGCATTTTTTCCCAGCGAGATCAAAAAAAAAAAAGGGTTCGGACTGTCCGAACGCGGGGCCGGCGAACCGCGACCACCGCCGGCGGTCTGGGTGGAGACGTCGAAACGGATATATCTGTGATCCGATAACGTCTACGTCTACGTCTACGTGTCGTATACGGCGACACGCTAGTCGCGGACACGGCACGCGACAGCAGGGCTAGCGAACGAGACGTCCGCTATGGATCCACCCCACTGCCGCACGCACGTGTGGACCGAGCTCCGGTTTAAGACGACCAGGCTGGTGATCACTGCCCACTCCACCAGCGCCTCACCCCTAGTATCGGTTACCGGAAATCCCCACGCCACAGACTTGGCGTTGAAGTCCCCTAGCAACAGCACAGGGCGAGGATGGAGTCGGCCTACGACGGCGCCCAACTCGACAAGGAAACCCTCGAAGTTGGCGAGACTCTTTTTGGGCGAAAAATACGCACCAACTATGCCAACGCCGTCCGCGAGGGCGGCCACCCAGCCATGACCTCGGGACGAGCTGACAAGAGCCCCGCCAATGATGGCCACCAAACCGTCGAGGTCTTCAATCCAGTTATCTCTGGGTGGGACGAAATACGGAAAAAAAGGCCGTGAGTCGGCCGAAGAGCAGCCAGGTTGACGGGGAGGTAAACAGTCCCCGGCAACCAAGGCCCTCCTCCTCTTCTGCTGCGCGGGTGCGCCACAAGCCTTTTCGCCCGCTCTGTGCCCAGCGGGCAGCGATAGCACTGCTCGCTGCGGTCTGTTTCAGCGGTGCGTCATGCCCTAACATGTCCAATGTCCAGGCAACGATAGCACCGCAATGCCCTGGGTTGCAGCAATTTGACCCTGGCTGAAACCCACCCCACCAACAGTCGCCCACCGTCAGCGACCTTGCTCGCCGCCGCCACCGGGCACCGCACCCAAATCAAACCGAGCCCGATAGCGTCGACGCGGATCTCGCCCGTCCGCACATCCTCGGTCGGAGAGACATCCGCCGACTCGGGCGATGGCCGCACGAACTCTGCTGGGGTCGTCGATTCGTCCAGACCGTCGACACGCAGCTCAGCCGTCTTCATCGGCCTGGACACTCGGACGTCCCGTCGAACCCGGAGGACGTCCGAGTATCCAGTCTTGGCCGCCCTAGGCCGTGTAGTACCAGCCGCTCCTTTCTTATGACCCATTATATACGTTCTACATATGAATTTACTTTCTTGAAAAGTTTTATCGAAATAGATCTCTATATTTCTATTTCACTCGCCACAATTAGCGGCGGCAAGACTCATTATGAGGGAGTGTATACGGTCTATACTTCACCGCAAAGGTTGACGGGGTTTGCATGAATTCATACGGGCCAATACCTGGCTGGTGCGTGATGAAATCCGCAAGAATTCCAGCGCTCCAGCCTAAAGTAGCTGCAAAACACCGTGTAGTTTTAGTCAGTTAGAGTCTGACACACACCATCCATCCATGACGATTTTCACAAATTAAAAAAGGAGTAGCATTTTCAGAAACCCGTCTCAAATAAGTTTGTTTCGCCTATTCATAAATATAAAGAACAAACTTTGTCGACATAAGCAATAAAGCTCGAGAACTACATAGGAAAAATATAAGTGCGAGCTCAAAAATTTTAGCAGTTCTCGCCTAGGGTACGCTAGGTTCTCTAAAATTAGCCTTTTTAATATTTTTGTGTACTTTACTTGAAAGCCAGAGGGGTGTAAGTGCACCTCCTTGACCCCCCTTCCGGCGCCCATGAATTTATTGTTATAGTGTATTTTCTGCTACGATTGGCCGCCCTAGGCCCGGGCCTACTGGCCCTTAAGGCAAATCTGCCACTGACTGTATTGAACTGACCTGCGTATAAGGTATAGGGACGGTATAGATAAGAGCTCCAACATCCGAGTAGAACTTGACCACGTTCTTGTAAGGCGGCGAGTCCACCGGCTCATCTGCTTCTGTAAACATCAAGTAGATGGTAAAAAGTAGCTCATGATATAATATGACAAAATGTTGGCATCCTCTGCTGTCTGGTCTACGAAAGATCGCTTTGTTGAAGTGGGAAACCTTATCGGTTTGGCAGTTGAGCACAGAGTACTTTTTTGGGACCCTACCCAAAGGATAAAAACGGTACACTATTACTAAGACTCCGCGGTCCGTCTATCTGTCCGTCTGTCACCAGGCTGTATCTCATTAACCGTGATACCTAGCTAAGCAGTTGAAATTTTCAAAGATGATGTATTTCTGTTGCCGCTATAACAAAAAATACTAAAAACAGAATAAAATAAATATTTAAGTGGGCCTCCCATACAACAAACGTGATTATTTTGCCGTTTATGCGATAATGGTACGGAACCCTTCGTGCACCAGTTGTGGCAAGTTTTCATATATAAAAAAGAGATTTGTTATTATTTGCTGTTGGGTCAGTAGATATCTAATCATACTGTCACTCATACTTCAGATATAAGCCATTTTCAGTCATTTCTGCTGGGAACTGATCGTCTGATAAAACATACACAGTACTCTATAGGGAAGCTTATCTTGCTAGTGATCCTTAAAAAGCTCATGTTACAGACCCATCAAACGTACAAAAATATGACTGACATGACGTACCCTTTAACATAAACCTAAATAGATAAAATGGCTGACTGATAAGCTTAGCAACTCACAATATCGTAAATATAGTAACGTATTGAAAAGCCTCAGTCCCAAAACGTATGCGTCGTTTATCAAACCGATAGAAAGGCTCACTCAACACATCAATATATGAATATCACGTTCTCATAGACTGCATTCGGGGCGGGGGCGCGCGGGCTGACGAATACGCGAAGTGTAGGTGATTACGTGCAAAAAGGTGTGCAGTGACGACTTGTGGGTAGTTTTTGATTTAGTTTTATGGAGGGCTGAATTTGGTACACTGTTAAGCTTAAAAAAATTGCCATTGGAAGCGAGAATAATAGGATTGGTTGCTTTGAACAACGTGTGGTGTTAGTCAGTTCAAGAGTCTGACAGACCCCTCCGTCCGCCCGAGGCCAGAGGACATCAATGAGGATTTTCACACGGTAGCAAAAAACCGGCCAAGTGCGTGTCGGAGTTCACACATTTAGGGTTCCGTACCAACTGTAGAATATATTGGTATTTGTTAGTAAAAAAGACGTAACAATAAACATTTTCAAGATCAATGGGAAGTTAAAAAAATCGCCGGAACAAAATTTTGTGTCATACGACGGTGTAGACAGACGGACACGTGAGTGACAGCAATAGAGCTCCGTTTGGACTCTTCGGGTACGGAACCTTGCAAAGGCTTGCTCACTTTGAACACTGTGTGGTTATAGTCAGTAAAAGTCTGATAAACCCATCTGTCCGCCCCAGGGCGGAGGGCATCCATACAATAACAAAAAAGGATTGCTCGCGAAGTAAATGTTAGTTTTTTGTAGGACCTTCAGCTCTAACTGGTCGTTTCAGTTCTAATGGATTTACTTTATGTCACCTATGTTTTAAGAAAAAAACAATTTTTTCACTGCGGACGCAGAACCACAGAATAAATATAATAATAGTACAGGCAGAACCTCGCAACCGGTGTGCGTGTACAGCTTTATGAACGAAAACGAATTAAAAGGAGTAAGGATCATAGCATGTGGCATTATGTAGGTTTTGTATTAATGGTTTCGTTGGTACTCACCAGCGATCAATGTACCAGCTACAGCCAACAGTTCCCTGGAGTTGGCCCACTCCATAGCCAGCGTGTTGCCCCTCAGCCCCGTCGACACCCTTACAGGACTGACGTCATCGTGCCCTCTCAGCAACACTATCTCCCCATTGCCGAGAGCCACGGCCAGCACATGGCCGCTATTGTTCTCCCCACCCTCCTCTCCTTCTTCCATCTTGAACTTCTCGCAGGACCACGCCATTGATGTGATCCCGCCCTCCGCGACTAATTGAACCTGTAGGTTCGAGTACGAGTTATGTATGTGCCATGAAAGGAAGAATATTTTTCTTTAAATTTATGTAAATAGGAGTAGAAGAATAAAATAATAATAGTACTTTTCTTTTTAGTTTTCGTTTTATTTTATTTCATTTTCGTGTATCCCACTGGTGCGGCCATCGCCGGTGGGGATAACATGAATTATGTTTCAATTCTCAGTTAAAGAAATGTTATTTGTATTTGTGAAAAACTAATTAGGCCAAATTGCTTTGTGTGGGCATGGTCCCTTGTACAATTCGTAGTATTTCAATAACTTAAAACATTTATGAAACTAGCCTTAATGAGTTTTTGATACTTGCTTTTAAGGATATGTAATAGGATAAGTTGACAATAAAATATTTACAAGGAGAAAGGACTACAAAAGCGAAAGGGCCAGAGCCTTCATGAATATACTTGACAATTTGACATTTGTAAAAAAAAGACAAAGCGGTAAATTTATGAATGAATTTGGATAAATCGTTACCTATTGGTTTTATAAGATAAACATTTGATTTAGTACACCAACCTGTGACACCATAGCTCCATGGACGTCCATGACCACGAGCTGCGCGGAGGCGGTGCCCAGGTACACCTGATTGTCATCAGGCGTCCAGCAGCCGCACGTAATACGCGCGTCCAGCGACAACATGGACGACCAGTATCGCTGCCCCGCGACCGACCCGACTAAGACAAACCCGTCCTGTGAAGAAAAGATATTACCTATAAGGTCATTTTTGATGGAGTAGCAATAAAGCAGGTGTGAAGGCCATCTGGTTGTAAGTAGGCACCGTTGCCTATTGACATCTACATTACCAGGGGCACACACACCACTGATGGATGTAAGGGCCTTGCGTATCCGTTTTTAAAAAGGGTCGCTCTTAAATTTTTGCTTGAAGGTGTCCATATGGGCAGGTACATCATCCATTACCCATTTCCAAATTGTTGCTTATCAAGTTGACTATCGACTTAAATTCTTTGTTAATATAAATCATTATTGTCATCCTTTCAGACAGTCGTAGGTATAGCTTTGCTATTTTAACACGGCAAATTGACCCAGTGCATCTATATGCCCAAAAATTTATTTCCCTGACAGTAAATTTAGCTGACACCCACACCGAACTAACTACGTGGGTGTTGCGAAAGGTTACTATGAAATAAAACAAATGCAGCCTCCTCCTGTGTGCTAATAATAACAGTGACGTATTCACTATAAACTCCAATAAGTCAGGCAAAAGCATAGATATTGTAATTAGGACTACTAAATAGAGAGTAAATTAAACAGTGAACCGATCTACCTACTGTAAATAACGCTCAACAGCACACAACATATTATTCTCAAAGCTCTTTGTTATACAGAAACATACGAGTACTCATATGTACTTGTAATTAGTGTTAACGTTTCATTTTCATTCGTAATAATACGTTACGAAGGTAACACTTCAAGTAAATCATTATTACTTAATTAAGCGGCAATTAAACCGAATGTGTGCTACCAAATATTGTAATAACGTGAAACAAACATACCTACGTCATGCTTATTCGGTAACATATTTACTTTCAGCATTCCGTTACTATTTTCAATCTACGGAATCTAAGCACAACATATTTTCCGATTGCGTAAAAATAAGTAAGAAAGGATGTAACAATAAAGGGGTGCCCGTAAACCGAAGAAAATGGCCTATCAATCAGCCCGAAAGATTTCATCTCTTATAACCGGTCCCGATCACCGTGATGTTATAATAAATTGGATTGGACCCACAACCGCTACAAACTTTATCGTCCCTAACCGATTTCACAATTTTATTGTCACTCTGTGCCCGGCAAAACTTTTCCATCAGTACAAGGGGTGTTACCGTGTTGGGTCGCCTCAGTCGTGCCTCAGACGCCTGCCCATATTAACATAAAAAAGACCCGACGAGGAGCTGTGCCAAAAAACATACTGTCAAGGTCTGTGTGTCCTAGTTATCGTAGACAACTGAAGTCAATGGAAGACGTCGCTGCTGTTTGCAAATTATAGCTGTACCTAACATTGCGTACCAATTCATAGCGTTATGACAAGCTTTATGGGTATAATCGCGCTTATTTTTCAGACATATTTAGATCACAAATACACCCACAACGAGTTCTGTTATCCGCAGAAGACTAATGGTTATACAGGCTGTCGCTGTCGACAGATGCATTACGTAACTTGCGTCAAGCAAGTCTCTAGGCAGTCGCTAGGTATGTACCTATAACTCTTTGACGTATTTGTCTGTCTAGTCTGTGAGACAATATGACTAGTAATATGAAGATCGAAGCACGCCCCCGCGAAATCGGCACTACTTTCTTAGCACGTTTCACGTTTGTTTGTGTTCAGAGGTGTCACGTAACGTTCGCCTCTCGACGTCTCGGGGAAGCCTTTTAGCAAATTACTTGCGACATTTTGAGTAATCCGGCGGAGGCTTTGCTCCCAATTCACGTGGATGCACATCACGTGGCTGAATTGAACTGACACGAGAGACACGTTGGCGATGTGTTGACTGTCGATACTTTGTTAGCGAATCGGTCAACTGCGAGCGTGATGCGAAAGGACAAACAAATGTGACAAGTTGTTTTAGGTTAGTTTTTGACGTTCACATTCATGGGCTTCGCCAGGAGATTCAAAAATATGTACCCAAATGCAAAGATATCAAAGTCCTAAGTCCAAATATCTAACTTGATGTCCTACTTAGATGAAACAAGAACCTTGTTTCCCGAAACGGGTAAAACGTTGAAAATTTTGATAGAGCGATCGATTATCAGCCTCGGCATAATTTAGTATGCCGAGGCTGATAATCGATCGTCTCGATCTCGATCTTCTTAACCTTTAAGAAGCGTTATGGGGGAAAATCGCCATAATGGTCTACCCATAATGAGTGTGCACACAACTTACGGGATTTTCATAATAAAGTGGTCGAGAAGTTTACACCCCAAAGATTGTGTTTTAATTAACTTAATAAAAAAAAAGGATCTCGCTCTACTACAATTATATTTTATTGTTAAAATCTTGTAATGTGTCAATGGACCATTTAATTGCCAGACTCGCAATAGTAGTGTAAAGCTTAATGTGCTTTTGATTGTCTTTAAAATTTATAATTTTCTCATCGTCCATATATCAATTTGTGCCGCCCCTGTGCCAAATTACAAGTAGGTACCCGATGAGTTACTCATTAAAAATACAATGTAAGTTAGCGAAAAGTAGGTATCTTACTTCTTCAATTGGCGAAGCCTTATTTTTTCGCAAGCTCGGTCTAAAACAGTACCGGCTACCGGGCAACAGAACACAGATCCAATTTGCTTACATAAGACACCGCCAAACATTGTTTTATAACGAGCTCACACTGAAAGGTTTCAGAGCTGTGGGCCAGTATAGGTAATAGATACCTTCGCGACCCCGTTTGGCTCACACACACATATTTAACATACAAAATTAAGTCTGATTTGCATGTTTATGATATAATTCAGAATTTTAGGGGGTATTCGCAGAGGAATGATTTATTAAATTAAGAATAATGTTTGATATTAAGGTTACACTAGTCGAAAATTCATCCATACAAACGTAGTCTAGGGATTATTCCACTGTTTGACGATGTACGTTCAAAATAAAAAGCGATAACAATTTGTCTCATCATTATCTAGCCCTGTATGGAAGCAAAAAAGTAAAAAAAGAAAATATTTGAAAGTTATGAGCGTCGGAAGTTCCACATTTCGACACAAATTTTAACGCATTTTTGGGCGCAAATAAATACCATAAGAAGACGGAAAATTGCAAAACGGCCTCCATACAGGGATAGATTAGTAGTTCAACAATGCAAATAATTTTATTTTGAACAGATAGATTTAGTCATTTTTCATCATATCTAGACTGCCAAAGGTCTGTTTACAAAATGTCGCGCGCTCGGTTTTGTCCTAAATCATTATCCATTTCGCTTCAAATTTGCAAAAGTGTGTATTCGTACGTGAACTAGCTTCCTACTGCTCATCACAGTATCTATCTCTTCCGCACGTGTTGTCGGTTGATATAAAATGCATTTTAACCTCGCGCACAAAATAGTTCGTGCCGTCGATTAGTGTACCCTTAAACCCATTGATAGCCCACCATTCCGTTATTTAACTATCTTTTCCTTTAGAACACGAATTAATATTTTACGACTTCATATAAGGACTCTTTCCGTAATATCAAATAAGCAATCTACGATTCTTAAGAAATAACAAATAAATCTGAAGATCCGTGCGATCTTAATAGATAATGAATCACTTTGTGGACTTCAAGAGAGAGACTACGTAATAGACAGAGTAAAGTTATTTTTTTAACCTTTAACTAAAGAATCTCTGAAGATGAATCTATTAGGACCATTTCATCCGTATGGAAGGACCATGTTTAAAGTACCGATTTACAAGTTATATACATCTTTTAAGTTTTGTTTATGATTCTACAGCATATTCTAGCTACGTAAACAAGAGAAGGCTAAACACTACCATGCTTAAATAGTTATTTAGTTTTTTTTTTTTTTGAAATACACACATGTCTCAATTTTTAAAACGTCTTTCAGTGTGTGCTAGATCAAAAATAAAATTATTCATCAAAAAATCTTTTTTTAATACAAGCTTTTTCGTATTCTTCTTAACAAACCCTTTATATAATTTGATACCCATAACATGGCAGTGCACAAAAATAAATAGAGCGCCATATTGGATTTAGAATGTCGTCACATAGCTAACCATGCATTGTCATCCAAACAAAGTTATAAAAAAAAAAAAAGTTATCTGAATCTGAATCTGAAAACTAAACGTGTATGCAAAATTTCATCATAATCAGTGGAAGATAACTGCTTTAAAATATAGTTGCAAGATTTGACCCGAGCACACTTACATACATACATACATACATCGCAAGTTTAATAAAAGCTAGTAATAATGTGAATGCCAAACCTGATAACAGATAAGTGCCATCCGACCATCGTGTGACCATGAGAAGTGTGTGACCGGCGTGCTTCGATCGTTGATCAGCTCGATGCTCCATCGTCCCTCGTACTTGATCCACACGAATATTACCCCGCTGCTGTCGCACGACGCCAGTTTCTGGTAAGGCTCGTTCCATTTAACGAGGATCACCTAGTTAAAAATAAACAATGGGATATTAAAAATTGCATATCAAATAAAATAATCGTCTATCAATACATACTCATCATTTATATTCTTTTTTACATCAAATAACTTACTAAATGTTTAGCAAAACTCAAATTGCAGATAATTCGAAATTATACATCAATATGACATTACTTTTTTCCTCATAATGCAATACAATTAAATTTATTTTTGTACAAAAATACTACATACATAGCAGAAATACTAACTGCACAGCAAATTTTCCATATTTCGTAGCAAAATAACTATCTCAGTCGCATATTAACCAGTAAGTACAACAAAACCTGTTCATCACATTTGTCCTAATTTCCAAGAAGTCATTAGTCCAAGAGCGAGCGAAGCGAGCTCGGGAACTTAGGGCACCCCGACACGGACAGGTTAGGTTCGAAAAGATGACGGCAGCTGAAGTGAGCGAGCAAAGCGAGCGAACTCAGCTCCCGTCATCTTCTTCGTGTTAGGTTACTTTAGACCCTTTAGACAGAAATACGCGCGGGGCTCCGTCGACATTGTCGTTAAATAGTAATTGTAAAAACTTTAACCATGGATTTAAAAGAAAAAGAGTTAACATGTATGATGTGCATTAAGATTATTAGCTGTGCATTAATAAAAAAGCTTTTGCTTTAGGAAAAATCGCTGTACGCTGCGAAAATAAATTGTAGTGTGTTTAGTGATATTTTGCGTTTAAATACTACCCATAAACAATTAATTGGTAGAGCAAAGTTATGAACACTTTTGGGTATATTTCTAAACAAATGACGGTCCAATAGCCAAAAGCTCCGTCACTGCGATATTGAAATTAACAATTTATTTACCAGATTTGCCTATTTACCAATAGACGTAAGTAGTAAGTAAGTAGTTTTTACGCAAAGAGCCGTATTTGATCATACGAAAGCTCTGAAGATCTATTTAATTTTTATCCTTTTTGGAAGTTTGAAAGTAAACCGCTGACGACAAGGCTTCAAAAACCTATACATATGAAACTTTTCAAATATATTTTCGGTGTTCATCTTCATCCCAGTATATATCTCGGCCTGCTAAGCAACTCCTTGTATCTCTGCTCCCCTTATATCCAATCAAACTATTGTGCTATAGGCACACTCGAGGTGAAGGCTAGCGACTCTGAAGGGATATGCACAATTACGTCGAATGCAATGCAACGAACGTGCAATTGGCGAAGTATGTCGAGGTCTAGTGATTCTAAATAATGAGAGCCTGACAACCGCATAGCCAAGTATCGGACATTTTGCGTGTTAATATCTAACTAGTGTTAAGTTCCATTTGTAACCCCTATGTCATTGTTGCCAGCCGTGAAAAAGATTTACCTCGAATAACAACCGGTCATACGATGAGGGTCAGGGCCTGATCTAGCAATTTAGTCGCCCCGGGCATAGACAATATTTGCCACCCTTTACAATGACGCCTTATAAGGAGTTTCAGGTTAATATCTATTGAAAAAACATGCGGTTTTTAACCATCGGATCGGTTATAGCCACTTTTTTGACAACATCTAGCTAAATGAAAACGAAGTGAGCTCGAAAATTTCACCTAAGAATGTTTGCAAAAAAATGAATGTTAATTTATTTAACGGTGGGTTTACAACAAGAACCAATAACACTCGACAGCGAAGCGAGCTTGAACATTTTAGCATCACACCACGAATAAGTAAGGTTTTCTGATGAAATGAAAAGGGCTGTTAGTGCAGTTTGGCCGCCCCTCATTTATTCCGCCCTGGGCATTTGCCCCCCCTAGATTCGACCCTGATGAGGATTGGCAGTGACGGTCATAAAACGTGCGAGTAAGACGATGAATACGATATACAGAAAGAAAAATACATAATAAGAAATATCATACCAATAGTAACCAATATGATATATCATAAAGAAAAATATTTCAATATCGATCCTCAATTGACGGAGAAATCGGTGAACATACACAAAAAATACATAATGTCGAACATAGAATTTCCTCCTTGTTATTGAAGTCGGTTGACCAGAACTGCCCCATTTGCCATATTATGCTATAGATTGGAGGCGTTAGTGCTGCAATCAATAACTTTGGCAGCCGTTTTCAGCAGCGTAATAAGTTAAGAGGAGATTAATTACTTAACAAATTAACGCACTAATAAATCGGCTTAGATTCGCACTAATCTCAGTTAATTACTACATAACGAAGTTACGCTTGGGAGCTTTCCGAAATATACACCTGCCTAAGATTGCCGAACACAGAGCACTGATTCGGTCTGGGCGTTATTTATAGAAAATCTTATTAGCTTAGCAATTTAAATTAAAAGATGGTAGTTACTAACGCCGGTATTCGTGGACGTTGGTACCTACTACATGTTAATTTGATTTACAATAACCCTATTGTAAATCAAATTAACATGTAGTTGACTGAAAAATTGTTTTTTGTCTGTCAAATAAATTAATAATAGTATATTATGCAGCTAGTGAATAAAGGACGTATTTAAAGCAAGGGCCATAGATGAATCACGAGCAAGTGAACGATTCTAATAACTGATGATTGAATCACGAGCATAGCGATGATTCAAGCGTTAGAATCCTGAGCGACGCGAGTGATTGGCCCTCGATATAAATCCGTTTTATTCAAGAGTTGCATACTATATTTTAAACCATGACTACGAGTAAAAGAAAGATTTAAGCGAAAAGGCCAAGGAATAATAATAAATAAATGTTTTATTACCTTCAAAATTTAGTAGACCACATCATCGCTTACCATCAGGCGAGATAGTGGTCAAAAGCGAGCGTATACATTTAAAAAAAACATCATCCTGTGTGGCCCCGTTTTTAGACGTTGTGTGCCGCTGAAACCGTGTTAATGTTCATGTAACAACAACAAAACCCTCTTCTTAGTCCGCATTATTATGCAACTTCGGAACCCTATTACTGCGCGTGGCCCGACACGCACTTGGCCGGTTTTTTTATTCACTGTTTTCAGTGAATAAAATAACCTTTTTAGAGGGGAAATGATATAATAGTATATTATGCAACTAGTGAATAAAGGATGTATTTAAAGCGAGGGCCATTGATGAATCACGAGCATAGCGAGTGATTCAAGTGTTAGAATCCTTAGCGATGCGAGTGATTCATGGCCCTTGATATAAATCCATTTTATTCAAGAGTTGCATACTATATTTTTCAACACACTTGCTCATAAAGTGGCTCTAATTTCACCGTAATTAGGCACATAATGATACCTATTACCAAACTGTGACCTTTTCATTGATAGAAGTGAGTTATAGAGTTTTTTTTAATTTATTGGTGGAGTTGCTTTGTTCTTTAAAAAGTTTCGATACAAGAAAGATCGTGCTCAATAGTACAAATAAATTAATGTACCTACCAATTGCTAGATCATTTTATGCAACTTCGTATCTAAATAGATAATTTCAACTTGTACGTGCTTAATAAATAAAACTTTCACTCAAATATAAATTTTATTTGGTCTGTAATTAAGAAAAATTTAAATTCCCTATTTTGTACGTGGCTAAAACATTATCCTAGAAAAGCCAAAAAAAAAAGAAACCACATTCTTTTAGTCTATGGCCGATCGCCATTGCTAATTGCGCGCGCATAGGAAAACTGATTAATTTGGCCCGTCATTGTGAAAAAAATTCACAACTCGTTTTTACTGTTGAAAATGATTTTTTTGTATTATTTTCTTCAAAAGTGTGTTGAAAAACGTCGTATGATACACGTGTGTATTGATGATTACCGTCCTCGGCTCTCTTAAGACCCTCACCTACGGCTCGGGTCTCAATGGCGCCTCAGCGGTAATCACCAACATTGCACACTTGTACCATAATGTACTATTATACCATGACAACGAGAAAGATTTAAGCGAAAAGCACATCATCATCACATCATATCATCAGCCTATTAATGTTCCCACTGCTGGGATACAGGCCTCCTCTCTATGAGAGGGAATGGGCCGTTATCCACCACGCGGGCCCAGTGCGGGTTGGTGGATGTCACATAATGTCTTCGAATTTTTGGTTCTTGGACATGCCGGTTTCCTCACGATGTTTTCCTTCACCGTTTTGAGAGCAGTGGTGATGAAATAATTTACACAAAGTAAAGCGCCTGCCTGGGCTCGAACCCACGACCTACAACTTGTAAGTCGCGGCCGATACCACTGGGCCACCACAGCTCTTTAGCGAAAAGCACAAGGAAATAGATGCTTGCCTAAAAGTAACCTATTCACTCTTGACTTAAAGACCGAAAGAGGTTGTAGCTATCAGGAAACAAAGACTGCGGCAGGGAATTCCACTCCTTAGCTGTGTGTTGTGGGAGAAAGTGTTCGCAAAACTCTTTGTACGTATGGGTGGGATGTCCACCATGTACCGGTGGCGCATTGCCGTACGTCTTGTTGTCCGGTGATGGAAAGGGCTAGGCGGAATCAAATTGTGCAGTTCCATCGCACACTCCCCGAAATGTAACCGATAAAAAACCGACAGATAGGCCACTTGGCGTCGATGTTCAAGGCTCTGGAGCTTTGAGGCGACCAGTGCATCGTGGCCGGTAAGCCTCTTAGCCCGTTTGTCAATCGACTCAAGTGCATCAAGTTGATATTTGGCAGATCCGGCCCAGAGGTGAGATCAGTACTCCATGCATGACCGAACTTGCGCTTTATACAATTTGAGCAGCTGTTCAGGCGTGAAGTACCGTCTCACCTTTGCAAGGATCCCCAACTTTTTTGCAGTCAACTGAGCCTTTGCCTCAATGAATGGACCAAAATTGAGGGTCGATGTTAACGTAACACGAAGAAGGTAGAGATGGTCCGTTATCGGCACGGTTACACCACGGAAAGATGGAGCCGGGTGGAATAGGCTCTTTTTCGCGGAAAAAAGACACGGGTCTTAGCCTTAGCCAAATGTAATGGATTAAATGTTATAGTTGGATTAACAAAAAAATACGTGTTCTCCCAAAATGAAATTAAATAATTAGATAATAAATTCGGGCACCAGGGAGGTTCACACAGTACAAAGACAATAAAGGTTGCCGGAATGAACTAATCGGAAGAGTCAGACTTTTAATCTGCCGGTGGGAGGCTAAATAAAGAAAATTAAAACGACTTGTTTGTCTTTTCTCTATTTAATTGCCCGTAGCTTCACATCCACTAACCAGTATAGTTAAAAATACAATAATTCTTATACTTATTAACTTCACTAAATTAATGGCTATATTATTACTAAAGGGTGATATTATTGCATCTTTCACTAATTGAAGTTTTAAAAAAGTAAAAAAAAATAGAAACTTCCTACCAGATTGCTGGCTTTAAGAATAAGTTTAACATAACCATAGAAGCGATGATTGCTAAAGGATTCCCGTAGTGCAGTCCAATAAAAAGATAATAATTTTGGATATGAAAGAAAATCCAAATTTTTTAAGAAGAAAACTGGCCTGGGTCTTAGCTGCATTGAAACTGACTAGATTGGCATCGCCCCATTCGGAGACTGCCACCAAAGACAGGTGCAAGCGCTCAAACATGGCCTCCCGGAGAGACCGGATCTCAGTCCCAGTAGCCCGTGCGCCGGACACGTATCTCTCAGTAACCGTGCTGTCGTCTGCGTACTCAAAGGTTCCGGATTTTAGCAGGTCTTTAATTGTCAGTAATGTCATAACAGTGTAGCCGAAAGCACCGACCCCTGAGGGCCTCCGGCGTTAATACCTAACAGACCGGACGAGCAGCCATCGATAACCACTCGGATGGACTTCTCCCTCAAGAAGTCAGCAATCCAGTCACACAGACCACTAGGCAGACCGAAGGAAGCTTACCAATAAGGCTCTCATGCCAGACACTGTCGAAAGCCTTCGAGATGTCAAGGGAGTCAGCAAGCGCTTCCCCTTGCCTCTCGATGGCCTCACTCCAGACGTGAATGGCATACGCTAGAAGATCCCCAGTTAACCGATTTCGGCGGAAGCCGTATTGGCGGTTACTGAGGATGTCGTTGTCTTCTAGGTATGCCAGGAGCTTATTGTTCAGCACACGTTCCATACTCTTACAAAGGATGGACGAGCACCGAGATGGGTCTGTAGTTGGCCGGGTCAGCCGGGACGCGCCACACCTGACGAATAAGCTCAACCTTTCGTAGTACCGCTGCAAAGCTGGATTTACAGGCAGACACAGCACCGCAATTCTCGTAGCAAAATACAGGCTGTTCAAAACAATTTACGGAACCCGATGTAAAAATGTACGAAACCATGAAGTCTGTAGGCTCATAGGGGTCACGCGCTCCGCACGTACGGAAAAGCCGGAGTCAGGCTTCTAATAACTGATTTATCTATAGACAAATAAATGTCTAATCAAAACCACATTAAAAGAGAGTCTGAGATATCACAGAAAGCGAAAGGAGATTGCCCATCCTTCTATGGACCGCCGTTGCGCATAAAAAAAAATTGTATGATAGCGTAAATTGGATATAAAAGAAGGGAGAGGTCATACTTTCAAAGGAAATAAAAATTATCCATTTATTTTGTGGGGTTTTTGTTTTTTCTTTGATTTTTTGTTCGTTCTACACAATCCACACCACCAGCACAGAAACAGTACAATAGTCTTCAAAAAGATTTCTTGAGTGTGCAGGAATGCGAAAACTACTGAACACGAACTCAACGCAATGATAAGTTATTAATTAGCACAACAAACTCAACAAATATAAACGCATAAACAAAAATTCGCTGCCCCGTCGACACGAATCTTTGTTTGGCACCTAGCTTGACTTGACATTTGACAATAACATTTTTGAGAGTTGACAGTTCACCTTTCATTTACATCGCCTGTGGTAGTGTTACCAACAATTAATCTAAATCACCCTGACCATAAGTGATTTGTTAATTAGAGAAAGATTTTTAAATCGTAAAGTAATATCATTTTAATTATGTTATATATAAATAAAAATATTAATGAAGCGGGAAATGTCATAATTTAAATGATTTTTAAAACTCAGCGTCTGCCCTTACACTATTAGTAACAACGATTATGGGGAGGTTCATAAAATGGCAACACTGTTTTCACAAAAGTACGCCATTAAAATAAAAACGAATAAATAACTAATTAAACACTAAATATTAACCCCGCATACGATTTCAATCAAGTTAAATAAGAAAACTTTAAAAAAATTGTATAATTTATGATTATATTTTTGCGGCTATACTCTTTTATTATAAAGCGATACTGATTTTGGGCATTCTCCTTTCACAATACATACGTTTCGCTACACTACCTACAAATAAAAAGTATCGGCAATGTTACTGTGTATCCTACTTTCAAAGCAAACTCAGAAAAAGGCAGCGATATTAAACAAAATATTGAGAAGAAGTATACCTAGTAAGTATACTTAGCAAAAATTAATGACATTCACACATTGTATTAATACAGAATGTGAAAGAAAGCAAAGTTCTTTTTAGCGGCTTCACTGATAAAAGAAGCGAGATTTAACTCTCTTGAAGTTGTTCGTTCTCCAGATGCTTTAAAAGAAAATTTGTTATTCTTTAGTGCTTTACGAGTGTTCGCATGTTTTACTAACTATAACGATACTGGGTAAAGAACCAAACTATACACTCACGACCCCAACTTTTTAATTTGTCAACTTGAACATTAACTAAGAGTACATTGCGAAATACGAATACATTCTCTCGTACATCCAGCGCCAAGAATCCACTCTAGTGACAGCTCTAGATTAATTACCGTACGTAGTTTTAATTAAGTAAGGTGCAGTACTAAGCAAAATACTCTTACTTGAGTAATGGATACCGTACTTAGAAATACAGCAGATTTGCAAAGTACTTCGTTCAGAGAATGGAATTCTAAAAATGAAAAGGATCCCAAGGGTGTTCTCGATATTATTTCTGTAGTTTATTAAAGTTAAACCGACTTTGATAAGGACATAAAAGCAATTTTCGTGAGCTTACATCCTACAGAAACTGATAAAACAATATTTATTTATTTATTGATTTAGGATCACCAACGAGTAACATAACAAAACTTACAGAAAATATATAAATTGAAAAACATTATCATGTTATGCACACTCAATTATAGGTAACCACAGCTTACACATTATTGAGTATACATGGTCTACATAAAAAATAATACATATCTAATTAATTAAATTAAAATCAAAATAACATTGAAATACAGATTAGATTAAAATAATGTTTAGATTAAGGTTAAGTCAAATTAGATCATAAGAATAAAAATACAGTAAAAAATGCAGGTTATCTCAAATTAAATGAAATGAAATAAAAAAAAAAATTCAATACAGGAGTCAAATAAAATTACTAATAATCAATACTAACTACAAGTAAAATAAAATTTAAAATAAATCAAATTAAAATATAAATAATGTCAAATTAAATTAAATTAATGTCAAATTAAAATCAATTTAAAATAAATCAACCCAAAATATACAATGTCAATTTAAATAAAAAAATAGATTACATTAAATTAAATGGAATTAAACGGATAAAATTAAAATCTAAATTAAAATACAGATTGAAAGCAAAAATCTATTTTATTGGAGTGGAGTGATAAATCAAGTTAAATGTTCTCTGCCTGAATATTTTTGCTCTTCAGACATTTCATGAATTATGTTCAGTTTTCGAGTTGATCACTCCAGACTTCCCCAGTTAGCCGGATGTAATTGATTGGTGGCCACCACGGAGGCAGCGGTCGCAGTAAGGACGCTGGGTGAGCGATTCGATCTGCAATCCATCACTACAACTGCTCTGTAACACTCTTTAAACCCAATTACTAATTTTTGTGCTGTGCAAACTTTTATGTAACACCATGGCAGCACGTCAACACTTTATGATACAACCGCAAGAAACTTTCCTCAACTCATAAAAGAAAAGCGTAAACGATAGAATACAATACGACTCTTAAGGACGAAGGTCGGCACAATAAATTGAAGACTGTATTGCCAGCTCGGCGAATAATACAAAAGCTACTTAGTTTAACTTTATGGCTACTAATAGATAGCAGCTTTGACTACTCAAGTCGAACAACAAAACAATATTAACATAAAGTAAATTCCTCTTGACTCAATTGGCTGTATAAACGTTCCTGAGCTTCTCGAGAGATATAGGTACAAAAAAGACTATATTTGAAGATTATAGCCGTCGCGCCCCAGACGCAATGTTATTACACATTCCACGTACCCTTCATTCCATATAAGTTACACCCACTTAGAGAAAACAGGCGGGAAGCGAAGGAATCCGAAGTTACACACACTGCCAGCAATCACACGTTTGACACATGGCTCTCGGCTCCGCACTGAGAGCATTCAATTTATGAGGTCGCATGTAGAGATAACAGTAGTGTGCACGCACGTTAGTACTCTAGGGTATAGCTGGTATCTGTATAGCTTCTACTCAAAGCTTACAAGCCACCTATGTACATTTAGGATGTGAGTATAACTAGAAGCTAACATAGGGTGGACGAGGTATCGCACCAAGTCTAAACGTTTCTCGAATAATGATGAGCTCGATTTTTGGCAAAACCGTATAAAGTCATGTGGAGCCAAACCATAAGTTAGTTCATAGTAGCTACGAGTTTGAAAAAGAGGAGTCTGCTTGAATAAGAAACAAGTTAAGGTTCGGAGTTCGGAACTATTGGAGTACAACTTGGCAACAGTCCAAACATTCGCGAAGGTCCTAAATAAATCCTATTACTTTTATTGGTATCAGTTTATGACAACGTTAACTTCAAACAAAGTAAGGAATCGTTATCCGTAGGTTTCAGATCCGGCTCGAAGGACCAATGTTCTATGATTAAATATTGTAAAGATAGAAATGGCATAACGATTAAAACTAATGAGGTGACTGAGATGAGATTGAGTCGCGCCCGATAGGCTATCCAAAAGCGTACTGACTGTTTAGTAATACATAAAATATTCAAGGCATAGAGCGCGGTCGCATTTATTTTTCGGTGATTGACCCGAACAGGTAGGCACTTACATATGTTCCTAAAACTAAACTTCACTTAACTTATATGGTGTACATAATAAAGAGTATTCTATTCTATTCTATTCTTCAAGTCGCCAATAACAGCCTCATGGGGCTTCTGCATCCTATATTACTTTGGCAACTCGTAAAATATTCTTTACCTCAGAATATATTAATGTTGCCGAAGTAGGTACTACAATACTTGAACTGTTTATTTGGACTCGATAAACAAAAAGTTCGGTAATTACATTTTTGCCCGTCGTCGGCTGCAGGTGTTGCCAGTGTTGCCACAGCGTATTATTAACAACACGTTGACGCCACATTTCAACGAATAAATAGGCAGACCTCGAGTGTAAACCTAAAGTGTTATTTTTGCAAATGTTATGCTTGGATAAATATAAAAGGGCTTTACCGTAGGGCACGGCGAGTGGCTCTTGAACACGATAGGGCGGGCCTTAAAACAAAGTCATGTAAGACGCTCGAGGACTTAGCCGTTTGAATTGAATCTAACGAAGTCCACTCATTTCTACGCTTTTTTTGTCTGCAAGATGTGCAAACAAGACTGGGAAAACTTTACATCTCCAGCTTGCTTTGCAAACTGTATATTTAAGCTTGAAATTCTTATCATAAAACGTGAGTGGAGACCTCTCCACTCACGCTCACTTTCATTTTTAATTACTTTACAAACGTATTGTACACCTGTACAAAACGTTTGTAAAGTAATTAAAAATGAAAGTTGCAATTAAGAAATTAGGCGGTTTTTTTCTAACCTTAGCAGGCAGTTTTCACATATCCCACAATGCTTTTATTATTGCAATATTGAAACCAAGTAAATTAGTCAAAACAAACCGACTTCCAAAAAGGTCGGTGTCTTTGGTACCTATTGTTTACCGTGTTTCGACACCGACTTCGGAAAAAGAAGTTATTTTTCACTATGTAGTGTTATTTTTTGGAAGTCGGTTTGTTTTTTTTTGTTAAAAAGTTTTATTATTTATCTCTTTTAAGCTTTGATAGGTACCTCCAATTGCCATAAATATATAGCCAAAGTACATCTCATGACGATTGCAATAAGCCCAAACAGGACTAGGATACATTGTTTTATTTCGGCGTTCCAGTGCCTACCTGCCGGCTTTATCATCAGATCAATTCGATGGTACCATTTTCATCAGTACTATTTATTTATAAGTATTTGCTTCATCATAGTCGTTTAACTATTAGAGACATCGTAGACCCGTGACATACTTAGCATTAAGGAGTTCCATTGGCCATCTGTGGCCTTCTTCACCAGTTCCACTTCACCAAATGATACTTTCTTAGTGTAAATGATTGCATTGTTTATGAAAATGCCAAAATCGCTATATGTATTATAATATTTGAGGAGTTCCCTCGATTTCTCCAAGATCCTATCATCAGATCCTGACCTGATGACTATGGTACCAAATGACCCTTTAAAAAAAAAGTTGAATTTTCGAAATCGCATAAAAAAATACCATTCGAATTGAGAACCTCCTCCTTTTTGGTAAGTCGGTTAAAAATGGCAGTTTAATGAAAATTGGTCCCTCGTTCCCAAAAGGACCAAAATTATATTTCCCTAGTAAATAGTCTTCAAAGCATTTTGGACTAGAAAGGCTTTTCTTAGCATCATAATAATGCTTTGGTCATAGAAGAAAAATAATCGAAAGGTAGTTTATGAACTTTCAATTCAGGAACACAAAAATTCAGAACTAACTGAAATCACAATGAAAATACTAAAGCTGTGGTATTTGTTAGTGACAAACAACTTGAATGTCCTCTGATTGATCCCATGATTGTTCAATTATGCCACGGGAGGTACCTACCCGTATAATACAGTACAACAAATAACGAGTACAAAGGAATCCCCTATTGAGCAACAATATTAAATCGCAGTTCAAACACTCAATATAGGAAAGTCCGTAAATAAGATTTTAATGAGAAACGGTCTTGTGTCTTGTTCCGATATTCATGATAATTTATAATGAAGATAATAAAAAAACCGGCCAAGTGCGAGTCGGACTCGCGCACGAAGGGTTCCGTACTTGGTAAATTGCGGTTTATGATTTATGACGTATTAAAAAAAAACTACTTACTAATCTCGTTCAAACCAATTTTCCGTTGAAGTTTACATCATATATTTTTTTTATCATATATAGTTACAGAGGGGGGGAGGGACACACATTTTACCACTTAGGAAGTGTCTCTCGCGCAAACTATTCAGTTTCGAAAAAAATTATATGAGAAACCTCAATATAATTTTTGAAGACCATCCACACGTATGGGTTTGATGAAAAAAAAAAAATTGTGTTTCAGTTCTAACTATGGGGAACCCCCAAAATTTATTGTTTTTTTTTCTATTTTTGTGTAAAAATCTTAATGTGGTTCACAGAATACATCTACTTACCAAGTTTCAACAGCATAGTTCTTATAGTTTCGAAAAAAAGTGGCTGTGACATACGGAAGTAAAGACAGACAGACAGACATGACGAATCCAAAAGGGTTCCGATTTTTGCCATATGGCTACGGAACCCTAAAAAGACGATATTGCGTTCAACTGTAGAATAAATACTTTCTGCAATAATTTTTTGTACAGAGTTTAAGGACTATGTTTAAGTACATGGCTTTTCGCTCCTACATTCTACGTTTATCTCGCTTTACATTTATTTTTAGCTGAACGCAGGAGTTTTTTATTTATTTTGTTGAACGTATACCCCAATGCGCAAACCACAGTCATGAAGCTGTTAAAAGCACTTGCTTATCTTTAGTTCCCACATTTCAGCGAATCCGAACTTTCTAACGTGAATAGGTCGCAAGTTCGCTACGTTTTCAGCTCAGTAATACCGCTAAGGTTTCCTTTTTCAGTAAAAAGAGTACCTACGACTTTTTCAAAAGTTTTTTGGTGTGGAGTATATTTTTACCCGACTGCCGAAGGAGGCTAATGTGTTTATCAGTCTATGTTTGTATGTTTGTTCCTATGTGGCGTTGTAGAGACCAAACGCGTTGGCCGATTTTGATGATTACGTCAATCGATTCGTCTTATGGCCGGTTTCTGATTTAATTATTTGAGGTTAAGAACGAGTTGAGTATTTAACAAAACTATAGTTAAGCCTGACAACCTGTAAAAAAATGGAACTAAAGTAGGATTTGAGAAGTTCATAACCTCAAATACTTGAATTAGAAACCGGCCATTAACCTTGCGAGTGTCACTGGCTGCATTAAAATTGGAAAATAGAAAAACGGCGGATTTTGGGCGCCATATTGGGGGGGCTATACAGCTGGTTTTGGTCAGCCAGCTCGCGAATATATATCCTCCGACTGCACAGCATGTTTTTCTTCTTGTTTACGTCTTTTTAGTTCGCTTCTTTTTTGTTTTTTTAATTAACTTTTTTTATTCTAGTGAGCACTGCCCACTCACCAAAATGATTTTCAGCCAGAATTATTTATGCGCGGGTTTCACTGGAACCTGGAGTACCTATTCATAGAATGTCATTAGCCTGGTCGCACAGTCCCGACCTCTTGAGCGAACAAGCTTTCCATCACCATCAAAAACCAGATGCGAGGAGAACCTTTCAAATGCGTAGGCAGGTAGATAGGTACCGCTACTTCTTATGTAAGCTATCTTATGTTAGTTCAATCAAATCTATACTTAGATTTTTGCCCTTTTCATGAGATAGAATCACGCGATGGACGCGATGTCACTTACACTGATATGTATCGAGATTAGGATGTCGCTTTCCTGACAAATCGAAAGGTCACAACAATTTGAGAGTCGTTTGCATTATTCAAACGTTTCCTGTCATTTTGTACTTTAGGAGGGAGTTTATACCAAATGCACATTTCAGCGGATTGGAAACAATTTAAAGATTATGACAGTGTAACGGCCTCGCGTCCATTCGAAAACCATTTTCGAGATCGTGACTTGAAATTAAACATGAATTTATACCGTGTGTTTTGTTGTCAAAATCGTAGACTTTGTTTTTGCAGAGACCCCAAATGGATGAATTAATTTTTTGGGGTCAGTCGGGTCGAGCTTTATTGAACCCAAACCTAAATAGAAAATCAAAGAAGTTTCTTTGAAGGGACGGGACCAATATGCTACGAATAAAGTGAACTTCATTTTGCGAACAGGAAAAAAAATTGAATTCACGGTATAATCTACTTTGAGCTCTTGTGAGACCCGCGGCATTATTCTTTTTCCAAGAAAATAGGATTCTGAATTAAAAAATGAATGAAATACGTACGTCTGATCGGTGTCCCCGCAGATTGTAATTTGTACGCAACGGCAGCTCGTGCGGGCGACGCGCGTGCGACGATGTGAACGTCACTCCGACCACCCCGCGCACGTTGCCCGTAGCCAGCCAGCCCTCCTGATAGTAGTTGTTGCGGTTCAACTTCCAACCTTCCTCCTGTACAAACAAAGCATATTTTAAATCGCGCCACAACTTTAACAAGCCCAGGCCCGAATGAAGACCTTGGCCTTGCATTAACGAGCAGTGCAGCGAAGAATATTGTTGCCTTTAAATTGCAATCTGAGTCTGACGCTAGTCATGTGAATTGATCATAATGAATATGAAAATGCATTCTATTGTGGTAAGTACTTAGGTTGATAGTACCCAACACAATACAATACATTTATTTGTAGACACGAGATAAGCAAAACACAAACAGTAATAAAAAATAAAAATAAATAACCAACCACCATATACTTTTTTTAATTTTTTGTTTTTTTTTTATCACTAAATTATACGTCATAAAAATCAACCTATACATAGATAAAGGGGCAATTATAGATATTAGATGTGTGTGTGTGTTTTTATTATTGGATGTATTTATGTATCTATGAATATATTTAGATATTTTTTTTTTATTTATATTTCTTTTCTATATTTGTTTTTAGGGTTCCGTACCCAAAGGGTAAAAACGGGACCCTATTACTAAGACTCCGCGATCCGTCTGTCTGTCTGTCCGTCTGTCACCAGGCTGTATCTCATGAACCGTGATAGCTAGACAGTTGAAATTTAAACAGATGATGTATTTCTGTTGCCGCTATAACTAAAAACAGAATAAAATAAATATTTAAGTAGGGCTCCCATACAACAATTTTTTGCGATAATGGTACGGAACCCTTCTAGCGCGAGTCCGACTCGCACTTGGCCGGTTTTTTTTTCATTTAGTTGCATCTGCCATATTTTATCTCTGCATCACCCGAAGGTCGACTGGTAGAAAATGCTTAAGGCATTAAGTCCGCCTTTGTACTTGTATATAAGGTTTTAATAAATAAATAAATATTGCTGCACAGCTATACATAAATCTCAGCCATTCAACTTTAGATGAAAATTAATTGCAGCATATAATTTACACCCGATGCTCAAATAAACAAACACATAGGTAGTTGCTTGCAAATGAGTCGAAATGGTAGTAAAGCACCCGTGATAATGAATAACTTTAACCATTCTCCGTGAACTTTGGCGAGGAAATTCGGTCGCAGATATCCGATTGAATATCCTAAGTAAAAAGTCTTAATTCAAGGTTTGGCTCTCGCTGTATCCTGCTCCATTATTGGACCAATTTAAAAGATATTCCATAAACTGAAAAAAATGATATATCCTATGCCCCTATGTTTTCTTTTTTGATTCATTATCTATAAAAACACAAGAACCCTAACCTGACCTAAAATATAGTCAAAATTGCGCTGTCAACAAGGGCCTAGTTTACAAAATCGACACCCATAAATGAAAACAGAAAAACATAGGTACATAGTATAATCCTTTCTTTTTCATTTTATAGAATTTCTTTTAAGTTGGTCCAATATTGGAGGAGGAACTAGGCGAGAACTAAACCTCGAATTAAATTATGACTTTTTAATAAGGAAATTCAGTCGGAGCTCTCTGCCCACATTTCCTCTTAACAGTCAAGAACGGAATTAATTGAACAGTTCTCCGGACCCGCAGTAGTAACACTACGGATAATTTTACGAGGCTCCGGCATATTCCTGGCTTTTAGAAGGGAAGGTAGCAAATTAAATCTTTGCACATTCTCGCGTTTGCCGTTAGCTAACTTCGTTAGAGCACATCGAACATTCTAGGCTAGGTATAGCACACATGAGAAATGGTGCCTCTAAAGAAAATGTAAATGCAATCAACCGAAACGTTTTCCTAATATGTAGAAAAGTGTTCTTACTTTATATAGGTACATACATAAACTCACGCTTTTTTCCATGGGGATAGGCAGAAACTACAGAACGCCACCTGCTACGATCCTTACATACTTCTTTTGCTTCACTCACATTCATACATCTAGTCATACACACACGCCGGTTATGAGTACCTACTGCGCACCTGGCCTTTCTGAAGAACATCACCTATATGGTATATGTATGTCTTTCTAGCGCGTCCCCTTCCGTCGTTTCCATTCCTTACTAGTATGTACAGCTGAAAGGCTGAATTGCCAGCACATAACGAATAATTAAGGTTACACTAGTCGAAAATTCTTCCATACAAACGTAGGGATTATTCCACTGGTTGACGATGTACGTTCAAAATAAAAAGTGATATCAATTTTTCTCATCATTATCTAGCCCTGTATCGAAGCAAAAGAGTAAAAAAATAAAATATTTTAAAGTTATGGGCGTCGGAAGTTCCATATTTCGACACTAATTTTAACGCATTTTTGGGCGCGAATAAATACCATAAGAAGACGGAAAATTGCAAAACGGCCTCCATACAGGGATAGATTAGTAGTTCAACAATGCAAATAATTTTATTTTGAACAGATAGATTTAGTCGTTTTTTCATGATATCTAGACTGCCAAAGGTCTGTTTATAAAATTTCGCGCGCTCGGTTTCGTCCTAAATCATTATCCATTTCGCTACAAATTTGCAAAAGTGTGTACGCGAACTAGCTTCCTACTGCTCATTACAGCATCTATCTCTTCCGCACGTGTTGTCGGTTGATATAAAATGCATTTTAACCCCGCGCACAAAATAGTTCGTGCCGTCGACTAGTGTACCCTTAATTTTCAATATCGCTTCAAATAGCATGTTCACTTGTACGGGCCGCATTAATAGGTAGCCAGGCAATTAACAGGCACGTAATGGTGCATGCCCGGCCCGGCGACGGCGGCACACCGGAGATCGAAGGGGAAATTGGCAATTAGCTAGATATTACGATCTGACACCCTCCCCTCCAATTAATCCATACGTCGGCTCCCAATTAGGACACATTTCTTACCAATAATCTACACTATCCTGTTGGGAAATCACTCTACAGGTTGACAAATTGATAGGATTCTTTATGTCACCGATCAAAGTTCCATTCTTATCTTACAAACGCTTTGGCACAGATAATATAATACTAGCATACAGATGCCTCATCCCATCCAAAGATACCGTGCCGCCGTTTCTTCTGATTATACTGATTATTTAGATGGTGATCTATCTATCGCCGTGGAACGGAACCGAACGCGACCGATTTACAAAAAAATATCAGTATAATCAGATGCAAAACGCTAGTTACGTCAGCACGGTTTCTTTGTATGGGATGAGGCATCTGCATGCTAGTATTATATTATCTGTGGCTTTGATTAGGTACCTTTGTTGTTGGCCTAATAGGGCTTTTCCAAATTAATGGGATTAAAGGGGCCTAAACTCCATTTCAAAATCCCAAATTAACACACATAAAGTAGGTACCTATTCCTATAAACCCGAAAAAGTTGAAGAGACTTTACTTAATAGCGTTGTCCTACAATGACTAAATTAATCCGCAGCTAAGTTTTACTAAAACACTTAGGACCATTTTTAGGGTTCCGTACCCAAAGGGTAAAAACGGGACCCTATTACTAAGACTCCGTGGTCCGTCTGTCTGTCTGTCACCAGGCTTTATCTCATGAACTTTTTTAGCTTGGCAGTTGAAATTTCCAGAGATTATGTATTTCTGTTGCCGCTATAACAACAAATACTAAAAACAGAATAAAACAAATATTTATGTGGGGCTCCCATACAACAAACGTGATTTTTTTGGCTTTTTTTGCGATAATGGTACGGAACCCTTCGTGCGCGAGTCCGACTCGCACTTTGCCGGTTTTATGGCTTATGGCGGAAAAATAATTGAAGTCTTTCTTTACTTAGCTGTCTTAATTAAAAACAGTTGAAGGGGACGATAAAAACATAGAATTGAAAAAAAATTGATTATTTTATGAAATGTAAAAAACGGCTGTACAGAGCTTTTAAGGAAATACCTTAGGTTCCCAGAGTGGGGAGAGTGCTCTGTAATGTATAACATTATTAAAAAGTGAAATCGATCGGAATTTTTTAATTGAGACGCCGCCCGCCACTTCATTAAGGGCCTACATACGCTTTAGTGCCGTAAAACGGCAACTTTCTAAAGCATACTCCTAAATAACGGCTAGGTTAAAAGGTCTGAAAAAAAAAAAATACTGATTCATGTACTTACATAATTTTGAACACAAGGTTTTTACGTGTAACTAATAGTTTTGCTTTAAAAAAATAATTAACAACAAGATAATTTTCGCAACATTTGGAAACTCCTCCAAAACGACTTGGATGTTTAAAAATATTTTTACACAGAAAAATTGATGGCTGGTATTTCTTCATAACTAACATAGCATATGTAAATCAAATAATATTTTGCATACAAAACTGTTCAAAAGGAGGTTCAAATTGGCATCGAGCGGGCGCACGGCCAGTACTGCGTTAGTATTGGGGTGTACTCGTATATATCGCCTTAAACCAGTCACAAGCGTGGAGCGTGCTCATAGTTCAGAGTCTCCAACTGCCTGTGACTAATGAGGACTCACAGCCCATATAAATATATTTGCGACAAGGATCCAAGTTACGATGAATGCCTGTGAAAGAACTGGAAATAACTATCTATAAGTACCTAAACAAACCTAGTTATATACACTGCCGAGCAACGAAAAAGTTCCACCCACAAAATGCCGACAAACACCTTAATATCTCCTAAGACATAGAACCTAGCTTCATAAATTAAAAAGTATAATGAAATCTATTTTATTATGCAAACTTAAACTCTTTTAAATACTGGTCTTATTGAAGCCATGGATAAAAAAGTAGAAAAACAATATTTTGGGGTTTGAAAATTTCGGAATACATTTGTTTCGTTTTTTGTTTTGCTTTTGATTTCATCCTTGTTTTCGCAGTTGTGAAAGAATTCTTAAATTGTAAAGTCTTACGGGTCCCGCACCCATAAATCATGCCTCTATCACCCGAGGATTGTACGAGAATCATCACTATGGTGGAATTGGGGACCAGCCAAAGAAATACGGCCAGAATAATGGGCGTGACACATACTACTGTCCGACGAGTGATCCAAAATTTAGGGAGACTGGATTAAACCTGAGAAGACCAGGTACTGGCAAGCCAAGGTGCACAACAGTCCGAGAAGAACGTTGCATTGCGGCAGCCATGTTAAGAAATCGACATCAGACGGGAGTTGCAGTTTAACAACAACTTCTGCAAGTTCGAAGGGAGCCAATAAGCGAGTGGACAGTCAGGAGACGTCTTGCCGATAGAGGATTGAAGCCTTACAGGCCAGTAAATGGCCCAAAACTGGAACGGCATCATAAAGTTGCCCGATTGCGATACGCCCGCGAGCGTACAGAATGGGGTGAGGACGAATGTGGCAGAGTGATGTTCTCTGATGAGTCAAGATTTATGCTGTACCATCATGATGGGAGGAAAAGAGTATACCGACGACCAGGAGAACGTTTTGCACAAGCATGTTTTGAAGAAAAAGTGTCACACGGCGGAGGTACCGTTCACCTATGGGCTGGTATCTCTGCAGAGGGTCGAACAGCGTTAGTTCCAATCGAGAACGGGAACCTAACTGCTGTGAGATACATCAATGAGATTCTCAATGAACATGCTGGTCCGTTTTTGGCCAATATGGGCGACAATGCAGTGTTCATGCACGATAATGCACGGGCTCACACTGCTCAAGTTGTAAATGAGTATCTTCAGGACGTAGGAATCCACAAAATGTAGTGGCCAGCAAGGAGCCCCGATTTGAATCCTATTGAGCATTATTGGGACGAGCTTGACAGACGTGTGAGAAAACGAGTTCCACCTCCAATTACTCTTTGTGACTTGAATTACGCGCTCATCGAAGAATGGGAGAACATTCCTTAGCATATGCTGAGGAATCTGGTATTCAGCATGCCCAATCGCGTAGAAGCTGTATTGAGAGCACATGGAGGAAACACCAAGTACTGAGTTATCAAAACCTACGTTTACACCTAATAAAACCCCTACTTAGAGATTTGGTTTTATTTGCTAAATGGCTCCAATTTTTTAAAAGATTTAATTTAACATTTGAACACAATATTTACGTTTTTAGTTGGTAATATTCTGATGCGCTGTTAAATGTACTTCAATATTGCTGACGGCGTCATTAAGCTAGCCTTTCCCGTTTAGGAGTAATTTGGTGCTATGTCACTGGAAGTTTTTCATTGCTCGCGAGTGTAGTATCCTTTCACGACTCGATGCGCAAAGTTTTAATATTTATACGAGAGATAGAGAATTCAGACACAGACAAATATTTTATTAGGCCCTATAGGTATTAAATTAATTTCTTCAACGGCAGACGTGTTGTACAAAGAAATTGCTGAATATATTAAAAGATAAGTGTTTTTAACAGACAGCTAAAGTAAAATTAATTTTAACTAGCAAACTTTTATCTAATGTAGACGAATTCAAGTGACGTTTATGACTACTTGAATTGCTGACTCAAACTAAATTAGTATTTGAGCTAGGACGAGGGTTCACAAGTATGGAAATTTCTTTTTGTAGTGTTATGAAGCGTAGAAGAAGTGTAGAGTTAAGATTTATCTACATTGGAATGACATCATTAGGTCTTCAAACAAAAGCATCTAGTGCAAACTGCAATGTCGAAAGGAAAAGTTGTCAAGGCAACCAGCAACAATAGTTATCTTTTTCCCGATTGAATAAAAATAAGGTAAGTTACTTCAGCAAAATAAAAGCAATTATGCAAAGGACTTGATAAACTATGTATGAAACATAGATCCATTCCTAATATATTCATTCGAACGAACGAAAACAGCATCCGGTCTTCCCTTCCAAAATAATCTATTCATTCCTTTCGATGACAGTCGTAAAAAAAGCAATTTTCTTCCCATTTCCATGGGGCCCATCGAGAGGTACCTACCTACATTGTTGCATTCTTATGGGATGGTTCGCGGTAGCGCGTCCAAATTACCCTAAGGTGACGAGCGATGCATAGAAATAGAATTAAATAGATCAAAAGCTGATACAGTCGAAGAAAGGTTAATTGAATGGGACTCCTTAACGCCCTAGCACCAGTTTCAACGGTACGGTACGGCATCGTAACATAGATTACAGTTGTGCGTGGTTCCTGAAATCCTTCATACCTATTTCAGTAGCCATAAACAAATTCATGAAAGCAGGGTAGTTTGTGTTACGTTTGTCTAACAATACAATGAATAATGGAACAATATATCTACGTAGGTACAGTAGGATGCCATGACCCTATGCGTATTCCCACGATATGTATGTGCATGTTGTGCTTGTAGCTTTTGT
Source organism: Orthosia incerta (assembly GCA_948252205.1). Lineage (NCBI taxonomy): Eukaryota > Metazoa > Arthropoda > Insecta > Lepidoptera > Noctuidae > Orthosia > Orthosia incerta. The sequence continues at coordinate 24,065,096 of OX411748.1, forward strand.
TTATCGTCCATATTTATGTTGTTTCAGAACTTTGTAATGCCTTACATAAAAATTTCATTTACATAATGGATTAATTTTTAAATTAATGGCAAACACACAGAACCTAAATAGTCATTAGCACTTAGTGAGACATCCAATAAATAGGTGAGTAGATATTATGACATAAAATATACTGTAACTCAAATATTGATTTAGAGAATGGCATTGAGCCTAGGTTCCGCACAAAATAGCCAAGATCACACACACGTAGGTAAATTCTAAAATTAGTATTACACGTAGCGAAGTTGCGGCGATTGTAGAACTCTCTTTTCAGCGAGACCTAGGCATTGCGAGTATCAAAATGAACAATGAGTTAAACTCACCTCAGGCAGCTCATCGGGCACCTTTCCCATCCAGGACAGCGACAATATGGAGCAGTCGCATTTTGCATTAACGTTTCTCTCGAAGTGAAGATGCATTTTCGCTGTTTCAGTTCAGACGTAAACTCAAACGTATGACATCGTCGGTATATTATGCGGACACGCGCGGAACTCGCGAGCCGAATCACGAACGCTCGAGTTGGCGACTTAGCGCGCACATTTTACGGGTTCTAGTGATAAAACATTTGGGAACGGATTATGATAGATCATTTATGTCGGATTGTGAAGTGGTCGGTGAGAGCGTCGCTCGGCACTCGGCTGACGTGACGGAGGGTGACAAGCGAGCCTTCGGCACGGCGGCGGACGGCGCAGGTATTGATTGCGCAGGGGGCGCGCGCACCCCACGACCTCTACCGCTGCCTACCGAAAAACCGGGAAAACCAGTGGAAAGCCCGCTGAGATGGCGTTGCGATGCCTAATACAAGGACCAACTTCAATACCTCCGATACTATAAAATTGAAATAATTGGTTTTTAGTACACACAGATAACAATAAACATCACAGATAAATATCCATTGAAAGAATTAAATTACCAAATTATGGTGAAATATGTAAGTAGATAGTTTGAGTAGGTTATTTTCATATTTATTTTAAGATGGCGTCGCGTCATGCGTGACATACTTATTTCTTTCGCGAATGCGTCGACGCTCAAAGGTAAATAATTTTAAAAGATAGTTAGAACTCAGATTAGAGAATTGTATAGTGAAAACGTGAGAAGCAAATTGTTTAAATGTTTGCAAGAATTAAAAACTGAAATGGTGATATTTTGTGGTATAGTCCAGATGGTCCTACTGTACGAATTTGGCAAGTTCCTCACTGCGCCCCTATTACATGCACCCGCGTTTATTCTTACTCACTTAATTATACATAGTGTGGACTGAACAAAAGTGGTAGGTGCGCGGTACTCATGTTTTTTCATTTCCTCGAATCCTGCGTTGTTTATGAAGAAAGGCTTTTTTAGGGTTCCGTACCCAAAGGGTAAAAACGGGACCCTATTACTAAGACTCCGCGATCCGTCTGTCTGTCTGTCTGTCCGTCTGTCACCAGGCTGTATCTGAAAATTTCTGAAAATTTCAACTGTCTAGCTATCACGGTTCACGAACCGTGATAGCTAGACAGTTGAAATTTTCAGAGATGATGTATTTCTGATGCCGCTATAACAACAAATACAGAAGAAAATACATATTTAAGGGGGGCTCCCATACAACAAATGTGATTTTTTTGCGCTTTTTTGCTCGATATTAATAATGGCAACAGGTAGACGCTTGAAATATTCACGGAATATTTAGTTGTATATTCACTTCAAAAAATAATAATTATTAAATTAAAATAAAATAAATTGAGGGGGGCTCCCATACAACAAACGTGTTTTTTTGCCGATTTTTGCTCGATATTAATAACGGAAACAGGTAGACGCTTGAAATATTCACAGAATATTTAGTTGTATATTCACTTCAAAAAATAGTAATGATTAAATTAAAATTAAATGAATTAAGGGGGGCTCCCATAGAACAAACGTGTTTTTTTTTGCCGTTTTTTTGCGATAATGGTACGGAACCCTTCGTGCGCGAGTCCGACTCGCACTTAACCGGTTTTTACATGTTGATGTCGAATTGATTCGAGTGAGGCCTGTAGGCAAATTCGTTTTTAATTGCCGCAATTTTTTTTTAGGAGCTAGCTTACGTAACTTTCTATTATATCTAATACCTTTAAACAAGCTATTCTTGTATATATATAATGTGAATCTAATCTTATACCTTTAAACGAGCATTTCTTGTACATATGTAAATACAGGGTGGAATTTTGTAATGCCACCTGCAGAGAAAGTACTCTTAATACTGTAGATAAAAAAAAATCTCAAAGAAAACATGCCTTTATTTTTCAAAAGAAAGAAAACTGCATTCAATGATTTTTCGAAAATTCGCTTGCCACACCCGGGAATCGAACCGACTAAAATCTTTAAAAATTACATCCTGTACATTTAGTGCATCGATCGTTAGGGTCAATTATTAGGATGAAATCTCTCTAACAAACTTGATAAATTAAATGAACATGCCACACCCGGGCATCGAACCGACTAAATCGGTTCGTTTCCCGGGTGTGACAAGCGAATTTTCAAAAATCTTTGAATGCAGTTTTCTTTCTTTTCAAAAATAAAGGAATGTTTTCTTTGAGTAAATTGAGTACTTTTCCATTCAGGTGGCATTAAAAAATCGTTGGAGCCGTTTCTGAGATTCAGATTACATGCAGGGTGGATCCCTGCATGTAATCTGAATCTCAGAAACGGCTCCAACGATTTTCATGAAATTTAGATTCAGGGCCTTTCGGGACGATAAATCGATCTAGCTAGGTTTCGTTTTTAAATAACGTCGTTTTCTCTATTTTCAATCGAGCAGAGCTAGGTCGCCCAGATACTAACCATTTAAGCGTAGTAAAAAAAAACAATATACTTCATTCTATAGTTTATTACCTATAAAATCAAATTACATTACGACGATAAAATATCACGTAAAGGGAATAAAATATCACAGAATCCAGACTAAACAATAAAGTAGAGAGTTCATGATTAAAACTTGATTTCTTTTAGAGTGCCCCACGTGAGGCCAGACTTTACTTTAACGGGTAGAGGGACTCTTAACTTGACGGTCTGTTCCATGACTTGTTTCATTATAGTGACGAAGTAGTGTTGATACTTTTCTGGTACTTCGTAGATGAGTTCATCGTGCATCTGCAGTATGAGGCGAGGCTTCGGTTCAAGGGTGTCAGTTCTTGTATCTATAGAACACATGGCTGCCTTCGCTATGTCTGCTGCTGAGCCTTGAATGGTTGTATTTACTGCTTGGCGCTCGGCTGCACCTAAGATATATATTTTTTTAATAAATATAAAATAATCAATACATATAATAAATCTGTAGAAAAATATTTTTTGAACATCGAAAAAAATTCCAAAAAAAATAGCCAGGGTGTTAAAGGATAACCAACAGAACCTATTTCCAGCATTTTTGGCTTTTTTGTCTGTTTATCTGTTTGTTTGTGCACGCATCACGTAAAATGCACGAAACCAATGTAGATAACTTTTATACATAAACATTGTGCGTAACTTGAAGAATTACTTAGTTTTTGTTTCATCGCAATCGGTTCACTCTATCAAAAGTTAGATGAATATAAAGTGTTCAAGAAGTAAAATTATCACAACACACGCAATTCAGTTACTCGGACAGTTGAACTCGATATTCGATAGATGGCGTTGTGCATTTGAAGTCATTTTCTGAATGGCGGTGTTAAGATTCTTCGCAAAAGAAGAAAAATAAATCGGTAGGTAGGTTAGTAGGGTAGGCAGGAAGGTAAGTAGGGTAGGGTTGGCAGGCAGATGACGGGAGCGAAGCCGCGGGCACAGCTAGTGAAGAATAAGTGTGTTAATTAACATAAAAATGTATTTCATTGTTAATAAAATTATTCTTAAAAAACATTTTTTTAAAACAAGCTTTTTTCGTATTCTACTCATCAAACCCTTTCATTTGATACCCATATAGACATAGTCCGACATTTTGGGCCGTCCGCCATTTTGGATTTAGAATGACGTCACATAGCTAACCATGCATTGTCATCCAAACTAAACATGTACGCAAAATTTCATCTTAATCGGTGGAGGAGAACTGCTTTAAAATTCTGTTGCAAGATTTGACCCGAACACACTTACATACATACATACACTGCCAGTTAAATAAAAGCTTGTATAAAACCGCGACCCAACCTCTAAAAGCAAAAAAAAGCCTCAAAACACTCCTTTTTTCCGTCGGGGGTTAAAAAGAGCGTTTAAATTACCAAGTTATTACACAACGATACCTTTATGCGAAGATAACTTTAACTGGAATCATTTGGTCTTTTATTTTAAGGTTACAGTAGTCAAAAATTCTTCCATACAAACGTAGTCTAGGGATTATGCCACTGATTGATGATGTACGTTCAAAATAAAATGTGATATCAATTTGTCTCATCATTATCTAGCCCTGTATGGAAGCAAAAAAGTAAAAAAATAAAATATTTGAAAGTTATGAGCGTCGAAAGTTCCACATTTCGACACTAATTTTAACGCATTTTTGGGCGCGAATAAATACCATAAGAAGACGGAAAATTGCAAAACGGCCTCCATACAGGTATAGATTAGTAGTTCAACAATGCAAATAATTTTATTGTGAACAGATAGATTTAGTCGTTTGTTCATGATATATAGACTGCCAAAGGTCTGTTTATAAAATTTCGCGCGCTCGGTTTCGTCCTAAATCATTATCCATTTCGCTACAAATTTGCAAAAGTGTGTATTCGTACGCGAACTAGCTTCCTACTACTCATCACAGCATCTGTCTCTTCCGCACGTGTTGTCGGTTGATATAAAATACATTTTAACGCCGCGCACGAAATAGTTCGTGCCGTCGACTAGCTAATAAATAAATAGACGCAAGGGACCGGTCGATGTGGCCACGGGGGTCGTTTTCAAGATAAATTTGTTGACAAGAAAGTTATTTTCATTACAATTTATGAACCGAAAAGCAGTTCAGTAAACACTTACCCTTTTTAGCACCGATAATACTTTTAATCTCGGGCAAATATCGTCTTCGTTTAGTGAGCGTCTCGACGTATCCTCTCGCCCTGCACTCTTCTATGACCGACTGAGTGAACACTCTCACGGCCGGATAGGTTTTATAGAACGAGTCCATGAACACAGCCGCCTCCATCTCCGACACGTCGAGGACTTGCCCCAGCGTTTTGTTACCCATCCCATAAATAATCCCGTAACAAAGCTGCTTGGCCTTCTGCCTGAGATCGTCGTCTACCTGTTAATGATTATTTATTTTTACCATTAAGGCTGAGGCGTTATTAGTGCGTTGCGTTGCGTCGTCGCAACGGATCAACGCATTGTATGCCACACCTACGTTGCAACGACGCATGACGTCGCAACGCAAGAGGGCGACGCACAGTATCGACAACGGATCAAACATTGTCCGTCGTCGCACAGGAGCTCCGACCGCGCAGAGCATCACCCTGCCCCCACTTCGACTCTCGTCCGTCGATGCGTTAAATTGTCGCTAAAAATTATACCTATGTATAACGACGCAGCGTCGACGCTGCGACGGTACAACCCAACGCAACGCACTAATGGGGCCTCAGCCTAATACCATGCCCCTTTAAGCAGAGGTGCCACCTATAGTACCACATTTCGCCAATTATTTTTAAGTCCCATTTAATAGGGAGCGAGCTATCAACCGGTCACAAGCCCAAACTCTGGTCTGCTACTGAGAAATTAAATATGGAAAAACCCAAAAACATTTTTTCCCGACACGGGAATCGAACCCAGGACCTCATTTTCATATTTTTCCAATATCTCACGTAATAAAGTTATAACTTATAAGCTAAATATATCTAATAAAGCCGAGCTCAGTCAAGTGCTCTTTTATGTAGAACTTCAAAGACTAACAAACAATGGACGATTGCGCCAAATATAGCGCTGAGACGGCGCAGATTTGAGGAGCCGTGTTTTGGTCTAAAATAATGACAGTTCTATTTCTTAGGTAGATACAAACAATACGACGCAAAAAAATTTAAGTATAAAATGGTTTAGGCAATATCCAATACTCAGAAAAAGATAAAAACCTAATTGATCAAAAATAAAATATTACCTCCTCTTCCGGCAAATTACCCCAGGACGCCGCAATAGACTTAAAAACATCCATATCAGAGTTCATAATGTTCATCAACACCTGATCTTTGCTGAAGTGCGTTAGGATCCTCATTTCCAGCTGACAATAGTCTGCCGACACAATGACGTATCCGGGTGCCGCCTTAAATATGTTCCTACAGTTGAACTCCACAACGTCATCACTTGCGACACTGTGCAAGTATTCAGCAGGGATGGAAAAGGTGCGCGGCACATTCTGTAGGTTCGGCTCGTGCATACTGATCCTGCCCGTGCAAGTGAACATCGTGTACGACGGATTTATTCTGCAAATGAAAAATACAAGGTTTGCGGCAAGCTCTCATTTTAATTAATCTTCCCCTCCTCCTTTCGTGTAACCACTCCCCCCACACTACCCTCGGGAGCGCGTGTAAACTGCTTATAATAAAACACTATTTTTGTAATTTGCACCACGTACGTATTCCCTTTATGCCAGCGAGTCCCATTTATTTGACATTCATATTTTTGTTTTAAGTGGTTCTGCGTTCGTTTAATTGCAACAAACTGTTAAAAATACATTCACGTACGGTCTGGGAATACAGTTGGTTAAGCTTATATTCTGGTAAACTCATGCACAATGAAGGAAATTATTTATAGCATCTCCAAAGTTGCGCTGTAACTTGGAAGCCGTTCGTATTGTATTCGGTTAATTATTATCATTGCTATAGGTTGCCATATAATATCATGTACATAGAAAAAAAGTTAAATCAAAAAATTAAAAACCCGACTGCTTACGGTTACACTACATCTGGTTTTGGTCAGCCAGCTCGTGAATTTGTATCATCCGACTGCACAGCATGATTTTCTTCTTGTTTACGTCTTTTTAGTTCGCTGCTTAAGCAGTCGGGTTTTTTGATTTAACTGTTTTTATTTATAACTTTTTAGTTAACTTCATTTTTCGGATTAGGTAATTACATTCAAACATAGAAGTGTTATATATTTTTAAAATCACCTCTTAAAATCCTTTATTTTCATACCCCACAAGATAGGATTGAAAGAAAAAAAAAATTGGGCCCCCACAACAGTCAGTGACACTCGCAAGGTTAAAACGAATCGATTTGCGTAAGAATAATCAAAATCGACCAACGCGTTTGGTCTCTAGAACACATAGGAACAAACATACATACATAGACTGATAAACACATAACCCTCCATCGGCAATTGGTTAAAATAAACGTAATATCTGAAAAAAAATACCAACGTTTTTGCGGCATATTCCTTCGATCCGAACATCCGAATTAAGACCAATCAAAACTGAAATGTAGGTATACCTGTTCGACCTAAGGCGAACAAGATTGATAGCATAAAATCTGACACGTCTAAGGTAAAGGCCGATTACTACAAATTGCTCGTCCGTAGTTCCGTACCAAGCCGCGCCTGCCGCGCTCCTCTACATGTTTAATTAATCTTAATAAAATATGAAACATTTCTGACACAACCTGGATCTGCAGCCTAATTGCGTAAGTATATTATCCAAAGCAAAAGAATCGATTCCTTCCCAAAAACGACTTTTCGTATCAATATGCACTACGTAAAGTCGGTTTTGGGAAAGAATCGATTCTTTTGCTTTGGATAATATACTTACGCAATTAGGCTGCTGTATCGACCCCTTTGAGAAACAAAATTAATTACTTGGGTGAGAGTACCCTGATTTTCATTCAGATTTACTTATTGAACCTGGAAGAAATTAAGTTTTCTCTTTCTCGTAGATTTGACCCTAAGGTCAGAGCTGAAAGCTTTGGTTATTTAATCAATCCTAGAACGATTTACATGCGGTAGAAGTTTTCTGCGCGGATTGTCGTAAGTGCCTGCCTGATTGCAGGCTGCAAGTGTTCAGACTGCGTTGATTTTTACGTAGCAAATAAAAACTGCGTAACAAGAGAAAACTGAGTACAAAGTGAAAATTGAGGACCATGTGAAAACTGAGTGCCATATGAAAACTGAGCACCAAGGTAAAAAAACTGAGTACCAAGGTAAAACTGAGTACCAAGTTATAACTGAATACCAAGTTAAAACTGAATACCGGTTAAAAACTGAGTCCGAGTAAAACTGAGTACAAAGTGAAAATTGAGGACCATGTGAAAACTGAGTGCCATGTGAAAACTGAGTACCAAGGCAAAACTGAGTACCAAGGTAAAACTGAGTACCAAGTTAAAACTGAATACCGGTTAAAAACTGAGTACCAAGTGGAAATTAAACTGTCATTTTGATAAACTTTATGTCAAAAACCGCCTTTAGTACATTATGGAACCGGATTCTGAATAATATAAATCTGTCGAACTACCTATATGCGAAATTGGTAATATAAAAACAAACAAATTTTACCTATCTCCGTCGCTGTAGATACAAGCCTTCTCGGTGAGAGGGTACAACGTTTTCGTCAATATAGAGTTAAGCTTCCTCCAATAAATAACAGTACTTGACAGGGGACTGTTGTGCGAAGTCAGCACACTCTTCTTAGTGCTCACTTTGCGACCGTTGTATATACCCAGGACCTGGGAAAAATATAAAAATATTAAACAATCTAAACCAAAGTGATAAATGCGAAAGTAACTCTGTCTATCTTTTCACGCCTCAACGGCTGAGCGGATTAAAATGAAACTTGGCACATGGGTAGACCAGCCAACTAGTTACGTAAGTGAATTCGGCAAGGCAAACGGTTTAAGTATGAACCGCAGACATACATCTAAATAGATAACGCAAGTTCCTCCATCTGTATGAAAACCAATCGTGCCACTTTTTTTACATACAATTTAAAAACAAATTTACTTATCAATGAAAGAAAACATTTCCAATGCCTCGGCCAACTATTTCTATACATTCTTTACAGCTCAATATGGCATACATTTTTTTCTAGATTTCTGTGGATTTCCGGTGAAGATAATGCTAGATGAAAAGCTCAGATTACGATCATTTATCGTAACTTTACTCCGTTTTCGGCACGCGAATTAAGTACATACTGTCGCGTGTTCTAGTTAGATGTATGGCTGTGGCACGCTGTGGTATGAACAATCGACCAAAGATGAAAGACGCGATTTGGATTTGATTGATCGATTGTTCATACTCAAATTCTTTGCCTTGCCGAATTCACCTACGCAATTAGACTGCTGGGCCTGTATTGGCCAGAGAATTCTTTCTATCTCAGTTGTGTGTTCCCTTGGGATAATTGAACAATTTTCAAGCAGGCGAAAAGGCGCATAATATATAAAATCTAGAGTTGGCCGTTGATACATAAGACACATCGTGTTTTAGAAAGATACTGTCATATAGGTTTGAGTGACAGAAATGACACTAAACAAAGTTGAACTTTTCCTAAAATTCGATGGGCCGAAATTATCGCAGCACAATTTGATATCTGCAATAAAACTATAAGAAACTCTGCGACATATTGTATGTATTACAAAACTTATCAACTTATCAGGTACCTTGGCAACAGCTTTCGAAGAGTTAAAGTTGAAATGATATCCGCAAAGTTTGAACGCCTTCTTTTCCAGACGTTCTTGGGAATTTCTTACATCAATCAAAAGTCGAGACGCGAGATCCTTGTCTACGGTGATTCCGTAATATTCACAGTTAGCCAGAATTTTCGAGATTTGATTTTCGATATCTGTCAAAAGATCATTAAAGTAATATTGACGGACTTAAACTAATCAATAACAGTTACTTTGTGGGTATCCTAAGAAGAAAGAGACAGTAGTATAGCTCTGTAAGAATAAAAGTAATAATAGTGAAAAAAACTAAAAAACAAGAGAGAGAGTAGAGTCATTTTAAAATATCTTAAAAAGCGTGGGCAACTTTTTAAGATATTTTACCAATATCTGTCAACAAAATATATTTTTTTTTTTTTTTGTTAATCACACTATTCATAATGTAAATTTATTGAAATTTTTTATAAACTTTCTAGTTTGGTTTTCTATTAAAGCGTGTGTTATTAAACTTTTATTTAATTATTAATATTTTTTGTTAAATCGCTAATTCTGAAGATCAAAGTAAGGATAATGGCACAAACTATTTAAAATAATGCATTGTCATCGGTCATTGATAAGTGTGCAAAATTTCAAATTAATCCGACTTTTTAAAGAGGGTGAAAATCACGTTCAAAAATTACCATTACATAGGTACATATTATATACCAAGCTAACAAAAGCGTGTTAAAAATAAAGCACATGATTCCTTCCTGGTTTTCGTACATACCATTACCTATCATGATTTTGGTAGCAGAATTAGTGAAGATCGGCGATGAAAAATACTTATAAGTTAGTTAAAAAAATCTTTAAATATATTTACGCACCTATGACAATTCGTGCAGGTTGTAGAGTTCCAAGTATAGCCTTTTCTTGATTCTCAGCGATCATCCAAAGCGCCCAAGCCTTCAAACACAGACCTTCCGATGTATCTAAATTCTTGAACCTTTTTTGCTGACTGCCGACTTTTAGCAACGCCTTTGTGAAATCTATTCCACAATACTTTTTGGTCTGAAACATTAAATTGTTTTAGTCGAAAATGAAAAATACAAAAAAAAAGAGAGTATAAAAGATTTTAAACTTACTAAATAATCAATCTCCGGTATTTTTTCGCTGCTGTCTATTAACCATTCGATTAAAGATATATCGTTACAGTTGGTCGATACATTTACGCCAAGCCATCGTTTTAAGTAAACGTTCACCGTTTTCGAGCACAACATCTTTAAATTCAACGTGTTTTTCTTAAACCAGCATAGCAATATATTTTTGACCATTTCTAAACTATCTAAAGATGTAAAGTCTAAAAAAATACTTGTTCCATGATTGAAGTAAATAACTATCCCTTTTATTAGGCAGTCTTCATTTCTTTCTTCCACTTGCCGAACAGGCTTATGTAAACCAGCTATGTTGCTTCCTATAACTTCATTACTGGCCAAGTTATTTTTTTTCAAAAGCAAATATATCGATGCTGTTTGTACTCTTTGGACTACATGTAAATTCTCAACTATATCACTGCCTCTTAAAACATAACAATCAACTTTGTATTGATTTAATTCGACGCAAAAATGTTTTGATAATGAACAATTTATCTTTGGTAAAATACATTGATTTTCTTTTGTCATCAATTTCATGTCCTCTTGTATTGAAAATTCCCCTTTTTTCTTTTTCATCACTGGTTGCATATCTTTGTACGAGATTTTTCTGCGTTTGAAAGCCACAAGATTCTTATTAACAAACTTACTAGTAGCTGCAATGCGATTGTTTTCAACCTTTGCAACTTCTCTTCCTATGATGTTATCGTCATCATAAATTAATTTTATATCTTCGTTTTCATCATCGTCATCGCCTTCAGTCTCAACTAATGTGGATTTAAATGCATTTAAAATTGTATTAGAGTTAATACTAGCGTAATCAGAAGCAGTTTCTTGCCTTAACAATATAGTTGGCTGTTTGTCGAGCAATTTACTAGGTATCAAGTCTACAGGTAAACTCTCTTCAAATAAACTGGAATTATCTCCATCCGAAGAAAATAAACTGATGTCTTTTGTCGACATATTATTATGTGTAGACGAACTTAAAATTGACGTGTTAATATTTTCTGAGACAGCATGTTTTTCTTCAATTTCACCAAAACTTATATTCGGTGAAAACATTTTGTCTGAAGTGCGCAACTTTGTTAAATTATCTAAACCAGCTTCAGTGAAATTTAAAGAGTCCCATATAATATCGTTAGATAAACTTGGACTATTATTTTCACTCTTCATGCAGATTTCTTTTGAAATATTAGCATTCGTTTTGGAAAATTCAATTTTATCAATAAAACTCAAAGCTTTGGTGTCACTAATTAAACTCTTAGTTTGTATATCTCCATTGAAATGAGCACTATTATTTTTTTCTGATATATCTTGGTCTTTAATAACTTCATGATTTGGTTCTAAGATTTTGATTGATGCATTTATTTTCGTTAACGTTGTTTGCGATATATTAGGCTGACTTATTACTTTGTTACCAGTTTCCTGAATCTTGAGACATAATACTTCATTCAGACTATTATTATCATCTCGAACTTTAAAAGTTTCTAAAGAATCAGAAGGTGCTGCAGGTTTAGAATCCCATTTAATTTCTGTCACGCCAATTTCAAGAGATAGATATTTTCTAGCTTCCGCTATAAGATTCTCGGCGGCTTCTTTAGTAGTGATACCACAATATCCCGTTATCCAAATACTTTTAATTTTATTGCGTTTTCTTATATCATCGGTATCGTCATCATCTCTTTCCTTTTCACTTTGAAAAGGTACAGACTTGTGAAGAATATTCTCTATAGTATTTGCGTCAGAGGATGCAATACTAGAAATTGATTCAAAGCCTGCATCGAAAAGTGTTCTGGCTCTCATGCCATTAAGGGACGGCAATTTCATTAATTCTAGCAATTCAGAATGTATCCCAAAATGTAAACGGTCTTGGAATTGTGATATTAACGTTTCCATATTTTTCCACCCCAATTGTCGGCAAAAGGCCGTTACCATACCTATAAATGAATTACAATTATTACAAACAAACTTGGGATTTAAAAAAATAATGACGTTCCATTCGGACTTGCACACTAAATGTTATTTTCTTTTTATTAATTTGTCATGCGAAAAGCTGCGATCTGCGATCGCCAACCCGCATGCCCAGCGTGGCGATTATGGGCAAACCCTCCAAAATGACAAGTCGAATTCAACCACGGCCCCCAGTTCCCGGCCGCCCTGCTGTTATACCTGATTATGGCGGCGGTCATGGAGACGGCAGGGCATTCGGGGGTGCGAAGAATCACCGGGTTACGGATGGCCGCCGAACCCAACTGACCTTGGCGACGTATAATGGACGCACGTTACGGCTTGATGAACACCTCGTGCAGCTTGAAGAAGAACTCGAGAGTATAAGGTGGCACGTTCTAGGGCTGAGTGAAGTCCGAAGAGAGGGGGAGGATACAATAACCCTCAAATCAGGCCACCTTATGTATTTCCGAGAGGGAGACCAGCTATCCCAAGGCGGTGTCGGGTTCCTGGTAAACAAATCCATCTGTGACAACGTTGTGGAAGTCTCCAGTGTCTCGAACAGGGTAGCGTACCTCATAATTAAGCTAACCGAGAGGTATAGCCTCATGGTTGTACAGGTTTACGCACCGACCTCGGCACACTCGGACGACAAAGTGGAGGAAATGTTTGAGGATATTTCCAAGGCCTTGCATTCCACCACTAAGACCCACTACAGCGTTCTCATGGGGGATTTTAACGCCAAAGTGGGAGTACAGAATTGCAGTGGTTCGGTAGTAGGATCCTACGGGTTTGGTAGTAGGAATCATAGGGGGCAAATGCTTGTCAACTTCCTAGAAAGAGTGGGGCTTTTCGTTATGAATTCCTTCTTTAAGAAACAGCCTCAAAGGAAGTGGGCATGGCGAAGCCCCGACAACGTGACCAAAAATGAGATAGACTTCATCATAACAGATAAAAAGCACATATTCAGGGATGTCTCAGTGATCAACAGGTTTAATACCGGCAGCGATCACAGACTGGTTCGAGGTTCCCTGAATATCAATTGCAAGCTTGAGAGAACTCGTTTGATGAAATCTAGGCTCCGTCCAAATATGCTCCAAACAATGTTAGGATCTGAAGCGTTCCAGTCAGACCTAGAGAACCGTTTTACTGCCGTGGAAACCGCAAATAGCGTTGACCAGGCGCTCGACCAAATGGTGGAAATCCTCAGGGAGGAAGGTGCGAGTTTTTGTAAAATGCGGCGTACGGGCAGGAAGTCTAAACTTTCGGAGGAGACTCTGAAGCTTATGATGGAGCGACGTGAAAATCCACCGATCACTTCGTCAGAACAGCGGGCACTCAATAAACATATAAGGAAAATGGTACGACGCGACCTCCGACGAGCCAACACGCTCTCTATAGAGAAAGCGATTGAGCAAAACCGGGGGTCAAAAGTGTTTGTCCAGTCACTTGGGAGGAGCCATCTGACGAAGTTGACTACATCTAATGGGAATATCGTCGTTTCGAAGCAGGAGATTCTTTCGGAAGTTGAAAACTTCTACGGCCAATTATACGCAACGCATGCGGGGTGCATGCGTTGCGTATAATTGGCCAGATCCCGAAAATGAGGATTCTAGAGCCACCTTAACCCGCCATTTCACAGAAGACCTGCCTGAGATAAGCCAAGACGAAATCGAGGCGGCTCTCAAACAGCTTAAAAATGGAAAAGCCCCGGGTGAGGACGGGATTACTACCGAGCTACTGAAAGCGGGAGGACGTCCGGTACTGAAAGAGCTTGGGGAGCTTTTCAATTCTGTCCTGTTCTCTGGGAGAACTCCAGAAGCGTGGCAAAGGAGCGTGGTCATTCTGTTCTTCAAAAAGGGTGACAAGACCCTTTTGAAGAATTATAGACCCATTTCGCTTCTTAGCCACGTATATAAGTTGTTTTCAAGAGTCGTCACGAATCGTCTAGCGCGAAGACTCGACGAGTTCCAACCACCGGAGCAGGCCGGGTTCCGAGCTGGATATAGCACCATAGACCACATCCACACAGTGCGGCAAATTATACAGAAGTCTGAAGAATATAATCGGCCCCTGTGCTTTGCTTTTGTGGACTATGAGAAGGCTTTTGACTCTATCGAAACCTGGTCTGTTTTGGAGTCTATGCAGCGATGCCAAGTGGACTGGCGATACATCCAAGTGCTGAGATGTCTTTATGCAAACGCAACAATGACCGTCCAAAGTCAGGACCGGCAAACTAAACATATCTCACTGCGTCGAGGGGTTAGACAAGGGGACGTTATTTCCCCGAAATTATTTAGCAACGCGGTGGAGGATATGTTTAAGACGCTGGACTGGGAAGGACGCGGCATTAACATAAACGGCAAATACATCTCACACCTGCGATTTGCGGATGACATCGTCATAATGGCAGAGTCACTGCAAGACTTGCAGCTGATGCTGGACGGCCTAGCTGGTTCTTCTGCACGCATCGGTCTCCGGATGAACTTGGACAAAACCCAGGTTATGTTCAATTCACACGTCACTCCGGGGCCGATTGTGGTCAATGGCGGTGCTCTCAAAGTTGTTCGAGAATACGTTTACCTCGGGCAAACTGCAGTTTGGTAAGAAAAACTTTGAGAAGGAGGCTAATAGAAGAATACAGCTGGGCTGGGCGGCGTTTGGAAAACTTCGTCGAGTCTTCTCGTCACGTATTCCACAAAGCCTGAAGACCAAAGTCTTCAACCAGTGCGTCCTACCTGTTATGACCTACGGCGCCGAGACATGGACACTCACAATACGGCTGGTTCATCGGTTCAAAGTTGCTCAACGAGCTATGGAAAGGGCTATGCTCGGAGTCTCTCTAAGGGATCGAATCCGAAACGAGGTGATCCGGCAGAGAACCAAAGTTGTCGACATAGCTCACAGAATAAGCAAGCTGAAGTGGCAATGGGCCGGCCATATAAGTCGTAGAACCGATGACCGTTGGGGTAGACGTGTTCTTGAGTGGAGACCCCGAATTGGAAAACGTAAGGTGGGACGCCCTCAGGCTAGGTGGAGTGACGATCTTCGTGGGGTGGCTGGTAGCAACTGGATAAGAGTTGCCGAAAATCGAAGCAAATGGCGTGCAATTGGAGAGGCCTATGTCCAGCAGTGGACTGCTATGGGCTGATGATGATGATGATGATGAATTTGTCATGATAGTACCTAGTTATGATTACAGGTATTCTGTACGCCAAAGGCGAGTGTTTTTTTGTTTTTTTTTTTTACTTTGTTCGCCTTTTTATCCTGTTTGTATAAATCTGATAAAAAAAAATTTAAAGCTAGCTATTACGGTTCGAAAGATATCCTTTGATAGCCAAATAGATAAACGTTGTAGGCTTTAGTAACAGGGTCCTGTTATCACGCTCCAAAAATTAATCGAAAAAGTGCACAAACCAGCGAATGTCGCAGCTCCTTGTTGAAGACTCTGCAGAAAGCCGCGCGCGCATTGAAACTTTATTGCTACTTCAGCTAATGGAACCTCATTTACTAGGTCCTGTAAAGCTAAGGCAGTATAAAACCTTAAATAAAAAATAGAATTATTAACATCCAATAAATTGTATTCAAGTATATAATTGAAGACATAAAATTGAATATATACCTTTTGTGTATATTCACTTTATTTTGTATGTTGCTTGACTTGTTACCACCTCTCAGGCATCTTATGATAAAACTCTCTTGTACTCCCACTAGTTCCCCTACCCTTTTCATTGCCTTTGTGAGAGACTCCCAGAGAGTCAGCATGTGAATCCAATCTATGTTACCCCACTGGCTGCTTACACTATAAGGTGTTACCAAATATATAAGATGCAAATCTGTCTCCAAGACCAAACATTGACGAGCCTTCTGCAGTTCACAAAATAAAGACAACCCATCATTTGGAACCATTGATGATGAAAGACATGCTTTCCCTAAAGGAGTAGCAATGAAATGCTCTTCCTCCCCTTCAGTTTGAATTCTTACTAACTCAAAGTTTTTCAACTCCTCTAAAGTATTTTCTAAGAGAGAGTCTTGGGTAGTTGTTTTATCCTGCTGACTGTAGAGCAAAGTGCATTTTGAATATAAATCTAACTGTTCCTTTGTAGACAATACTTGGCTAGCTATCATTTCCAGCACTGCCCTCATATACTTATCTTCACTTTCAATACAACTCTTGACTGGATCTAAGGTGCCCATCATTAAATCAAACCCAATTTTTTTCTCAGCCTCGGTGCATATCAGTACACTCTCACCTTTTGTGTCTTTGCCCATTCTGCCAGCTCTACCAATCATTTGTTTGTATGTCAAGATATTTATTGGATGCCTTTGGAACACAGGTGACCGAATGATAACTTTTCTTGCAGGCAGATTTACCCCAGAACTCAGTGTAGAAGTGGCAACCAGGACTCTAATCGCCCCTGATTTAAATCCACCTTCAACAATATCCCTCTCATCAAATGTTAGTCCAGCATGATGGTAAGCTACACCAAATGATATTGTTTTCTTTAGAACTTGGTCTAATCCAACAGGACAGTTCTTCAGTTGTTCAAGAACTTCTAGAATATTGTCCGATTTTAATTGGTTTCTTAAAACAGAGCCGGCTTCACTGTCTTCACATCCTAGTTTATAAAATGATGATGCTACAGCCTGTGCTAAACTTTCACACCAATTTTTGGTCATACAAAATATGAGGATAGAGCATCCATCTTTAATAGTTTCCAAACATATTTTTAGGACATTATCTCCTTCAGCCGTTAAACTCAGGTCTATAGTGTTAGTACAAACCCCTTGTTTATCATAGTATTTATTCCCCACCAAACAGTATTCATCAAGAGGGATAGGTCTGAATTGTGTGATGAATAACTCAGCATCCAACCAGTTAGCTAGACTTTCTAAATTGGGCAATGTAGCTGACATACCCACTATTTGTATTTGTATTTCATCTGAATTGGATGAGACATATTTTATTTTGGTCAAAAGCAGTTCTAGTATGTATCCCCGACTGGGGTCACCCAGCAGATGTAATTCATCAACAATGATAGCTCCTAACTCTGAAATGTTACCTTCATCTAACAGTTTGTTTACTAAACTGTTAGCTTTCTCAATGGTACATATGGCAACATGAACAGCCTGTAAGCCCCCAGGAGGTGACTGAGATCCCATAAACCCCTCCACACGAATCCCTGAGCTGGATAGTATGTCCTGGAGGTAAAACATCTTCTCTCTAACTATTGAAACAAATGGCAGGATTATAATCACCTTCTTTTGGCGTTCCAAAATAGTTTTTATTGTTAGTATTTCTGCAACCAGAGTTTTTCCAGCAGATGTTGGTGCTGAGTAGACTAAGTTACAGCAATCAAAAAGAACTTTTGAGTTACCCAAACAAGTAACCTGCCACTCGAACATTTCTGCAATTCCTCGTTCTTCATACTTTTTTGCTATTTCTACAGGTAATCCCCAGGCTCTTAACTTTTTGTTATCACTCCTTTCTATTTGAGATATCACAGTATTGTTTTGAGTTGAGTCTGCTAAATTTATTGTGGTGCATTGTGAATAACTATTAATTTTCTTACTTACTTTCCCACTTCTTTTTAATTCTGTATCATTTTGTTCTGAAGCGTGTTCTCTTACAACTTGCAAAGAACTTTGTAATATGAATGAATTATCGAAGCAGTTATCTAAAAAGCCGATGTTATCGGCTATAAATTGAGTATCTATCACTTCTGTATCCACATCAGCCATTATTTATTTATTAGTAAATCATTGCTCTAAATTAAATACAAAATTCATTTTCACAGGCAATCAAAAGCAACAGCCAAAGTTGTCACAATCAATTTGACAATGACTTTTGGATGACGTTTGTTGATTGTAAACAAAAACAGCTGTTTCTAAGAGAGCCTCTGCAGCCTAGATTTTCCTTCCTCATTGCTGCAGCCTAAATAAAGATAGGTACAAAATTGTACTTTATCTAAGCGCTGCAGAGCTGCCATTAAAATGTGATTTTCAATTCGACTAGGTGAAGGCAAATAAACAAAAAGCAACGAAACATTTTAAAGGTTCTGTTTAATTTATTTTTATCGTAAAACAATCACATAAAATTGTTTTTCAAGTGCTAGGTGTAAAATGAGTTCAATATTTGAGAGAAGAACGGCATTAGCAATCTATTAATATACTCTATGGGCATTAGCATGGATAGAAAGATAAGAAAGTGCTGCCACCCTGAATCCCCAAAGTATACGGACGTTTGTTCACGAAGCGAATCACACGGTCACACTTCACGAAAAAAATTGGTCACGATTCAGAGCTCAATATATTCGTATAGACCGTTTGTTCATTGCATGACACACTACACGCGACACGATTTGCAAACGGCGTTTCGGCTGTGTCGTCGCCACTTTTTTGCAAACTGCAGTGGACGATGCGGCATTGTACAAAACAAGTATAAAGGCGGAACCACACTTACGTGTCGTGGCGCCTTCTGACGCAGTTGATTGGCTACAAAACTCGTTGTGTTATGACGTAGGCTGAAACAGAATCGTTTGATTGGTGGATCCCGCGCCACGCCACGACACGTAAGTGCGGTTCCGCCTTAAGCTTGTTGGCGACACGACGCACCGCACAGCACTACTCACCACGCGTTGTCAAGCGCTTATAGAGTAATACAGTGTCGTTTTGCAGAATCATGTCTAGGGAAAAACGAACGGACTACAGATCGTCTGCTAGTGCCGTGTCTTAAAAATCGTGTGACCGCAAATCGTCACCTGCAGTGCCTCGTGAACACCCGCCCTAAATCCTCGCATTTTGTTAAATTTATGAACAGAGGGTAGGCAGCAAAAACCGGCCAGGTGCGAATCGGACTCGGGCACGAAGGGTTCCGTACCATTATCGCAAAAAAACGGCAAAAAAATCACGTTTGTTGTATGGAAGCCCCCCTTAATTCATTTTATTCATTTTATTTTAATTTAATCATTATTTTTCGTAGTGAATATACAACTGAATATTCTGTGAATATTTCAAGCGTCTACCTGTTTCCGTTATTAATATCGAGCAAAAATCAGCAAAATAAACACGTTTGTTGTATGGGAGCCCTCCTCAATTTATTTTATTTTAATTTAATAATTGTTATTTTTTCAAGACAAAGATATTTTATTTCAAGTAGGCCACCAAGCGGCACTTTTGAACGTTACATTTTACAAATAATAATAGTTGATTCTACCGTGCATTCGGAAAGTAGCTTGTAATGGAGAAGAATGCACAAGAAACTCCATACTTACTCTTTTAAAAAAAAACTTTTTACTATATTTAGGTACATAAGTACATACCTTGATGAATGAAATTGAGTTTATACAATACAAATATATTTATACAGTCTTCAGAAGGTCCAACAATAATTCAAAACAATAATGTTCTGCATATCACTTGTTTTTGCGCCCTAGTGGCTGTGGAGCAGGACTAGCATTTAGCCAAGCATTTTTATCATTGATGTAATCCCCCAACTTATAATATGCCAGCCTGCATAGTGTGCGTTTTATACAAGTTTTAAACTTCGTCTCATTCAGTTCAAGAAAGTGGGGAGGAATTTTATTGTAACACTAGCTGTCCCACGCGGCTTCGCTCCCGTCAACTGGCTACGTACCTACCCTATCCTACCTACCCCACTCTACACCTACCCTATACCTACACTTACCCTAGACCTACCCTACACCTACCCTAGACCTACCCTACACCTACCCTACACCTACCCTACACCTACCCTACACCTACCCTACACCTACCCTACACCTACCCTACACCTACCCTACACCTCCCCTACACCTACACCTACCCTACACCTACACCTACCCTACACCTACCCTACACCTACCCTACACCTACCCTACACCTACCCTACACCTACCCTACACCTACCCTACACCTACCCTACACCTACCCTACACCTACCCTACACCTACCCTACACCTACCCTACACCTACCCTACACCTACCCTACACCTACCCTACACCTACCCTACACCTACCCTACACCTACCCTACACCTACCCTACACCTCCCCTACACCTACACCTACCCTACACCTACACCTACCCTACACCTACCCTACACCTACCCTACACCTACCCTACACCTACCCTACACCTACCCTACACCTACCCTACACCTACCCTACACCTACCCTACACCTACCCTACACCTACCCTACACCTACCCTACACCTACCCTACACCTACCCTACACCTACCCTACACCTACCCTACACCTACCCTACACCTACCCTACACCTACCCTACACCTACCCTACACCTACCCTACACCTACCCTACACCTACCCTACACCTACCCTACACCTAGCCTACACCTACCCTACACCTACCCTACACCTACCCTACACCTACCCTACACCTACACTACACCTACCCTACACCTACACTACACCTACCCTACGCCTACCCTACGCCTACCCTACGCCGACCCTACGCCTACCCTACGCCTACCCTACGCCTACCCTACGCCTACCCTACGCCTACCCTACGCCTACCCTACACCTACCCTACACCTACCCTACACCTACCCTACACCTTCCCTACACCTACCCTACACCTACCCTACACCTACCCTACACCTACCCTACACCTACCCTACACCTACACTACACCTACCCTACACCTACCCTACACCTACCCTACGCCTACCCTACACCTACCCTATACCTACTCTACACCTACCCTACACCTACATTACACCTACCCTACACCTACCCTACACCTACACTACACCTACCCTACACCTACCCTACCTTACCTACCCTTAGTACTATACGAATGTAACCTGTAAACTTTTGTTTCTACCGGCGGCGGCGATCTAATTAAAATTTGAACATAAAAGCTGCTATTGTGAGTCAATCTTAAAAGATAGACATATGCTGTCGCGGACTTTTTTTTAGAACTTTTAAAGAAGAACAATTCCATCATACATTATATTTGCGTAACTTAAACCGTTTACGCAGCGCACGCAACAAAAGCTCTCAAAAAGGAATATTTTCGCCCGTTTTTGCAACATATTTCATTTATGCTCAGCTCCTATTGGTTGTAGCGTGATGTTATATAGCCTATAACCTTCCTCGATAAATGGACTATCCAACACAAAAAGAATTTTTCAATTCCAACCAGTAGTTCCCGAGATTAGCGCGTTCAAACAAACAAACAAACAAACAAACAAACAAACTCTTCAGCTTTATAATATTAGTATAGATTTTGTACAGTACCCCATGAAAGATGAGGCTACTTTAGCCAGTCTGAAACCTGGTTGAACTAATTGGTCCCTATTTCTAGTAACATAATTATGTCTGTCGCCGTTTTTACTAAAAAGATGTAAATTCTTTCTTACGTACATGATGTTTTCATAAATATATTGACAAGGAACCGTCATGATGTTAATGTCCTTAAACAGTTCCCTTAGAGAATCGCGCCGGCGAAGATTGTATATCGCTCTGATGGCTCGTTTTTGCAGAATAAAAATTGACTCAATGTCTGCAGCCCTTCCCCATAGTAAGATACCGTAAGACATTATACTATGAAAATAACTAAAATAGACTAGTCTGGCGGTATCCACATCCGTTAACCGACGAATCTTTCCAACAGCATAAGCCGCCGAACTCAGCCGCCCCGCAAGGGATACCAAATGAGGACCCCATTGAAACCTTGAGTCCAGCGTGATCCCCAGGAAAACCGTTTTATCGACGAATTCTAGCTTCTCCTTGTTTAATATAATGTCACAATCAGTACTTTTGACATTCGGCAAGGAAAATTTTACGCACTTGGTTTTTTTACCATTTAAAACTAAATTATTGGCAGTGAACCAATCCTGAACCTGCCGTAGCGCGTTATTTACGTCGTCAACCTGACAAGTACGTCTATTTATTTTAAAAAATAAAGATGTGTCATCAGCAAATAACACCATGTTAAGTTTGTTTTCCAATAAACGGGGTAAATCGTTTATGTATACTAAAAATAAGAAAGGACCTAAAATTGAGCCCTGGGGTACCCCCATTTTAACGTTTAACCCGGACAAATTCACACCGTTTATTTGAACTAATTGCTGTCTATCATTCAAATAAGATTTAACTAAACTTAACGCTGATTGACCTAGCCCGTAATGCTCAAGTTTCAGAAGTAATGTTTCATGATTAACGCAATCAAACGCCTTCGACAGGTCGCAGAAGATACCTATGGCATCCTGCGAATCTTCCCACGCATCAAAGATGTGTTTTAATAGAGCGAAACCAGCGTCAGTTGTACAACGTCCTCTGGTGAAACCATAGGTACTGTCTATCATGCAAGATGTTATTCGTATTAAAATGAATGAGCATTTGATTTAGCATTATCCTCTCAAATACCTTGCTGAAAACCGGCAACACGGATACTGGTCTATAATTATTTGTGTCTTTACTGTCCCCGGATTTAAAAAGTGGTATAACCTTACTATATTGCATTAGATCCGGAAAAACTCCTTGATCCACACGCAAATTGAAAATCAACTCTAAGTACGGCTATAGCGCCGTATTTAGAGTTGAATAATGGAGGTACAAGCTTTGATGGACATTCCCCACAGATCTTCAGTCGGTTTGATCTTGATTTGCTTAAAAGCTTATATTACTGTCATGGGGTTTATATGTGAAAAATTAAATACAATCGGGCAGGATGAAACGTTCGCGTTTAATAATCCAAAAGCAAGCGAGGGCGAAGAATTTAAAGATTCAGTAGTTTTAATTGGGATGTTGGTAAAGAAATTAACAAATTCTTGCGCAACTTTTTTGTTATCTCTAATAAGTCCGTGTGTGGTCTCAAGCGTGTAATCACTACTATTTCTTTTATTCCTATTCGTTTCATTGTTTATAATTTTCCAAACCGTCTTGATTTTATTTTCTGCTAATTTAACCGTATTGCTAATGTACAAGACCTTAGCTGCCTTGCAGGCATTTTTAAAAATTCTTGAGTAAGTAGCAACATACTTATTAAACGTTTCAGTGTTAATACAAGGCTTAAGCCCTTAAAGCTCGTAAAGTCTTTCCCTACTTTTCTTTCCTTTACTTTTCTAAGTCCTGTAGTCGCCCAGTCACTGAATATAAACTTAGGGCATATAGTTTTAGTTTTCTTCTTAAAAGTGTTATTGAACTCTTTTTGAACCACTGAGAAAACTTCATCATACAAAATATTACCATCATTCACTGTGAGGTCCTGGTTGCATAACTTACTGATTAAAGTGCTGTTAAATTTATTTAATTTACCGGATGTTATTGGTCTGGATTGAATCTGCACTTGTTTTATTATACAGGGTGTTTGGAAGGGAGCTGTACATACGCCTAGGGTAGAAACTAGGGATAGTCTGCTACCTACCCCCGCCCATTATATTGACCTTGGCCTCAAGGTTTTTTTTTAATTTATTATTATTTTTTATTTGACTTTTTTATGATTTTTTGACTAAAACTACCTGTAGCTCAAAATCTATCCATGGGACCGGTCGGCTAATGGTCTTGTTTTAATCGTTAGAGTCTTAGGGTCCTGCAAAAAATTATTTTACACCAGAAAATTGTGGAGAAGAAAAGTTATGGGGCCTGAAGTACCGTAGTAAGGTAAAGAAATAATTTTAAGGGCAACTTTCTATGGGGTTTAAAAAAAAACTAACAGGGTTGGAGTTCTTCTGATTTTTTTAAAACATCCTCAGTCCATGCCCTTTCTAACGATATGCTAAAAGTGTAATTATCACTTTTAGTTTTAAAGTTATTAATTAATTTCCGCAACTAGGGCACTTCAAGCAAAAATTTCAACTAATGAAAATTAAATGTGTTCGATCGTAAAAGGATGGCAAATGAAACAAAAAATTTGGTAATGACTAATGTCATTAAATTACAAATTTTAATTAATTACTAATTTTAATTAATTACAAATTTTGTTCAAATTGATGACCATTGACCTGTAAACATGCTCGGCACCTCTTCCTCATCTCCACGGTCACCGTTCTAAGCAGCAGTTCCTCGCGCATTGTATCGAATGCGGCGTGGATCCTGTTAATTAGAACCTCCCTTGTTGGTACTTCTTCTGCGTACACCAACTCTTTCGCCCTTCCCCAGACGTAGAAGTCGAGTGGGGTAAGGTCAGGCGACCTTGGGGGCCAGGGAATTGGCCCACCCCGACCAATCCAAGAATTAGGAAAGCAGTTGTCCAGAAGCTCCCTCACTGCTAGGCTCCAATGAGCAGGACAGCCGTCGTGCTGGAAGACTATGGGCCGATCTTCGTCAAACACTTCTTCCGCTAAATCAGGCAAATCGTTTTCGAGGAAATCTAAGTAGTTTTGCCCGTTTAGGTTGTCTGGCAAAAAGTGCGGCCCTATCAACCGATTACCGATGACGCCTGCCCATACGTTCACGGAGAACCTTCGTTGAAAACCTCTGTGCCTCTTGACTCTCGGGTTTTGATCTCTGGGTGCCCAGTGATGGAGATTGTGGTAATTTACAATTCCTTCCTTGTCAAACTTGGACTCGTCAGTCCAGAGAATACTCCGTAAAAAATTAATATCTTCCACGTCCGTATGGAGCAAGTGGCGGCAAAACTCCACCCTTCTTGCATAGTCGTTATCCTCTAAGCCTAAAACAATAAAAATATCAACGTTAGCGGTTTCCTTATGAATTAGTAGCTATGTAACATTGATTGCTATCTCTGTCTTTCCATTTCTCTCTCTCTCACACACATGCTCATGTTAATTTAAAAATTGCCTATGAAATTCACATGCTAGTTCATTACATAAGAGCTAAAAACAAAAACTTTATGTAAAAAATTACCTTGAACAGGGCGTTCTTCCGCAGCCAAATTTGGTTGAAATCTGTTCACGGCTGGTTCCCGGAAATTTAAATTTCCGGTTTCTCGCAGACGCCGATAAGTTGAGCCAAACGTTTGGTGGTTAGGCACTCGCCGGTTAGGATACCGTTCTTGATAAATCCTCCGTGCCTCGCGCCCATTGCAATCAGCCATTCCATACACCACCAGCATGTCGGTGTACTCTTCACTGGTAAATCCAGCCATTTTGCCAACAACAAGGTAACAAATAACAAAACTTAACAAAAACGAAGTAATAACAAACTCAACAAAATTAACGAAAACAGTGGAGCGTCGTAACGGCAAGTACGTAAGTTAGCTAAGATGGGTAAATCTCGACTGACTAACAAAGACCCCAACGAGTTACCTGCCCGGCCCCGTCGACCCAAGAGCGAAAGAGACATGACATGACATGTTTTGTCTCTTACATGTTGCTCTCGTGTAAGAGTGAGACAACAAATTTGCCAACTGTAGGCCAAACTGGTTTAAATTCTGGAAATTACATTTGTCTTACAAATGTCGACTCGTGGTGGTAAAAGTGCCCTAGTTGCGGAAATTCATTAATAACTTTAAAACTAAAAGTGATAAATACACTTTTAGCATATCGTTAGAAAGGGCATGGACTGAGGATGTTTTAAAAAAATCAGAAGAACTCCAACCCTGTTAGTTTTTTTTAAACCCCATAGAAAGTTGCCCTTAAAATTATTTCTTTACCTTACTATGGTACTTCAGGCCCCATAACTTTTCTTCTCCACAATTTTCTGGTGTAAAATAATTTTTTGCAGGACCCTAAGACTCTAACGATTAAAACAAGACCATTAGCCGACCGGTCCCATGGATAGATTTTGAGCTACAGGTAGTTTTAGTCAAAAAATCACAAAAAAGTCAAATAAAAAATAAAAATAAATTAAAAAAAAACCTTGAGGCCAAGGTCAATATAATGGGCGGGGGTAGGTAGCAGACTATCCCTAGTTTATAGCATAATGGACTCAAAGGCTACCAGTAGCCCACTATGATCCGAAGGCAGAGAATTTATAATGGCCTTGTCCAAGTAGTTGCAGCTACAAAAAACATTATCAATACATGTAGCAGAAGTCAGTGTAGTTCGGGTTGGTTCCATAAACACAAGTGTATACACAACTAAATATTCCGTGAATATTTCAAGCGTCTACCTGTTGCTGTTATTAATATCGAGCAAAAAACGGCAAAAAAATCACGTTTGTTGTATGGGAGCCCCCCTGTATTTTCTTCTGTTTTTAGTATTTGTTGTTATAGCGGCAACAGAAATACATCATCTCTCTCATCCCATTCTAGAAATACGTCTCAGGCAGACGGTCTTCTGTCAGTCAGTTCTTCAGTCTTAGTAATAGGGTCCCGTTTTTACCCTTTGGGTACGGAACCCTAAAAAGCCACGTAGGTAGTGCGATCTTTCCTTTGCTAATTTAATGTTTATGTTGTTTCTATAAAATTACAAATCATCACGCTCATACTAGCATAATCATAGGTGCATTGAGCTATTGCCAACCTCTTGTTAGATCATAAAACAGAAAGTTTTTTGTCTTGGATCCATTGTCCTTGCTTGCATGGCCTACGCTTTTGGGATTGTGATGAGACTGGCGCAATGAAGAGTTTTAGAAACTGTTCTTGGGATAAGCAAGCTTGGAATTCGCGACGAGAATAAACTAAACGCGCATGACAAGCTATTATAAACCTTGTAATAGAATGACATAAAAACGGAAAATGCTTAAAACTTTAAGCTTAAAACATAACAAAATCAAACACTCTGCATTAAATATTTATTTGCAATCACAGAACATGCCACAAGGCATCATAATTATGTAAGTATAATCACATGGCTCTATTATAAATCAAAGAATTCTCTAGATAGAATACTAGGTATTTAACAAGCAAATATTTATTTAAGTATATTTACAAACACTATTACTAATTTTAAATTATAATTATGCCAAAATATGTCTACAAGGTAATTGAATATAATGTAAGTTTTTGCCGGGAGTTTATAATAATAATTGAGACCTTATGACAGTTTAGAATTTGATTTAATTGCATAAAATGAGATCAAGACAATATATATTGACCCGCCTTCCCCAAACCTAAGACTTATTTTACTGCCAAATCTATAAAACATACAATGGCAGCATATTCTACTAAACTAGAGTACAAATAACAATATTCTATATTTATTATTCATGAAATTGTTCACTGTTGAAAATTGGGATAGACTAAAAATTAAGAAATATCATAATGAGATTTTTGTAGCTGTTGGCTCCTTGCCTTCCGTCAAGGCTCTTGATTCATGAACAAATGACGCATATGTTATGCCCTGGAAATTAAAAATCAAATTTTGTAAATTTGCAGAAAATATGATTAGAAAATATTAATGAGGGAAAAGGAGTGAGTGAGTGTATGTTATTATTAAATTAAATTAATAAATTACCTGTTGCATGGCAGCTCTGACAAATCCTTCATTGGCTGAAACAGTCAAGGCCTTGATCCTGTGGCCAAAATTAAAAATAATTTTGGATCTTAATCTAACATGGCCTCTAACTTTTAAATTCTTTCTTGGATAATCATCTTCACCTAGAAAGAAGTAAAATCATGTCTTTGATTATTGAATAAGACAAAGAAATAGTTAATGGTACTAGAACAGATGGAGCCAGCGCACTACTCTTGTATGGGTAATGTCTTACCAAAGCTTCCATATTATTATAATACTCTTTGCCAAAGCACCTGTCCAGATAAGTGATCTTGGATACTGATCCAAGATATGTCATGTATAGAGAAGTGGTGCATGCAATGACACTTACCACCATAGTCATCAGGATACACTCTGACCATATTCTTCAATTCCTGAGTTCTTTTGATCTCCTTTGCACCACCTAAGTTATTCACAATTTTCTCAAAGTCATCCCAGGCTGTCTTGCAGCATACTAATGTCTTACCTGAAAAACACAGATAAAATAAAAATTGCAAAAAAAAAAATATCTTTCTTCTTCTTTCTGCCCTTATCCCATGTTACTTGGATTCGGCGCAACACGTTTTCTTCTTCCATACTGTCCTATCCCCCGTAACGCTATCACTGACTCCCTTTTCTTCAGTCATTCCATCTTTGTTTTGGCCTTCCCCTCTCTCTCCATCCATCCACATTTATATTCATAACTCTTTTAGTAACATGCGTTTCATAGGCATGAGGGCCTCAACACATGACCATACCAGAACAAACGGTTTCCTTAAATTTTTTCTGTCACTTTCAAACTTCCACTAATATACTTACTCATTTCTCTCTTTATCCATTCTCGTCAATTCACAATTCCATCTCAACATTTACATCTTTGCTACATGCAATCTCTTTTCTCATCCTTATTTTTCAGAGCTCAACTTTCTGATCCATACAGTACGACAGTTCTAAGGGGCATCTGTGGCTTGCAAGCTGTTCCAGTGACCGGTTGCCATTTCATCCATCCTGAGTTGATCTGGTGCGTTATGTCTCGGTCTACCTCGCCATCACCTTGGACAAGCGACCTTTGGTACGGAAAGTCGGAGCAGATCGGTATGGGCGTTCCAATGAGAGCTATGAGCATGGAACTGGAGACCACCAAAATCGCAGAACAGGTATTCCGTTTTGGTTTTGCTCACTGAAATTGAGCCACCACTCTCCAGTCTGTGTCACCACACCTCCAATTTGATTTGGACCTCTAGGCCACTCACACATACAAATAAATAATATCTATGAGTGATATTTCAAATTGGAAAAAGATCAGCATTTAAATTAAACTGCTAGCCAGACTAGAACGACTATTTTATCCACATTACCTTTAGCCATATTTACTCCTAGGGTGGAGCCTACCCGTGACAACTACAGACCTATTTCTGTTTTGCCTGCCATATCTAAAATCATTGAAAAGCTAATTAACACAAGACTAACCAGCTACACTAATAAATATAACATTATTTCACAAGCTCAATATGGTTTTAGGCAAAAATTATCTACGGAAGACGCAGTTACAACATTAACCAATCATATTGTTAACCTAGTAGATTCAGGCAAAAGATGTCTAACTGTGTACTTCTTGATTTGAAAAAAGCTTTCGATACCGTATCTGTCTCCATTCTTGTGCGTAATCCTCTTGCGCCTATACCATCTAAGGTATAGGCGCAAGAGGATTAGATTATCTACGGGATCATAGGCAAAAGGTTAAGGTAGGGGAGTATATTAGTAAGGATTCTTACGTGACCTACGGCGATCCGCAAGGTAGCGTACTGGGCCCGACTCTATTCTTATTATACATAAATCATCTCTGCAAAATGATGACAGAAAATAGTCGCGTTTTCTCATATGCAGATGACACTGCTATTGTTTTCTCTGGTGATACGTAGAAATCGGTATGTCAATGTGCTGAAACGGGTATTTCCAAAATTGCTAACTGGCTAAACTCACATCTCCTTAGACTGAATATTTCTAAAACAAAATATATTGCATTTACAATCTACAACAACACTCATCCTGGATCTAACGTAACTATCAAAATCCACACTTGCCATAATTATCTAGCACAAACTGTTCTTGTAAAAATATTGAAAAAGTGACTCATATAAAGTACCTAGGTCTAATCGTTGTTCAGCAGTTATCTTGGCATACTCATACAGATATGTTCATGGCCCATATGAGTAAACTTATCTGGATATTTAAGACCCTGAGACATGTGACAACAAAAAAAAAAGTTAACTGAAATCTATATCTCTCTGGCTCAATCAATTCTTACCTACTGTATACCCATGTGGGGCGGTGCGACAAAAACGAAGTTTCTTGAGCTGGAGCAAGCACAGAGATCTCTTATCAAGGTCATAAATACGAAACCGTACAGATTCCCAACCAAAGAGTACTCTCTTAGAAGTATTCTCACAGTCAGAAAATTATACATACTCCATGCTGTCTTAAAATTACACAAAGTCCTGCCCTATGACCCTCACCATCAGGAAAGAAGACGAAAATACAGTGTTGCACCACTAAAATTTGCTAAAACTGCATATGCCTATCTATCGCCGTAGAACGGAACCGAACGCGAACGATTTACAAGAAATAATCGGTATAATCAGGTGAAAAGTCTAGGTCAGAGGTGACAGAGACAAAGTCGACGATGGAGTGAGCTTACCCAGAAGAAGCCTGTTCACTCTAACTTTGAAGAGATTCGGGTTGTATGTGTTCGGAAACACACAGGCAGGCAGTGAGTTCCACTCTTTTGCTGTGCGCATTATGAAGGATGTTTGGAAGCACTTGGTGCGAATTGGTGGTGAGGATGGTAACTTGCTGTGCGTCTAGATGTCCGATGGTAGAAGGGGGCCGGTGGGATGAGGTCGTAGAGTTCATGAGCACACTCGCCAAAATACAGTCTGTAGAAGACCGACAAGCAGGCAACCTTACGGCGATGAGCTAAGCTGTGAAGCTTGGCATTCACCAGTTTGACGCCGCCAATTAGTCTCTTAGCTCTGCGTTCCACCGAGTCAAGCGCGGCAAGCTGATATTATTATGTTTAGAATCAAAGAAAGTTTTCCGTTTGTATATTGAGTGCAAGAGCGGGCCCTCCTAGCACACTGCACAGGTATATCTTTTACTTAAAATGAGGCCCCTATGTAAGATTTACTGTTAAAGTGTAAAAGTTTCTGCAATAAACCTTTTTATTTATTTATTTACCTTTAAATAATCTCTCCAAAACTGGTTTGACTGGTCTCTTCATTTCCCAAGCAGATTGCTGAGAGAGAACTTCTTGTTTAAACACATAATGACAGTGTCCATTCGTCATATTGCTCACATATGCCATCATTGCCGTCACATCTAGGTTTAGTGTCTTAATTTCTGGATGCTTTTCCATACACTCTGACATATCTTTCATAGATGTTTCATGACTGCAAGTAATACAACAGATAACAACCAAAACATTTAAAAAATTATTAAATTAATTTAAAAAATATCCAATTCATTCAGAATGAGTTTCAGATCAGGTCTTCAAACATACGCCCAACCAGTTCTGAAATCGTTCACTTTTTTAATTTGTGTATAATACAAAATCCAAGTTTTACAAATGTACAATATTAATAATTGTATTAGTATCTTATGGAGTGCAAAGGATTTATTACCTGCCTTGAAGGCATTCCTGATCACTGGACTCTTCATCCCAAGAATCATTACTACTCTCCTCACACAGATTAGAATTTGGCAATATTTCTCCTTTCACAATCACTCCTACAGCTTTTAATTTATTAGCCAAATTCTCCTCTATACCACTCATGAATTCAAAAATAATCTGAAAATGCAAATCATATGAATTAGAATAACAAACATTTTGAGTCATTATTTTCATTCAAATTGACAACAATTAAACAATTTATGAAATAAAACGTACCTTGGGAGGTTGATACATGCACGGATAAAGCTTGGCACACTCCAGATAATCCTCTGCTTGGTCCAGTATTGATCGAGCTCCATATGAAGCTTTGCCTGCACTTAATGCTGATAGAGACTTAGGATTTCTAGCAATAACTGGAACACAAATATTTAAGAAATTGAAACATTATTTCATAATTGAAATATTAACAAAATCCTAAATAAGTACCATTTTATTATTTAAACTCCTACTAGTTTTTGGCCACTTTTCTCACCTTTAGTCCACACTCTGCCTTCCTCGCTAATTATATCAATAACTAGCTTAGAAGTGTCGTTAATGTGAAAGATTTTGCACACAGCAATAACGCCAGGCCTCAGTGCGGAATCGACCATCGCGCCAAGGTGCCGGAGATTTGAACATGATAGCTGCTCGATTTTTACTTTCTTTGATTTTTGTAGCTAGAAAAAACATGTTTTTTGTACTTTAACATACCAAGAAATGCGGTAATAGTATAAAACGGCTCAGAGTTTAATTACCTTTCTCAAGAATTCAATTTCTTGCCTAATTTTTCTTTGTAATTTCATAACTCCATCTATTTCGTTTAATGCGTCCAATTGGATAATAAGATTTTCTCCAAAAGTAACTTTTTCATTTAGTAAGGACAAAAGTTCTTCAGAAGTTTCCATCTTAATTAAATTATTTAAAATATAATTTCATTTATTTACAAAATTTTGTTGAAATTACAAAGTTAAATGCCGTGGTCGTGGTGCAATGACATCAAACGACCAAATGTCAAAGTCAAACGTCACGTGTGACATTGACATTAGTGCTGCAACAGATTACACTGAGCTTTTACAGGTTTTACCTAATGTAAATTTATGATAGATGTGGTTCCAAAAAATACCAGAATTGAGCTAAAAAATACCAGAATTGATTTGTATGATTGTATCCGAAAATTAAAAATAAATATATATACCGAGTATTGCTGTAATAAATTGTTTTCATAAAAAAACAAGCAACCAAGTTACTCCCAACTTCAATGTGACTATAGTCGGTTTTATGGTTTTACTTTTTAGCAGCATATTCAACATAATTATCTTATGTAGGGTGAAGATTTTCCTCTCCCTTTTCCCCAATCAAAGATTCGAAAAATAGTGACATACCTTGTAGTACTAAAAAAAATTGTAGTAGTTTCTAGTTATGTTTATCAACTAAATATATTATATGTTATTCAGTATCACACGATTTACCAATTGCTAAAAAACGCAATTAAAATAATAAATTATTTGCGTTTAATACGCCAACCAATGCAATAATGAATTTTAAATAATAATGTACACTTTTTTCGAGGTGTGAAATTCTGACTTACCCGCCATCTTTGCGATTCGTTACCGCTGTCACGTGACCATAACCTAAAGCCGCCAATCAAAATCCAATACGAGTAGCCGACAAAACCACAATTTTGAGAAATGGCTGACGATAAAGAAGTAGAGAAAACTATTGCTGAGGACTTGGTTGTTACCAAGTACAAACTAGCGGGACAAATTGTTAATCGTAAGTTAATGTGAAACCTTTTATGTTTATTTTGATTATAATTACATGTTAGTGTTAGAATTTATGGTTGAACCTACGCTTCGTAGGTTGGACCGATGGACGCGTGTCATCGCCATGCGGGCAATGTGGTGCCGCTATCCGTGCCAAGTTATTCTCTTATACGAATTCACTTTTAACCCAGTCCAAATATCATTTTACAGGTGTCCTGGAACAGTTAATCGCTAAATGTGTGCCTGATGCATCTGCCAGAGAGCTGTGCGAGTTTGGCGACAAGCAAATTCTAGACGAGACTTCAAAGGTGTTCAAAAAAGAGAAAGATTCCAAGAAGGGTATTGCATTCTCAACATGCGTTTCGGTGAACAATTGTATATGTCACTTCTCGCCGATACCTAGCGAAAACGATTACATCCTCAAGCAGGGTGACCTGGCCAAGATGTAAGTAATTTCAAGTAGGTAAACTAGTGAACTTTGATCGAAACTCGTTCATTGCCCTCTTTTTCTTTGTCTCATTAATAGGACACTTTTTTAGTCAGTTGGTTATTTATGTGTGTAGTTTAGTTACATATGAAGCAAGCTAGATATGTGAATAATTTAACATTTTTATCTAAAGTTTTCACAGGCTTTTATAACCTCAATAAGTCAATAGCTGTTGTGCCAATTAGGGCACACAAAATACTACTTATCAGTTTTTAACCAGTTTGTTTTTCTTATTTGAAACTTGAATAATTTCCTATTGGTAAGTTACAAAATTAGATTTATAGGTTAGTTGGTATAGGTTGTACATCTATTCTAATTGGCTGTCTTTTTCAGCGATCTTGGTGCACACATTGATGGATTCATTGCAGTGGTTGCCCACACGGTTGTTGTTGGTGGTGTGGAGGCGACAGGAAGAGCTGCAGATGTCGTCCTTGCTGCCCATTATGCTAGTGAAGCCGCCTTGAGGTTGTTGCGGCCCGGTAATGAGGTATACTTTAACTTTTAGATGTTTTCTTCTTTGTCTTCAGAAGAAGATAAAGAATGTTTTATTTTTCTGTGTCTTATCTCAGCTAGCCATTATGAGTTGTTTTTGTTGACCTTATGTGTGGCTTTTGTCAATTGTTTTTGTACCTAGTATTAAGAAATTCCTGTGTGCATAGATTTATTACTGTTTTTAAATAGAAAAATTCTATGTCAACAAGAAAAAAAAATAGTTATTTGACTAACTGCCAGCTCTTTCATAACACTTGTTGCTTTTGACCAATAGTCCAGTTAATAATTTAATTTTTTCCCTCTTTAGAACTATGCTGTAACTGATGCAGTGCAGAAGATCACTGCAGAGTATGGCTGCAAGCCTGTTGAGGGCATGCTCTCACACCAACTAAAGCAGTTCAGAATTGATGGTGAGAAGAGCATCATCCAGAACCCGTCTGAGGCACAGCGTAAAGAACATGAGAAGGCCACTTTGGAGACTTATGAAGTGTATGCAATGGATGTACTAGTATCCACTGGAGAAGGAGTTGTAAGTATCTGTCTATGTTCAATATTTGAAACATTAGTTTTTGTAGATTTTCTATGTAGGCTACAATATGGATAAAAAAATAGTTTCTGAGAATCTATTTAAGTATTACAATTACTCTACACTAACAGAAAAGTTCTATTGAATTAATTGTAGTTTTAAGTCCATTTTGTTGGACAAGGCCCTGAATTCTTTCCAGTCTTTGTACAATACATTTATTGGCAGTACTCAGGGAAAAGAAAAAAGTGAAATTCTAACTGAAATGCTTCTGTAGCATTTTGGTTTTATCTTACTGACATTTAAACCTTCCTCATTTCTGTAAATGTTTGATTACTATTACAGACATAATTTAATGTTTTGATGTCCAGGGCCGAGAAATGGACACCCGGTGTACAATATACAAGAAAACTGATGAAGTTTATCAATTGAAAATGAAGGCTTCAAGAATGTTCTATAGTGAGGTAAGTGCAATTAAAAACAACCATTTTCGTCATAAAAATTGATAATTTGCCCATTACATAAAAATATTTTTTTTAATTATTATTAACTTTAAATAAACAATTTCTGTTCATAATTTAACTAATTGATTATGTTTATTTATGTACCAGGTCCGCAATAAACATGGTTCAATGCCCTTCAACCTTCGTAGCTTCGATAAGGAGACCAGTGCGAGATTAGGTGTCGTCGAGTGTGTCAACCACAAACTTATTGAGCCTTTCCAGGTATGAAAATCTTTTTTTTAAACATGCAAAAAATATAATAAGTTTACTTATTTACGCTGTTTATGACCTTGTTCAATTTCATAGTAGTAATTATGAACACCACTCAACTTTTACAAGTTGATAACCTCTCATATCTCACCTGGGTAGAAGCAGTGGTGTCTCATCCCATGCAAAGAAACCGTGCCGACGTACTATTCTGATTATTTTTTGTACATCGATCGCCACCGAACCGAACGCGATCGATTTACAAAAAATAATCAGTATAATCAGATGAAAAACGGTAGTTACGTCGGCACGGTTTCTTTGTATGGGATGACGCATCTGTATGCTGGTATTATATTATCTGTGGTAGAAGCCATAGTAGTTTATTTTATTATCATTTATTTTTAGGTTCTGTATGAGCGTCCTGGGGAGCTTGTGGCACAGTTCAAGTTCACCGCCCTGCTGTTGCCGAGCGGCACGCATCGTATCACTGGTCTGCCCTTCGAGAAAAGTACATGCAAGAGTGAACGCAGTATCAAGGACCTTGAACTCAATGTGAGTATCATTATATTTCTCTACTGTCATATAACTATTTTAATTAGATTACTTTGTTTGATACAAGTTTATTATTTTCAAACCTTTCCCTGTTATCTTTCAAAGCATGCTTTACACAAGGTGTGATTTGAACAAGCACAGGGTAAATTAAACGTAACGCTTTTGAGCCGATCTGCGTATCATTCGCTTATCAGTTTGATTAATTACGACATTAACATTTTTAAAACAAACTGCCTTAAAAAAAGTCTGAAAACCAGATCACGTTTCTAAAATTTCACTTTTTCCAGGCACTTCTCAACTCGTCCGCAAAATCTAACAAGAAGAAGAAAAAGAAAACTGGTGCTGAAGAACCCATGGAAGTCGAAACTGTTGCCTAGCAACGGGTTACATTGCCCAGGACATAAACGAAATGAAATCTACAGCTTTCCTCAACATACTTTAATAAGAACATCTATCCAATAAGCCGACAAATTGACATTTAGAAAATTCAACCAATATCAAATTTAAATATGGTGTATCTGTTGAACATGGCATGTGCTTTGTCAGAAATTACCATAGAGACCACTTTTAAACTTAAAAAATAAACAAACAGGTACAAGTTACCTTTTTTTGTGGGATTTGCAATAATTACACAAAATGCAACTTGTGCGTGCTATTGTACTTTATTAGGTAAACTAACATTTTAATTTTCTTTTGATTTCAATACGTAATTGATCACTGACTTC
Source organism: Orthosia incerta (assembly GCA_948252205.1). Taxonomy (NCBI): domain Eukaryota; kingdom Metazoa; phylum Arthropoda; class Insecta; order Lepidoptera; family Noctuidae; genus Orthosia; species Orthosia incerta. The sequence goes on from OX411748.1 coordinate 24,102,057, forward strand.
TACATCATTGGAAACAATTAATACTTGTACATAAGATGACTTCCCACTGACAAAGGTGTTGATGTTGCACTATTAAAAGCACAATTTGATCAGAAATATTTGTGAAGACCATTCCTAATAAACTGTTTATTTTTTAGTGTTTGTATTGTGCACAAAATTTTTATCCCATAAATTGATATCGTATTGTATCAATTAATAACATTGGCGTGATTTTAGTTCATACAATTGAAGTTGATAGATATAATTTTTACAGAGATTATATTGCAGAACTGTTTTCCATCTATACTAACAAATATTTCGTTATGTTCCATGTTAAAGCCGATTACATACGTGTATTACCATAACCAAGCTTTCTATCGTTCATTTTAAATAGTTAATGTTATAAAAGAAGTGAATTAGTTAAAATATGATCATTTTATATTAAAATTGTGATGGGCGTTCATGTTTTGTGAAAGTCATGTCTGTGTTGTGTCAACTGCAATATTTGTTGAAGCTTGGAAATGTTTACATGTTTATGGAACAGACCCTATTATTAGGTAAAGTTGTAAAATATGTGACACTGCAAGAAAGGAATAAATCAAACTGTGCCGCAGTTGTGGGCCGTTTTTGTATACTTTTGTTTTTATTTTAATCTACCTTACCGCATCTGACGATTTTCTCGAAGTAAATGTCAAAGTTGAAACTCCTTCACGACAGCTGAGACAGCATAAACCATGCCGCATAGTAATTCTTTTTTTTTATGGCAAATGATAATGTGCGTGACTACCGGACCACCAACGCCAATCGCTTCCATATTTGCTTCGATCAAATAATACACTAGATGACAGGTAAGTGCTTCAAAAACGGGGTGTAAGATGAGAGCACAAATACGGTTGTGGTCTTATTTCAAATTAGATTGGTCCAATCATCAAAATGCCGCAGTGTGCGTTCAAAAATAATGCAAATAACCGTCGTAACACCAAGATTTTGGAAAGTATATGGTTTTTCGGTAAGTTTCTATCATTGTGTTTTTCATCAAGTAAATAGTAGATACTAGCTGTCCCACGCGGCTTCGCTCCCGTCAACTGGCTACGTACTTACCCCTATCCTACACCACCTAATATTCTTTCCCGTTTTTGCAACATTTTTCATTTATGCTCCGCTTCTATTGGTTGTAGCGTGATGTTATATAGCCTATAGCACTGAGGAATAATGTAGCTTTCTACCAGTGAAAATTATTTTTAAATTGGATCATTAGTTCCAGAGATTACCCCCTACATACAAACTTACAAATTTTACCTCTTTATAATATTAGTATAGATGAATCAATTACGAAATGTTATGATTGTTTGACCAACGTTTCCGTCGACAACGCGCCAACTATTCTAACAAACATCGAATGTTCTGAAAACTTGTAATTTAAACTTTAAAGCATGCATGTAATATTGCTTTTTGTACATAGCTTTGTGAATACGAAATTATATTTATTTCATCTAGAAGAAGTTTTGTATGGGACTGTGTAGATATCTATTGATTATCAGCATATTTGGTAAATAATTAGTACACAAAATTTAATTCGTCGAGGGAAACTCGACTTTTAAAGATATCCGTGACTACCACCGGAAACCCAACGCCAAACGAACGCAGCGTGAGCGGACGGATGTATTTTTTTTTTTTATTTGAGATGGGTTTGCTCTTGACTCTAGTCTAGGTCAGAGGTGACAGAGACAAAGTCGACGATGGAGTGAGCTTACCCAGAAGTAGCCTGTTCACTCTAACTTTGAAGAGATTCGGGTTGTATGCGTTCGGAAACACAGACGCAGGCAGTGAGTTCCACTCCTTTGACTATGGGTCTCCCTTGTTTTACCGAAAAGAAATTGCCAAATTATCACTTCCCAAACAAATTTTCGCATAACTTCATTTGCCAAATTATTACTTACCAAACAATCTCTTTACAAATAATTGTTACGAAAACCTATGTTTGGCAAGTGAACGTTTGAACAATAACTTGTTCACCAACTAGTACTTTTACCATTTTTTATCTAGTCAAATATTTCAGTTGGTATAACATATTTTACGCAAAATTAAATAAGCCAAATATTTGGTGATGTTCGAATTAATAATGCAATACGGAAATGAAAATAATATTGACATGACGCCAAAAGTCTGTATATTAGATTTCGAAAAGGCAGCCATTTCAAGCATAAGATCTAACTTTGAAGACGTTTTATTACAAGGGTGCTTTTTCCACTTGGGACAAATTCTAAACAGATAATAATAATGTTATTATAATTATATTATTTCTCTCGATAGCCTCCTAAAAATAATCTCTTTTTTCCATATTTTTTTCTATATAATCTAGTCGTTTCTGGCACTCGCCGGCCGCTGCCGCGGCACCGCTCGCTACGCTCGCTCGGCTCGTGCGTAGGTGGTCACAGTTTTAACCTAACCTAACCTAACCATTTTTTTTTTATTAATAACCTACTGTAACTAGTTCCATAAATAACCTATTGTCCATAAATTTAAAATTGTAAGTTACAAATATTTTGTACTAGCTTTTGCTATTTTGTACTCGCGTTAATAAATGATTACCTATATTAAAATAAAATTGCATTTTTAATTATACAATTCCCAAAAAAATCTTATTTTTGCCTTTATATTTTTTGTCATAACAATTCATTTGACTAAACGTTTATTGTCTAAATATTGTTTGCTGTAATAAATCATTTGATTAAAGACCAAAAACCTTAATGACATTATCCTTGGTAACAATCTGCCAAGTAAACATTTGACCAAATGAAAATGTGCGTACTAAAATTATTCCAAATATTACATTGGTATAAAAAAAGGTTGCTAAAATTTGTTTGGGTAATGAAAATTTGGCAAAATCTTTTCGGCAAAACGGCAGGATCCCGACTTGTACACATCTGTCACTTACGCGATCTCAAAATAACCTTGCTCTAAGAGCTTATGGTCACTCACCTTAAGGGTACACTAGTCGACGGCACGAACTATTTTGTGGGCGGGGTTAAAATGCATTTTATATCAACCGACAACACGTGCGGAGGAGATAGATGCTGTAATGTGCAGTAGGAAGCTAGTTCGCGTACGAATACACTTTTGCAAATTTTTTGCGAAATGGATGAGATAGATGCATGCTCTAATGACCTGTAACGGATGTGACGTCGGCCTACGTGCAACCGACCAATACCCGCCGAGCCCGCCGAAGCTAAGCCGCCATATTGAAGCCTCCCCTCTAGTCAAGCCATGTCAGCAACGAAGATTATGTTAATATAAGCGATTGCCTTAAGTGGCAGTGGGCAGGGCACATTGCTCGCAGAACGGATGGCCGATGGGGCAGAAAGGTTCTGGAGTGGCGACCGCGAACCGGAAGACGTTGCGTTGGAAGGCCTCCCACCAGGTGGACCGATGACCTGGTGAAGGTTGCAGGAATCCGCTGGTTGCGGGACGCACGGGACCGGTCAATGTGGCGACGCTTGGGGGAGGCCTATGTCCAGCAGTGGACGTCTTTCGGCTGATATGATGATGATGATGATGAAGCGATTGCCGATAATTTATTTCTCTTTCGATTGTGAATACAAGATCTGAACAAAGCTCTGCCCGGTTTTTATTTATCCGTTTCACTCAGAAGTGGTATGAACAAAAATTAATCTTCGTTTAATAACACATCCACGCCACAACCGCAAGATCACCCGATTATGAAGAAAAATCGAAGAAGTTTGTGTTATTCACGAACGGAACGACACTACAAGCTTTACGGCGTGAGCTACACTCTGCCATCGACCCAACTGCACGCCGAGCAAGACTGCATCAAACCCTGTGCTGCGTGTGACTGCAAGGAGAGGTCCTAACAAGGGCCGAGAGCTGCCAGGAGCCACAGCCAGTTTGCCAGGTACGTTGTCTTTCTCATTTCCATATCCGCAATATCGATAACTCTAATTCTATCCAGGCCATAGCCACTTGTTTTATTCGTCGCCATATTTTCAATAATAAAGATAAACCTAGTTTGCATACCCAGCATCCGTGTATGACTATGTTTTTACGTAAACGAAACAAGAGTTATAAGGATAGTAGCAGATGGCGTTCTGTAGTTTGTCTACCCTCATGGAAAAAAGGGCGTGAATTCATGTATGTGCTTATTTACTGTTCCCTGATCTGAGGTGCTTATAATTAACTCTTATTCTAGCCAGGCCATAGCCACTTAGTTTAGCAGTGGGAATAAATAGATTAACCAAATACAAATATTGTTTTGCCTCGGGTACACACAACTGATCAACCCGTGTATAGACATGAGACATCCTTGGATACTGGAATCTGAATCCAGTTACGTTTATCCGGTGAACTAAGTAAAAAAAGAACGTCGATATTAAGCTTTGTCACAAAATAGAACACCGCCGCTTACATACTTTGTGCCTCTGTGTTGATTACCGCGCTTTAAATATCCCTGTAAAATGAAAGATTTCCGTTACCTTATATAGATGATCAAGTTTCTCGAGTTATCTGGCGAAGATTACTTTAACTGTTACGTATCAGTATGTCCAAAGTTAGCAATTAATCCAGATGATACTCATGAACTAGCAAAGGTAGTAGGTAGTATAAGTATACCGGGGTTTCCATTTAGTTTAGAAAAGAGGCCTTCAGTGTGAGATTTATTAATATAGTACCTAGCATAATCTGCCAAAGTAGGTATTAAGTAGGTATTGGCATTTTTAGAAGATTTACTTCTCCCCTCAACTGATTTAAATTCTGGTGTTATTATTTTATAAAATGTCTAACAAAAAAAGGACTTAATACTGAAAGTTAAATATGAATACTCGTTAATACACTAGTTTTGAAAAAAAAACTAATCGCTTAAATGGTCAGGTCAAATTGCCACTAGTGGCAGACAGCCGAGTTGGCAGTTTCAAGTTTCATTTGCCTAGTAATGTGTGTCATGTGGGTACGTCAATTTATCGGATTGTGCAGTTATTTTAAGAAGTGTATTCCAAATTTCGCGTTGATTGTGTACCCGTTAATGGATTAGTTTTGAATGATTGCAAAATATTTCGGGTTCTAAGCCTGTTTTCGCTTTGTATGACCCCGCGCTTCCTACAGAAGTACATACGGATGCGTGTAAGTTAGGTGTCGCCGCTATATTGATGCAAAAACAAACTGCAAATAAAATTCATTACGACCAGTCGGGTTACAAGTGAGCATAGCATGGACCATTATTATGAGCTTCAAACTCTCGCTGTTGGACTCGTTACGTAGATTTCGCGTGTATGTTATAGGTAAATATGTCATGTAAAGGTTGTTACTGATTGTGCAGCGGTCCAAGGTACGATCACGCATCGCAGGATAGTGGTTTTTGATAAAATATTATAACATTAGTGTTGAGTATAGGCCGGCCCATCGTATGAAACATGTAGGTGCACTTGGCCGAAATCCAGTCGATACAATGAATAAAAAAAACCGTCTCTAAGTCACTGATACTGGTTATATACGTTACAATGCCATGACGACAAGCTTTAGTTCACTAATTAACCAGCTAAAAACCAACACCGTCGATCCGGACATTACTTGATTGTTGACGAGAAGCTTTATAGAAAAACCTTAAATGGCAGTAGACTGGTAGGAGCTTCGGAGCTTGGGTAGATAGATAAGATAGTGCAAATGCATCATGTTGACTTTGGTCACCATGATTTTAATAAATTAGTATATTGGTTACCAAAAATGACTCAATTCATTAGAAAATACATGACCGCACGTCTTCATTGTGCATATGGCAAGGGCAGTTAGTGTATGAAAGAACGAACATTACATCTAAATTCCTAAACCATCTGAACCAATGCTTATGATTCATGTAAACCATTTAGGTCAGTTTTGTTAAAAAGAAAGGGGTATTTGTACAGTTGTCTCGTGGCTAAATAATAACAGCCGCACGGGTCGATCTTCAAGGTTAAGCAACGCTTGACGAGGTCGGTCCGTGGATGGGTGACCATTTCAGCATACCGAGATTCCTCCGTGCCTCGGAAAGCACACTAAGCCGTTGGTCCCGGCTGTCTTTTGAAGATCTTTGACAGTCGTGACGGGTAGTCAGAAGCTTGAGATCTAACACCAGTCTTGTCAAGGGGTATCGTGTTTCCCAGTTACTGGGTTGAGGAGGCAGTTGCTCCATGTAAAACACTGGTACTCGGCTGAATCCAGTAAAGTCAAAGTCAAATATATTTATTTCAATTAGGCCGGTAAGCAGCACTTTTGAACGTCATACATATATAAATTAAAATTTACAAGTAATAAAAATTGATTCTATTGCATTCGGAAAAGTAGCTTTTTATGGAGAAGAACGCACAAGAAACTCCATGTACATGTGTCCATGTGTACAGTTGGTAATGATTGTAGGACGAAGAGTTTTCCAAATTAGTTATTGCAGAGTCGACACTATTGCGTACTATCGATCCTATCGTGACGATTCGGACACTGAAAAATATACTTTGCCTTTTTGGTTCTCCCAATCATGGTATGAGGTACCATATTAAGGCCTTCACGAGCAAACGTGGTTTGTTAAACAGTTTAGGTACACATTAAATGATATTGCTTGTCCACATGCTATTGGTTACTTTAAACGTAGAAATCAAACCATGCATAATGCTTGGCGGGCTTATGATTATAGTAAAGCCAAGTCAAGTAAAGCCAAGTCAAGTAAAGCCGAGCCTAGTAAAGTCTAGCAAAGTAAAGTCTAGCAAAGTAAAGTCTAGTAAAGTAAAGTCGAATCGAGGCTAGTAAAGTAAAGTCGAGTCGAGGCTAGTAAAGTCGAGTCGAGGCTAGTAAAGTAAAGTCTAGTCGAGGCTAGTAAAGTAAAGTCGAGTCGGGCCTAGTATTACGCCTGGTAGGGCCTAGTATTACGCCTAGTAGGGCATAGTGTTACGCCTTGTAGGGCTTAGTATTACGCCTAGTAAAGCCAGGCAAGCCAGCCGAACCAGCCTAGCCAGGCAAGCCAGCCGAACCAGCCTAGCCAGGCAAGCCAGCCAAACCAGCCTAGCCAGGCAAGCCAGCCAAACCAGCCTAGCCAGGCAAGCCAGCCAAACCAGCCTAGCCAGGCAATTTGAATGTCAAATATTGAATGTAAAAATAAAACTTCAGATAACGCAAGAGTGATAATGTGTACAAAAGGGTTGTTTTTATGACTACAATTAGTGCAGCTAGAGTCAATATTAACTGGATGACTATTATTCAGGTCATAATATAGTAACTAAAGTCAATGTCAAACCCATAGCCATAACATATTTATTATAGCCATAATTTAATTACATTGAATGTGGTACAATGGTTTGCAAGAATCTGTTAAGTCCATATTGAAAATGCATTATGTAAAGTAGTGGCATATTATATATACAGGATTATAGACATAAAAGGTTAACGTGGTTCCAAAAGCTCACGGGTGCTTAGACTGTAAATGCGCTAAGGCCTTAAAGAAGTAAAGCACCTATAACAGACAATAACAATAGTAGTGATACTGAATACCTAATTGATTTATATGAAAGCTAATGAATGTGTTTTGCTCCCATTGCGGGAGCAATGATTCCAGGATGGCCGAATGTAACGGATGTGACGTCGGCCTACGTGCAACCGACCAATACCCGCCGAGCCCGCCGAAGCTAAGCCGCCATATTGAAGCCTCCCCTCTAGTCAAGCCATGTCAGCAACGAGGATTATGTTAATATAAGCGATTGCCGATAATTTATTTCTCTTTCGATTGTGAATACAAGATCTGAACAAAGCTCTGCCCGGTTTTTATTTATCCGTTTCAGACCAGTAGGAAACTAGTTCGCGTACGAATGCACACTTTTGCAATTTTTTTGCGAAATGGATAATGATTTAGAACGAAACCTAGTGCCCGAAATTTTATAAACAGACCTTTGGGAATCTGGATATCATGAAAAAAAGACTAAACGTATCTTTTCAAAATATTTATTTGCATTGTTGAACTAATAATCTATCCCTTTAAGGAGGCTGTTTTGCAATTTTCCGTCTTCTTATGGTATTTATTTGCGCCCAAAAATGCGTTAAAAGTAGTGTCGAAATGTGGAACTTTCGACGCTCATAACTTTCAAATATATTTGTTTTTTAATTTTTTGGCTCCATACAGGGCTAGATAATGAAGAGACATTGATATCATTTTTTATTTTGAACGTACGTCGTCAAACAGTGGAGTAATCCCTAGACTACGTTTGTATGGAAGAATTATCGACTAGTGTAACCTTAAGTTGGCTTTCCGATGCGCAAGGCAAAAAACGGTGCTGTTTTTACCCGGCTGCAAGGAAAGGGTTATGTTTTTCGCGCGTATCTTGTATGTTTGTATTGTATGTATGTAATATTCTTTATTACCTCGTATCTTTCAAACCACTTAATGGATTTTTATAATTAAGACATCGTTAGACAGGTCTTGGCCGCCCAAGTGTTCTTAGATAAGTACCGTTGAAAAAAAAGAAACATGGCGCCATATTGTAGGGGTTGCAATTTTTTTTTTTCTTCGAACTCCATCGAGTGGGGTATCCAAATGAAGGGTTTTTAGAGGTGATTACGAAACTATTTCTTTTTGAGCGTGATTTTCCAGTAGTCGGGTTCTAGTTATTGAACTTATTTTTTACTAGCTGAGCCCCGGGGCTTCGCTCCCTTCAACTGGCTATCTACCCTACCCTATCTTACAGACCTACCTACCCTACCCTACATACATGCCCTACCTACCTACCATTTTGTTAAATTATTTATTTTGATAAAAACCTTTTTACAATATTACCTAAATATTGTAAAAAGTTTTTTTTTTAAAAAGAGATAGTATAGAGTTTCTAGTGCATTCTTCTCCATTACAAGCTACTTTCCGAATGCACGGTAGAGTCAACTATTATTATTTGTAAAATGTAACGTTCAAAAGTGCCGCTTGGTGGCCTATTTGAAATAAAATATCTTTGTCTTTGATTAGAAATTAATTCTTATTACTGCAATACAAATGTAACCAACTTGTTTCTTCCTGCGATCTAATTAAATTTTAGAACACAAAAGTTGCTAGTTATTGTGACTTAACTATGATAGTGAGATATATTCTCTTGCAGACTTTTTTGTAGGTAATAATGAGTACTTTTTTTTTTAATAAAAACGTTGCCCACACTAGGAATTTCTCCTATATCGTGGGTGCGTTTACAAACATATAAACTCACATACACAAACACCCAGAGCCGGTACTATCTGTAGATCATACAAATAATTGTTCCGTGCGGGAATCGAACCCGCGACACGCAGCGCAGCAGTCAATCGCTCAACCACTGCGCCAAACTTTAATCATGTAGTACAATAGTTTTCTCAGTGCACGCCAAATAATGAATTTTATAGGCAAAATTTTGCTACTTTGGGTTACATTATTGCAATTTTCAGGATCTTTAGATTTTTCGGAAATAAATAATAGCCTATGTTACTCGGAAGTAACGTAGCTTTCCATAGGTGAAAGAATATTTAAAATCGGTACAGTAGTTTCGGAGCCTATACGGTACAAACAAACAAACAAAAAAATCATTCCTCTTTTTATTATTGGTAAGGGATTTTCTTTATATTTTGGGGTTTTTGTACAACCACATTCCATTTCTTTTTCTGTTTAGGGTTTGTTGTTTTACATGTATCAAGATAATGCGTAAGATAAGAGAATGGACTCTATCTATACTAATACTAACAATATAATGTTATAAAGAGGAACGATTTTTTTGTTTGTTTGTACCGAATAGGCTCCGAAACTACTAGACCGATTTAAAAAATTCTTTCACCAATAGAAAGCTACATTATTACTGAGTGACATAGGCTATTTTTTTAATTCAAAACCGGGTCCTGTGGGGTGGTCCACGAGAGCGAAGCCGCGGCGAACAGCTAGTAACGTAACAAAAACAAAATTTAAAAAAATGTCGGCTAAGCCACTATTAATTACTTAAGTATCTCAGTAAGATACACATAGTTAATAAATACAGCTATGATTAAAAATAATATAGACGCTAGGCTCCATTTGGTTTGCGGACGGTGAGTAATGGGTAGCTCGCCGCCCGTTTGGACCCAGGCCCGAGTCGAGGGCGCGTATAGTCTTCCACGCGCGCTTAAAAGAGATGTCAGCAAAATTTACGGGGTCCGCTAGGGCCGATGCCTGCCTGGGTCGCGGATAAATTTGAAAATAGTTACCGCGGCCTTGGCTCAAGCAATTGAAGGAACACGGGTGGGTTTTAGTCAGTAAAAGTCTGACACGCCCTCCCGCTTCACCCAGAGCGGGAGAAGTCATTGGATGACTTCACAAGCAAAAAAAAAAACTGGGCAAGTGCGAGTCGGACTCGCCCACGAAGGGATCCGTACCATTATCGCAAATAACGGCAAAAAAAACACGTTTGTTGTATGGTAGCCCCCCTTAATTTATTTTATTTTAAATTAATCATTATAATTTTTTGAAGTGAATATACAACTAAATATTCTGTGAATATTTCAAGCGTCTACTTGTTGCCGTTATGAATATCGAGCAAAAAACGGCAAAAAAATCACGTTTGTTGTATGGGAAATTAAATATTAATTTTATTCTATTTTTAGTATTTGTTGTTATAGCGGCAATAGAAATACATCATCTGTGTTCATCAAAATTTCAACTGTCTAGCTATCACGGTTCATGAGATACAGCCTGGTGACAGACAGACGGATCGTGAAGTCTTAGTAATAGGGTCCCGTTTTTACCCTTTGGGTACGGAACCCTAAAAATAACCAAATGGTGCCTCTATTTGGTTATTCCAGAAAATAAAAAAAGAGTAATAAATAATAATACCTTTTGATAAATGATAAACGCAATTTTCGACATACGTCACTATGCTCTCATAAATTTAACAGGCGCAGGGGCTTTTAAACTCTTAGCTAGCTTATACTCGTAGAAAGAATAACAGGGTCTAGGCTTACAAATTGTAAAATAAGCAATCTTTGCTCCATTAAAATTCCAGTTATTCCACATAGTTACTACTCAACAGAGACAGAGATTGACCAGCCATTCTGACAACAGAATGGTTAGTCAATCTTAAATGTTTTAATTCTATAAGTATAAGCAAATATCTGCAATTGATAAGTAATTTTTAGACACAATTTCAAAGCTAAATACAACTGTTGACTGGCGTCTAACGTTCACTATTTAGGCAATTTACTATTCACTAAAGGACAGGTATAGGTATGTGCTATGTGTGTGTAGTGTTAGCTAACGAAACATACAGATAGGTTTATGATTCGAAATTTGAGAGACCCAGTAATGAGGCAACAAATATACATAAATGTATATATGTATACATACATACCAATGATAGTGGGCGAGCACACTGCTGTGGTTTTAAGGCAGATAACTGTGACCTGCCTCTGTCTCAATGACACGGTAGGAGACACAGAGAAAAGTAGGCGATTAAGGACAAGCTACTGTGATGCCTCTGTCAATGCCAAAATGTATTAAGTGTTTTGAAAGTCCATGTTTCGTCATTCGAAATGTTTCAATCTATACTTCTATACTAATATTAAGAGGTAAAATTTGTAAGTTTGTATGTAGGGGGTAATCTCTGGAATTAATGATCCAATTCTAAAAATTTTTTCACTGGTAGAAAGCTACATTATTCCTGAGTGCTATAGGCCATATAACATCACGATAAGACCAATAGGAGCGGAGCATAAATGTAAAACGTTGCAAAAACGGGAAAGAATATTACTTTTTGAGGGCTTCCGTTGCGTACGCTGCGTAAACGGTTTCAGATACGCAATCATGTATGTAGGGGAGGTCTAGGGTAGGTGTAGGTTAGGTGTAGGGTAGGTGTGGGGTAGGTGTAGGGTAGGTGAAGGGTAGGTGAAGGGTAGGTGTAGGGTAGGTGTAGTGTAGGTATAGGGTAGGTGTAGGGTAGGTGTAGCGTAGTTGTAGCGTAGGTGTAGCATAGGTGTAGCGTAGGTGTAGAGTAGGGTAGGTAGGATAGGGTAGGTACGTAGCCAGTTGACGGGAGCGAAGCCACATGGGACAGCTAGTAAGTAATAATTTTGCGAACTTTGTTTCCGGGAACTCGTGTGCACGCATGCGCCTGGAGCTTAGATCAGTTTTGTCAACTGTGAACTAAGTAGAGCAGGTTGAAAAATCTTCAGACTATTATGGTGTTGTTATTAGAAACATTGCACATTTCATTTTCAGAAACTGATAATGATGATCTGGTTGTGTGAAACTGATCTGATGAGAAAACTGCTGTCCAGGACGCCAGGCCATCAGGAGTATCAGGACCAGTCCTGTTTTATTATTCATCCCACCCTCCACCAGAGATTGAGTGCAGGGGTATAAAACAAGCCACACACAACGGAGCGAGTTCATTTGATGCTTGGCTGTCTGATGGAACAGAACCTACCTTGTGTTATTTGAGTGCTGTATTTATGCATATGTAGTTACAAACCATTTGTTTGGTTTTTAATAACCGTTGATGGTTCTTAAAACTATCTTATTACCAAAAATAAATGAATAATCAACCTTGTCTAGGTTTTATTTCACATTAACAATAATCACATTTGGAATAAATACAATTGTCCCTAAATAACTTTATTTATTTTCTTGTTTTGTAGTTACAGCAGCTTGTTCACTTGCATCCAGAGCTGAGTTAACATATTCGTAAGCCTTACTTGCAGCATTACTAGTGTGTGTAGGCAGCTCAACTAAGAAGCTGAATGTAGCCTTCACTCCACTATTCCAATAGTATTTGAACAGGTATGAAAGTCGATCTTGTGTTGGCAGTGGTGGTAGCTGCAAACAAATTAGAAATTAAATGAGATTCATAAAGTAAAATGTTATTGTATACAGTAATTAAAATATCGACAGTTACCTCATATGGTATTTGTTTTTTAAGTTCCCCAACATATGGTGAAACTCCTTTTTCGAGGTCTTCATACAAAGCTGTAGTAGTAGCACTGTCTTTCCAAACTCCCTTATCAATGGTGTAATATACCGCCGAGCCTAGAATGGCTGATTTTATTCCGAACCTAGAAATAATGAAAGAATTAACATAACAAAATTTCCTCTCTGTGCCAGAGATTTAAACCGCTGCACGCTGTATGTAGTAGTAGATAAAAATGAACTTACTTTAACATTTCTACGGTTTATTGTTCATCAAAGCAAAGTTACTTTAGGATGCTTTTTAAGGCTTAATAATACTTCAAAAATTATGTAATTTCCGAAGCCACAAACCTGTAATTTACGGAATTTTTGACTTGATACACATTGACAAATGACAATATTGACAGTGACAAGATATGCCAGTTTCCACTTTCCAGTGTTGCCAAAAACAGGAGCTGACGAAACTGTCTGTCTGTACATGATTTCTGTTCAGAAAGTCGCTAGAACCATGGAATTCTACGCTTCACCCAAAAATTTAAAAGTAAACAATATCGGTAAAACGAAAACAAATCAAAAAGATGCTCGTGAAAATTATTTTATGTCGAGTATTTCGAAAAGTTTTGTAGGCAGCCGGGCTCCCAGCCAGTGTTGCCAACTCGGCTTTTGAAAAAGGCATAGGCAAGAGCCGAAAATTACGTAGAAATAGTAAAATTTGCGGAAAAAATAAGTAGTAAGTAGGGTAGTGAGGTGAGGACTTTTTATCTGAGTGAAATGATGAGGGTAGGATAGGTAAAAGTGAATAAAACGACAATTTATATGACCCTAAAAGTAGCAGACAAATAAAACTTTGGTTACAGATATCTCCGTGAAAAAAATTATTGCCAGTAACCGATATAGATAATTGTTGGTTTTTACATTATCTGCATGTGGTAATTCATAGTTTTTTTTTTTATTACGATAAATTCATTTTTGAATTAGTTACGACTACGAGCTACAAAAAAATCCGAATATCGAAATCTTAGTGCAAAATATTTTTATTTTACAAGACGTTTCGTTACATGGAATGGACTTCTACTATTCTCTCTCTGTACTATCCTTTATCTTAGAAATGGACACTTGGTTTTTTAAATGAATGCGAGTGTGTGAAACGGAACGTACATTAACTTTTTTTCGCGAAAGTAACGTCATTTATTTCAGCCTAATGAGATAATTATGTTATTTTGCTTTGTTCAATTTTGATAGAAAATACGTAGATTCTGGGACTGAAGTACGTAGGTTTGCAGGAAAGGCTTAAAATACGTAGATCTACGTAAAAAGACGTAGTTGTTGGCAACGCTGCTCCCAGCAGTCATTTTAATATCTTTGACAGTCGTTAAAGCGTTACGGCCGTTACGGGTATAGCCAGAAGCCTGAAAACTGATACCAGTCTTTCTAAGTATCGTGTAGTGTGTTACCCAGTTATTGGGTCGTGGAGGTCAGTTCAGCAGTCACTCCATGTAAAATACTGTTAACTAGCTGAATTCGGTTAGACTGGAAGCCGACCGTATGGTGACGGACGTAAAGAATTTCACCATCCCATATCTTCCCGTGGGTGTCGTAAGAGGCGACTAAGGGACACACCAGAGAATGGGCAGCAGAGTTCTCTGTGCACTTTAACAACAAACTGCCATCACCAACCCGCCTGCCAAGCGTAGCGATTATGGCAAACCCCCCCAAACCTAATGAATAGCACACATAAAAAAACGGCCCCGAGTGCCCGGCAGCCCATCTACCCACGGCTACGGTAGCGGTCGAGGCGATGGCATGGCAAGGGGTGCCAAGAATCCCCAGAATGGACCCGGCTACACCAACAAACACCGACGACTGGACCTAAGAACTTAATATAACACGCGAACACTCCGGACCGATGAGAAGATAGCCGAACTCAAGCAAGAATTGAGCGGGTTACGATGGAGTATTATAGGGTTATCTGAAGTCCGAAGAGAGGGGGAGGACTCGATAATCCTCAAATCCGGTAACCTGCTCTATTTCCAAGAAAACGCCACAGGCATGGTGCAGGGGTATGGTGGTACTCTTCTTCAAGAAGGGTGACAATGCCTTACTGACGAACTATAGGCCCATCTCACTTTTTAGCTATGTCTACAAGCTGTTTTCAAGAGTCGTCACGAATTGTCTCGCGCGGTTTTGACGATTTCCAGCCGCCCGAACAAGCCGGATTCCGTAAAGGCTTTAGCATCGTCGACCACATACATATGCTGCGGAAGTTTTTACAGAAGACCGAAGAGTACAACCTGCCTCTCTGTTTAGCGTTTGTGGACTACGAGAAAGCCTTCGATTCGATCGAGACTTGGGCTGTACTGCAGTCTCTCCAATGGTGCCAAATTGACTACCGGTACATCGAAGTATTGAAGTGTTAATGCAAAAACACCACCATGTCAGTTTGACTTCAGGATCAGACCTCGAAACCCGTCGCGAGGTGTGAGACAGGGAGATGTCATATCTCCGAAGCTGTTTACCGCTGCACTGGAGGATGTCTTCAAGGTTCTGGACTAGAGAGGGCTAGGCATCAACGTCAATGGCGAGTACATCACTCACCTTCGGTTTGTACAATGTTTGTACCTCAGTACAATGCTCGATGATCTCAGTAGAGCTTCCGAAAGAGTGGGTCTTAGGATGAACATGGACAAAACCAAGGTGATGTTGAATGCCCATGTTACACCCACTCCAATCAAGGTCGGAGACTCTACACTCGAAGTTGTGGGCGACTATGTCTACCTGGGACAAACGATCCAATTGGGTAGGGCCAACTTCGAGAAAGAGATCAACCGTCGAATCCGACTCGGCTGGGCAGCGTTCGGGAAGTTGCGCGGTATCTTCTCGTCCAACTTACCACAGTTGTCGCGACGTCTTTTTTTTTTTTTTTTTTTGCTTGGAGAAATGCTCATGCATACTGCACTACCACGGGGGGATAGTGCAGTTATGTGGGACTCTAACCCACTAAAACTCCACGGTGTCCTCCAGTGCCGCTTATGGCGGGAACACGGGCACGCGTTAGCACTCACCGCGAACCCGCCGCGGCTGTCCGTCACCGGACCCTCCTCGAGGGAGTACACCCCATCACCGGCGCACAAGAACACACTGCACGCCGTGACCACCCCAGGGACCAAATCAGCACATGGGTGCCAGACGACCCCGTGTATGGCACCCTTGGTCCCACTGTGACGGTTCGAGGTCAATGGCCCCGCCACCAACCATTTTGCGGCCGCAGGGGATAGGGAGAGCGGCTAACGCTATACCGACACTCCTCTTCCCCTGCGGCCCCACCGCGTCCGCCATCAGACGGTGGCGACCCCGTCTAGGCTGCGGAAGGTAGGGAGAGCGGCGCACCGCAATACCGGCACTCCTCTCCCGCCGCGGCCTCCAACCCTCAGCCGCGATATCGTATGGGACCTGGAAATCTCCATAAGACATCGCGGCCCGCCTCAGTTGCGATGTCGCCTGTTACCAAGCGGCACCGCAACCTACAAGTTGGCCGCTACGTCGTCGGCTTAATCGGCAAAAGCCCTGATGAGCGGCCCCTCCTCGGGTTCCTCTTCGCTTCACCGTGGGTGACCAAGCCACGGTTACTGAGCCCCCCCGCCTCGACAAAGCGGGAACCCACCGGGGGGGTGTCGCGACGTCTGCTTAATATTTAGGGATTATTTTATTCGAAGGAATCGTATGATACCTGAGTGTTAGGTTGATCTCTTCTGAGGGAGTAACCTTAGGCAGACGTAGCGAATAAGAAAAAAAACATTATTTCCAATTTGTACCTGGGTTTACTTTATCTGCTTCGCTTGTTAATTCTTCATGGAGACGGAGCAAAGAACGCAGAGCAACAGAACTTGAACATAGAGGGCCACTTCCACCATCTGTAGATAGATACCATCGATGATACTGACACTTTAATTATTTATAGATACCATCGATGATACTGAGACTTTGATATTATGGACATCTTATATTGTTGCTATACACTGAAACCAAATGTCAAATATTAGATCTTGTATTATATTGCCCAACAGCTGGAAACCGGTATGGTTTCCGTCCTAGGAAGCTCAATTCCAAGAACACTCATGAGGCTGGCGGAGTATTATCGCCACCTCATCTACTGAGGCCGGCGGAGTATTATCGCCGCCTCAGTTTTGTATTACATTGCTCAACAGCTGGAAACCGGTATGGTTTCCGTCCTAGGAAGCTCACTTCCAAGAACACTCATGAGGCTGGCGGAGTATTATCGCCACCTCATCTACTGAGGCTGGCGGAGTATTATCGCCGCCTCAGTTTTGTATTACATTGCTCAACAGCTGGAAGCTGGTATGGTTTTAGTCCTTGGAAGCTCACTTCCAAGGGCACTCATTAGGCTGGCGGAGTATTATCGCCGCCTCAAACTCATGCGGCCAGCGGAGTATTATCGCTACCTCCTACTCATGAGGCCGGCGGAGTATTATCGCCGCCCCAATCTACTTGATGATAGCACTAATTGAGATCTCAAGAAGCTTCATTATAATATACAACTACAACATACAAAGTTTGCCAACATCGTTGGTTTATATGTAAACACTATTCATCAGTATTTCTGTATTCTCAAGAAAGACAGTTCGGTTCAGTGAATAGCATAGATAAGTGTATACAAATAATAATAATCTTAAATCATAAAACACTCAGCTTTCAATCCAGGGATGCCGACGGCTCCAACCCCGATACGAACTCTCCTTGATAAACACGGACTTTTACTCAACTTAAGCTAAACACAACAAGACAAATACTGGTTCTTACCGCGCCAATACTGATTTGACAGGTACGCGCAGCGAATGTCCCATCAATGTTGCCGTTGCATAAAATTATTGTTGTAATGTTGCTATGTCTGATTATTGTTGTATTTACATTCGCGGCTTACATCTTCTGTAAGTTCGCGACAACAGTGTCTCATGACGAAAGTTTATGACCAGTGTGTGTTGTCAGTGATGACATATGGCTCTGAGACGTGGTCTCTTACAATGGGCCTTATCAGAAAGCTTACAGTCACTCAAAGGGCAATGGAGAGGGCTATGCTTGGGGTTCCTTGCGTGATGGAATCAGAAATGTTGAGATCCGCAAGAGAACCAGGGTTACCGACATAGCCCAAAGAATTGCCAAACTTAAGTGGCAGTGGGCAGGGCACATTGCTCGCAGAACGGATGGCCGATGGGGCAGAAAGGTTCTAGAGTGGCGACCGCGAACCGGAAGACGTTGCGTTGGAAGGCCTCACACCAGGTGGACCGATGACCTGGTGAAGGTAGCGGGGATCCGCTGGTTGCGAGACGCACGGGACCGGTCAATGTGGCGACGCTTGGGGGAGGCCTATGTTCAGCAGTGGATGTCTTTCGGCTGATATGATAATACGATGATACGATGAAGCCGATCCCGACATAGTTGGGAAAAAATCTACTTTTTAGTGATTATTAACTTTAAAATTTTCGCGTTTCATAATTGAAAAACAATATATCACGGGAATTTAACGCGATGATTTTGATTTTTTATTTACCTATTTAACCCGACGTTTCGGCCGTGTTGCAACGACCGTGGTTGGGTAGACTGGTGTTTCGGTGTACTGGCTCCGTTGGGGCAGAAAATTCTGCCTCTACCCTCACATTTCTACACACAACACTGACCGTGTCCTTATTCTGTAAGTTCGCCGACTGCACAATACGAGGTAATATTTTTTGAATAACTGGATTCCACGCCGCGGATAATTTGTATGCGTCATCCCGATGGAACGTTTTGTGGTTTTTAATTTCTACCGCTTCACGCACAATTCGTGAAAAGAAGTGGCGTTCCGTGGAGAGAACTTGTGGACGATGAAATTCGATCCAGTGATTACTGCCACCGCCTTCTAATCGGTGTTCTGCAATCGCCGACTTATTGAACTGCCCAATGCCAGTTTTTTACAGCGGCGATATGGTCTTTGACCCTTTCAGCTATAGTCCGCTTAGTCTAGCCTATGCAGGAACTACCGCAGCTGCAATTGATCTATACCAATATCATAAAGAGGAAAGACTTTTTTTTTTGTTTGTACCGAATAGGCTCCGAAACTACTGAACCGATTTAAAAAATTCTGTCATCAATAGAAGGCTACATTATTCCTGAGGGACATAAGCTATTTTGTAATCCCGAAAACGAGTCCTGTGGGGTGGTCCACGGGTAACAGCTAGTTTTATATATACCCGGTGATTGAAACGGCAGTACATCCTTTGGTGTGCCCACTATGCTGTTTACAGTGTTTATGGAGTACTTCTTCAATATCGTGCCGATCTTGTCCGTTACTCCACTGACGTAAGGCAGGTAGGCAGGCTGTATTTTATGTATCATCAATAGTTTTCTCAGCGCACACTAAATAACGAATATACAAAAACTACTTTGGGTTACATTATTGCAATTTTCATAAGGATCTCAATTTTTTGTAACGAAGTTCCATATCGCGCGTTGTGAAAGGGGGCTAGACGGAAAAAAATCTTACGAAAAGTTGTCACGACACTTTTTGCTATAGTTGTAAGCCGTGCGGCGTGCGCGTGTTTCGTGCGTGTTCTAGCCTATACGGTGTTGTGTCATACATATATATATGTGTACATGTATATATGTGTGTGTATGTATGTATATATATATATATGTGTATAAGTATGTATATATTTAGTTTCTTAACGCCAGACGTACAAAACCCTCCACCACAGGCCGACTCGAGTCGACACTACTCGAAAACCGACCCCGAGCCGCCACTAATACCGAACCGGCGATCTAATCAGAAAACCTAAAAACCTCCATATCTCGGAAACGGTTGGAGCTAGCTCAATTCTGAGTAAAAATTTGCCCCCCAGGCCGGAGAACAAGATAGGATACCCCCCCCCCCCCTTAACTGTTCACCTTCCCCCCGCAATTTATTTTTACCCCATTCTAAAATATCAATATGAAAAGTCTATAAAATCGTGCAACAAACCCCTCCCCCCACCCCCCCTCACTCCTCACCCGCTCTCATTTACTCGAAATCCTTTTCATAAAATAATTTTAAAACATTTTTTAGGTGAGATCGAAAATATACGAACGACCGAACCAACTATTCAAATTGTAAAATCCACATTTGTTAACCGTCACCTAGCGCCATCTGTCGCCATCAGATGGAATTAAAAAACATTAATTTAAGAAATAAAATTGTATCTCGGCAACGGGAGGAGATAGGCCAAATCTGACAACAGATTAGAATATACTATAAATATGTTATAAATTGTAATAAATACAGTATATTCTAATATATATATGTGTATACACATATGTATATATACTAAAGGAACTTCGTTCCATCCGGGTGTCCCTTGACACCTCTCAAGTTTTTTTTAAATAATTAATTGCCTATGTTACGCGGGAATAATGTAGCTTTCCGTAAGTGAAAGAATTTTTAAACTCAGTCCAGTAGTTTCGGAGCCTATTCGGTACAAATAAACAAACAAAAAAATCTTTTCCCTTTATAATAACTCAAAAGCCTGAATAGCCTGGTCTTTAAATTTACAACAAAAAAAAAACCATCAGTGAGTCAGTGTCAGTGTCAACTCAAAACTGTCATTAACTGTCAAAAGAATGACTAGGCAGCATGGTCTCAGACCTTAGCCTGTTCCGTAAGGAACAAATAAAAAAAAAAAAAAAAAAAAAAAGAAAGAGACGTCAACTTTCAAAACTTGATTTATTTTGTGATTTTAATTGTGTATTTCAAAGACTCAAGAGTAAACTAATATATACAGAAAGTGTATTTGCTTTGCTTGTACCTTTTGTAAATATCTAAGCGAGTCAGTGGAGTGGAAAAAAATGATTGATGCTTTCGTAAGATTTGAAGAATGTATTAACAATTGTGTACTTAGTAGACTTTTAAAACCTAGCCATGAAAGGGATAACCACTCTGAATATCAACTAAGAAATAACAAATTGGAACAGTATTTTCCTAAATTATTAGATTTAGTAGAAGAAGTAGACTTCAGGGAGGAGCCAGACATATGTTCAAGTACACTCTACTCGCTACTTATTTTATACATGGAATTAAAAACTGAAGGCCCATGGAATACAGAAACCATCAAAGCAAAGGATTATCCAGCAAAATTGAACCTGGCATTTAAAACTAAATATAATATTACATTTGAAGAAACATTACTTAAAGATGATATCATGGATGCTCAAGAAGTTTTTGATAAGTGCATTAAAGAACTGCATCAGAAAATGTCATTAGATGATTTTAAAAAGTATCCTAGTCTTGTAGAAGTGTACTGTTTGTTTATAAAGAATTTTCCGGTGAGTATTTAAATCATTTCTCGTTTGTTCATCATCCGCCTGCCTTATCTAACATACCTAGGTTTGGCTCTACCAGAGCTGCATGTTCACATCACATCACATCATCAGCCTATTAATGTTCCCACTGCTGGGACACAGGCCTCCTCTCTGCGAGAGGGAATGGGCCGTTATCCACCACGCGGGCCCATTGCGGGTTGGTGGATGTCACATGTCTTCGAATTTTTCGTTCTAGGACTTGCCGGTTTCCCCACGATGTTTTCCTTCACCGTTTTGAGAGCAGTGGTGATGAAATAATTTACACAAAGTAAAGCGCCTGCCTGGGCTCGAACCCACCACCTACAACTTGTAAGTCGGGGCTGATACCACTGGACCACCACTGCTCTCATCATCAGTTATGTGAACATAATGTACACATTTTCTATTTGCAGGTATATAAGGTTACTATAAATCCAGTAACAGTTTTACCTGTGGCTTTACTTTTGACTGATGACTACATCACTTCTAATAAAGCGAAAGGGTTGCAGTGCGTTGCGCTGATAATGCGGTGTTTGGTAAGTTTCTTGAATAACTTGTTTTCTTTTATAATAAACTTCACACTAGCTGCCACTTGCGTGGTATTAGTATTTCTCCCAATATATTTTTATAAATTACTAGCTGACCTGGCAAACTTTGTTTTGCCATACAAACACCAAACATTCATCTACCCTACCTACCCTACGTACCCTACCCACCCCACTCTACCCTACCAATTTGTTTAATATTATATTGACATTAATATTTATACGATTATGTCACATCACTCAATTGTTTTGCCTTCCCGGAACCTCTCCACTAACACCTAAACTTTATGGTATGGTATTAAAGTTCAAATTGACTTTTAAGTATTATTACGCATTGTTTGTATGGGAGTATAGAGAAGTGTTGTTTTTAGACTTTTCCCGGCAATTTTTTAATTTTTCTCTCCGTAAGAACCTTCTCCTAACAATAACAAAAACAAAAAAATAATAATTAGCAAAATCGGTTCAGTGGTTCTCGAGATTTACACTTAGCAACACATTTAGCGATTCATTTTTATATTATAGAAGATAGCCTATGTGTTATTCTGAATTTCTGATGTATAAGCTATAGTAGTAGAACTGTAGTTTCATCAAAATCTGTTCAGCAGTTTTTGCATGAAAGAGTACCAAACATTCATACATCCTCTCAAACTTTCTCGTTTATAATAGTAAAAGTAATATTCTAACAATATCATATCATTACTTAATAGATTAGCAGATTCATAATTCAACATTTTTTTTTTAAATCTGCTAATTATTGTTTATACTAATCATATGGTTAGTGAGTTTTTATAAATAAGGCTGAATGTAATATAATAAATAAATGTCTATCAATTACATACCAGATCAGAGAGCTTTTCAAAGAAATTAAAGGTATTACATTAATTTATTTAAAATACAGTGTAAACTCTTTATAACGAAACTCAAGGGCCTGAGCATTTTTTGTCGTTGAGAGTTATCGTTATATGGAGTGAACAAAAAAAAAAAAACAAATTAACAAGAATTTTTAATATGTATGCTTATACAATAAATTATTATTATTATTATACAATAAATTACTGGCCATGTTAACAGTTTCAAAGTAGGTTTACGACTGATAATACGATAGGAACCCAGTATGCTTGGTCGAAGACCATCACTTCCGAGAAAACAATGCGCCATACTGCACGTGTTCAAGGCAATGAAGGATAACAAAAGCTAGACCGACCTCGGATGTTTCGGAGCTTCAAAGTCTTTCGTTACCTGATAACATAACATAAACAATAATACCGATAATAAATATTTACTGTCTAAAAATATGAACACATTTCTTCGTAATTCTTCGTAATAGAGAATGGCGTATCGCTATAAAGAGTGTTTCAATATGTGGGTTTTAACGCAAACCAACCAACTTGGGCTCACTTCAACGTTATAGGGAGTTTATCGTTACAAAGGATAACGTTATATAGAGTTTACACTGTATATTTAATATTTCAAAGAATTTAAAGGTATAACGTTAATTTATTTAAAATATATTTAATATTTCCTCACTGACCATGTTGTTTCAGAATTCAAAAAGTTTTACAACTGGCAATTACTTTGAAGTTGTCTACATGAGTCTCAAGAAAAACATGTATGAGAAAGATCTTGAAGTAACAAAAGCATTATTTGAATGTTTCACAGATTTCTTAAAAATTCTCCCCTTAGATGTGAAGGTAAGTCATAGTTACTTAAACAAATTTTAGGGTTCCGTACCCAAAAGGTAAAAATGGGACCCTATTACTAAGACTCCACGATCTTTCTGTCACCAGGCTGTATCTCATGAACTGTGATAGCTAAAGAGTTGAAATTTTCACAGATGCAATGAGGCACTGGTCAAGTCAAAGCTCCAGAGCCTTGAACATCGTCGCCGAGTTGCCAGTTTGTCGGTTTTTTATCGATTACATTTCGGGGAGTGTGCGATGGAATTGCATGACTTGATTCCGCCCAGCCCGTTCCATCATCGGACTACCAGACGTACGGCGATGCGTCATCGGTACATGGTGGACATCCCACCCATACGCACAAAACGTTTTGGGGACACTTTTATTATGCGTACAGCTAAGGAGTGGAATTCCCTGCCGGAGTCTGTGTTTCCCGATATCTACAATCTAGGGGTCATTAAGTCAAGAGTGAATGGTTTTTTTCTAGGCAAGCGTGCTTCACCGTCGACCACATCATCGCTTACCATCAGGTGAGATAGTGGTCAAGCGCAAGCCTATAGATAATAAAAAAAAATAAAAAATTGATGTATTTCTTTTGCCGCCATAACAACAAATACAAAAAACAGAATAAAATAAAAAAATGGCCAAGTGCGAGTCGGACTCGCGCACGAAGAGTTCCGTACCATTATTGCAAAAAACGGTTTGTTGTATGGGAGCCCCCCCTTAATTTATTTTATTTGAATTTAATAATTATTATTTTTTGAAGTGAATATACAACTAAATATTCTGTGAATATTTCAAGCGTCTACCTGTTGCCGTTATTAATATAGAGCGAAAAACGGCAAAAAAATCACGTTTGTTGTATGGGAGCCCTCCTTAAATATTAATTTTATTTAGTTTTTAGTATTTGTTGTTATAGCGGCAATAGAAATACATCATCTGTGAAAATTTCAACTGTCTAGCTATCACGGTTCATGAGATACAGCCTGGTGACAGACGGACAGACAGACAGACTAATCGTGAAGTCTTAGTAATAGGGTCCCGTTTTTACCCTCTGGGTACGGAACCCTAATATTTAAGTGGGGATCCCATACAACAAACAAGATTTATTTGCAGTGGTACAGACCCAACGATGATGGTACAGAACCCTTCGTGGGCGAGTCTGACTCACACTTGGCCAGTTTTGTTTATTAATGTTCCCACTGCTGCGACACAGGTCTTCTCTCTGAGACGGAAAAAAAAACTTATGTACTTGAAATTTTAAGTATATAGAAAATTATAAATTACTGGTTTATGTTTTTCAGAAAACAAAATTGGATGATGTGTATTCAAGTGCCTTAGAGCAGTTGAACACAGAGACAAACTTATACCGAAAGGCAGTTTGTATCAACTTCACTACTAAATTAATTGAGATGCATGGTGTTCACTGTGTGAAGAAGAAAATCTTTAAAGACATCATCTGTGACAATTTAGAGAACTGTTGTAATGAAGGTGTTCATGAAATACTAATACAACATGTTATAGAGGTAACTTGTGTTTTCATCCATATTCTTTTACTTTTTAGGCCATCCCTATTCTGGTTGGGTAACTTCTAAGGCCCTTTTCTTCTTCTTTTGTGCCACCTTAGATCCAGTAAGGTACAGTTTGTTGGGCATGAAGGGCAGTCAACGAGGTGGGACATAATTCTGGCACTGTGTTACGGATTGGTCTATGTAACTTCTACAGCTGCCAAAAAAGGCATCCATTAATAATTATTTTTTAGTCAGTATGATAAACACACAGCCTACTAAAAATTTATAATAAAGAGGTCCTTTTATATTTTAACACCATAACTTTTTGTTTCAGTGTCTTCTAATGTGGATGAGATATTGCTGGTGCATCTGGAAGTTATCTACAGACCAAAAGATATTGTCTGCACTAATTAAAACTCTTTATGTGGCCAAAGATGATGCAACAATAGTGCAAATTCAGAACCTGATTGTAGCATTGATCCATCTTTGCACTAAAGAAGAACAGAAGCAAATATGTAGCAATCTAGAATCACTACCAAATGGTTTAAATAATGATTTCATAGAAAGGATTAATTCAATAAAACACAGTATTTGTACTTAGAGTCACTATCACAAGGCATGTGAATTTTAACATTTTATGTCAAAGTAATTAAAATATTTGATAACCACCCATGTTCCTTCAGTTGCTTGAGCCAGGGCCGCGGTAACTCTTTCAAATTTATCCGCGACTCAGACAGGCATCGGCCCTCGCGGACCCCGTCAGTTCAACTGACATCTCTTTGAGGCGCGCGTGGAACACAACGCGCTGTCGACTCGGGCCTGGCCCTTATCAGACGGCGAGCTACCTATTACTCGCCGTCCGCAAGCCCGCGCCTACGATGGCCGGGAATCGGCTTGCGACTCTTGACACCCAGGGCGTCTCCTGCGGTGGCTAGGGACGTCTCCGTTGCGTCTCCCTCACGCGTTCCGCCTTCTCTTTCGCGAGCATTACTGCTTCGCAGAAGGATGTGACAGCTGCCCATGCCCTCTCGCTCCGTACCATGGCCTGAACCAGGGCCGGACGCGAGAGGTTGCCACCGCCGATCGCCTCCACAAGGACACGGCGTTGCTCCGCCCAAGCAGGGCAGACCTCCACCGTATGCTACACCGTGTCCTCCGGGCGATCCACACAATAGTGACACCCGAACGTTTCCTCCCGCCTAATCCTGAACAGGAACCTTCCGAAACAGCCGTGTCCGGTGAGGACCTGCGTCAGGCGGAAGGTGAGGACGCCGGGGCGCCACACTTCTTTGATGTGTGGGATGAGATACAAGATGCCATAGGGGTCTTCTGCGACCTGTCGAAAGCGTTTGATTGCGTTAATCATGAAACATTACTTTTGAAGCTTGAGCATTACGGGCTAGGCCAATCAGCGTTAAGTTTAGTTAAATCTTATTTAAATGATAGACAGCGATTAGTTCAAATAAACGGCGTCAATTCGTCCGGGTTAACCGGGAAAATAGGGGTACCCCAGGGTTAAATTTTGGGTCCTTTCTTATTTTTAGTCTACATTAACGATTTATCTCATCTATTGAAAAACAATCTAACCATGGTGTTATTTGCTGATGACACTTCTTTGATTTTTAAGATAAATAGACGTACGAGTAACGTTGACGACGTAAATATTGTCTTGCGACAGGTTCAAAATTGGTTCACAGCTAATAATCTAGTATAAATGCTAAAAAGGCTAAGTGGGTAAAATTTGCCTTACCGAATGTTAAAAGTACTGATTGTGACATTATATTAAACAAGGAGAACCTAGAATTCGTCGATAAAACGGTTTTCCTGGGGATCACGCTAGACTCGAGGTTACATTTAATATCCCTTGCGGGCCGGCTAAGTTCGGCAGTTTATGCTGTTAGAAAATACGTCAGTTCACTGATATAATATATAGTTTTTATGGTTTTAATTTATTTAGATTGCTATATTATTATATTTAATAGTTGTGATTTTATAACTTCAATGTAATTTATTATTTTTATTGGTTTACTATTAAGGTTTTGTCATTTTAATTTAACTAATTTTTTATTTTATTCTTATATTATTGATTTTGTATTAGGTTCCGTATTTTAATTAGTAATAACTAAAGTTTTTGCGTAAATGTTCCTGTGGGTTGAGCTGCATGCCGAAAAACAGGCTCTCACCTAGTTCGGCTGCCTCTGAAAATGTTATTGTACTTAGTTTTTTTAAGTCATTAATCCAAATTGTGAACCTTTGCAAGACAGTAAATGTATATATATTTTATAAATACCGTTAGACTAGTCTATTTTAGTTATTTTCATAGTATAATGTCTTACGGTAACTTAATGGCTGCAGACATTGAGTCAATTTTTATTCTGCAAAAACGAGCCATCATAGCGATATACAATCTTCGCCGGCGCGATTCTCTAAGGTAACTGTTTAAGGACATTAACATCATGACGGTACCTTGTCAATATATTTATGAAAACATCATGTATGTTAGAAAGAATTTACATCTTTTTAGTAATAACGGCGATAGACATAATTATGTTACTAGAAATAGGGATCAATTAATTCAACCAGTTTTCAGGCTGGCTAAAGTAGCATCATCATTTATGGGGTACTGCATAAAATGTTATAATAAATACCTCCCCACATTCTAGAACTAAATGAGACGAAATTTAAAACTTGTATAAAACGCACACTATACAGGCAAGCATATTATAAGTTGGGGGATTACATCGCTGATAAAAATGCTTGGCTCAATGCTGGTCCTGCTCCGCAGAAAAGTTTCGAAGTATTGTTGGACCTGCTGAAGACTTGAATATACAAGGTGGGCCAAAATAAATCACTCTATTGGAAGATGCTCTCATTTTTGCAAATGGACGCCAATGTCAAATCTGTTTTGACATGAACGCGGAATAATCGTGTCTATTTTTTTGACGATTTTTCGACCATAATCATAATGAGCGATGAGGCTCATTTCTACCTCAGCGGGTACGTGAACAAGCAAAACTATCGCTTCTGGGGCACCGAAAATCCACGAGTGATGCACAAGGAGCCATTGCACCCGCTCAAAGGGTCATTTTTTTTCGAGAATGCCGCTGGCCAAACGACAACAGTGGACTTAGGACTGAGGGATCCCACAAGATCGCCCGATTTAAGCGTTCCAGACTTTTTTTGTGGGGTTTTTTAAGTCCCGTGTTTACGTGAACAACCCCGAGACTCTGGAAGCCCTCAAGGACAACATTCGACACGAGTGCGAGAATCTGTCGCCCGAAGTTCTCGCCGAAGTGATGAAAAATGACATAAAACGAGCCCGTATGGCAATCAATTGTGACGGCGCCCATTTGGCCGATATAATCTTCTCGACTTGACCAATAAAATTCTAAAGGTTCAAATAAAAATAATCAAAAAACAATAGAAGTTTTTCATTTAGAAAAAAAAGAGAGCCAAACAACATCGGATGACTTCTTTTGGCCCACCTTGTATTTGTATTATATAAACTCAATTTCTTTTAGTATTATATAACTGCACAGCGCATGCGTGAGTAGGTACTATGTTCACTCTGTAGATAAAGCTACCATTCACTGTACCTATGTGTCGTTCGTTGACTCTTGTGTGCCGCCCTGGCAGTTGTGTGTCATGATCTATCCAATTTCTCTCTGATGGTGGCACATGTGTTGGATCATTCGGTACCCTTTATGATGGTTGAGCTGAGTGATGCCGATCCATGCGTCATGTTCGTGAACGGGCGCCATCAGTTGGTATTGGTCATAACTTTAGCTGTCTCTCTCGGCCTGCTAAAGTACTTTTTTTGAATGATGTAACCATAAACTTGTAATTAAAACTGATGGAAAAGAGTGTCCGTGGAGTTTCTTGCAAATTCTTCTCCATTGAGACCTACAGACGCTTGCGAATTTGCAACTAGAGGCATCTTTTTATTAATTTTTTGTTTGACAATTCAAAAGTACTTCTAAGGTTTACTTGAAATAAACTACTTGATTTTGATTTTGATTATGAATTTCGTAATGCCGGAATTCCGTTTTAATATTTCTGTTATTTAAATTCCGGAATTGAGAGGAGTAATTCCGGAATGCTGATATTCATAAATTTATGTATATTTATTATTTAGGAAAATGTTAAAACTCTGTTTAGCGTTTGTGGACTACGAGAAAGCTTTCGATTCGATCGAGACTGTACTGCAGTCTCTGCAACGGTGCCAAATTGACAACCGGTACATCGAAGTGTTGAAGTGTTTGTACAAAAAGGCCGTGGGCAAAGCCATCGGCGAAGGTATATGCTCCGCTCTCGCCGGGAAAAGGGCTGCGACTACCTCCTCCAGCAGCTCGGGTTGGAGACTCTCCGTAAGTGGAGGCGCGGCGGCTCGAAGTTTCCTGTCTAGAGTCTCCAACATCTCCTCCCTGGCTCGCTTCTTCGCCTCGCCGATGGTCAGCCGCACAGTCAACGTCGCCGCGCGGTACAACCCATACCGCGCGGCTTCTTCGTCAGGGACCCGACGACGTCTCCTCCGGTATCTGGTGTACTGGCGTCTGGCCGCTACGCACGCGACACGCCCATCGCCGACTGTCTGTTCGCGGGGCCTGCATACCACGGCCGCCGGCGGTCTGTGTGGAGACATCGAAATGGATATATCGGTGATCCGATAACATCTCCACCTCCACAGCGACATGCCAGTCGCGGACACGGTTCGCGACAGCAGGGCTAGCGAACGAGACGTCCACTACTGACCCGCCCCCTTGACGCACGCACGTGTAAACCGAGCCTCGGTTCAAGATGACCAGGCCGGTGGTTACTGCCCACTCCTCCAGCGCCTCACCCCTAGCATAGGTTACCGGAGATCCCCACGCCGAAGACTTGGCGTTGAGATCCCCTAGCAACAGCACAGGGTGAGGGTGGAGTCAGCCGAGCCTACGACAGCGCCTAACTCGACAAGGAAACTTTCGAAGTCGGCGAGACTCTTGTTGGGCGAAAAATATGCACCAACTATGCCAACGCCGTCCGCGAGGGCGGTCACCCAGATACGCCTCTGCTAGTAGTATGTAGGTACATTAGATAAGTATTTGCAAATAAACTTTCAAATTTAATTAACTGACTTTATTTAATTTAACTTTGAATTTTGAAATATAATTGTTAAATACCAATTACGTTGTAATATTTTTAAGTAGGTAGGTATTTCTTTTTTATATATATATGTAGGTTAGGTTTTAGGTTGTTATTAATTGGAATATCCCTTCACATTATATTCTTAGCTTAATTTCCAAGTCTCTGATTATTCATCGAATTTTACTTAGGTATTATTTAAGACGTCGAATATTACTTTTCATTTGAATTCAATACAAGTATTTTAGGCTAAGCACGCACTGCGATTTTTATTCGCGCGAATTATTTTCGCGCGAATTTTTTTTCGCGTACTGAATTTGACTAACACGCACTGCGGATAAAATTTCGCGCGATTTTTTTCAGTTCCACCCAGTTCTCAGCCGAGACGCACGTATGGACTATAGAACCAAAATATTGATTTACCTTTTATTACGCCGCCGTAAAAGGCGTGTCAAAAGATGTCGCCAATATTGGGTTCACCCTTTTACGGCGTTAAGACCTATGAAAGGATTTTTTTCCGTCAAATACCAAGCATTGCGAGAAAATAGATCGGCAACGATGCGCTGGTCAACTCAAAGCTCCAGAGCCTTGAACACCGACGACGAGTTGCCAGCCTGTCGGTATTCTATCGGTTACATTTCGGAGAGTGTGCGATGGAACTGCACAATTTGATTCCGTCTAGCCCTTTCCATCATCGGACTACAAGACGTACGGCAATGCGCCATCAGTACATGGTGGATATCCCACCCATACGCACAAAGCGTTTTGAAAATACTTTCATTGTGCGTACAGCTAAGGAGTGGAATTCCCTACCGGCGTCTTTGTTTCCTGATAGCTACAACCTAGGGGTCTTCAAGTCAAGAGTGAATAGGTTACTACTAGGCAAGCGTGCTTCACCTTCGACCACATCATCACTTAACATCAGGCGAGATAGTGGTCAAACGCGAGCCTATAACAAATAAAAAAAAAAAAAAATAGTAAATTGTTTTTCGGGTATTTTAGAATGACAATAAAAACATACGACAATTTACTTCGCCATATTGGTCCTTCTATATATTACCAAGATACACCATGGAGAAAAGCAATTTCAGTTGAAGAGAGACTCTCGATAGGTAAGCTATGATTGATTAGTGCAGATTCATGGGTGTTGCCAAGGGGGGAGGGAATAACAGATAGAGATTAAAAAAGGCTTTACTTCGGTGTGTAACCAGGCTGCTAGGAGGTTTATATTTTTTTTACGTATGGAAAAAAGCTCTTCTTGGAGAACACTTTCACGTAACAAAGTTTCAAGTCGCGAAGCCTCATAGTTTACGAGGAAAATCCTAGTTTTAATAATTTAGGTCTAAGCTGTTCCAAACCCGAATCGGGGCACCTCGACTTCACGTAGTCTTTTTTTAGGGTTCCGTACCCAAAGGGTAAAAACGGCACTTATTTAATAAGACTCCACGGTCCGTCTGTCTATCACCAGGCTGTATCTCATGAATCTTGATAGCTAGACAGTTGGAATTTTCACAGATGGTGTATTTCTGTTGCCTCTATAACAATAAATACTAAAAATAAGAATAAAATAAATATTTAAGTGGGGCTACCATATAACAAACGTGATATTTGCCGTTTTTTGCGATAATGATACGGAACCCTTCGTGCGCGAGTCCGACTCGCACTTGGCCAGTTTTCCTATATTTTTCTCAAATTGATTTTATTCTAATATTTACAATGTGTCCGGTTTTGTAGTAATAAAACTTTAAGGCTGTTCAAAAATGCATTTAATTTATATATATATATATCGATAAAATCACCCCATCTAAGGGGTCCAATCCCCACAACTTTGAATGTAGGACTCATAGAGGCGTGCTTTTAATTTTTACGATGTAATAGATTCTACCAGCGGCTGCGCCTGCGTGAAAGTCGAAAGTAGAATATAGTTGTATTGTAGTGTAATTGTTTGGACCTTCTGCTGACAACAGATCCAGACCGATACTCAGTTTCGATATCATAATAGGGGTCTTTAAGTCAAGAGTGAATAGGTTACTTCTAGGCAAGCGTGCTGCACCTTCAACCACAACATCAGGCGAGATAGTGATCAATGCAAGCGTATCACATAAAATAAAATAAAAATACGTCTAGTAGTTACGCAAAATCAGTTTAATAACATCAGTTTAAATTTTCATAAAATATCTTCCCAGTATGAGTGTTGGCACGCGACTGAGTGGCCAAGCGGCCGCGAGACGCGAATTTTTTTCCGCAGTGCGTGCAGTTCCATATACATCCATAGTCCACAGAATATTCGCGCGGATTTTAAATCGCACCGCGTTGCGGATTTCTTGCGATATTATTTCCGCGCGAATTTTTTTCCGCAGTGCGTGCTGCTTCATACATTTCCATAGGTCACAGATGTGCGGAAAAAAATTCGCGCGAATAAAAATCGCAGTGCGTGCTTAGCCTTAAGACTATATATTCTAACATTTTTCAAGTACCTACTATTACTGTTCTTGTTTATTTGTTAGTGCCCACTCTATTTGCTAGATTGCATAGGTATTTAATTTGTTAAATTTTCTAAAGTATTAATAAAAATGGGTCTAGGTAGGAAAACTAAAAAAGCTAGCGCTATATATAAAAAATGTAATAATCATAGTCCAACCAGTAATGATGGTCGTGTTCGGAAAAAAGGTCATGAAAAGGAAAGAAAACGACTGGTCAATGCTTGTTGACGACTAACGCCAACGACCCAAAATTTTGTAGTTTTTTGTACTTTCCTTATTTCTATGACTTAAAAAAAATCCTCAGATCAAAATGTAGATAATTAAATTCTCTTTGAGATGGTGTCGATTTCATTAAAATACGCCCATGCGGATTTGGTGCGTTTGTCGTGTTTTTCTTCGTTTTAGACATAACTTTACAAATTAATTACACTATGTTATAGATACGAATAATACCTATTCAAAATTTTCTTAGATAAAATTATTGAGAAAAGGGTCTAATGTAACATATATTTTTTCTATCAAATTACGACTAGCCGTTTAGAAATGATTCTCATTTTAAAATCAGCTACTCAAGAGTATCTGCGCCTTAAGAAGTCAAGAGAGTGTAGAGGAATATCTAATACCTAGGTACCTAATAATATTAAATTTAAACTGAAGAATTAGTCAGAAAATTAGACAATACTAAAATAAAACTCAAATAAGAAAGTAGAGTGATATTCTAAATAAACAAACTCATCGCAGATTAACAAAACCAACAGTAACTGTATTTTTTTCTAATTTGTGTGATAAGATAAACACACTTGACTATGTAAGATTTACCGACAATTATTTGAAATCTATTAAGTGAATCTATTATTTATTAGGTGTGAAAGTCAAACAGACTGATTTAACGCATTGTAGGTCATTTTTTTCTTGCTTTAGTTGAAAATGTCTTCTCAACTACCATTTTTTTATAAATTATTTTCATTCTACGTAATGATATCGAGTTGAGTTACAACAAAGCCCCGAGGAAAGTTTAATTTTAAATACTTATCTAATGTACCTATATACTACTATCAGAGGCGTATCTTCCATAGGGTCACATGAGTAGATAAACGGATAGGGTCATTCGAGCGAACGCCCGGGGCGGCGCGGCGCGTTATGTACCTACATAATACCTATGCTCTCTAAAAAGTATACAATAAAAAGCAAAATTATTTTTTTTGGAAAAACCCACGACGCACACAAGGCCGGATTGCCAATTTACGAGGACAAAAATATCATTTTGGAATGTCTAGAAACTTAACAAAACTAGTTTGTTTACCTTCTTCAATAAACAAACAATAGGATCTTATAAGAATAAATCTCACTTAAGTAACACAAAAGCCTGAGTAAGCGCGCTTTGTTTCCTTTTTTAGGCAGGGCTGTAGCTAGAGTCGAATTTGAGGTAGCAGCATTGGTTACAGGTAGGGCAGAAGTAAAAACATATCATAATTGATTTGCCCTCCCCTATTTGATTTCTGTGTCACCATCCCGCATGACGAGAACCTCGTGAAAGCTGAGAAAGAGAAACAAATCAAGTATCTTGACTTAGCACACGAGGTTGTCGACATGTGGAATGTGGACTCGGCGATCATTGTGCCGATTGTCGTTACGGCCAACGGCCTGATGGCCAAGAGCCTCGACGACCATCTGTCGAGGCTGTCATTGGGCGGTTGGATCAAAGGTCTGATACAGAAGGCAGTACTCCTCGATACGGCTCGCATTGTGAGGAGGTTCCTGTCTCTGGAGCCCTAACCACCGGTAGCTTGGACCCTGTTCCCGATGCCGGCGGACAACCATTATTTTTTATATTTTTAAATGTTTTTTTTTTTTATGATTTGTTTTTATAAAGAAATATTTAAAAATGTAAATTTAAAATGTGTACATATTTGAATAAACAAAATATTTAAAACAGCTGAATTCTACGATTCACCATGTTATTAAAAATGTTTTGAGCAGTGAGGTTCTTCGTGGTCAATTTGCTCTTCAACTCTAAATTTTTTTTTCAAAGAAAGCGTGTATATCCATCGCGAAATCAATGAATCTTTAATTTATAGCAATACAAATAACAATTGTATCGATGTTTGGGTCAGTGGGTCGTCTTAGCGGCGGAGTTGATTTTTGACTAAATCACTCTTTACCGTACACTTCAGTTAACCAAACTATAAACAACCATAATCAATCTCTATTTTAAGTTTACTTTAGTTTAAAAGGGGATTCCCCGTACCATAAATTGCAATATAGCCCATATGGCCATTATGTACCATAATTAATTGGGAATCCCCTCTGCATCACAGATATTATGATAAAATAGACCCATCGCTTCATGTGATGGCGCTTCAAATGCCATCTATACACAGAACAAAGAATTATTATAATATGAAATGAATTTCACAAACTGTGGTATGTTCGGAATAGTTGAGATACCTATCGCAATTTTATTTTTTATCTCAAGCTATGAATAAACAGTTTAATTATAATAATTTATCTTAGTTTTTGGTATTTTTAAGGTAGGAGGGCATTGTGATTTCAAGGTAGGGCATTGCCTCACAATGGCCCCCCCTAGCTTCGGCCCTGTTTTTAGGGTTCCGTACCCAAAGGGTAAAAACGGGACCCTATTACTAAGACTCCGCGGTCCGGCTGTCTGTAGCTAGGCAGTTGAATATTTCACAGATGATGTTTTTCTGTTGCCGCTATAACAACAAATACTAAAAACTGAATAAAATAAATATTTAAGTGGGGCTCCCATACAACAAATGTGATTTTATGCCGTTTTTTTGCGATAATGGTACGGAACCTTGAACCTTTCGTGCGCGAGTCCGACTCGCACTTGGCCGGTTTATTTTTGCACGGCAAATGTGAGTGAGTGTGAGACAATTTCGCCCGAAAGCTTGACGGAGTAACTACGTTTGTTTTGTGCTACAGTGTTTAAAAATTTAAAGTTTTACATGAGATTGAAGCGTCAGGTATGTACTATATTTTTATAATATGTTATTGCCACATCTACAATCATCAAGGCCTTCTAGATTTCTAGATGATTGTTAACTTTTTATTTCGTTTTACATTTTTTTTGTTTTTTTAATTTCTTACGACTTATTTCCGGGCCTACGTTGTCCTCCCATATCTAAGTACTAATGCTGTAACATGGAAATATTATAAAACCAAACCATTTTTAAAAGAGTAACCATGGAGTTTCTTGCCGGTTCTTCTCCATAGGAAACGACTAACCCGAACGCCGGTTCGGGTTAGTCGTTTCCTATGGAATTTGAAAATTACTTATAAAACGTCGACAAAAGGTCGGCACCTTTTGTTGACGTTTTATAAGCGCCCATGTAGGCCTATGTAAAATAAAGAAAAATTGATTTGATTTGATTGATCGAGAACCAAATAGGTAGGTACGTAGGGAAATGCTATGCTAAACAATAACGCTTATCGTGTAGGTATTTTTGGTTGCTAAATGTATTTGTTTTTTTTCAATTTCACATCAATTAAGGCTTAGCAGGCATTGCGATTTTTATACATAATAATAACAAAGCGGGGAAAACCATATCATCATCATCATCAATCATCAATATCATCAATCATCAATATACATATACATATACATATAAAATAAATCTGTAGAAAAGTAGGTAATTTTTGTACATCGAAAATATTTCCAAAAAAAATAGCCAGGGTGTTGAAGGATAACCAACAGAACCTATTTCCGGCATTTTTGGAATTTTTGTCTGTTTATCTGTTTGTCTGTTTATTTGTGCACGCATCACGTGAAATGTACGAAACCAATGTAAATAAATTTTATACATAAACATTGTGCGTAACTTGAAGAATTACTTAGTTTTTGTTTCATCGCAATCGGTTCACTCTATCAAAAGTTAGATGGATTTAAAGTGTTCAAGAAGTAAAATTATCACACACGCAATTCAGATACTCGGACAGTTTAACTCGATATTCGATAGATGGCGTTGTGCATTTGAAGTCATTTTCTGAATGGCGGTGTTAAGATTCTCCGCGAAAGAATGATGACTATATAAACAAAAATGGTAGGTAGGTAAGTAGGGTAGGGTTGGCAGACAGATGACGGAAGCGAAGCCGCGGGCACAGCTAGTAGTTAGGTAATAAATGTTAAATGTAAGTATATTGTAGGTATGTCGAATATAACTAGTTTACAATATAGACACATTTTATTGTTGACACTCACTTTAATTGTAATCTTCTTGGCTAATTGTTGTGTGACATTAGTTTATTTTCAAATGTTAGATAAAAGTGGTTTTGTACGACTGATCTACGTACATGCTCGACGAATTGCTGACCAGGTACAACTACATAATATTATTTAAGCAGTACTAGCTTTTTTCCCGTAGCTTGGACCCGTGGCCCACTGCAGGACCCGTTGAAGTCGGGATGAAAAGTAGCCTATGACACTCAGCGGTAGTGTATTTATTTATGTGTAGTCCGGGTTTTAAAGTCTTCAAATCACCATCGGCAATTTTTCACCGATTTCACCGTCAATTGTGGACCGATCTTTTTTTTTTTGGAAGGTATCGGCTTTAAATTTGATGAAGATCTGATGAAGAAATTCGGCGATATTTAACGGAACTCTTCAAAAAGTCTGCCAAAAATCTAGATCCGTTTAGCCGTTCTGGCGTGTTTGAGTAACAAACATACATCCAGAAGTTGACCACGAACTAGGTGCCACAACAAAAAAGAGAAAATAAAACCTTTTTTTCAAAAAACACTACCGACCCCCAGTCAAAACACTTCAAAGCGAAAAACAACTTTAGATTTTGGAAGTAGGTGTCAAAAAACGAAGAAACGAAACCATAAGCACCAACTTCCGAAACCGAAATCATATCTCAATCCGCAGTGCCTTCAATTGGAAATCGGGT
The DNA here is from genome assembly GCA_948252205.1 of Orthosia incerta. Classification (NCBI taxonomy): domain Eukaryota; kingdom Metazoa; phylum Arthropoda; class Insecta; order Lepidoptera; family Noctuidae; genus Orthosia; species Orthosia incerta. Next base: position 24,139,562 of record OX411748.1, read on the forward strand.
GCATTTTTTTTGCAAAAAAGAAAAATGATCTAAATATTGGCCACACCTCACACGAAAGAAGAAAAAGAAGATAAAAAAAGAGTTCTAAGCTCCAAATTCCCGGGGTTTTTACCCTCCTTGTCCTGGTTAGCAGATTTTAGAGATGGCAATCCTAATTGTGTTTAATTGTCTCTGACCGGTTATTTTCGTTAATCTTACCTCCCACGTTGGTATGCACAGTGGTTATTGCGAGATAAGCTGACTGTTGCGGTCTGTTTTATTTATAAGTAGGTATGTTTTTACATATTTGCTGATCTAGAAATAAATCAAACGTAAAACTGTCATGATCAGCAGCGTATTTTGCGCCAGAGTTCAATATTTGTTATGGACGAAGTCCGTACGGTCCGGTTCAACACTATCCGAGGACTGTCGACTCTGCTTAAAACCTTTGTAGCATGTCTACATGCCTTAATCTTTTATCTTTGGTTTTATTTACGTTGTGGTATCATGAAGATCTATAGAATTCGAACCTCAATAGATGATGTGCGTTAAACAATTTTACCTTTATCATGAAGCGTATAAAGCGCGCGTGCTTTTTCCGTATAAAGTATGTGAGAAATTCGGAACTCATAATAAAACTGAATTGGATACTAGCCAACTCGTTACAGCAGTGGCGGATTTACACATTTGCCGCCAGTAGGCTATTTAAATTCTGCCTCCTGCACTGATCTCTACAATTCGATATAGATGTTCACAATCTTTTTCATTAAAATAAAAATTGTCGATGAAATTGCAACTTTAGGAATTGTGCACTATCCTCCTTATTACATCAGCTTTTTCCCGTAAGTACTATGTGATTGTGTTGTGAACTTGTACATTGATGTGTCATTTCCTAGATTATTTTTACAACCCACGAATTAACAAACACCCAATTCTGTACCATCTCAAACTTGTACCTGCATTGCTAGCAAATAAATAATTCTGATTCTGATTCTGAAGATTACACATGAAATAGTTTCTGGGTATATTTCTGAGCTAAGAAAAGCTCAATCGTGTACTACTTATAAGGGGTATAGGGTTTATCGGGTACGGTATGCCTTAAAACTACTGACACAGTATGAACACAGCTTACACAATATAATGTTTTTATTGCACTTACAGTTTAAAAACAATACGAACAATACTCTATTAAATTATCTGCTGGTCTATTCTGTAAACATCTCAATAGAAAACTAATACTACCACTAAATTACTACTACTACTATATGCTAATTTATTTTTAATTGTACCTCATGTACCTAAGTGACTATTGTTTTAATGAGAATAAAGATATTTAAACTGATCTGCTATATCTAAGTTTGGATACATGTTTTCCAAATTCTAAAAGGCTTTTTCCGTCAGGGTCGATGGCGACAACTTAATCTTTTTGACAGATATGATCGTTAAATCTTTTGTAGGTATCCTGCCGTTTTTCTAACTCGAACACGAGTCTATCTATGAGGACGAGAAATGTGTTGACCCTGAAAGTGTCACTTGCATTCATTATTTTCTTAATCGGGTGTTTCATCAAATCTTTTTTCCTTTCAGTTGTTTATTGCCCATCTCTTTTGTATATTGCTTCTATATTTTTAATTCCATCGCCCTTTCTTCGAAATACTTGAAATTCTCTCGTTAAGCTACGTAAAACTTACAGAGTGATTCGTAATGATCGGTAACAAATCTACGGTAGAAGCCTGAATATTCACCTTGTTCGTTCTTTCCAAAAAAACATTCCACACAACAACCATTACCACCGTTTCCATTTTTTCCAAATTCATAAGTATCTCTTGAACTCAATGCCTGTTGTAGGCATATGCTCCACACAGCATATGCCTACAACAGGACCCCGCTTGGCTCTTCGGCATCCGCGCTCGTGCTGTCAATTCAGCCAGACACTCTTAGCGAACGGTCATTTCATTCGTTCACCGCACTGCACCGCAAGTACCGCAACCCAAATACGACTACGCAAATACGTAGTACAAAAAAATATGTAAATGGTGAAACATATTACACGTTGATTGAATTGTGTGAGTGGAATTAATAACTTTAGGTATTTAATAGCGTTTTTATTATTTCCATAAGACAAAAATATGCCCAGATTTGCCGCCTCCTAAAATCTGCCGCCCTAGGCTCCAGCCTACTCAGCCTGCTGGTAAATCCGCCACTGCGTTACTGCAAGTAACAGATAAGCCTAGCAATAACTAATTATTGGTACCTAGTTGCACTCATCGAATCCGTTACTTGCTGGTCAAGCGATCTATGTCACCCGTATCAATATGGACAATCAATGCACTTTCATTTCATTCATAGTTAATTAGTGCTACAACTACTAATTTGACAGAAAAATTGTTGTTTCAAATGTTGGTTTCGTAGCTGACTGACCATACCGAAACAATATTTAAGGTAATAAGGTCAGCAACAAAATTCGAACAGCCACGCCAAGTTCATTTTACAGGTTTAACATTTTTCCCTGGTTATAAAGTAAAACATACACTACAGTACACTACATTTAAATTTTAACCATTTAATTGACTATCCAATAAATGGTGTTTACTATCGAGAATTCCTAGAATATGGTACAGAAGTAGCAACGGCAAATAGGAACGCGAACACACAAAAAATTTATATGTATACGGTCGAATTGAGAAACCTCCTCATTTTTGGAAAGTTGGTTAATTAAGGGCAGGTAGCCTGACTTTTACATATCTTTGATTCATTTTTAAACAAACAAATAGTGATAGTTTAAATTCAAAAAAAAAAATATATCGTAGTTTACTACATGTACTTTTCATTTCTGAGATTCAAAACATGATATCGAAAACTTCGCTCGATCAAAAAAAAACTGAAAAGGACTCTAAAAGGATGTTTTTTTGATCATTTTTCTGGAAGATTATGAAAGATTCATTACCTAAAACACATACCTAAAAAAAGTTAACAATCTGTAGAACTTTATTCTCATGGTAGAATTTATAAAATAGTTTAATTGTTTTAATAATAAAATTATATATAACACAGCGGCCGCCGTACGGCTCTTCAGTCAAGTTCAGTCACCCGCGAGGCCAAGACGAGGCAGGACCTATGCCAGTTTTGCTCTTGCTCGACTTCTCGCTAATCTATCGACCGATTTACTATGAGACCACAGTGTAACAGAATCAGTAGGTTAGAAAATGTTTTAACAGACTTCAAAGTAGATCGAAATAGTCGTCATGGGTGTATTTTATTTTGTTTTTTTGGGTTATACTTATTAGTCAAAATAAAAATAATAATTGCGAATATTAGTCAAAATTAAAATTCAAAATGGCGCGGACCGAAATTTTTGTTTTTTTTTGTCATGGGTATCATTTTCATGGTTTTTGGGGTCACTAAATTCTAATATGGGGTCAAAATAAAAATACAAGGAAACCATGGAAATAACTCCCATGACAAATATTTCAAAAATTTCGGTCGACGCCATCTTGGATTTTCATTTTGTCCCCATATTTGTAAAAAGCTACCCCAAAACCATGAAAAGACACCCATGACGAAAATGTTGGCAATTTCGATCGGCGTTATCTTGTATTTTGAATCTATTTAAAAAAAAATAAACGTTTTTTTTTATGATTGTGTTTATTTAGTCCATCCGTTTATGTTTTTAAAAATATAGATAGATAGTCAAATAATTGAATAAAATACATTTTAAGGCATTTTTTCAAACTATAATATTCACAGATTTATTTAAAACAAAACACTAAAAAACTTCGTTATTACTACGCATTGTAATACAACAAACGGTTTAGCATCAACTCTCTTATTTTATTAAATTTTAAAAACAATAGTAAAATACGCCTTCTGTACCCAACTTTACTGTGACACTTTAGTTTTACTTATAGCAGTCATTAAATTGCGACAACACTAAAGAGTCGACGAGAGTAATCCTGAACTTTTCAGAGATACACTCTCTTAGGCCATAGAGCACTTTAAGCCTGTAAAAGGCATTTCTGATTAGTTTTTATATGGTAAGATTAGTATTTATATGGTCAATGTACTGGACGGGCGTTCTCATGTTGGGTGGAACTAAAGCGAAGTCCAAGCTGAGCCGCTGGCGTCCTGCACCTGTAGGTTCCGGCTGCTGCGTCAGTTGTGTGAAGTATGGTGGGATGGAAGTTACTGGTCTATTGTTGTTTTATGGGCGAAGAAGGTGGAGATAAATAAAAGACTCTTTAACTATTATGACGACTGGCGAACAATACTATATGCGAACGTACGAATGCTAGATGTAAACTATCCGAATATTGATGGACTCGAACTGCTCTCGTCTGTGACTAGAGCCGAACTGTCTTCAGCGACGACTAAAACTGAACTGCCCGAATGCCAGATGTGAACTGGCCGAGCACTGGATCCGAACTGTCTTAATGGCGAGCGCGGTGCTCTTTATCTACCTACAGCCGTGTATTTCTCGATCGTTCCTATTACTTTATTATTTACTTTACTATTGATTCACTATTCTAAATCAATGTTCTAAACACTATTGTCTTTCAATCATAATTAACGTACTGTCATTACACTATTTACACTAACACTGAACACTCTGTCGCGAACAGTCAATGAACGTAGATCGCTGTCCAAAAGAAGACCAAGATTCCTCACCTTTGCAACTCTTTCAACCATCGCTCCATCGATAAGTATCTCCGGTCATGGCTAATCACGAGTTCGCGTGGTGTTTACTTCCCAGAACAATATATTTCGATTTATTAGGATTAAGGACCAAATTGTTATTTTGCGCCCATTCAGAAACCGCAGCGAAATCCTGATTTATTAACTCCACGGCATTTTTAATGTCATTCGGGTAAAATGAGTAATAGATTTGAGTATCATCAGCGTACAAATGCACTTTACAGAATTTTATGTGTTTGCAAAGATCGGCGGTTTACAGAATAAACAGTAACGGACTCAAAACTGAACCCTGTGGCGTTCCCCGTTTAACATCTCCCACTACGGAGGAGGTTTCCCCGCCGTCAACGTTTTGAGTAACCACATATTGTTTCCGATGCATCAAAAAAGACGCAAACCACTCTCGTGCTGACGGTGAGATTCCGTAAAAAGCCATCTTTGCCAACAGCAATTCAACATTTATGCATTCGAATGCCCTGGAAAAATCCAACAAAACGAGAATTGTACTTTTGCCAGCATCGGACTCTGAGAGTATATCGTCTGTCACATGGGCCAGTGCCGTGTCAGACCGCTACGAAAGCCCGACTGGACATTAGGTAATATAATTATTACTTTCCAAGTAAGACGTTAACTGTGCACATACTGCTCTTTCCACTAGTTTTGACGCAACCGCAAGAATGCTGATCGGGCGGAGATCTTTGTAGTTTTCAATCGTGCTACTCTTTGGTAAGGGCTTTACTTTTGCCATTTTCCAAGCTTCGGGGAAAACACTAGATGTTAGCGATTCATTAATAATGTTGCATATAATAGGTATGGTGCCGGACGTAAAGAATTTCACCATCCCATGTCTTCCCGTGGGTGTCGTAAGAGGCGACTAAGGGACAAACCAGAGAATGGGCAGCAGCGTTCTCTGTGCTTCTACAACAACCATACTGCGATCGCCAACCCGCCTGCCAAGCGTGGCGATTATGGCAAAAACCCCCCATGAATAGCACAAATAAAAAATGGCCCCTAGTGCCCGGCAGCCTGCCTACCCTCGACTACGGTAGCGGTCGAGGTTACGGCATGGCAAGGGGTGCCAAGAATCTCCGGACGGGATCCGGCTACCCAAAAAATCACCGACGACTGTACCTGGCTACGTACAACACGCGTACACTTCGGACCGACGAGAAGATCACCGAACTCGAAGAGGAATTGAGCAGGTTGCGATGGAGTATTGTAGGGTTATCTGAAGTCCGAAGAGAGGGGGAGGACTCGATAATCCTCAAATCCGGTAACCTGCTCTATTTCCGAGAGGGTGACCGGCAGTCCCAGGGTGGTGTCGGGTTTATCGTCCACAGGTCCCTTGTGAACAACGTGGTGAAGATCGAGAGTGTGTCGACCAGGGTGGCGTGCCTTATACTCAGAATATCCTCAAGATATTCGCTGAAGGTCATACAGGTCTACGCCCCAACCTCGGCACACCCCGACGACGAGGTAGAGACCATGTATGAGGATATCTCCAGAGCCATGCATGGTTTCAAAACTCACTTCACCGTTGTCATGGGCGACTTCAACGCAAAACTGGGCAAACGAGACGAGGATGAGCTGCAAGTGGGGCAATTTGGAGTTGGACGACGGAACCACTGGGGTCACCTACTGGCCAGTTTTATGGAGAAGGAGGGCCTCTTTATGATGAACTCCTTCTTCAAAAAGCGTGAACACAGGAAGTGGACCTGGCAGAGCCCCGATGGTGCAACAAAAAATGAGATCGACTTCATCATGTCAACCAAGAAGCAAATGTTCAATGATGTCTCTGTGATCAATTCGGTGAAAACCGGGAGCGATCACCGCATGGTGAGAGGCACATTGAACATTAATATTAAGCTTGAAAGGTCTCGACTGATGAAGTCCACGCTCCGTCCAGCACGGATCCAGCTCCAAAACCCCGAGAGCTTTCAGCTCGAACTCCAAAATCGTTTCGAGTGCCTAGGGAGCTCCGTGGACGACTACGCCGACGGGTTCGTGGAAGCTGTCCATACGGTCGGGTCTAAGTTTTTCAAGACCCGTCGTACAGATAGAACCAAAAAGCTCTCTGATTCTACCCTCAAGCTTATGAAGGAGAGGCGTGAGTTGATTCTGCAGTCTTCAGATGAGGCGTGCAAATACCGGCAGCTCAATAGACAGATCTCTAAATCCTTGAAAAGAGACCTCCGCCGCTTTAATACCGAGCGTATTAAAGAGGCGATTGAGCGAAATAAAGGCTCCAAGGTTTTTTCAAGGGATCTGGCTATTGGGCAAAGCCAGCTCACGAAACTGAAGACCGATGATGGCAGGATCGTATCCGCCAAACCAGAGCTTCTGAGGGAGATCGAGAGATTCTATGGGCAGTTGTACACATCAATCAGCAAGCCCGTTGCGAATCTAGCAAACGACCCAAGAGCTAGATTGACCCGACACTATACCGAAGATATTCCGGACGTCAGCCTGTACGAGATTGGGATGGCTCTGAAACAGCTTAAAAACAACAAGGCGCCGGGTGATGACGGAATCACGGCTGAACTCCTGAAGGCGGGTGGAAAACCGGTCCTTAAGGCCCTTCAGAAGCTGTTTGATTCCGTCATACTCGAGGGCAAAACGCCACAGGCATGGTGCAGGGGTGTGGTGGTACTCTTCTTCAAGAAGGGCGACAATGCCCGGCTGAAGAACTATAGGCCCATCTCACTTCTTAGCCATGTCTACAAGTTGTTTTCAAGAGTCATCACGAATCGTCTCGCGCGCAGGTTTGACGATTTCCAGCCTCCCGAACAAGCCGGATTCCGAAAAGGCTTTAGCACCGTAGACCACATACATACGCTGCGGCAAGTTATACAGAAGACCGAAGAGTATAACCTGCCTCTCTGTTTAGCGTTTGTGGACTACGAGAAAGCCTTCGATTCGATCGAGACTTGGTCTGTACTGCAGTCTCTCCAACGGTGCCAGATCGACTACCGGTACATTGAAGTGTTGAAGTGTTTGTACAAGAACGCCACTATGTCAGTCCGTCTTCAGGATCAGATCTCGAAACCAATTCTTCTCCAGCGCGGCGTGAGACAGGGAGACGTCATTTCTCCGAAACTGTTCACTGCTGCGCTGGAGGATGTCTTCAAGGTTCTGGATTGGAGAGGGCTTGGCATCAACGTTAATGGCGAGTACATCACTCACCTTCGGTTTGCCGACGATATAGTGGTCATGGCTGAGACCATGGAGGACCTCAGTGCGATGCTCGATGACCTCAGTAGAGCTTCCGAAAGAGTGGGTCTTAAGATGAACATGGAAAAAACCAAGGTGATGTTGAATGGCCATGTTGCACCCACTCCTATCAAGGTCGGGGACTCTACACTCGAAGTTGTGGACGATTATGTCTACCTGGGCCAAACGATCCAATTGGGTAGGGCCAATTTCGAGAAAGAGGTCAACCGTCGAATCCGACTCGGCTAGGCAGCGTTCGGGCAGTTGCGCGGTATCTTCTCGTCCAACTTACCACAGTGTCTCAAGACGAAAGTCTATGACCAGTGTGTGTTGCCAGTGATGACATATGGCTCTGAGACGTGGTCGCTTACAATGGGCCTTATCAGGAAGCTTGCAGTCACTCAAAGGGCAATGGAGAGGGCTATGCTCGGAGTTTCCTTGCGTGATCGAATCAGAAATGTGGAGATCCGCAAGAGAACCAGGATTACCGACATAGCCCGAAGAATTGCCAAACTAAAGTGGCAGTGGGCAGGGCACATTGCTCGAAGAACGGATGGCCGATGGGGTCGAAAAGTTCTGGAATGGCGACCGCGAACCGGAAGACGATACGTTGGAAGGCCTCCCACCAGGTGGACCGATGACCTGGTTAAGGTTGCGGGCAGGCGCTGGATGCGAGACGCACGGGATCGGTCAATGTGGCGACGCCTGGGGGAGGCCTATGTCCAGCAGTGGACGTCTTTCGGCTGAAATGATGATGATGATGATGATGATATAATAGGTAAAGTATGCGGTAACGTTATAGTGTCATGACCCGTAGCATTAGTACATAAGTCACGCAGAATTTTAAGTACCTGTTCATCACTAAGTTCCTCAAATTTAAAATCACTGTCATTAAACCTATTCTGGATGAAATAATTATATGTATCAATTACCCGGTACGTCCAGAAAGTTGTTTATATTATCTGGGTCATTTATGTTATCCGGTAGGTATGTGCGGTAGCGATGGACTGTCATTGACCGACGTGCGTTTTAAAGAAGTCTACATTTCATAAGGTTGTTTGACATTCTCATTGACATAGAACGCGAAGAAGGCTTTTTTTTTCTCGCTTAACCGAAACGTTTGCGAGATTACGGAGACTTCTGTAGTAGTCCCAGTGGACATCGAGCTTATTAGTCTTTCGTGCTTTATTCAATGTAGCGTCCCTTAGTGACATATTTTTTTAATTACTTCAGTGAGCCACGGCTGAGGTTGCCTTTTTAAACGGATTCGACGTACTGGCGCATGTTTATCATAAAGAGCAAGCAGTGATTTATTAAAAAAAAAGCTCGACTTTATCGTTTATGTTACAGTCATCATCAGCTTGTGATTGTGACCACGATACGTCGGTTAGATCTGCTAGAAACTCATATTCATTTATTATAAAATTAGAGGTTTTTTTTGGCCTTCTGATAGCAAATTCTGATATAATTAAAGCGTGGTCACTTATAGCAAAGTCTCTGATCGTGCAGTAATTCGCGTGGGCTCTTGAACCAATTGCTCCAGGCTATGATGCTTAAAAACGTAAGCAGTTCAATAGCGCGGGCATTTTCAAGGTGCAATAAATCAACATTAAAATCAGTCAGGATTATCAAATGATTGCAATAGCCAAAGACACTTACCGACTCGCTGAGTGCGTCGGTAGCGCTAGTCACAGATACTGACTTTTCTTTGGACAGGGGTCTACTTTCAGATTTCCAAAAATACACTGAACGTGCAGGGCCGTTCATTTAAATATGATGCGGCTTGACATAAAAAGGCAAATCTGACGAAGATTTGTTAAGAACGTGCCAAACCTTGCCTTAGTGCCACAGTTTGACAGGTCTTTAGGCTAAGCTAGAGCTTGCCACCTTGCCACCTAGAGGAAGCGGGTGATTAGTTTAGTCTTCTTTGAATAAGAAGATGCCTTTGCCCGGCAGTGGAACAGTTACAGCTTGTTATTATTTTGAGGAAAACAGTTTTGTATTTACTATAATGATGGAAAAGTGTATAAAGTTGTTACAGGGGCGCAGACTAGTCTAGTTATTACAAGAGGTACTCTGATCAAGACAGTGGAATAAACAAATCCTGTAGTGTAAACATTTCTACTAAAATAGTGATCGTTCCAAATTATAAAACGATACCATTAAGGCTGGCCGCATACGTACGTTTTCCGCATTCCGAATGCGGCAGTCAATGTATTTTATTAGCGTACGGTGCATTCGGGTTTCCGAATTCGGAATACAGATTCGGTATTCCGTGAACCCAGCGCAGACGTTAGTTTTTCCTATTCGGAATTTTCACGAACGCGCCGGCTGGCATTCGATACGTACGTACGGAAAGTGTTCCGTTCGAAAAAAAACGGACGTGTGCAGCAGTCAATATATTTTATTAACGTACGGTGCATTCGATTTATGAATTCGGAATACAGATTCGGTATTCCGTGAACCCAGCACAGACGTTAGTTTTTCCTATTCGGAATTTTCACGAACGCGCCGGCTGGCATTCGATACGTACGTACGGAAAGTGTTCCGTTCGAAAAAAAAACGGACGTGTTGTGTGGCAGTCAATGTATTTTATTAGCGTAAGGTGCATTCGGGCGGCCCGCCTTAAGCTTTTATTCACGTTTATTTTTAAACAAATGACATGGCTATTTATACATGTTCTTTTGTTAACAACAAGATTCTAAACTTCTACAGTTGTATGTTTGTTCACATATCTTACTTTCCTACAAAAGATGCATAACACACGATCTTTTTTTTTCAGGTATCATTCAGCTGAGCAATCTTCCGCAATTGTTGTAGAAAAGTGCAACGGAATCGCATTTGAATGCCTATTGTGACGTAAATACGCCAAAAAATAGTTTTGTTATAGAGATACGGCGCGATATTGCGTGAACTAAACTAGAGATGTGGTCGGTGCTAAGCGTGTTGTTTGCGCTCGTGAGCGTTAATTATGCGCTGCTGGAAGGCCCCAATGTCTGTACTAGACAAGAAGCGTGAGTATAGATTTATCTATATCTGTTTTAAATACAAGAATATTTTATTTTGTTTTCAAGACTACTTTGTAAAAGCGTCCGTGAGTGAAGCTAGCTATTTTTAAGGATGTGTACTTCTTACCCGACTGCCGAAGGAGGAAATACTGAAATTGCCTTGTTTATCAGTCTATGTATGTATGTATGTGGCGTTCTAGAGACCAAACGCGTTAGTCGATTTTGATGATTCTTAATTTAGTTTCTTAGTCAATCGATTCGTCTTAACCCCGCGAGTATCAAGCTGGGAACAAATAATCGGACGCGGCTGACGGACGCGACTGACAGCCGCTACTTAAAGAGTATCTGGGTAATGAATGTGTGTGAATGAATGCATTGTGCAAACCATCGGACGTAAGTTGCGGACGTGACCTTGGGCGTTCGGAAGTCCGATAGAGATCTGGCGCGCTGGATGTTTGTGTCAGCCGAAAACGTCCGCGGACGGTGTGCACGGGGTACGGGACGCGTCCGAGCGTCAGAACAACTCAGACTACGCGATATCTCGCACGTATAAAAATACAAAAAAAAAAATGGAAGAAAAATATATCGAGTGTGTTCGCAGCAGAGAATTGCGTCCTCACTTTTACTACTCGACATGTTTCTTCTAAGTAAACATAATCATCGTTGAATAAGCTATATTGTCAAAGACAAAGACAAAGACAAAGATATTTTATTTCAAGTAGGCCACCAAGCGGCACTTTTGAACGTTAAAATAATAATAATTGATTCTACCGTGCATTCGGAAAGTAGCTTGTAATGGAGAAGAATGCACAAGAAACTCCATACTTACTCTTTAAAAAAAAAAAAATACAATATTTAGGTACATAAGTACATACCTTGATGAATGAAATTGAGTTTATACAATTACAAATATACTTATACAGTCTTCAGAAGGTCCAACAATAATTCAAAACAATAATGTTCCGCATATCACTTGTTTTTGCGGCCTAGTGGCTGTGGAGCTGGACTAGCATTTAGCCAAGCATTTTTATCAGTGATGTAATCCCCCAACTTATAATATGCCAGCCTGCATAGTGTGCGTTTTATGCAAGTTTTAAATTTCGTCTCATTCTCACGTACATGATGTTTTCATAAATATATTGACAAGGAACTGTCATGATGTTAATGTCCTTAAACAGTTCCCTTAGAGAATCGCGCCGGCGAAGATTGTATATCGCTCTGATGGCTCGTTTTTGCAGAATAAAAATTGACTCAATGTCTGCAGCCCTTCCCCATAGTAAGATACCGTAAGACATTATACTATGAAAATAACTAAAATAGACTAGTCTGGCGGTATCCACATCCGTTAACCGACGAATCTTTCCAACAGCATAAGCCGCCGAACTCAGCCGCCCCGCAAGGGATACCAAATGAGGACCCCATTGCAACCCCGAGTCTAGCGTGATCCCCAGGAAAACCGTTTTATCGACGAATTCTAGCTTCTCCTTGTTTAATATAATGTCACAATCAGTACTTTTGACATTCGGCAAGGAAAATTTTACGCACTTGGTTTTTTTACCATTTAAAACTAAATTATTGGCAGTGAACCAATCCTGAACCTGCCGTAGCGCGTTATTTACGTCGTCAACCTGACAAGTACGTCTATTTATTTTAAAAATTAAAGATGTGTCATCAGCAAATAACACCATGTTAAGTTTGTTTTCCAATAAACGGGGTAAATCGTTAATGTACACTAAAAATAAGAAAGGACCTAAAATTGAGCCCTGGGGTACACCCATTTTAACGTTTAACCCGGACGAATTCACACCGTTTATTTGAACTAATTGCTGTCTATCATTCAAATAAGATTTAACCAAACTTAACGCTGATTGACCTAGCCCGTAATGCTCAAGTTTCAGAAGTAATGTTTCATGATTAACGCAATCAAACGCCTTCGACAGGTCGCAGAAGATACCTATGGCATCCTGCGAATCTTCCCACGCATCAAAGATGTGTTTTAATAGAGCGACACCAGCGTCAGTTGTACAACGTCCTCTGGTGAAACCATACTGTCTATCATGCAAGATGTTATTCGTATTAAAATGAATGAGCATTTGATTTAGCATTATCCTCTCAAAAACCTTGCTGAAAACCGGCAACACGGATACTGGTCTATAATTATTTGTGTCTTTACTGTCCCCGGATTTAAAAAGTGGTATAACCTTACTATATTTCATTAGATCCGGAAAAACGCCTTGATCCACACACAAATTGAAAGTCAACGCCAAGTACGGCGCTATAGTCTGAATTATGGAGGTACAAGCTTTGATGGACATTCCCCACAGATCTTCAGTCGGTTTGATCTTGATTTGCTTAAAAGCTTTTATTACTGTCATGGGGTTTATATGTGAAAAGTTAAATACAATCGGGCAGGCTGAAACGTTCGCGTTTAATAATCCAAAAGCAAGCGAGGGCGAAGAATTTAAAGTTTCAGTAGTTTTAATTGGGATGTTGGTAAAGAAATTAACAAATTCTTGCGCAACTTTTTTGTTATCTCTAATAAGTCCGTGTGTGGTCTCAAGCGTGTAATCACTACTATTTCTTTTATTCCTATTCGTTTCATTGTTTATAATCTTCCAAACCGTCTTGATTTTATTTTCTGCTAATTTAACCTTATTGCTAATGTACAAGACCTTAGCTGCCTTGCAAGTATTTTTAAAAATTCTTGAGTAAGTAGCAACATACTTATTAAACGTTTCAGTGTTAATACAGGGCTTAAGGCCATATAGCTCGTAAAGTCTTTCCCTACTTTTTCTAAGTCCTGTAGTCGCCCAGTCACTGAATAAAAACTTAGGGCATATAGTTTTAGTTTTCTTCTTAAAAGTGTTATTGAACTCTTTTTGAACCACTGAGAAAACTTCATCATACAAAATATTACCATCATTCACTGTGAGGTCCTGGTTGCTTAACTTACTGATTAAAGTGCTGTTAAATTTATTTAATTTACCGGATGTTATTGGTCTTGATTGAATCTGCACTTGTTTTATTAGCATAATGGACTCAAAGGCTACCAGTAGCCCACTATGATCCGAAGGCAGATAATTTATAATGGCCTTGTCCAAGTAGTTGCAGCTACAAAAAACATTATCAATACATGTAGCAGAAGTCAGTGTAGTTCGGGTTGGTTCCATAAACACATGTGACAAATTAAATGATTTAAAGAGATTTACTAACCTACTGCTGTCTGAATTATCTTCTAGAATATTAATATTAAAGTCACCACAGACAATTATTAGTTTATTACCCATTGCAAGTTTTGCCAAAACATCTTCCATCACTGACTCGAATATAGAGTAGTTCTTATAATTAGGGGGTCTGTAAACGCACACTATGACATGCTTATCCAGCTCAACACAGGACAGTTCAACACTATGTTCAACTGATAGGTCTACTATATCTTTACGAGGTTTTGATTTAATACCATTTTTAATTAATATAAGTGAACCCCCACGCAACATAATATTTCTGTTAAAACAACTGCCCACAGTATAATTTTCATAATTGATTAACATTGCATAATCTTTCAGCCAATGCTCAGTGAAACAAACAATTTCATACTTAGATTTTTCTAAAAACAGTTCGATTTCCAATTCCTTCGAAGAAAAACCCTGAATATTCTGATGGAATAATTTCAGAGAATTCTGCTCAGACCTTTTTTTCAAATTAAATTTTTGCGAGCAAGAAGGTACCTTTTTGATGGTGGATATACTCGTAACTACACCGTTATTGGTACCCTCCCTTGTCCTATCAACTAGTTTAAAGAATAAATATTAATAGCATTTTTGCTAACGTTATTCAAGGTATTGACCATAATATTTAAATTAGTACTATTACTAATATCAATAATAACTGGATACTTCGACATACTACTTATGTCTGAGTTTAATGTATAAGATAATAGCCGAGCTATTTGATGTCTTACCCTAAGAGGCAGATACAAAGTATCGCCTGTCGACTTTAATTTACCAACAAAAATGTTGATGTCAAAAAAAACTAGTTTATCACTATAGTGACTCACAAGAAAGTGCAGATGCTTATTAAGCATGTGAATGTGATTATTTTGTCTATTTGACAATTTATCCAAGTAAGGGAAGGCACACAAAATAATTTTATTGTAATTTAACTTTAACATCTCTTTTACACACTCAGTGATGTCATCTTTTTTTACTTTTATACTGTTACCTACAAAAACAGTTATTTTGGTATCTGGTTTGTATATATTCTTTGTCACAGATTCCATTATTTGCTTGTATGATGACCCGGGCATGCAATAATTAAAAGTGGAATGACTCTGATTGCCATTCATTAATTTACCTAAACCTTTTCCAACACCATCCGAAAACATAACCGAATGAAAACCTTCTTTTCTATGACTAGATGAAAAGCCAGCACTTTCAGGCCGGTCTAATTGAGGCAAATCTTGTGCTACATTAGAACTGTCTTGTGCGAAGACAGTGTCTTGAGACACCCTCTCAGCTTGGACCGGGTCCTCCGCAGCATCAGGCTGGACTGCAATTTGATTTGAAACTGTCTGGCAGTTACATTGACACATCACTAACTCATTTGCGGCCAAAATGTGTTCTTTAATTTGTAATTTTGAATTTACATATTTATTGTAAAGAGAACTAAGTCTGTTCTCAAGTACCTGGATTTCTGTCTGTAAGCGGTGTGTGTCTATCTCATAGATATTTTTGCTGTCTTCTAATTTAATTTGGTAATTATTTAATTTATTAACTAGGTCAACACGTTCTTTCCTGAGTGGAATATTTTTAATAAAGAATTTGTGTTGTTTCCTAAACTTGTTACAATTTCTAATTATTTTATTTAGTTTTGCATATTTTTTGAGTTTGTTATGACTAACTTTGGAATAGTGCTCGGACGCGACCGCAAGCCGCGTCCCAAACGATTGTGCACACATATCAGTCGCGGCTGTAAGTCGCGTCCGTCAGCCGCGTCAGATAATTTGTTCCCAGCTTCACTGGCTACATTAAAATTGGAAATAGAAAATGGCGGATTTTGGGCGCCATATTGTGCGAGACCAAATTTTTTTTTCTTCCTTACCCATCGTGTGGGGTATCAAAATAAATGGTTTTAAGTGGTGATTTATAACTCTAACTCTCTAAAAATATATAACTCTTATATGTTTAAATGTACAAAATTCTAAAAAAAAAATGACAAAAGGCTTATAAATAAAAAAAATATTAATAAAAAAGTTTATTAAGTTTATTTTAGCATCTCGTGCCTTTGAATCCCTCGCCACACTCAGGTTTCAAAATCAACACTCGCAGTAAAAAACGACTTTGCTCTCTTGTTGCACTAATAACTATTGTATGTAGTAGAAGTAAGTAGGGTGTCTGATGATGTGGTCTTTCGCTGAGCGGCGCTGACACTTAAAAATCCATACAAAATCTAACCTAGAACTGTAGTTTCAGTTAAGGTTACACTAGTCCAAATTTTTTCCATACAAACGTAGTCTAGGGATTATTCCACTGTTTGACGATGTATGTTCAAAATAAAAAGTGATATTAATTTGTCTCATCATTATCTAGCCCCGTATGGAAGCGAAAACGTAAAAAAAGAAAATATTTGGAAGATATGAGCGTCGAAAGTTCCACATTTCGACACTAATTTTAACGCATTTTTGGGCGCAAATAAATACCATAAGAAGACGGAAAATTGCAAAACGGCCTCCATACAGGGATAGATTAGTAGTTCAACAATGCATATAATTTTATTTTGAATAGATAGATTCAGTCGTTTTTTCATGATATCTAGACTACCAAAGGTCTGTTTATAAAATTTCGCGTTCTCGGTTTCGTCCTAAATCATTATCTATTTCGCTACAAATTTGCAAAAGTGTGTATTCGTAAGCGAACTAGCCTATCCTACTGCTCATCACAGCATCTATCTCTTCCGCACGTGTTGTCGGTTGATATAAAATGCATTTTAACCCCGCGCACAAAATAGTTCGTGCCGTTGACTAGTGTACCCTTAAGGATCAAAAGTGCAGTCTACATGCAATGTAAAATTCTTAGAAAATCACATTTAAGATGAAGTTATATGCAGGTCACGTACTTATATTTGCATGATAATGCATTTAAGAAAATAAATTATTTCCGTGTTATGTTCTTTGTTACCAGATATTGGTTCGGCGAGGGTCTGTTTATTATTTACTTTCAAATGCTGGGGCGACTGATTGCTACTGATCAGTCGTTACTCATCGTTACTCATCGGATCAGTTAACTTTATCGAGTTTTCCGTCCACTTGTTGACGATGTAAACATAACAGTTCAATGTTACTATTAGCGATATCCGTTGCATGCATTATCAGTTGACAGTGAACCTTAAGCATTGTGCTTTGTTTTCTCTATATCTCTCACTTGAGTCATTGCAGCTATTGATTTATAGATATTTGTTGCTAGGTAGGTAACACATCTGCACCGGAATCAATTTGCCAGTCATTATATTGTGACATTTGTGAGAAATTAATTACGTCACTCAAAGTAATTAACATGAATTATATTTTTCCAGATACACAACAACGTTACGGATATCAGAGGAACAGCCGTACCAGGTGAAGGACTACATATGGTGCTTCAATGTACCACCTAAATGTTCGATTTATAAGCTTAAGTTCCGGGTGGTGTTCAAGACTAAGACGCTGGTGAAATATAGGCCAGTTGAGGAATGCTGTGCGGGGTACGCGCCGGATTCGCCAGGGACGCAATGTGTGCCGTTGTGCGTGGAGTCATGTGTCCACGGAAGGTGTGAGGCGCCCAATAAATGCGCCTGCGTGCACGGCTACGGAGGCCCCGCCTGCAACATATCGCTGTTTATAGACTAAAGTGCCACAAATTGAAATTAAGTTTTTCCAGGAGAGCTAATTAAAAATAGTAGATTATTAACCAAGGGGATAAAGCAGTGTCTTGTCGCGGGTGACGATTTAAATCGCGAGCGTAACGAAGGACCCGAGCGTAGCGAGGGTGTTAAAACTTAAATCACGAGCGAAGCGAGGGATTTAAGACGAGTCCTGAGTGTAGCGAGGGATTTAAGTTCACCCAAGACTAAGACAGCTTTATCACCGAGGAAAATACTCTACTTTTCGTACCATTTGCGAAAAAATTAGCACAATAATAATATGAGATAAGCATTTATTAAAAATAATGACAATTAAAAGTAAAAGTTAACATTCGAAACATTGGTCCAATGATTGATAGAGAGAGTTACATTTTTGTTTGGTACATTTATTGTTGATGAGTTGATTTGAGTATTTCTCTGTTCTTGCGTCTGAGGAACTTGCGTTTCATTGTAGATAGTATACGTCAGAGATAGTGGTGGTGCATCGTGAGTTACGGACGAAGATAAGATGCCGTAAGTTGATGGTTGTGGCTCTGATGGATTAAGTTTTATATTTTTGTTAATTTCACTGCTTAATATGGTTTTATTCGCCATTGAGCTTTCGATATAACCCTTAGCTACTCTATCAGAGCTCCAACCACTGTGTCTTTTTATTGACGTAATATCCGCCCCTGAATCCGCCAAGAAAGTCGCCACAGTTCTTCTAAAGCAGTGACCGGTGTAGAGTTCAACATCTCTAATTTTTAAATATTTAGCAATTTCCTTTGGCATATTGCTAATTTTATTTTTGCCGATGGCTTGTCGAGTACATTTCCCATTCCGATAGTTTATAAAAAATCTATTGTTTTGCCATGTTGGTGGGACGTAATGCTTGGTATTTATGAATGATTTTAGTATATTGTCCTTGTAAAATGAATGACCGATTTTTCTTTGTCTTAGTTTCCTTTACATTAATCAGCAGTAACTCATTGGAATGATTTTTAACGTCCTCCGCCTTTAAGTTTACAAGTTCACATCCGCGGCAAGCACCATTGAGTCCAAAAATTAAGGCCACCTATAACAAAGATAAAAACACGTAAATATATAGAATAGTTACCATTACTAAGATACGAAATATTCATAGTTAAATCATGTATTCTTACTTTTGTGGCCAGAAAAATTTCGTCAGGAGCTTCATTAAGAAATTTTTCCACATTTTGAGTCGTAAAAATTTTAGACTTCTTTGCGCAATGCCCTTCTGATTTACTTTTTAAAAAAGCCAGTAATTTCGTGAATCTATTTATTTCAATGCTGTGTTTGATGCTTATTGTAGCTTTCAGTTTTGAGTATATGCACCAAAGTGTATTCGGATTCTTTGTCTTGGATAAATAATCAAAATAGACAAGAAGTACTGATTCCGAAATTGATAGGCCTTTCGCACTTCTCCACGTTGAAAATTCTTCATAAGTTTTTAAATAATTTTCCTTGGATTTTGTTGGAAGCAAATTATTTATAATTGCGGCAGCATTGGCACTGATGGAAGCCGAAAATTCACTGTCACTGTCGCTTTGATTTAACATCGTAACGTATTTTTAGAACATTAACTTATTTATAAAAATAAATTAAAATAAACTTAACGTTTATGTATTTGAAGAAAACAAAAACGCGGCAAATTCCTAGACTAATATTTTTTTTTCGGAAAAGCAAAGGCATCAAGCTCATACGGCCTCGTCGGTTTTCGTAATTTTATTTAATAATCATAACTGCATAGTAAATGCGTATTCCTTTTTCAAAAAGATGAGTATAATGCTATATATACAAACTCAATGGTGTAAACACAGATGTAGTTCAGTATAAATTTCGGTAAGTATGCCAAATTTAAATCAAATTCTCCTCCTAGAGGATGAATGAAATTCAGTACAATTTTATTTCCCTGTTTTTAAACATTAAAAATGACTATTGTTATGTTCGCTTTTTGTGGCATAGAATGTCAATTTTTTTAAAAGTGGTAGGTACGAAAAAAACATTTATTTTTTGTTTGTTTTTTTGCACTTTCAATGCTTTTGTGTCATTTATCTTTCGATGCGTACCTATTTGAATTGCCTACCTCTTGTTTATTTTAACTTTGTGGTAACTATAACCCAAAGAGGACTAGCAGCACATAAGTCCCTTTAGTATATAAAATATTTCTTTCAAGTAGGCACATTCATATCTATAGGTATATATAAAAGGCAATGTCCTGACTGACATATCAACGCATAGCCTAAACCACTAGGAAATTTCGGGAGGATGATTTTTTGAATTTCATCCCTTAAGGTTACACTAGTCGAAATTTTTCAACAATGTACGTTCAAAATAAAAAGTGATATCAATTAATCTCGTCATTATCTAGCCCTGTATGGAAACAAAAAAGTAAATATTTGAAAGTTATGAGCGTCGAAAGTTCCACATTTCGACACAAATTTTAACGCATTTTTGGGTGCGTATAAAATACATAAGAAGACGGAAAATTGCAAAACGGCCACCATACAGAAATAGATTAGTAGTTCAACAATGCAAATAATTTTATTTTGAACAGATACTTTTAGTCGTTTTTTCATGATATCCAGACTCCCAAAGGTCTGTTTATTAAATTTCGCGCGGTCGGTTTCGTCCTAAATCATTATCCATTACGCTACAAATTTGCAAAAGTGTGTATTCGTATGCGAACTAGCTTCCTACTGCTCATCAAAACATCTATCTCTTCCGCACGTCTTGTCGGTTGATATAAAATGCATTTTAACCCCGCGCACAAAATAGTTCGTACCGTCGACTAGTGTAACCTTAAAGGGTTAAAAAGGGGTGTTAAAGTTTGTATGAAAAATAAATTGTTTATTATCAAAATTACTTGAAATTTAGTGTTTCTGTTCTTCAATACAACTAAAGAAAGATGTATTTTAGGATTTTCTGAATTTCGTCCCTGAAAGGAGTGTTAAAGTTTGTATCAAAAATAAAATGTTTATTATCAAAATTAATTGAAATTTATTATTTCTGCTCTTCAATACAATTAAAGAAAGACGTATTTAAGGATTTTCTGAATTTCATCCCTTAAAGGGGTGTTCAAAAATCAAAATCAAATCATTTATTTGCGAAATATGGGTAGTTTTTACGGTGACATTTATTTATAAGTTCTTTAGACCATATCCTACCATGAGAGGTGTGCAAAATATTACAATAAAATTACAAAATTAATTAACAATTGCATCATCTATACATTATATAATCATATTATTGAAAAAATTACTTAACTTAATTTTAACATTATTTTCTCATTTAAATAATCATTTACAGAATTATAAGCCTTTTGAATTAAATACTTTTTTAATTGGTTTTTATGTAAATTGAAATTATTAGATTCTTTTATGTACTTAGTTAGTTTATTATATATTCTAGGGCCCATACAAAATGCACTCTTATCAAAAATAGCTGTCCTATGGCTTATTCCACTGAGTGTACTGGCAATTCAGGCACTTTTTAAAGTTTCATACTTATTTAGGTTTGTTCTTATGTCCAATGCTAGTTCATAGATGTACAATGATGGGCAAGTCAATATTTTTAAATTAATAAAGTGCGGTTTACATGTTTCAGTCGATTTTAATGCACAAATCGCTCGGATACATTTCTTTTGAGCTTTAAAGATAGTTTCTCTCTCAGTGGCATTTCCCCAGAACATTATACCATATCTAAGTGTCGAACCAACATATGCATGATAAGCGGACAGCTCTCACTTTGATTTACAACTTTTCGAAGCATATAAATGGCATATGAATAACGACTTAGTTTTGTGCATGCTTGTTCAATATGTGTCCTCCATGTCATGTCTGAGTCTATGTGTAGAGTCCTAGAAATTTTGTAGTGTTAATATTGTGTATTTTTATTTGTTCGTAATTTATATTTAAAGTGCTATGTTTTGAATTTCTATTTTTAAATGTCATTATATATGTTTTAGTTAAATTTATTTTGAGATCATTTAGATTTAACCAGTTAACAATAGATGATAGCGTACAGTTTATTTCATGTTCATGTGTCTTAGGGTCTTCAGATACAAATATAGCAGTAGGTACTATCATCAGCATACAGAACCATGGGTGGTTTGATTGATTTAGGGAGATCGTTAATGTATATAATAAATAGCAAGGGACCCAGAATGCTCCCTTGTGGTACGCCTTTACAGACTCTTATTGGTGTTGACAAATGTTTCTTTTCTACTTTTGTTCAAATATAGCTGGTAACCTCCATGCGCGTGTAATCTACGTCAAGCCATAAATCGCGACCACGAGGAAGGAAATTTTTCATCGAAAATCATCACGAGCAAGCTCTGTGAATAAGCAAAATTATCACTTCTGTTGCACCGAAAATCCGTGTTTAATCCAGGAAGAGTCACACCCGCTCAAAGTTACTGCATGGTGTGTTGTTTACGCTGGAGGCGTCAACGGACCACCAAACGACTACTGTGGTCGACGAGGTAACAGAGCCATGATCAACGTCTTTTTCTATCCTTAAAATGAATAAATTGGAACTGGAGAACGTGTGGTTCCAGCAGGATAGAGCAACGGCGCTTACTGCACGAACCACAACCAACATTCTGAGGGCTGCATTACCAGGTCTTGCAATGGCCGGTAAGATAGCCTGATTTAACTGTTCCAGACTTCTTTGTTGTGTTTTTTTTTTTAAGAAATTAGTCTATGTCAACTAGCGTCAGACTCTTGAAGCCTTCAAAGATAATATCCGCCGGAAGTTCTGGCAAGAGTGATGGAATATGCCATAAATCGGGCCCGAATGTTTATTAATTATGGTGGCGGCCACTTAGCCGTAACATTTTATCGATAAAAAAAAATAAGACACCAAATAAACATTATCCAAAAGCAGAACCAAAGATTTCCATGCATAAAAAAATTACAGCTAAAGAACATCGGATGATAACTTTTGCGCCACCCAGCAGGATTCAAAAATTGAAAACAAAGTGGCTTTCCACTATTTGTAACTCCCCTTAGAAATCGATCCCACGAGACCTCCGGAATGAAAGCCCCAGCCACAGATTACCTCCCTCCCTCTTGGGAGGTAATCTGTGGCCCCAGCTCTCTATTAGAATACGAAGGCAGTTCAGTTTGTGCTCATTTTATATCAATTTACATGTAATTTTTATAATCTGATCATTTTTAATAATTTTTATAATGAGATTCAGAAAATTTTGTGGTCTAATATGTTTGAATAATAATTTTCAATATCCCGCCAAAACCGGAAAAAAAAAACGAAACAGCCAAAATCGTGTCGTCCACGCAGGCGAAGCTGCGGGCGGAAAGCTAGTTATATAAAGATATATTTAAATTCCAATTAACTTGAATCAAAATCTCAAAAGAATTACAAGTGTTTGGCACTTCTAGGGAAAATCGGCGTGGATCAGGGCATGCATTCCGAAATTTCGTAGTTTCGAAATTTTGGACCATATTTGCCTGCTTATTAATTTCGAAATTGACACCCCTAAATTTCGAAACTAATTAATTCAAATATTATGTTTAAAACAATGATATTCTAGTAAACATAAGTACGTTATACACTCACTAAACAACCGAAAAAAGTGTTCTGCACAGCAGCGGCAGCACTTTAAACAAACTTTACATTCATCTGACAGTTCACTACAAATCGAAAGGGATGGCTTGATAAAACCAACAAGAGAAAAAGAGACAGCTAGTGTTTGTCACTTGCGTGTGAATGTAAACAAACATTATTCTGACCAGCAATGTTTTTTTCTTTTTCTAACCTCCAAATGTCAGAACATTAGCAAAAAAAAATGAAATAAATTAGTAAATTGAGGTGTATTGCGTACTTACATATGGTATGATATCCCTTGTTTTATGTACATTGGTATCATAATTGGTATACTTTTTAAATACACACGATGGCATTTTTTTATTTTGTTTTTGTTTCAATAAAACGTATCGGTCTTCGCCATGCGTGACATAGACTAAAGACTATACGTCCCAATTACGACGTATTCGAATCTTCACAATGCGCGCGCTCTTAACTTATCTGCTTACTAGAATATCATTGTTTAAAATTATGTAATTTATGAAACTGAAAAGAGGATCCTCTGAAAATGAGTCTGAATTTGAATCTGAAGACAAAGAGAACGCTGTGATGAGTGTACATCTGCTAACATTACAATAAAAAAATGGTTAACCATGGTGTTAATTAAAAATGAGAAGTGGAAGATACTCGAGCATTAAAAAAAATAGCCTCGATAATTTATAACACGTAGAAATA
Organism: Orthosia incerta; assembly: GCA_948252205.1. Classification (NCBI taxonomy): domain Eukaryota; kingdom Metazoa; phylum Arthropoda; class Insecta; order Lepidoptera; family Noctuidae; genus Orthosia; species Orthosia incerta. The sequence continues at coordinate 24,163,627 of OX411748.1, forward strand.
GCGCTCTATAATAATAGACAAGACCTAAAGTCTTTTGCTGGCAATTCCATCTTTTTTTGCTATCGGAGGTAACCTTCAAAAGGCGCCTGGACTTTTGGGGAAAAAGTCAGGGATTGTAGCACAGTGACTGTCTTTCCTGAGATTACTCCGTGGACAGAGGCCGAGGCGGTTGCCTCCACGATGCCTCCTTCTCAGAGTGGGATCAGCCCTCTCACGTTCCCACTCGGTGGCCTCCTTCTGGAACATCACGGTTTCATAAAAGGAGGCCATTTCCCTCCTGTTTTCTGTCTCCGCCAGCATAGCCCTTACTAGTATTGGCAGAGACAGGTCTCACACGGTCCTGACAACCAAGACCCGCCGCTCAGAGGCTCACACCGGGCACTCCTCAAGAATGTGCTGTGCATAGTCTAGGCGAGGCCATAGCAAATTGTCACCTCCACAACTGTGGACAGTCAGTTTGACCAAACATGCGCTCCATAAATTACGCCATGAATTTCCATCGATCGCACTACATCCTTATTTGCCATTATTGCGAGAAACCAGGACACATCAAGAACAAATGTTACAAATTCAAAAATCTAATAAAGGACAAGGATGCAGATAAACAAGCGCTTGTGGCACTTCGTTGTGTTGACTTCATGGATGGATGGATTGTCGACTCAGGTGCAGCGGCTCACATGTGCATCATCATCATCGCTTACCATCAGGCGAGATAGTGGTCAAACGCGAGCCTACCGATAAATAAAAAAATGTGCAAAGTAATTGGTTATTTAATTTTAGACCTTGTAATGATAAAGTTGCTATAGCGAATAATGAATTTTTAGATTGCACTGGTCGTGGTGATATTGGCATTTTAGTAAACAATGACGTTATTACTTTAACAAAAAAAAAACCTGAAAATTCGATGTCTATTGGGTTTTGTTTCAACCTTGCCAGCCGACAAAAGTTTTTTGATCATTTCTTTTGATCTGAATCTGCTGATCCCGACTCCAAGCAGTCTTGTCTGTCACACCCCTAGTGTTTTTAATTCGGAGGCGCGGTGGGAGGGTGTGCGTTTCAATGGCGCGGCCACGGCGTTTTTTTTTTAAAAAAACTTTGCCATGATTATGTAAAAATTTGTAAAAGTTGATTCCCAAAACCATAAATTTGTCAAAGTCATGGTTCAAAAGTTTTAAGGGTTTGAACGTGGCCGCGCCATTGAAACGCGGCGAACCGCGCGGCCACGGAGATCTTTAAAACTAAGCATTGCAGAGACCTGAAATTTGGGTACATAACAGAATTAATTTGTAAAAAAATTGTAAAAATATAGAAAAAAATCCTAGGTTTATATTTTAGGATCTGTAACACTAAAACCCCATGGCCGCGCCATTGAAACGGTTAATAATACGTTATCGCCAATATCTCCCTGAAAAAGCATCGTAGAGGTCTGTTTTCTTTTGTAAAACCTAGATTAGAATTTGTCAAAACATGTAAAAATACACAAAAAATCCTAGGTTTATATTTCAGGAACTGTAACACCAAAACCCTATGGCCGCGCCATTGAAACGGTGATAAATACGTTATCGCAGTTATCTCGCTGAAAAATTATCGCAGAGGTCTGAAGTTTTTTGTATAACCTAGATTTGAATTTGTCAAAACATGTAAAAATACACAAAAAAAATCTAGGTTTATATTTCAGGAGCTGTAGTACGGCATCGCGTAGAAATAAGTTGTGGTTATCTATCGAAGAAAGAAAGAATTTGCAAAATCTTGTTTTATAAACAACACCTATTAATATGTAGAATTACCGATAATAGGCAACAAGTATTTTTTGTCATAACATAAAACCTTCAATACGTTTTGAATGTTCCGATAGGGTGACCATGACTTATTGTTTACAGAAAACTTTCCATCTGCAAGTATTAGAAATGATATCTCAAGGATTCTAAATTAAAATGAAACGATAACATACAAAAACATATGTTTATTTCTTTAAAAATCTCATGAATCACAGATTATTTAGTTATTCCCAACCTATGATAATCGCGCGGCTTAGATAAGGGTTAGGTTATATTTTCTTATTTCACTACGATTACTATAACTAAGTCAAGAAAAAATAATTACTTAAGTTCTACGTTTTTTTTATTTGAAAATACGATTCTGCTTCTTATTTTTATAATGTCAGTTTCATTTTAATTTAATTTAGAATTATTGAGATATAATTTCTAATACTTGCAGGTGGAAAGTTTTCTGTAAACAATAAGTCATGGTCACCCTATCGGAACATTCAAAACGTATTGAAGGTTTTATAATATGAAAAAAAAAAACTTTTTTAGCCTATTATCGGTAATTCTACATATTAATAGGTGTTATTTACAAAACAAGATCTCGCTAATTCTTTCTTTCTTCGATAGATAACCACAACTTATTTCTACGCGAATTCGTACTACAGCTCCTGAAATATAAACCTAGAATATTTTTGTGTATTTTTACATGTTTTGACAAATTCAAATCTAGGTTTTACAAAAAACTTCAGACCTCTGCGATAATTTTTCAGCGAGATAACTGCGATAACGTATTTATCACCGTTTCAATGGCGCGGCCATAGGGTTTTGGTGTTACAGTTCCTGAAATATAAACCTAGGATTTTTTTGTGTATTTTTACATGTTTTGACAAATTCAAATCTAGGTTTTACAAAAAACTTCAGACCTCTGCGATGATTTTTCAGCGAGATAACTGCGATAACGTATTTATCACCGTTTCAATGGCGCGGCCATAAGGTTTTGGTCTTACAGCTCCTGAAATATAAGCCTAGAATTTTTTTTTTGTATTTTTACATGTTTTGACAAATTCAAATCTAGGTTTTACAAAAAACTTCAGACCACTGCGATGATTTTTCAGCGAGATAACTGCGATAACGTATTTATCACCGTTTCAATGGCGCGGCCATAAGGTTTTGGTCTTACAGTTCCTGCAATATAAGCCTAGGATTTTTTTGTGTATTTTTACATGTTTTGACAAATTCTAATCTAGGTTTTACAAAAAAAAACAGACCTCTACGATGCTTTTTCAGGGAGATATTGGCGATAACGTATTATTAACCGTTTCAATGGCGCGGCCATGGGGTTTTAGTGTTACAGATCCTAAAATATAAACCTAGGATTTTTTTCTATATTTTTGCAAATTTTTTACAAATTAATTCTGTTATGTACCCAAATTTCAAGTCTCTGCAATGCTTAGTTTTAAAGATCTCCGTGGCCGCGCGGTTCGCCGCGTTTCAATGGCGCGGCCACGTTCAAACCCTTAAAACTTTTGAACCATGACTTTGACAAATTTATGGTTTTGGGAATCAACTTTTACAAATTTTTACATAATCTTGGCATAGTTTTTTTTAAAAAAAAACGCCGTGGCCGCGCCATTGAAACGCACACGTGGGAGGGCAGCCCCCGCCCGCTTTTACAGTGCCCGCTGTGCCCGTGGATTGTCACGCAAGGGCGTAGGGGCTGCACATCCCGCAGCGCCGGAGCTATTGCAATTCGAAATTGTGCCTGTAAATGTACTAAACTAAAAAAGGATTCACAACCCCCCCTTAACAGGGGGGTCTATTTTCAGTCTTGGAGGAGCCAGATTCCTACTAACCGTTACAGACTATTACTCGAAGAAAACCTTAGGATACTTATTAAAACATAAGCATGAGGTAATGTCCAAGTTCATTTATTGTAAGGCTACAGTAGAAAAACAAATGGGTCTATCTATTAAGCGACTTCGTACTGATAACGGAGGTGAGTATACTAGCGCTAGTTTTAAACAATATTTACAGAAAGAGGGTATTGTTCATGAAACTTCAGTTCCTTATAGTCCCCAACAAAATGGTGTGGCTCAATAGGACACTAATGGAAAAGGCAAGATGCATGTTGCAGGAGTCTGGCCTTGGTAAGCAATATTGGAGTGAAGCCATTTCAACAGCTATATATTTGAAAAATCGAAACCCCACAGCCGCTGTGCCCGGCAAGACCCCTGAACAGGTGTGATCAGGTTACAAAGTTAACCTGAGTCACTACGTGTATTTGGTTGTAAGACCTTATCTCTTATACCTAGTTGTCAGCGTGATAAATTAGATGCCAAATCAGAAACAATATAGATAGATAGATAGATATAGATACTCGTAGAAGAGGGACTCCCTTTGCCGCACTTAGACTCCCATTTGGTCCGTTGTGCGTGGGGTTTCCGGCTAAAGTAGCCGGCCTAGCTCCGTCCAAGAGCACAGAAGCTTCCTGGGGGCTCCACAGGCTTCGCGGAACGACCTCACCGTTCCGAGGATTTCTTCACGTTGGGAAACCACGGCCTCGCAGTCCAGGATGACGTGGACAGCTGATTCCTCGGCGTTAAAATAGCCCCTGCAAAGTGGGCTGTCTGTGGCGCCTATGTTAAAAAGATGTTTGTTAAGATGGCTACGACCCGTAATTGTCCCTATGATTATTCTGAGGTTCTACTTAGGCTAATAAGTTTTTTGGTTAAACGCGGGTTTACATTCGGTAAGGCCGTTCTTGACTGTATACAGTCGGTTGCCTGTGACCATCTGTTGTTATGCAGTTCGGTTGATCTTTGGCGGATCCACGCACGAATTTGTGAGAAGGGCAGGGGAGAAGTGGGTACGGGCCTAGCACTATCATCTCAGAACCTCTCCTTGCAAGTTCATCCGCGGCATCATTGCCTAAAGACCCACTATGTCCTTTGATCCACTGTAGAGTGACTCGATTGGATGTTGATATACTCTCCAGGGCAAGGTAACATTCAAAGATTAGTTTGCTAATGGTTTGTTTGTTTTCTAGGGCTTTGAGCACTGCCAGACTAACGGATAGGAATCGAATTCCATAGTTATGTGTTGTCGAGGATGATAGGGACGAGGACATAGCATCAGCAGATCCACCGAGCCCCCAACCCGCGTACCAAGCCGACGCCGCCGCGGGGGAGGGGGGACAAGGTGCAAATACGCCGCCAGCGGCGCCGACCTCGCCGGCCGCGCCTGTGCCGCCCGGCCGTCCCGACAGGGTGTTGCGGCAGATCCCAAAGATTGACTACAGAAGCCTTGCGCTAGTGTAGTTATAAGTAGTTACCTATCGTTAATGTAGTATTTTTATTATGTACCTAATTCACTGACCTCTAACATACGACGTCAGTGACCTAATTGTATCTCTAGAAATAAGGTTGGGAGATGTTGTGTATAAGTAATAATATATGTATGTGTGTAGCGATGCGCGGCCTTGAGGACTGCATGCGCAGACCACGCCGCGCAGCGCCCCGCACCCCGCGCTCCCGCTGCGGGCTTGTTCACGCGTCTTGAAAATAAAGCGTTAGTGCGTTCATAGCCGCCTGAGTTTTACTTGTGTCCCGTATCTAACATTATGGATACCTAAGCGCTTTACAGCAGTAGCGGCTTGTGTTAGGGCGACACATTCACATTGAAAGATTGAACTGTGTGTGCCTAGCGGTAAGTGAATGTTAATGTTGAGGTCAAGGTAATGTACGCCAGCACCTAAACCGTTGTCAGTTTTTGAGCCATCTGTGTAAATGCCTCGGGGTCTTTAAGTCAAGAGTGAATAGGTTACTTCTAGGCAAGCGTGTTACACCGTAGACCACATCATCGCTTACCATCAGGTGAGATAGTGGTCAAGCGCGAGCCTATCTAAAATAAAAATAAATGCGTACTTCATTGGCTCCAGACTGATCCCTATATTCCTCTACAGTTTGTTTGCTATAGATTTTGTTAAACACAGGTTGATTTGGTGTTCTATCACACGGGGCGGCGATGAGAGGTTGGTACCGAATCGCCCGGTACAGGATTTCAGCGGGTGGGCTGGTGAGATTCTTTCCCCATATGCAACAGCCTGATGGCAGCTAGCTCTGCCTCCTGCTGTATGTATAGGTCAAGAGGAGTAAATTGTAGGGCTATCCTTATGGCTGCTGTCGGGGTGGTCCTCATACAGCCGGTGATTGCTGAACAGGCCCGTCTCTGGAAACCTTTGTAGTCTGGCAATGGTGGTAGACAGTTCCGTCCTTGTCCACCAAACCAGAGCGCCATAAGCCAACATTGGCCTGATCACCGCTGTGTATAGCTACAGCGTGATCTTCGGAGAGAGATGTGCATAACTCCAGCTTCCTCAGTGGTAGAATAATTCTATCTATGCCAATAATATAGGCATAATAGCAGCATTCAAAATTCCGAGTCTTAATTTAGCTGCCACAAAAACTTCGTTAATATGAGTCGTTTAGTATGTGTTAGCTGGACTGACGTCACCCCAGCTTACTCATTCAATACAGGCAAACCAGTGAGGTTAGGGTTTTGGACTATAGTCAAAAAAATAAGCCGTAATAGCTGCATATGGAAGGAAAGAACTGAACGATAATACTTAAAAAGTGCTGAAACTATGATAATAAAACGTGTGTGTAAGCTGAAGTGACGTCACCCCAGCTGCCATTTCATATCTTCCGAACAAAATAAGATATGATTGTGTACTACAGCTCAAAAATTGAGGCAGAATAGCAGCCATTGGCAGCAAAATTTTCAAATCTCTGGTCAAAATAATCTATAAGTTATTACACCAACAAATAACAATAATAGTAGTTCTCTCGTCGTCTAAAGATGATAATAATCCACTTTTTTATATTACATTCTTAGTTCCATTAAAGTTCAGTCGGCTCTTAGTCTATATCTTCAATATAATATTTTGATCGCCAGTTAAAATTACTTCTAATAGAATGCCTGCTAAGTGCAAACTTGGTTGTAATAATGTAGCGCACGGAACGGCAACGCCGCTCCGTACCTCCTTCGAAGTAATAATTAGATCTTTTTGGCGCGGCAACTATATTTTTGTTTACTACGTGGAAACTACAAGGACTAGAGATTTGTAAATTTTGCTGCCTGTGGCAGCTATTATTTCTTATGTTTTAAGCTATAATGCATAATCATATCTTCTTTCGTTCGGAAGATATGACATGAGCAGCTGGGATGCCTTCACTCCAGCTTACACATATTTGTTGGTTAAAAAAAATTTAAAAAAAATACGAAAAAAAATCTATCTCATGTTTTTAAAAAATTATGTTCACTTTAAAAATTTACTAAAAAAATCAATCCCTGTAATGGTTCTTTAACTCCAATTGCTACAAATCCCATAATTTATCAATTTTTTTTATTATTATGTAATCTTGAATAATGCTTGTGTAGATTTTTGCCTAAAATTTAAAGCCAACTCCTCCTACTTAGAAGAAAATTAAACTTTTTCAAAACCAAATTATTCAAATTTACTGTTTCGCCCAACTTTAACTGACTGTACTGAAAAAAAAATGTACTAGGCTATGCTCGTAATAACAGAAATGGTGGATCGTGTATCATCATAAAAAACGATTTAAAATTTCAAAGAATTAAATATATTGAGGAGTTAAGTATCCCAAATTTGATAGAATGCTGTGCTATAAAGCTAATTGAACATCCCATTGTTATTGTATGCTTGTATCGTGTGCCAAAATCTCGGATAAGCGATATAAATATCTTTCTTGAAACTTTGACTAATATTCTTAATAAAGAGCTACGTCATAGAAAAATAAAATAATAATTTGTGGCGATTTTAACATAGATATTAAAAAAAGAACTTATTCGTCATCTGAATTTGAAAATACTATCCTAAACTTTAACTTAAAATTTGGTACCAGAGAATCAACGCGTTTAAGTAGCGATACATGTATCGATAATATCATCAACAATATTAGGGGTAGCAAGTGCGACATCATCGACTTTGCTCTTTCAGACCATACTGCACAAATTTTATCATGTTTAGTTAAAAAATCCTGTAGAATTAAACAATGGTATACCTTTAGAAGAGATATTAGTAACAGAAATAAAGAAAAGTTTAAGAAAGTCTCACGTTTTCTGACGTATTTGGCGAAAACGATGCTGAAATAGCTTTTAATAAATTTTTTGATCACTTTCAGTTATTTTATAGTCTTTGTTTTCCTGTTATAAGAATGAGAAATACTCCAACCAAAAGACCTACATGGATCTCAAAGGGCATAGCCAAATGCTGCCGACGGAAGAGAGATTTGTTATGGACGTATCGAAAGACGTCAAATAAAGCAGATCATAATGCATTCAAAAATTATTCTTCAAGGCTGAAGCGAATAATTAACTTGACTCAAAAATCGCAAAATGACTACAACTTAAAACAATCCAATAATAAAACTAAAACAACTTGGAAGATAATCAACTCCACAAAGCATAATATGCCTAAAGAAGAAATTGTAAAAATAAATCTAAATGGTAAATCTATAACGGATCCCCAACAAATTGCTGAAGCTTTTAATATTTACTTTGTTAATCTTGTTAAACCTACAAATCATTCGATATTAACTTATTTGACATCCCTATAATAATAAAACACTGACATTGATTGATAATAATTCTAATTCCTTATTTATGAGTCCAAAAATTCCAAATGACATATTAAATATCATAAAATCTTTGAAAAATACAGCCAGTACTGGATACGATAATATATCTACGTCAATAATAAAGTACGTTGCACAATCCATTAGTCCGGTTCTAAGCTATTTGATCAATCTATGCATCCAAAACGGAAAATTTCCCAGTAAGCTAAAAGTCTCAATCATCAAGCCAATGTTCAAAAAGGGTAAAAAGGAGGATATCTCTTGCTACAGGCCAATAGCTTTAATCCCAATTTTTTCCAAAATCATTGAAAAAGTAATCTTCAATAGCATTTACAACTATTTTGAAAAATATAATCTTTTTGTCAGTGAACAAAATGGATTTCGTAAAAACAAAACTATAAATATGGCCATCTACGATCTCCTTATCGGGATTTACAAAAATATGAACAATAGGACACCAGTAACGGCTATGTACATGGACATGACCAAAGCTTTCGACCATGTGGATCATAAATTACTGGTCGAAAAACTGTATAGATACGGCATACGGGGTAATGCTCTGGACTTGATAAAATCGTATTTAAGCCAGAGATTACAAATAACTGAAATAAATAGGCTTTATTTTGCGACGAAAACTGAAGTGCAATATTTATCAAACCCGATCGAAGTTATATATGGCGTGCCGCAGGGAAGTGTCTTGGGTCCCTTGCTTTTCCTTATTTATATCAACGATTTACCACGAGCCGTGAAAATTCCGTTAGTCCTTTTTGCTGATGATAGCACTGCTGTATTTTCTCCGACTGACAATAACACATTTGAAAATGACATTAACGATACTTTAAATGACATTATAAATTGGTTAACATGTAATAATCTTATAATTAATTTAGATAAAACCAAAATAGTCAGTTATTCCCAAAGAAAAACCGCTTTGACATTAAATGTAAATTATGAAATGAAAAAAAATAGAGGAAGAAGATACCATCAAATTCTTAGGACTATGGATTGGCAAAAATATGTCATGGAAAACGCAAATTGATACGGTGTGTAAAAAACTTAATAAATTTTCTTACGCTTTATACAGACTATCTAGGATTGTAAACCAATCAGCAGTACTAGTCGCCTATCATGCCTATGTAACGTCTACGCTTAGATATGGACTGATTTATTGGGGGAATGCTACAAACAGGGAACTCGCTTTTAGGGCGCAAAAGAAATGTCTTAGAGCTGTTTGTGGTATACTTGCCCCAGACAGCTGTATGCCATATTTTAAAAATCTCAAGATTTTAACCTTTCCTGCCCTTTACATCTATGAGGTCGCTACGTTCGTAAAAACCAATGGAGAAAAGTTTGCTAACCTGCACTCACGTCGACATGCCGATAAAATAGCAAATATTTTGACCTCAAAAACAGCCCTACTTTCTAAAAGTTTCTTTGGAATGTATTCACGAATTTATAATAAACTTCCTAAGCAAATACGAGAAATTAAAAACGTCAAACTTTTTAAGAAAAAATTAAGTGACTCAAGAAGTCACTTAATTTTTTCTTTTCGTAAAAAGACCATATTATATTTATTTATTTATTTATTTAAACTTTATGTACAATGGTGATACATAGGCGGACTTAATGCAGCAAGGCATTCTCTACCAGTCAACCTTTGGGTTAAAAAAGAACACAACAGTGGTAGGGGTACAAAAAATATGTATATGAACAATAATTAAGGCGGATATTAATAAACTATCTAACTAATAAAATACATAAATAATTTTTAAAACAATAGACTAATAAATATTATAATAAATATCCTATTCTAAATGAAACAGAAATTTAAATATAATAACTATGACGAAGACCGAGCTATGTAAGAGAGGATTATACAGTACATGATTTTTTTTCCGACAGATTCGTGATCAGTTAGTGCCAAACTGTTTTTATGTTTTGATGCAAAATAAGTGTCTATTTTAATTGAAATATCTGTAAATTAACACATGTCACATAAACTTATGTCTAAGATAAAAATTATTATTTTTTTCAAACTATTGTATGCCTAACATGGTGGAGCAGTGCAAATGCACACAAAAATAACTCAAAAACAACTCTGTAACCGCTGTCTCACAATAAAGATACTTTGACTTTGACTTGACGTCTTTGAGGACTGTGGGGGAGATTGTAACACACCTCATTACTATGAACCTTATTATTCATGTATAATGTATCTTACAACTAGCGCCATCTGCGTATAAAGCTTTAAACTGTTATCAATTACGATTCCTTTGAGGAACGTAACTAGTAGAGGACTCACTTAGTCAACTTCATTGACTGCATAGTAAGTGGTTCGCAGTACTACTACTACTAGATGTCGCTGTTTATTGGTGTCTGGTTCCTGAATCGCGGTGTTAAAAATTACTCCCATTTAATGACTTCGACAGAGTATCGTCGTTCGTCAATAGGCGACATGAACTGTAAGCACCCGGCGTGGAACTCGCTGACCCGCAACACTAGGGGGAACCGACTCTTCGCTGACTCAGAGACCCATGGGTATGTGGTGACCGGCCCGGAAGTGCCGCTGCCGACGCACTATCCGGACAATTATATGCAATCACCAGACGTGCTGGACATCGCTATCTACAGCGGCCTAACCTGCCAGATCACCCAGCAAGTCATTGACGATGAGCTGCTGTCTGATCATCAGCCAGTGCTCGTCGTCCTGACCGAGATGCCGACCCGCCTCTCGCCTCCAGCGCCACGTCGAAAAACCGATTGGACCAAGTTTCAGGAAGTGATAGAGACCACCACACCTACTTGGCCCGTCGTCACAGCCGCCGATGTGGACGGACTGGCAGCGGAAATCACCGTTTGCATACAACGCGCCTATGAAATGGCGACAGCTGATAGTACGCAGGCGCGGGGTTTACCCATGAAACCCCTGCCCAGCTACTTGCAAAAGTTAGTCGCCAAAACTAGGCGCCTACGCAAACGGTGGCAAGTCACCCGCTGCCCAGTCATGAAGACGGAACTAAACCACCACGCAGAAAAGGTCCGGGCCAAGCTCCAGGCTTACAACGCCGAGAGCTGGGAGCACCATATTGATACCACGGATGGTGACTGGCCTGCAATACACAGACTTTGCCGGCAACTGTCGAGTGCCCCAGCTCCGGTGCGCCCGCTCCTACATAGTGACGAGGCGCCTAGATACGATACGCCAGACCGCGCGGAGATATTCGCCGATCACCTGGAGCGTCAATTCCAGCCGAATCCGACTGATAACCAGGAACATGTCGCAGCAGTCGAGCAACACCTTGTCGAGTACTTCGCAGCACCGATAGCTCTCGACGAAGATCCAATCTTCTTCTCGCCTTGTGCAGTCAGACGCGCCATACTCCGTACCAAACTGAGGAAGGCGCCTGGTGCGGACGGTATCACCAATACAGCGCTGCGCCACCTGCCGTACCGTATGGTAGCGGCGCTGGCGCGCCTGTTTACGGGGGTACTGCGCACTGGGTCCTTTCCTTCATGCTGGAAGGAAGGGCGCGTCATAATGCTGCCCAAGGCGCACAAGAATGTGCTGAAGCCCGAGAGCTATCGGCCCATCACACTTCTTGCCACTATCTCCAAGGTGTTCGAAGCACTGCTGCGACACCTCACTCCACATCTGACACCAAGACCTGAGCAGTTTGGGTTCCGCTCGGAACACAGCACGACGCTCCAGTTGTCGAGGGTACTGCACCTGCTCACAGCGGCGCTCAATAAGAAGGAGCACGCAGTCGCAGTATTCCTCGACATGGAGAAGGCCTTCGACCGCGTCTGGCACGAGGGCCTTATTTAGAAGATGTCGAGGTCCAACGCGCCCCGTCGCATTGTAAAGGTGGTCTCTACCTTCCTGACAAACAGGACGTACAGGGTGGTGGTCGACGGTGCGCTATCTAGCGCCCGTCCCATAGCTGCGGGCGTACCACAGGGCGGATGTGTCTCGCCACTGTGTTACTCATGTTACACCGATGACATCCCTTCGACGCAGGAATCCACACTCGCGTTGTATGCTGACGATGCCGCGTACATCTGCACGTCATTAAACGCGCGGCACGCGGCCGTCAAATGCAGCGCGTCCTCGAATTGCTTCCCGAGTGGCTGTCGAAGTGGCGGTTATCGGTGAACGTGGGTAAGACACAGGCGCTATTGGTCGGGTGCGCCCACCTCCCACCACCCCTAAGGCTGCAGGGGCTGGACATCGAGTGGACCCCCCAGGCGAAATACCTGGGGCTGACCATCGACCGGAGGCTCACCATGGGTAGCCATGTTAAACAGGTTGTCGCTAAGGGTAGGGCAGTGCGCGCAATGCTCCATCCAGTGCTCTCATCTCGACTCCCACTGCGTGTCAAGCTGGGCGTATATAAAACTTATATACGCCCAGTATTGACATACGCCGCCCCAGCCTGGCTCGCCCTCACTAGCGAGTCAAATAAAAAACGTATCCGCACGCAGCAAAACCAGACGCTGCGTCGGATAACGGATGCCCCTCGCTACGTGAGGAATGATATAATAGCGCGGGATCTCAAGATTGAGAGCCTGGACGATTTTTGTGCCCGCCTCGCGTCCAAAATGTTCGCGCGTGCTGACTCTTCTGCCTGGCCGCACGTCAAGCATATTGCGCCATGGCACGCGCGGCCACCTGACGCGAGACGCTTACCGCGCGACCTGTGTAATACATAGGCCCCGCTCATGATCGCCCCCTCCCTCCCCCCCGCAGCCCTACTACCGGACTTGACGCTTGAGCGAGCCTTACACCACTACACACGGTTCGTTCATACAATAATACTACACATTTAACATGCACATAGTGTATGTCGTGTTCTAGGTTAATATAGGCATGATGTACACTGTAATTCATACAAACATGACTTCACATTCGAGTAAACTCACACAGCGGGCGCGCACCACGCGCGGTGCGCGCACTGCTGTTTACATGAACGGTGTTACTCAATTCAATACCGTTCACACTCCCACTCGGTACCTTAGCCTGGTACGTAACCGGCTAGACCTGCAGCCTAATTGCGTAAGTATATTATCCAAAGCAAAAGAATCGATTCCTTCCCAAAAACGACTTTTCGTATTGTTCGCGACGAAGCGTCATCAACCATACTAAATGGTTCATAAAAAGTTAAAGTTTGTATGTGTAGACATGTCTGCTCACCACGGCGCGCCATCTGATACTAAAATGAATTTTAGAGGCCCGTCTATATTTATACTAAAATTTTACCTACATTTTTTGAGATAGTAGTATAATGTTTTTAGTATTTGTCAGTATGTCATAGGGTTCAATAGTTCACCCTTAACAGAGTAAAATCATTAGAAAGCATACTGATAAGAGTTATCATAGTAAAAAACATAAATTTCTGTCATACGATACGTCTGTGCTCGGCGACGGATTAGTTCCGAATGGCCCGTCAGATGGAGCACCACGATATATATAGTTTTGGAGTTTTTTGAAAATATTATAGTAATTAAAATCATGTTTTTAAGGGCTTATCCTATGTACTGGACATGTAATCAGTACATAATGATGAAACTATGTGAAGACCACATAGTTTCTGCTATGTAAATAAGAATATTGACTTGATATCTCAAACACCAAATATATGGTTTCAGGTCATTTTAGGGTATATGGGGGACCTAGACCGAGACAGGAAGCCTATATACACCTCATAGTTAGCGAAGTCTTTTATATAAAGCCCATTTACTTGAGATATCAAGTCAGTATATAATAGAAAAACTGCTGTTTGTCTGGTTTTGGTAATCGCTTTCGGTTTTAGGTGCCCTAAGTACCTAGAAACATATAGGTGTACTGGTAAAAGTACTACCATTGGAAAGCTTGCTAAAAGGGCTTCCAGGCGGTTTCTAGATGAGAAGAATCGCTTGGATAGTCAACGAGATAGGCAGCCGTGAAAAATGTAAACAACGTAAAACGTTGAAATTTGTAGACCCTTCAGGTGGAATAACTCCATGAAGGGAATAGATGTACTCATGGTGTAAGTACTTTCGGATGGCTTGCTGGACTAGCTACCAAGCCATCACTTTGGAGCGAAAATCGCTCAAGTAGTTTAAGTACAATTCCAGAAAATAGGTTTCTGGAAATGTAATTTTTAGTCAGTTTTTGGCATTCCCTGGGACTATACACCCCTGGGAATTCCGAAAATAAGGAATTTTTGGGGACCTCCCGATGGCCCGTTAAATGCACCATCGTGTCGTCCCAATCTTATTAGTGTTATTATACCTAGTTTCTCTGGTAGCTGGGCGCAAAGAAAGTGACCAGCTGCCAAATTTGTACATAGCGAGGCACCTTATGTGCATATGACCTAGATAGACTTACATAAGCACTGGAAATGTAAAGTGTGGTCTATTGGCTACCAGAATCCCCATAATAGGCGGTGATTGTCTGGTAAGCCTAAGTAGGAGGTCCTAAAGTCGGTGAAATGACTTAGGAATTTATAGATTCATTACATAGGGGATGATATCCCATAGAAGATTCCCGAAAATAAGCTTTTTCTAGACGTCAACAGACAGCCTGCTATTGGCACCAGCAGGTCAACCCAACCTATAGATATCCTTAGGCTAGGTTAAAAGCTATTAAGGTTTTAACTGGGAAATAAAGGGAATTGTCCTTTAATTTCATGTAAATAGTCTAGGGAAGCTATCAATACCTGGAAATTAGGTATATTGATTAGATACATAGATAGGGGGCGTTACTGTGTTACAGTACGAAGAAATCCAGCTATTGATGGCACCATGGAAGGGGTGCGGTAACCCTATTTACCAAATATGTATAAGGGTTTTTTACATAATTAAAAATTATTTTCGGCGAGAATTTGCGGGGCTCTCAATAATGGCACGATGCGAGGGTATAAAGAACCCCCGGGCCCAAATAGAATTTGTAGTCATCCAAAGCTAGTCGCTTGTACTTGTCTTAGTAAATAAGAAGTAATTCTTATATAGAATCACGTCTCAGAAATTGTTGAGAGCCCTAGAATCGTGCCGTGTACTGAATAACTTAGTGTTTCATTTAATTCATCAACTTCAACCCTTATGAAGACATCCCTTTTCGATCCTGTCGAGCTGAACCTCGGAACCTGGACACCAGGAGTGCTGATCCAGAAGTAGGCAACCCAGAATCTGGAAATAACTCAAGTACAGCCAACACATCGTTGAATCGTTAGAGTCGATTTGCAACCCTTCGTCACTGCTGCAGCCAGGCATCCAAGAACCTTTATTTTCGTTGATGTGGATGGGGCGTTCAGCGGCAATGGCCAGAAGGTTTACGCCCTTCTTTTCTCGGGGCCAATGAACACGCTACGTCCTGCACATTTAATGGTCCTTGCGAGCCGAATTTTGGAGCCTGGAGAGCCCCAGGACGTCGGGAACAGCAGATCCAGAAAAAACAACTGGGTGCCTGCATATTAAGTCGGCTACGTGCAACACAACGTTGACCCGTTTGAGCCGAAATTCGAAGTCTGGAGCGCCCCAGGACGTCAGGAAGAAATAGTGGTGGAATTAATTTTTCGAATTTTGGAGAAATTAATTTCACAAATAAACCAAAAATCGACGTGCACTGCAGGGAACAAGTCCTACGTGCCCTATTTGCCGCTGGATCCAAGAGGTAAAATTCTGGAGACAGTTATTGAAAATACCCTATTTTTTCAATAATTGTAAGAAGATAGAAAAAATTTTCTGTGAGCCGCAAAATGCTGTATGAAGACTGATGCGCATCCTTGAAGCCCCAAGAATAGTTCCTGAAGACTTATCGCTGAAAACTACCCTTATGTTT
This sequence comes from Orthosia incerta, assembly GCA_948252205.1. Taxonomy (NCBI): domain Eukaryota; kingdom Metazoa; phylum Arthropoda; class Insecta; order Lepidoptera; family Noctuidae; genus Orthosia; species Orthosia incerta. The sequence continues at coordinate 24,179,868 of OX411748.1, forward strand.
TTAGCGATTTGTTTAAAAAACGAGCGCCCGTCAGAAAAATACAAGACGTGCGTTTTAGAAGGCTGATGTGCATCCTTGATGATTGAAGAATAATTCCTGAAGCCTTATGACTGAAAACAACCCCTAGGTTTTCAGGAAAATTTTGAAGACTGAATTTTCGTCAGTGAATGGAAGAAACGTACTCTGAAGACTTAGATACGTTTCGGATGTACTGACTACGCGGTTCCTGAAGCACTATCACTGAAAATAACTTTGACGTTTCGGTGATTTATTTGAAGATTGAATTTTCTTCAATCGAGCAAGATACGTGCTCTGAAGATTGATGCACGGCTCTGATGCTTTGGACAAGCAGTTCATGAAGCATCACCACCGAAAAGTAACCTTGACTTTTCGGTGATTTAGAATTTGATTGAATCATAGTCAATCAAATAGAACATACACGTTTATGGGAAAAATAAACTTGTATAGCAAATGCCTGAAGTTTCCTGAAGACTTATCACTGACCGTAAGTTTTTAGTGATTTTTTATTTGAAGATTGAATTATAGTCAATCGAAGTGGAGGTTAACTTCTGGAGATCGTCGGTTTGAACGCTGAAGCCCGGAACTGGGACTTATCTTTGAAAACTAACTTCGAGTTTTCAAAAGAAAATATTTCAACAACAATGCCGATAACCAGAACCAAAGGCAAGAAGCCGGAGGCATGGACCGTGGAGTTGGATCAGCCAGCTGGCATCAGACATGAGCTGCCGCCGTGTTCACCTTCCACAACCGAAGGGACCGAGCCGGCGGACGAGCAGCGCCATCTAGCGCCTCAAACTGAAAGCACTCCGACGCATCAACCAATAGAAACTGATCAAGCGGTTTCTACCAGATTAACCAGATTAGAAGGAGCTTCAGACACAACATTGAAACCTTCTCAGAAAGAGAAGATTTCCGAAGAAGACAGACGTACAGCGATGCCGATGACTACCCGGGGTGACGCCCGTATCGAACATAGCCGTCCGCCGTCAACTAGAGTGACTCAGTCACGAAAAAATATAGATAAAGCTCGCGAAGACTTACTCAAAATTAAGTTGGAGCTTGCACAACTTGCACTTCAGAGAGCGGAGGAAGAGGGTTCCGAAGCTGAATACTTGGATGACAGAAACTCGAATGACGAGTACGTGCGTTCATGGCTAGAAGAGGCACCAGAACCTCAGCCTGAGAAGGAGGATAACGTCGTGGAAGGGGGAACCAGAAATTCTATGCATAGACCCCTGACTGCGACCGCCACCAAATCGCAAATAGAAGGTCAGCATCCTAAAGAAAAAGAAGTGCGAAAACCTCCAGTTGCAGCGTCAGCTGAGTGTACAGGAGGTCAGAGGGATAGTCTCCGTCCATTCCTGACGGAGTTGACGTCCGCTATAGCGTCGCTAGCCGACAGAAAAATAGAACAGCGGGACCAACCGAACCCCTCTGCGTCGAAATTCGTCATGACATTGCCGAATTTCAATGGTTCTCATACTGAATGGCTATCATTTCGGGCCATATATGAGACAACTCGAGCGTATTTTACGGACGTCGAGAATACAGCGAGGCTGAGGAGAAGCTTACATGGACGTGCAATGGAAACCGTCAGCTCAGAACTCATCGGACATGCCAGGCCCGATGACATCATGAAGGAACTCGAGCTGCAGTTCGGCCGTCCAGACTCCATAGCGCAAGCTGAAACAGATAGATTACGCGGACTGCCGCGCTGCAGTGAGTCACCAAGAGACATCTGCGCGTTTGCAAGTCGCGTAAGAGGTGCTGTAGTCACGCTCCGCGCGTTAAAAAAGGGTCATTACCTTATGAACGCGGAGCTTATGCGATTGTTAACAGAGAAGTTACCCAATTCGCTACGAGCACAATGGTACCGATCATATTCGGAGAAGTACCAATCGGTGCCAGATATTTCATTGTTCAGTGATTTTATATCTGAACAGGCACACTTCTGTAGTCCATTCGCCCCACCCGAAGGCATCGCTTCGGCCGAGGCGAACACCAACAGACGCGTCACACAAAGGACGCATATAGCTACGGACCAACCGGTAGGAAAATGCCGTGTTTGCGACGTGGGACATCACTACGCCACTGGATGTGCACAATTCAGGGGCGTAGCTGTCGAGAAACGATGGGAGCTAGCGAAAAAACACAATCTATGTTATCGCTGCCTTCAACTTCGACAAGGCAACCACACTTGTAAGAAAAAACAATGTGGCCAAGACGGGTGCAGAGATACGCACCATCGGCTTCTTCATAGGAAGAAGCAACAGCAGAGGGAAGCCAACAAGAAGCCCGATGTTCCTGAATCCCGGAAGGATCCTCAGGAAACGGTGGCCAGTTTCGGGTCACCATCGAGCCAGGCGTACCTCAAGATAGTGCCGGTCCGGGTAATCGGACCGGCGGGAGAGGTGGCAACATATGCTCTCCTAGACGATGGGTCCACCGTTTCGCTGATGGATGAAGACATCGCGAGGCAAGTCGGGGCAGAGGGCCCTGTGGACCCGCTCAAGATCGGTGCGATAGGCAACACCATGCTCACCACCCCATGCTCAAGAAGAGTCAAGGTGACGCTGGTTAGCCCGCAAGACAGAAGGGTACAGTTCAAAGCACGTACTATACCTAAACTCAGCTTGGCAAAACAAACAGTGAGCGATAGGGTTGTCGCACGCTGCAAGCATTTAACCGACTTGAGAAAAGAGTTGATGTACAACAATGGCGTGCCAAAAGTACTCGTCGGCCAAGACAACTGGCATTTGTTATTGGCCAGCGAGATTCGCAGAGGTCCAAGACACCAACCAATTGCGTCACTTACAGCGATGGGTTGGACACTACATGGCGCGCACAGTAGTTTACTACGACAACAAGTACATCATGTCAATAGAATAACAACTGATGATAATTTGGATCATCAGTTGCGCGAACATTTCGCGATAGAATCGTTGTGCATAAACCCACAGCGACCCGCCTCTGACCCAGCAAGAAGGGCAGAGGACATTTTGAATCGATCAACTGTCCAATTAGAGAATGGACACATCGAAACCGCCATGCTTTGGCGTAATGAGCATGCTGAGATGCCAGATAGCTTTGAGACAGCTCTGAAGAGGCTCGTCTCAACAGAAAAGAAGCTGGACAAGAACCAGGAACTTCGAAGAAGATACTCAGACCAGATGGACTCGCTAATTGCGAAAGGGTACGCTGAAAGGGCACCCGCAATTAGCACGCCGGGCAAAACTTGGTACCTCCCGCACTTCGATGTCTTCAACCCAATGAAGCCAGACAAACTTCGCATCGTACATGACGCTGCCGCCAAATCGAGAGGAATGTCACTGAATGACTTCCTGTTAACTGGGCCCGACCTATTACAGTCGCTGCCAGGCGTAATGATGCGGTTTCGCCGTCACTGCGTTGCAATAACCGGTGACATAGCGGAGATGTTCATGCAAGTGAAGGTGCGGAGCCAAGACCGAGACGCGCTTCGCTACCTGTGGAGGGGAAACCGCAGAGAAGGAGCGCCAGAAGAATATAGAATGACGTCCATCATTTTCGGCGCAGCCAGTTCGCCTTGCACAGCAATTTTTGCAAAGAACTGGAACGCAAACAAATATATAGAAAAGCACCCTGAAGCTGTGAATGCTATACTACGTAGTCATTATATGGATGACTACCTAGATAGTTATAGAACTATCGAGAAGGCGGCAGAAGTCGCTAGTATGGTGCGAAAAATACACCTACAGGCGAGGTTTGAACTCAAGAAATGGGTTTCAAATAGCTCGCAGCTCCTAGAAAAGATGGACCCATCGCATATACAAACTGAGATGGTATCCATTGGAGATATAGATACGTCGGAAAAGATACTCGGCCTCATATGGAGGCCAGGCGAAGACACGCTGGGTTTCAACCTCACACTCGCGCGTCTGCCTGAGGGTATCTTGGACCGAGAGGCGCCCACCAAGCGAGAGGCGCTCAGAATAGTAGCGTCGCTATACGACCCACTCGGACTCGCCTCACCAGTAACCATCAAGGCGAAGCAAATATTGCAAGAAGCATGGAGGCGAGGCGTCGACTGGGATCAGAGGCTAGATGTTGACCTAGCATTACAATGGAAAATTTGGGTACAACATTTACGCCAACTAAAAAACGTTAGCGTACCAAGATGCTATCCTGGATATAGCGACGCTATAGAAATGCAGGTGCATGTGTTCACTGATGCAAGCGAGATGGCATATGCTACCGCTGTATACTGGCGGGCCACGACCGTGGAAGGCAAGCACTTAATAAGCCTTGTTATGGCGAAAGCGCGGGTGGCCCCACTGAAACTGCTTTCGATACCGAGACTCGAACTTCAGGCCGCGGTATTGGGAACCCGCGTAGCCGCAGCAGTGATGAGTGAACACGACTGCAAGCCCACGTCAGTAACGTATTGGTCAGATAGCAAGACCGTACTGACCTGGATTAGAAGAGGAGCGAGAGTATACAAACCTTTCGTTGCTCACCGAATAGCTGCTATTGAAGACAATAGCAAAGTCGAAGATTGGCGGTGGATACCCACCAAGATGAACATCGCTGATGCAGCAACCCGTGACGTGCCACTGCGGTTCAACTCGGACCACGAGTGGTACTGCGGGCCGAGATTTTTGTCTCTTGGGCCCGAATTATGGCCCACAGAGAAACCTCCGACTATAGACGACACGGGAGAAGAAAAAACTTTCGTTGTCACAGAAGGGGACAAGAAGAGCTTCATAGAAGCCGTTCCAGAGCCAGGCAGATTCTCCAGATGGGAGCGACTGCTTCGTGCGACCGCCACAGTTCTGCGTTTTATATCTCTTTGCAAAAATAGAACAGAGATAACGTCCTATAAACGGACGAGAAAAAACGCTGAAAAGGACCCAGACTGGCGCCAGAAGCCTGCTGTACCTGCACAGAAGCAGAAGCAGGCATGCAGAGCACCAACCCAGGTCAACAGACAAATTATAGAAGCAGAATTTCTCCAAGAAGCTGAGAAAATACTTGTCCAGGTCGCACAACAACAATCGTTCGCTTCAGAGTTAGCGAACGTTGAAGAAATAAATAAAAATAGCTCGCTGCGACCTTTACAAATTCAGGTCGTTGACGGCGTGCTGCGACTAAGAAGTCGCATAGCAGCTACGCAAGAGGTAGCTGAAGAAGTGATGCGCCCGCCTATATTACATGGCGACCATCACATAACGCAGTTGTACATAGACTGGACACATCGCAGTCTACAACATAGTGGCACCGAACTCACAATTAATGAGGTACGGCAGCACTACTGGGTCGTGAAGATGCGACCAACAGCGAAGAAGGTGATAGCAAGATGCCTGCATTGCCGTATACGCAAGGCACAGCCACCAGTACCTGCGACCGGCGACCACCCGAAAACGCGCCTCGCTCACCATAAGAGGCCGTTTACATATACCGGGCTCGACTATTTCGGCCCGCTATCCGTCACCGTCGGTCGGCAGCATCAGAAGAGATACGTAGCACTATTTACGTGTCTCACATCAAGGGCGGTGCACCTTGAAATCGCCGCCAGCCTTAGCGCAGACTCCGCCATATTGGCGCTGCGCCGATTCGCCGCGCGCAGAGGATGCCCAGCTGAGATACACTCAGACAATGGCACCAACATGCACGGCGCCGACAGAGAGCTGCGAGACGCCTTCAAAACAGAGGCAAGTCGCAGAGGCATCGTATGGCGCTTCATAACGCCATCAGCGCCATTCATGGGAGGCGCCTGGGAGCGCCTAGTTCGTTGTGTTAAAAACACACTATGCAATGTACTTACAGAGAAACACCCCACCGAAGAGGTGTTGTCCACACTGATTTGTGAGGCAGAGTACATTGTAAATAGCCGACCATTGACACACGTGTCGGTAGATGGTGATGATGACGAATCCATCACACCGAATCACCTCTTGCTCGGTGGGTCAGCCAGACTACCTACACCTGGCACGTTCACTGAGCAAGATATAGACAGCAGGAAAATATGGCGACGATCACAGATCCTCGCTGATATGTTCTGGAGTCGCTGGGTCAGAGAGTACCTGCCGGAGCTCCAAAACCGGCGGGAGCCACATAGTAGTGGGCCCAGATTTAAAGTGGGTGACCCTGTCCTGATAGCCGACGGCCAGCTGCCCCGCAATACGTGGCCGCGAGGCCGCATTGTGGCCGTGTATCCAGGAATCGACGGAGAAATCCGGACTGCTGAGGTACGCACACTTGGCGGTACCTTGAAGCGTCCGGTGAAGAAACTCGTCCCACTGCCCCAGTAACCAGAGATGCCGGAGCGGCGACCGTCCTCTCGGTGGGCCTGGCCGGCAGCCGAGAAATGCCGTCCGTCGCTCACCGAAGGAATGCAGCGCCGCGCCGACAACACTTCGAGTCGACACAGCACTGCACGGCGGGAGATATGTTCGCGACGAAGCGTCATCAACCATACTAAATGGTTCATAAAAAGTTAAAGTTTGTATGTGTAGACATGTCTGCTCACCACGGCGCGCCATCTGATACTAAAATGAATTTTAGAGGCCCGTCTATATTTATACTAAAATTTTACCTACATTTTTTGAGATAGTAGTATAATGTTTTTAGTATTTGTCAGTATGTCATAGGGTTCAATAGTTCACCCTTAACAGAGTAAAATCATTAGAAAGCATACTGATAAGAGTTATCATAGTAAAAAACATAAATTTCTGTCATACGATACGTCTGTGCTCGGCGACGGATTAGTTCCGAATGGCCCGTCAGATGGAGCACCACGATATATATAGTTTTGGAGTTTTTTGAAAATATTATAGTAATTAAAATCATGTTTTTAAGGGCTTATCCTATGTACTGGACATGTAATCAGTACATAATGATGAAACTATGTGAAGACCACATAGTTTCTGCTATGTAAATAAGAATATTGACTTGATATCTCAAACACCAAATATATGGTTTCAGGTCATTTTAGGGTATATGGGGGACCTAGACCGAGACAGGAAGCCTATATACACCTCATAGTTAGCGAAGTCTTTTATATAAAGCCCATTTACTTGAGATATCAAGTCAGTATATAATAGAAAAACTGCTGTTTGTCTGGTTTTGGTAATCGCTTTCGGTTTTAGGTGCCCTAAGTACCTAGAAACATATAGGTGTACTGGTAAAAGTACTACCATTGGAAAGCTTGCTAAAAGGGCTTCCAGGCGGTTTCTAGATGAGAAGAATCGCTTGGATAGTCAACGAGATAGGCAGCCGTGAAAAATGTAAACAACGTAAAACGTTGAAATTTGTAGACCCTTCAGGTGGAATAACTCCATGAAGGGAATAGATGTACTCATGGTGTAAGTACTTTCGGATGGCTTGCTGGACTAGCTACCAAGCCATCACTTTGGAGCGAAAATCGCTCAAGTAGTTTAAGTACAATTCCAGAAAATAGGTTTCTGGAAATGTAATTTTTAGTCAGTTTTTGGCATTCCCTGGGACTATACACCCCTGGGAATTCCGAAAATAAGGAATTTTTGGGGACCTCCCGATGGCCCGTTAAATGCACCATCGTGTCGTCCCAATCTTATTAGTGTTATTATACCTAGTTTCTCTGGTAGCTGGGCGCAAAGAAAGTGACCAGCTGCCAAATTTGTACATAGCGAGGCACCTTATGTGCATATGACCTAGATAGACTTACATAAGCACTGGAAATGTAAAGTGTGGTCTATTGGCTACCAGAATCCCCATAATAGGCGGTGATTGTCTGGTAAGCCTAAGTAGGAGGTCCTAAAGTCGGTGAAATGACTTAGGAATTTATAGATTCATTACATAGGGGATGATATCCCATAGAAGATTCCCGAAAATAAGCTTTTTCTAGACGTCAACAGACAGCCTGCTATTGGCACCAGCAGGTCAACCCAACCTATAGATATCCTTAGGCTAGGTTAAAAGCTATTAAGGTTTTAACTGGGAAATAAAGGGAATTGTCCTTTAATTTCATGTAAATAGTCTAGGGAAGCTATCAATACCTGGAAATTAGGTATATTGATTAGATACATAGATAGGGGGCGTTACTGTGTTACAGTACGAAGAAATCCAGCTATTGATGGCACCATGGAAGGGGTGCGGTAACCCTATTTACCAAATATGTATAAGGGTTTTTTACATAATTAAAAATTATTTTCGGCGAGAATTTGCGGGGCTCTCAATAATGGCACGATGCGAGGGTATAAAGAACCCCCGGGCCCAAATAGAATTTGTAGTCATCCAAAGCTAGTCGCTTGTACTTGTCTTAGTAAATAAGAAGTAATTCTTATATAGAATCACGTCTCAGAAATTGTTGAGAGCCCTAGAATCGTGCCGTGTACTGAATAACTTAGTGTTTCATTTAATTCATCAACTTCAACCCTTATGAAGACATCCCTTTTCGATCCTGTCGAGCTGAACCTCGGAACCTGGACACCAGGAGTGCTGATCCAGAAGTAGGCAACCCAGAATCTGGAAATAACTCAAGTACAGCCAACACATCGTTGAATCGTTAGAGTCGATTTGCAACCCTTCGTCACTGCTGCAGCCAGGCATCCAAGAACCTTTATTTTCGTTGATGTGGATGGGGCGTTCAGCGGCAATGGCCAGAAGGTTTACGCCCTTCTTTTCTCGGGGCCAATGAACACGCTACGTCCTGCACACGTATCATTAGGCACTACGTAAAGTCGGTTTTGGGAAAAAATCGATTCTTTTGCTTTGGATAATATACTTACGCAATTAGGCTGCTGGAAGCATGTCAGGCGGGTGCCACACATCCTCAGTGGGGAGCGCCAACAAAGTCGGCACCTATGACGCAGGCTGTCTTCACTCGGCCTCTTGTGGTTCGCCACAAGTCTCACTGAGTGGGGACATGTCGCCAAGATGCCGTGAACATACGATGCTGTGAGACAGCGTCGCGGCGCTCCCACCGAACACATCGCACCCACACTCTTGGCAGGCTGTGTACCAATCGCGCCTGCCCTCTGTCATGGCCTACAGGCCACCCTATTGAGCACGTGCCCGTTGTTACGGACATGCAATGACTCCGCGGGAGAAAGGCCATGCCTAAAACCCGCCCGCCGCGCCGGGGTCGCCGCGAACTTTCGATGTTGGTTCGTCAATACAAATCCCAGCTAACAGAAAGGTGCATCTGCGGATCCTCGACCTAATTGGAAAGGGTCACGCAGAACATCCTTGTCAGTTGGATTTTTGGATTAGAGGGCTAAGTACCCCGCCTTCGTCCAAGCGGACTTGGTTGTGTGTACTACGCCCTATACTTTATAAATACTTAGTGTAAACAAAGCCTGTAACTTTCCTACTAAAATAAACACCTGCTAGTTATCAAGTGTTTCCTTCCGTGACGTCAGCACGACCTACCCCTACAATTTCTAAATCTTACTAACTCTAAAATTAAATCCTTAGCCTCTTACAAATAAACGCGGTATAAAGTTATACCAGGTATAACCATACATTTTCATAGGTTTATACTTGGTTTAACTTTATACCGCGTTTATTAGTAAGAGGGTTAGAGTAAAATCCTATTAAGTAAGGAATTCCACATAAAGCTATAGCTTGATTATTCATCTACATGGCCACTCGTGGAATTCACCTGGAGGTCGTGAGTGATCTAACCTCAAAAGCATTTTTGGCTGCTTTTAAGCGTTTTGTTGCACGCAAAGGTCATTGTGCAGAACTGTGGAGTGATAATGGAACTAATTAATTTGTTGGAGCGAATAAAGAGCTCAAAAAATTAGTACCACGGGAAAGTTCGGTAGTAGCGAATGACATAGCTGACTGGCTTGCAACAAACGGCACTTCATTCCACCCCAATCACCAAACTTTGGTAGGCTCTGGGAAGCTGGAGTAAAGTCCACGAAACATCACCTAAAAAGGGTTATCGGCAATAGCACACTCACTTTCGAGGAGATGACGACTACGACCGACTCTTTTGTGCCAAATAGAGGCATGTCTTAACTCACGGCCGATAACACAAATAAGTTCCAATCCAGAAGACCCGTACGTATCCACTTACCCCGGGGCATTTTCTTGTGGGTGAGCCTTTAGTACTGGTTGGTACCAGTACTAAACTGTATCTGTATCTGTGTATCTGGTGATGCTAATTACGAAAATGCGACCTTGATTACCTACTCTCAAAAGATGGCATTTCACACAACGCCTTGTGCAGGACTTTTGGCGTAGATGGTCAAACGAATACCTTACACAACTCCAGCATCGTTATAAATGGACACAAATAACTCCAGAACCTAACGTGGGACATATAGTGCTGGTTAAAGAGGATGATCTACCACCGGCAAGATGGTTGAAGTGTTGAAGTTGAAGTACTTATGGCATTATAACTGACAAGCATATTGGAGTGGACAAACTTATGCGCGTTGTTTCATTAAAATGTAAAGGTTCAATTATAAAGAGACCAGTGTCTTAGCTTATTATTTTACCTAGACTTAAGTTTTAAAATTTGTTTTGCTTTATGTATTCAAAGGCTATATAACTGACAAGCATATTGGAGTGGACAAACTTATGCGCGCTGTTTCATTAAAATGTAAAGGTTCTATTATAAAGAGACCAGTGTCTTAGCTTATTATTTTACCTAGACTTAAGTTTTAAAATTTGTTTTGCTTTATGTATTCAAAGGCTATTTATCTGACAAGCATATTGGAGTGGACAAACTTATGCGCGCTGTTTCATTAAAATGTAAAGGTTCTATTATAAAGAGACCAGTGTCTTAGCTTATTATTTTACCTAGACTTAAGTTTTAAAATTTGTTTTGCTTTATGTATTCAAAGGCTACCTTTCACATAAAATGGTAGGAAGTGTTAGTTTAAGTTTTGATATTTTTATTTGTTGTTGGCAGAGAGTTTGTATTGTCTCTGGTTGTTGGTTGTAGCTAATGTCCGTGACTACCGCAGGACCCCGACGGCAATGGTTTCCATATTTGGTAAATAATTACTACTCAATTGGTACCGATTAGTACTCGAACAACAAAATTGGTACCTTAGTAGTTTTCGAGAAAATCGACTTAGAAAGTGGTCCTGCGGTAGTCACGCTCCATTCAGCAGTGACTAGTGACTACCGCAGGACCACCTTCAAAGTCGATTCGTTCGTGTGGCTGACTCTGGCTTAGCCACCGTCAGGGATTTTAATTTTGATAACACAAATATTTAGTCGCTAATTAGTCGAAATTAGTCTCCAATATCAGATTTAGTCGGTCACTGGTTCAAAAGTTAGAAGGGTTGTTAGGTGGCCGATCTGGAGGGACTCCCCAGGTAGGCTAAATTTATATCTCAAAAACTAGGGTACCTAGCGAAGTTCTGTTTTCTCCCAGAATTAGTCGCCAAGTCACAGATCTAGTCGGATCTTAGTTTAGAAGATAAAATGAGTTAAATTTTTAAGGTATAGTCCAAGAGCTAGATCGAAATTAAAATCCCTGATGGTAGCCAAGCCAGAGTCAGCCACACGTTTCGTTCGAGTACTAATCGGTACCAATTGAGTAGTAATTATTTACCAAATATGGAAACGACTGGCGTCGGGGTCCTGCGGTAGTCACGGACATTAGTAGCTAAACTGTTGTCATGGTGGGCGGATAAATTGTTTTGTAAGTCTTTGGAATGCACTGACTTATAAACCTATGGACTTGCCATACCTACGAAATTAGCGTGCATACCTACATAAATCGGGCAATTAAGATGGCTGCCCATTGCCCAATGAGGTAGGCCATTTGCAAATGTTTGACAGCACAACTACACAGATAAACGTACATATACGGCACACAACTACCAATTTTACTCGGCAATCAACATGGCGACCGGTCACGCATAGACATGATTTTGACGTCACTCAAAAGTGTTACCAAGTTTAGTCCTTGACAAACATTTAGATCTCTCTTTTCATATGCAGCTCTTGGTTAGTTAAAAAGAGACAAAACGCTTTTTGACATGCGTGTGTCGATATTATAGATATTTGTATAACTATTCTTCATATAGTAGAATATGCCGTCTCCATAGTTTTCCTATCTCATTGTTGGAATGTTAAGATTCGAACATCAAGAAATGTCACTTTTGTTTTGTTATTAAATTCGCATCAAACCAATAGATGGCGGTGTACATTTTTGACTCTCCGCTACATCCCGATTTTCAGGGAATTTCATGACCCCTTGTACATATCAAAAATAAATGTTTCTCGTTCTGAGCATGGCGTTTTCTTGGTGCAAACCGTAAACTGCCGTGAAAGCACCTCAGACTTTTTGGGAATTTGTACAGTACCTATGATAAACACAGCCAACTAAAAAGTTAAAAGTAAAGTTATTTTAATATTTTTTTGCACCATAACTTTTTGTTTCAGTGTCTTCTAATGTAGATCAGATATTGCTGGTGCATCTGGAAGTCATCTACAGACCAAAAGATATAGTCTGCACAATTTATTCTTATTATAGGCTCGCGCTTGACCTCTTTATGTGGCCAAAGATGATGCAACAATAGTGCAAATTCAGAACCTGGTTGTCGCATTAATCCATCATGCACGAAGAACTGAAGCAAATATTTAGCAATCTAGAATCACTACCAAAGGGTTTGTGTGGCTTATTTAGTGGTTAATTCAATAAAACACAGTAGTTGTTTTATTTAAAAATATGTATGTTTGGTCACAGATAATATAATACTAGGTTTGGTCAAAATATCACTATCACAAGGCCAATTAATTATTCTGTGACAAGGCATGCAAATTTTTTACATTTTATGTCAAAATTACTTACCATTCAAACCATATTCAAACATTTGATAAACAAATTCCAAGAGTAACATTATTTTGATATCAATAGAAACTTATTTAATTAGTGATTGAAGACTTATCTATGGGCACTTGAATGTTTGCCATTTTATTGGATACTTTTTTTGTAGATATAATATTATTCTCCTCCTTATTAAATACATAGCTATTTCTGGCGGTCCTTTCAGAACTGAGCACAAATTACATCATAATGACTACATTAGTTTATTTAAATTATCACAGACTTCATCAATAGAAGGCCTTTTATTTTTGAGATGCTCTAAACATCGCTGAGCTATTATGAATATATTCTGAGCCTGTGGCCACGGGCCAACAATACTGTCTAACAGATTTGTTATATCACCATCTTCACAATTATCTTCAACATAATTTTTAATGTTGTTATTCTCACCATTAGCTATTATAATGGGTTTCAAACCAGTCAATAATTCTAGGAGGACTATACCAAAACTAAAGATATCATTTTTCTGTGTGACTGTACCATTGAAGCCTTCTGGTGCCATGTATGCTGTGGTTCCCATTGGCCTTGTGTCAATATATGTTGTTTCCAGTTGTTTAGCCAAGCCAAAGTCACATAGCTGGAAAAATAAAAGTCATTTATGTTAGTTACAAACAGTTGAAATATATAAAACTAGCTGTTGCCCGCGGCTTCGCTCCCGTGGACCTCCCCACAGGACCCGTTTTCGGGATTAAAAAATAGCCTATATCACTCAGGAATAATGTAGCTTTCTATTGTTGAAAGATTTTTTTAAATCGGTCCAGTAATTTCAGAGCCTATTTGGTACAAACAAACAAACAAAAAAATCTTTCCTCTTTATAATCTTTATATATAATATTAGTATAGATAAGCTAATGTCTTCTTTGTATTTTATATTTATGTTTTAAGTTTTCAAGTTTAATGAAGTTGTAGTAGCTACCTTTGGCACACAGTCTTGAGTAAGCAATATGTTGGCACTTTTAACATCTCCATGAAGAAAATAACTTTTCCTGGTAGATACAGACTCAGACAGATTTCCACTCTCATCATATTGTGGTGGTCTCTCACTGTGGTGGATGTACTTCAGCCCTTCAGCAGTGCCTTTCATTATAGCCATCCTTTGGTTCTCTGTTAGTACCTTAGCAGCAATTTTTTGTAGCAAGGACCCACCATCAATGTACTCACACACTATACATGGTGTTGGCCCGTCTATGGAGTACCCAAAAATGGGGACAATGTTTTCATGTCTCAGATGAGATAGTGACTTCACTTCAGTGTTAAACACTTTCATTGCTACTTCACAGCTAACTTGAAATTGGATTTTCACTCTCTTCACAGCCAGAGCCCCATGTTTAGCATGTGTGCCAACATACACATCTCCAAAGCCCCCACTCCCTATTTTCCCAATGGGTCCAACGGGTTTGTCAACAAAGGATTCAGGAAATTTATTTGTTATAGTTTCCAGCTCTCTATAATCAAAATGAACAAGTTTCTTATCTTCTAAAATAGCATTGTCTATTATGCTGAATATGTTTGGTACTGAGGTCAAGTTACCACCTGGAGCGTACTGAGACAGTTCAGTTTGTGGTGTCATATCCACCTGAGATGATTCACTCTCAGTCGAAGTTGATGCAGTGGTAAAGGTGTCTATTGTTTTTTGATCAGTTTCATTCAATTTAGGTATCAAAGCACTGAAGTCAGGAAACTCCCCTGAAGTCATAACTTTTGTGCCTGAAAAGTCAATAAGATTTGATTGATGTTTCATTAAGGCAGTACTTCTATTGCCAAAAGTTTGTAAAACGCTGAGATTAGGTATATCTTTGCTTTCTATGGTTTCAGAAAACTTTATGAAGTTACTTGGTTCTTTGAGTTGTCTTGTAGTGCGGTCACAAGCTGCTTGATCATGGCTTGAGTTATGAAGATCATCACTTTCTATGGTGGCCATTGAATTTAATCTCTGTTCCACACTTTCATCATTAAGAAGAGCCGTTAAGTTAATTGAAATGGGAGCTGCTGGGCCATCATCAGGCCTGCGCGGTGGTGCCTCTGTAACATATTTTATTATCATTACTGCACCTACCACTATTTGTCTCTGCATGACCCAAAGGTTGACTAGTAGAAAATGCCTAAGGCATTAAGTCTGCCTCTGTATGATAAATTGATAATGTGCATAAAGTATAACATAAATAAATAATAAGAAACAAAGACAAAAGACATTTTATTTCAAGTAGGACACCAAGTGGCACTTTTAACGTTACAACTGTTTGTTGATAAACATATGATTATTAAGGTTTTGTTAAGGTTACTAGAAGTCAAATATCTACCTCCTAACATGCGTGCAATTTCATCACATGCTCTGAATATTTGGGCCTGGGATAACACATCCATGAGAGTTTCCAAAGTTGGCCTAACTCTCCCTGAAGTACCCCATTCATCAAACAACACTTCGGCACATTTTCTGTTTGTATTTCTGGCATGTTCTTCTATTAACCTGTTGAAGAGAAAATACGAAGATAAATAATTTCTTGAGAAGTTTTATTTTTACCAAAAGTTCACACTATAGGAATTCATTACATCATATGTTCATAATTGTATCTCCGCTCAAACTGTTCACTTTTTAAGTCTTTCGGTATGAGGGGAACCACTTTTTGCCAGTCGTTGTTGATCTCCAAAATAATGGCCAAGTTATGCAGAGCAGCTGAGGGCAATTTCCGTAACTCTACATGCCGCTGCATTATAGGTGAATAGATCATATTGTACGCTCTTGCTTCACTTCTTATCACTTCACACTAGTGAAACTTATCAGATCAATGTATCAGATTTTACCACATTAGACCAGTAAAAATATTCTGTGGTAGGTACTGACTCATTTATTTCTTTCATTGACATTTGTGCGCCAACAAAACAAACAATAGGGATGTGGCGTATTTATTGGTACCTACAGGTTTACGTACTAAGTTTCAGTATATTAAAATGTACTCTGGGGTATTAAGTATGAGAATACAAGTACGGAGTCTGGCAGGGCGGGTCCGAAATGCCGAGTGCATATCTAATAGGTATTACGTATAGTTCTCGCCAAACTTCTGGGCCGTCCTGAAGTTGGCTTTCCGATGCGCACTTCACGGATCGGTACAGTTTTTGTATGAGATTTCTTACTGCGCAGTTATTGTAGCCAACTTCAGGGCGGCTAAGAAGTTTGGCGAGACCTAGTGTTTTGCCACGTGTAGTGACAAGTCAATTCAAACTTTCTTACGTTTTTTCTAATACCAGCTCGTTAATTGCGACCGCCCGGGTACAAGTTATTCAAATGATCCAAAAAAGTGTTTAGTTAGAATTCATACCATTGAAATCAATCTTTTATATATTAGTCTATGATTGAAAGTACATATCTTGTAAGCATGCATGCACACTGCATACTTAAGTAATTCTTGTGAGACCTGAGATCAAAACCATCCAAGTACTTATAAGTATTTTGTTAATTAGTTTCTGTATTAAGTATACGGTTATGTAGGTATATATGTAAGAGCGGAAGTACTCAGGGTTCTCAAATGATAACGATCAGACATCTTGTAAACACTTTTTATTACTCACACCAACAGTAAATCAACTTAATTTTATATGGAGATGTGCACAGTTCAAAATACAATTCATGAATTCATTATTCGGTTCTTTCGACTAGAACTAACCTATATATACGTTTTGACAAATGAAAAGGCGTCACATAGCAACAACTACCGGTGACATTCGTTTATCAATTAATTTTAGATTTAAGTTTGTAAAAATACAGTAATTGTGTTCAATATTTGATTAGTAATTAATAACACTTTTTACAAATATTTTGAATGGATTTAGCTACCAATTATTTTATTTGAATGAACTAACAGTCAGTGATCTACCTTCCATTTTTGATTTTTAAAATATTACTGAAATAAAAAGAAATCTTTACATTAACAATACTTAATTCGGGTTTCCGTTAAGTCACCTGCCTTGAAGTTTGATTTCATCTGTGGTACTATTTTCATTTAGCAGCGCTCAATGAGGTAGGATAACTATGGAGACGGCATATTCTACTATATGAAGAATAGTTATACAAATATCTATAATATCGACAAACGCATGTCAAAAAGCGTTTTGTCTCTTTTTAACTAACCAAGAGCTGCATATGAAAAGAGAGACATCTAAATGTTTGTCAAGGACTAAACTTGGTAACACTTTTGAGTGACGTCAAAATCATGTCTATGCGTGACCGGTCGCCATGTTAATTTCCGAGTAAAATTGGTAGTTGTGTGCCGTATATGTACGTTTATCTGTGTAGTTGTGCTGTCAAACAGTTGCAAATGGCCTACCTCATTGGCAAATGGGCAGCCATCTTAATTGCCCGATTTATGTAGGTATCACGCTAATTTTGTAGGTATGGCAAGTCCATAGGTTTATAAGTCAGTGGCAGCGCTATATATATTTCGTGTCACAACAATACTGTCTTGTCATTGTCATCTATTCAAGATGTAGAAGTACTTAATAATTCCATAGATCTGTATCAAGCCAAGTATACACCGTGAAATTTAAGTGGTTGTTTTCCCGCGGCAGAACGACTTGCCTTTAGGAGTACTTTCGAAGCATAGAGTTAAAGTAAAAAAATAATGATGTTTTTATTTTAAAATAATTTGAAAAAATATTCATCAACTCGTAAAAGTGAGTAACAATAGTAACTTGTAGGTACTAGGTACTACTCGCGTCACCACCACCGTATAATTCAGTAGTACCTAGTACCTACAAGTTACTATTGTTACTCACTTTTTCGAGTTTATGTTTTTTTTTTTTTATTATTTTAAAACAAAAACATCGTTATTCTTTTACTATAACTCTATGCTTCGAAAGTACTCCTAAAGGCAAGTCGTTCTGCCGCGGGAAAACAACCACTTAAATTTCACGGTGTATACTTGGCTTGTTACAGATCTATGGAATTATTAAGTACTTCTACATCTTGAATAGATGACAATGACAAGACAGTATTGTTGTGACACGAAATATATATAGCGCTGCCACTGACTTATAAACCTATGGACTTGCCATACCTACAAAATTAGCGTGATACCTACATAAATCGGGCAATTAAGATGGCTGCCCATTTGCCAATGAGGTAGGCCATTTGCAACTGTTTGACAGCACAACTACACAGATAAACGTACATATACGGCACACAACTACCAATTTTACTCGGAAATTAACATGGCGACCGGTCACGCATAGACATCATTTTGACGTCACTCAAAAGTGTTACCAAGTTTAGTCCTTGACAAACATTTAGATGTCTCTCTTTTCTTATGCAGCTCTTGGTTAGTTAAAAAGAGACAAAACGCTTTTTGACATGCGTGTGTCGATATTATAGATATTTGTATAACTATTCTTCATATAGTAGAATATGCCGTCTCCATAGTTATCCTACCTCATTCAGCGCTGCTAAATGAAAATAGTACCACAGATGAAATCAAACTTCAAGGCAGGTGACTTAACGGAAACCCGAATTAAGTATTGTTAATGTAAAGATTTCTTTTTATTTCAGTAATATTTTAAAAATCAAAAATGGAAGGTAGATCACTGACTGTTAGTTCATTCAAATAAAATAATTGGTAGCTAAATCCATTCAAAATATTTGTAAAAAGTGTTATTAATTACTAATCAAATATTGAACACAATTACTGTATTTTTACAAACTTAAATCTAAAATTAATTGATAAACGAATGTCACCGGTAGTTGTTGCTATGTGACGCCTTTTCATTTGTCAAAACGTATATATAGGTTAATTCTAGTCGAAAGAACCGAATAATGAATTCATGAATTGTATTTTGAACTGTGCACATCTCCATATAAAATTAAGTTGATTTACTGTTGGTGTGAGTAATAAAAAGTGTTTACAAGATGTCTGATCGTTATCATTTGAGAACCCTGAGTACTTCCGCTCTTACATATATACCTACATAACCGTATACTTAATACAGAAACTAATTAACAAAATACTTATAAGTACTTGGATGGTTTTGATCTCAGGTCTCACAAGAATTACTTAAGTATGCAGTGTGCATGCATGCTTACAAGATATGTACTTTCAATCATAGACTAATATATAAAAGATTGATTTCAATGGTATGAATTCTAACTAAACACTTTTTTGGATCATTTGAATAACTTGTACCCGGGCGGTCGCAATTAACGAGCTGGTATTAGAAAAAACGTAAGAAAGTTTGAATTGACTTGTCACTACACGTGGTAGAACACTAGGTCTCGCCAAACTTCTTAGCCGCCCTGAAGTTGCCTACAATAGCTGCGCAGTAAGAAATATCATACAAAAACTGTACCGATCCGTGAAGTGCGCATCGGAAAGCCAACTTCAGGACGGCCCAGAAGTTTGGCGAGAACTATACGTAATACCTATTAGATATGCACTCGGCATTTCGGACCCGCCCTGCCAGACTCCGTACTTGTATTCTCATACTTAATACCCCAGAGTACATTTTAATATACTGAAACTTAGTACGTAAACCTGTAGGTACCAATAAATACGCCACATCCCTATTGTTTGTTTTGTTGGCGCACAAATGTCAATGAAAGAAATAAATGAGTCAGTACCTACCACAGAATATTTTTACTGGTCTAATGTGGTAAAATCTGATACATTGATCTGATAAGTTTCTCTCAGACTCGCGTCACCACCGTATTATTCAGTAGTACCTACTACCTACAAGTTACTATTGTTACTCACTTTTTCGAGTTTATGTTTTTTTTTTTAATTATTTTAAAACAAAAACATCGTTATTTTTTTACTATAACTCTATGCTTCGAAAGTACTCCTTAAGGCAAGTCGTTCTGCCGCGGGAAAACAACCACTTAAATTTCACGGTGTATACTCAACTCGAACGAAAAACGAATGATCATGAGAAATGTGATGAGTTGATGACAGTTCAACTCGCACACTAGCAGGCCCGCTGAAAGCGGGCGTGCAAGGCGTGCACCGCACGCGGGCGGCAAAACTAGGGATCCATCACGTAATATTCAAATTCAGAACGAAATCATCGAATTGCTCGGCACGACCATTAAAAATTATATATTGGACAAAGTCAGAGAATCAAAATATTTTACTCCATCATAATAGATTGCACACCAGATGTTAGTCACACAGAACAAATTACAGTTGTACTCAGGTATGTTCTTTTTAATAATGAAACTAAAAACGTTATATGCAAAAATTTCGTTGGTTTCTGTACGATCACCAGCTCCACAGGTGAAGGTTTATTAAATTTTGTTTTGTATTTATTTTCACAATTAAATCTTAACATTGTTATCTTAAAGGTTCTAATATGCGTGGAAAACACAATGGACTGCAAAAAAATTTTGGATATCAATAATCGCGCATTTTACGTTCCATGCTTGGCTCATAGCCGTAATTTGGTAGTCAATGATGCAGCAAATATCACGCACGAAACTGTGAATGTTGGATTGTACATGATATTTTTCTTCATTATTATTTTCTTTTATCACACCCCAATAAACAGCCTTTGCACACGGGCATTCCAATAGCTAGCGGCGGGCCTGCACACTAGCTATTTCGTCGCTATCTCTACCAAGTCTCTTTCACTAATAGGTACGTCACTTTCTACATGCAGGTAGTCAGTTTCCCAACTCGTCTCAAACCGTTTTTCGATGTGCATAACTCCAGCTTCCTCATATGTTATAGAAAAAATCTATCTATGCCAATAATAAAGGCATAATAGCAGCAATCAAAGTTCCGAGTCTTAATTTAGCTGCCACAAAAACTTCGTTAATATCAGTCGTTTAGTATGTGTTAGCTGGAGTGACGTCACCCCAGCTTCCTCAATCAATACAGGCAAACCAGTGAGGTTAGGGTTTTGGACTATAGTCAAAAAAATAAGGCATAATAGCTGCACATGGAAGGAAAGAACTGAACGATAATACTTTAAAAAGTGATGAAACTATGATAAAAAAACGTGTGTGTAAGCTGGAGTGACGTCACCCCAGCTGCCATGTCATATCTTCCGAACAAAAGAAGATATGATTATGTAGCATATCTCAAAAATTGAGGCAGAATAGCAGCCATTGGCAGAAAAACTTTCAGACATCTGGTCAAAATACTCTATATGTTATTAAACCGACAAATATGTGTAAGCTGTAGTGACGGCACCCCAGCTGCTCATGTCATATCTTCCGAACGAAAGAAGATATGATTATGTATTATAGCTTAAAACATAAGAAATAATAGCTGCCACAGGCAGAAAAAATTTCAAATCTCTAGTTCTTGTAGTTTCCACGTAGTAAACAAAAATATAGTTTCCGCGCCAAAAAGATCAAATTATTACTTCGGAGGAGATACGGAGCGGCGTTGCCATTCCGTGCGCTACATTATTGCAACCAAGTTTGCACTTAGTAAGCATACTATTAGAAGTCATTTTAACTTGCGCTCAAAATATTTTGTTGAAGATATAGACTGAGAGCCGACTGAACTTTAATAGAACTATGAATGTAATATTAAAAAGTGGATTCTTATCAACTTTAGACGACGAGAGAACTACTTACATTGTTTTTTTTGTGACTTGTTCTCTGTAGTTCGGTTAAGGTGGATGCACAAAGTTAGCCCGCGAAATTAATATTTTGTTACGTTTTTTGCAATTTACAGGTCACTGTTAGGTTGTCTTGTCATTCTCTTGTAGTTTCCACGTAGTAAACAGAAATATAGTTTCCGCGCCAAAAAGATCAAATTATTACTTCGGAGGAGGTACCGGAGGTACCTAGGAGGTTCCGTGCGCTGTATTATCAGTTTGAGGTTGTTTAAACTAGATTATAGACTGGGAGCCGACTACACACTTTAATTGTAGGTACTATGTTAGTATTCAGATTTTTATAGTTATATTTTTTGTTTAAACATAGGATGAAATAAAATTCAAAAATCTAATAAAATTCAAAAATCTAACAATTTCGTATATTTTTGTTATAAATCACATTTTTGGTACAATTTACACTCTATGAAATCAGATAAAATATGATTAGTATAAATCACAATTATTCATTAGAATCAGATAATTTATCTTTTAAGTAGGTTTGACCCTCCGTAAACACATTAATATCAAATTTTACCGTGTGAATTTTCTGGAGGAAACTTGGTGTTTTTTTTTGCGACCCAAAAATTTGATGAAAATAAAAAATTAAATTTGTACCTCCTGTAATAAACTCATCAGATGGTCACTGAATGTAGGTCAAAAAAATATAACTATAAAAATCTGAATACTTACTTAATACCTACAATTAAAGTGTGTAGTCGGCTCCCAGTCTATAATCTAGTTTAAACAACCTCAAACTGATAATACAGCGCACGGAACGCAACGCCGCTCCGTACCTCCTCCAAAGTAATAATTTGATCTTTTTGGCGCGGAAACTACACTTGGGAGCAAATAAATCGAGCCACTTCCTTTTTCACGCATTATGGTAATTATTTTTGGTATTAAGGAACGCATCGATTCGAAACATATATCGCCTAAAAGGGTATTTAATAACCTTTACAATGAGGGTAGTTAGTTGTCAAAATTTCATTTTTATTAAAGTTTAAAGGGTAGAATAAAATTATCGCATTTAATTTGCTTATGACATTTTTATTGTACTCTGTTAAGAAAAGATTAAATTTGAGGTTTTTGTTAATCATACCCATATTACTTGTTATTGTTGTCTTTATCTGTGTCTGTGTAATCAAAATAACCTGATAAAATGGATACTACACCGACGGAAGCTGCCCAAGTTGTAGCTTTACTTGAGGTTGGACACGGACAACGTGAAGTGGCACGCAGACTTCATTTGAGTCGTTCAAAGGTACAGCGGGTATACCGCAGGTATCTGGAGACTGGTGCTTTTGTTCGGCGACCTGGAACTGGCCGACCACGGGCAACAACAGAACGTGACGACCGCTTTATTGCAACCAATTCGTTGCGCGACCGTGGACTTAATGCTGTTCAGCTACAGCAAGCGTTACGTGACGTTCGAGGAGTCGCAATCAGTAGGTGGACAGTGAGACAAAGACTAAAAGAACGAAATTTAACATCACACAAACCAGCAACTGGCCCAAAATTGACTGTAGCTCATCGCCGATCTCGCTTGGAGTTTGCTCGAGAACACATTAATTGGACGTTAGAAGACTGGAGGTCAGTTTTGTTTTCTGACGAGTCAAGAATCTGTCTTTTTAGCAATGACGGGAGAAACCGAGTGTATAGACGTCCTGGTGAAAGATTTGCCCAATGTTGCATTCGAGAAACGGTGAGTTTTGGTGGTGGTTCTTGTATGGTGTGGGGAGGAATTTCTCTAGACGGAAAAACGGAACTTGTCTTCGTCGACCCCGCCAACGATGGCAATGGTAGACGTGGATTAACAGCTGACCGATACATAACTGACATTCTTGAAAACCACGTAATGCCGTATGCTGGTTTTGTCGGAGAAAATTTCTTGTTTATGCATGACAATGCGAGACCTCATACCGCGCAGATCGTTACGGATTACTTGTCTGCGATCGGGATTCAACAAATGGTATGGCCAGCACGAAGTCCTGATTTGAACCCGATCGAACACCTATGGGACGAGCTAAAACGGAGAGTCCGAGCCAGGGTTCCCGCTGTTTCATCCATTCCCGAGCTTAAAGTCGCTGTGCTTGAAGAGTGGGAGAACATACCACAATATGTCATCGTAACGCTGATCAGATCGATGACTAATAGGCTACAAGAATGTATCAGGGCCCGGGGGGGTAATACCAGTTATTAAGAATATTTTTTTTGCAATAATTTTGTTTTTTATTGTTTCTATGGACTGTTTTATCCCTACTAAATTTTCTATCAAAATTACCATTTTTCTTGCAGAGCCAATAATTTATCATTCAATAAGGTTATTATTCAATAATTTACCCTCATTGTAAAGGTTATTAACTAAACTTTTAGGCGATATATAGTTCGAATTGATACGTTCCATATTACCAAAAATATTTACCATTTTACGTGAAAAAAGGTAGTGGCTCGATTTATTTGCTCCCAAGTGTATATTTTTGTTTACTACGTGGAAACTACAAGAGAATGACAAGACAACCTAACAGTGACCTGTAAATTGCAAAAAACGTAACAAAATATTAATTTCGCGGGCTAACTTTGTGCACCCACCTTAACCGAACTACAGAGAACAAGTCACAAAAAAAAACAATGTAAGTAGTTCTCTCGTCGTCTAAAGTTGATAAGAATCCACTTTTTAATATTACATTCATAGTTCTATTAAAGTTCAGTCGGCTCTCAGTCTATATCTTCAATAAAATATTTTGAGCGCAAGTTAAAATGACTTCTAATAGTATGCTTACTAAGTGCAAACTTGGTTGCAATAATGTAGCGCACGGAATGGCAACGCCGCTCCGTACCTCCTCCGAAGTAATAATTTGATCTTTTTGGCGCGGAAACTATATTTTTGTTTACTACGTGGAAACTACAAGAACTAGAGATTTGAAAATTTTTCTGCCTGTGGCAGCTATTATTTCTTATGTTTTAAGCTATAATACATAATCATATCTTCTTTCGTTCGGAAGATATGACATGAGCAGCTGGGGTGCCGTCACTCCAGCTTACACATATTTGTCGGTTTAATAACTTATCGAGTATTTTGACCAGATGTCTGAAAGTTTTTCTGCCAATGGCTGCTATTCTGCCTCAATTTTTGAGCTATGGTACATAATCATATCTTCTTTTGTTCGGAAGATATGACATGGCAGCTGGGGTGACGTCACTCCAGCTTACACACACGTTTTTTATTATAGTTTCATCACTTTTTAAGTATTATCGTTCAGTTCTTTCCTTCCATGTGCAGCTATTATGCCTTATTTTTTTGACTATAGTCCAAAACCCTAACCTCACTGGTTTGCCTGTATTGAATGAGGAAGCTGGGGTGACGTCACTCCAGCTAACACATACTAAACGACTCATATTAACGAAGTTTTTGTGGCACCTAAATTAAGACTCGGAACTTTGATTGCTGCTATTATGCCTTTATTATTGGCAAAGATATAATTTTTCTATCACATATGAGGAAGCTGGAGTTATGCACATCGTTTTTCGTTTCTTTCCTAACTCGTCCGATGCTTAGGCACAATAAAGCAAAAAATTATTATGTAATAAGTTTTGTTGGACCTGCTGAAAACTGTATGGTTATACTTGTGTTGTATAAACTCAATTTATTTTAGTATTTTATAACTGCACACTACATATGTGAGTAATATGTACCAACTGTAAATCTACCATTTACTGTACCTACCTATATGTCGTTTGTTGACTATAATGTGCCCTGGCAGTTGATAGTGTGTCATACTCTCTCTGATGGTGGCACATGTGTTGGATCTTTCGGTTCCCTTCATGATGGTTAAGCTAAGTGGTGCCGATCTATGTGTCATGTTCGTGAACGGGCGCCATCAGTTGGTATTGGTCATAACTTAGCTGTCTCGGCCTGTTAAAGTACTTTTTTTTTATTGTTTATTACTCTACGAGTAGAAGCTTTTACGTACGTCTTTTTACATCGTTCTCACATATATGTATTTTTCCAACAAGAATGATGTAACCAAATACTTGTAAAACTCTTTTTATTTTAAAAGAGTAAGTGTGAAGTTTCTTGTCCATTCTTCTCCATATCAAGCTAAAATGTAGTTTAGCCGAATGGACGGTAGAATCAATTAATATTACTTTTAAATTATTTTCTTTTCTTGACGTTCAAAAGTGCCGCATGGCCTAATTGAATAAATAAATTTTTGTTTTCTTTTTTATATTTTTTGATATTTAAGAAAAAACTAGATGGCATAACGTTGGTGTCGTGAATGGTGGGTAGACTTCTAGTGTGGGACTCAACTTGTGTCGATACCCTTGCGCCTTCTCATGTTCCAAGTACGGCAGGCTTTGCCGGCGCCGCCGCAAATACTCGCCAGGCGGCTTTTCCCGTTTAGGGTTGTTCGCCAGCAGCTCTTCCCTGAATGGCATCTTTGAATCACTGAAGGCTAGCTACAGAGCCTTATTTACCGCGCGGTACACATCATACAGAGCGGGTTCCTCCTCTTTAGGATCACGTCGACGTCCCCTCAGGTATCATGTGAATAACGGGCATTAGCCACGCATGAGACGCGCAGCTGCTCGTTCTCTGCAAACCATCAGTAAAAAGGGCGCCTTGTGAACTGTGCGTGGACGCAAAGCATGGCTGCATCGATTAAGTACCTACTGCGCCTCCTCTTTGACGTCGATGGGTCCGTTTGTCGCCGACTCCCAAATTCAGGCCTGTATGACAGCTGCGTCCTCGAGAGATTCCCTGTCAATGCGCTTAAGCAGCCAGCGTAGACCGTCTCTTTGCGGGACTGATTGGCTACGGACACCAGCAGTCTTGGTGGAGACTTCAAAACGTATGTGTCGGTGGTCCGATAGTGTCTCCATTTTATTTTCTTCATAAAACTTTTGAGACTGCAAATTTTTTTCGAAGGACAATATCTCAACTTTCATTCATAGGTAAATCAGGTGTTGATCACATCAATATAAGAGAAATTCGTGCAGCAAATGTCTAAAATAAGTACCTACCTTATTGTGCAGCAGGTTAGTCAAAATATTTTAGCTACAATCTACGAATAAAACCAATTTTTATGAAGCATTAAAATCCTCTGGGATCAGTACCGGAGGATCCTCCGGCCGCAGATTTGGCGTTGAGATCCCCGATTAAAAGTGTGGGGTGAAGTTTATCGGTCCAAGGCACCTAACTGAACAAAGTTAAAGTCAGCTAGGCTCTTTTTGAGCGAAAAGTATGCCCATGGTGACTATGGCATCCAGGAGGGCGGCAACCCAGCCGTGTGCAGTGACGCGTCCCCGCCGATGATAGTCACACACACAGCGACCACATGTGCATAACTCCAGCTTCCTCATATGTGATAGAAAAATTCAATCTATGCCAATAATAAAGGCATAATAGCAGCAATCAAAGTTCCGAGTCTTAATTTAGGTGCCACAAAAACTTCGTTAATATGAGTCGTTTAGTATGTGTTAGCTGGAGTGACGTCACCCCAGCTTCCTCATTCAATACAGGCAAACCAGTTAGGTTAGGGTTTTGGACTATAGTCAAATAAATAAGGCATAATAGCTGCACATGGAAGGAAAGAACTGAACGATAATACTTAAAAAGTGATGAACCTATGATAAAAAAACGTGTGTGTAAGCTGGAGTGACGTCACCCCAGCTGCCATGTCATATCTTCCGAACAAAAGAAGATATGATTATGTACCATAGCTCAAAAATTAAGGCAGAATAGCAGCCATTGACAGAAAAATTTTCAAACCTCTGGTCAAAATACTCTATAAGTTATTAAATCGACAAATATGTGTGAGCTGGAGTGACGGCGCCCCAGCTGCTCATGTCATATCTTCCGAACCAAAGAAGATATGATTATGTATTATAGCTTAAAACATAAGAAATAATAGCTGCCACAGGCAGAAAAAAATTGAAATCTCTAGTTCTTGTAGTTTCCAGGTAGTAAACAAAAATATAGTTTCCGCGCCAAAAAGATCAAATTATCACTTCGGAGGAGGTACGGAGCGGCGTTGCCATTCCGTACGCTACATTATTGCAACCAAGTTTGCACTTGGTAATCATACCATTAGAAGTCATTTTAACTTGCGCTCAAAATATTTTATTGAAGATATAGACTGAGAGCCGACTGAACTTTAATAGAACTATGAATGTAATATTAAAAAGTGGATTCTTATCAACTTTAGACGACGAGAGAACTACTTATATTGTTTTTTTTTGAGACTTGTTCGCTGTAGTTCGGTTAAGGTGGATGCACAAAGTTAGCCCGCGAAATTAATATTTTGTTACGTTTTTTGCAATTTACAGGTCACTGTTAGGTTGTCTTGTCATGCTCTTGTAGTTTCCACGTAGTAAACAAAAATATAGTTTCCGCGCCAAAAAGATCAAATTATTACTTCGGAGGAGGTACGGAGCGGCGTTGCGTTCCGTGCGCTGTATTATCAGTTTGAGGTTGTTTAAACTAGATTATAGACTGCGAGCCGACTACACACTTTAATTGTAGGTACTATGTAAGTATTCAGATTTTTATAGTTATATTTTTTGTTTAAACATAGGATGAAATAAAATTCAAAAATCTATGTGTAACAATTTCGTATATTTTTGTTATAAATCACATTTTTGGTACAATTTACACTCTATGAAATCAGATAAAATATGATTAGTATAAATCACAATTATTTATTAGAATCATGTGAAATTTCGCGGGCTAACTTTGTGCATCCACCTTAACCGAACTACAGAGAACAAGTCACAAAAAAAAAACAATATAAGTAGTTCTCTCGTCGTCTAAAGTTGATAAGAATCCACTTTTTAATATTACATTCATAGTTCTATTAAAGTTCAGTCAACTCTCAGTCTATATCTTATCCGAAGTAATAATTTGATCTTTTTGGCGCGGAAACTATAGTTTTGTTTACTACGTGGAAACTACAAGAACTAGAGATTTGAAAAATTTTCTGCCTGTGGCAGCTATTATTTCTTATGTTTTAAGCTATAATACATAATCATATCTTCTTTCGTTCGGAAGATATGACATGAGCAGCTGGGGTGCCGTCACTCCAGCTTACACATATTTGTCGGTTTAATAACTTATAGAATATTTTGACCAGAGGTCTGAAAATTTTTCTGCCAATGGCTGCTATTCTGCCTCAATTTTTGAGCTATGGTACATAATCATATCTTCTTTTGTTCGGAAGATATGACATGGCAGCTGGGGTGACGTCACTCCAGCTTACACACACGTTTTTTTATCACAGTTTCATCACTTTTTAAGTATTATCGTTCAGTTCTTTCCTTCCATGTGCAGCTATTATGCCTTATTTTTTTGACTATAGTCCAAAACCCTAACCTCACTGGTTTGCCTGTATTGAATGAGGAAGCTGGGGTGACGTCACTCCAGCTAACACATACTAAACGACTCATATTAACGAAGTTTTTGTGGCACCTAAATTAAGACTCGGAACTTTGATTGCTGCTATTATGCCTTTATTATTGGCATAGATAGAATTTTTCTATCACATATGAGGAAGCTGGAGTTATGCACATGCGACCACCGCCATGTGAATGGACCAATGCACCTTGATCTGGATCAAAATATACTGAGGGCTACTACACTGATTCATATTTGAAATCTACTTTTATTTGTACCTTTTTAGGGTTCCGAAGTCAACAAGGAACCCTTATAGTTTCGCTCTGTCCGTCTCTCCGTCCGCAGCTTAGGAATCTAGTACTGTAAAGCTATAATTTGGCATGGATATACATATTAATCATTCCGACAAAGTGGTGCTTCACCGTAGACCACGTCATCGCTTAACATCAGGCGAGATAGTGGTCAAACGCGAGCCTATAGATTATTAAAAAAAAAAAGTGGTAAAATAAAATAATGAAAAAAAAAAATTTTTCGGCTACCTCCCATAGACGTAAAGTGGGGATGTATTTTTTTTTCTTATGTGTCCCATGGTGTGGGGTATCGTTGAATAGGCCATTCCAAAATATTATGGGTTTGTTAGAACCATTTTTCGATTAAGATACGTTTGCGTAAAATTAAGCTTTGAATTGCAAATTTAAGTTAGAGTGAAGTGTCCCTCCCCCCCCGTGCCAGCGAAATGGTTGCTCTTGGCTATGTAAATATAACGAAATTAAAAGGAAAACTATCACGGATAAGTAGGCTTTACGAGTTTACGAGTAATAGTCGACCGACTTATAAAATGTACTTGGCACAGTAAAATTTTTGTACAAATGCCATTGAAACATTTCTTAAATAACGTTGTTAATTGTGAAAAACTGATTGTAAATATATGCTTATGTACCAAGTAAAAATATACAAAAATAAAATCATAACATCCTTAATAATAATGACTTCTAAATTAATAATGTTTAAGCTCGAATAACGAATTGAAGTGGCCGGCGTCGTTAGCAGTACCGGTCCGTAGTCCATAAGTCGCATGCGCGCGGGGGCGTCTATTTTGTGTTAGAGTCTGGCAAACGAAATATTTGCAAACTTTTTATATGGCAATGTTAACCCCAATTTTTCGTATGACGCTACTAAGTTGATTCTTTGTTTTAATTCGTAATCAATGTTTATCTTTTTGTAAAAACTTTTTTTTACGCTTACGGATTTAGAATAGAAAGATAGGTATAGATAGGATAAGAACCAGAACCAGTACTTGGATGAAATAGCTAACAGAAAAGGAAAGAAAAATGGAAGAAAACGAGTGATCATGTCATACATGTTAAAAATAAATATAAAGAAAAGGACAGAATTACAGAAAATAATTTAAAACGTTTCATTATTAATGTAGAAAACAATGATTCCTGTGACTTATTAATCTTTTCATATTGAAGTCTTAGATTCAGATTTTGATTGATAGTAAATAAACCAAAATTATTTTAGAATACTGTTGCTTTTTTATTATATATCTAAAGTATTACCTACCTAAAGTACCTATAGTATTTTTATTCAGACAAAGTAATATAAATAATTCTAAATTATCAAATTAGGTTATTCCAGGTATTTCATACTACCTTTTGGGGTTGCTATGCTGATATTGTTTTAAATTTACCGCGCTTTTTCAGTCTCTACTTTTGTTTGCCAGACCCTAGTGCAGAAGTATTTTCGACGTTTTGTAATCTTAAGTCAAATTAGATTCGATTTCCAAGCAAATTACTTATTTTCTTTTGTCGATATCCATCTATAAAGTCAATATTCGACCCGACTGCATCACTAATTGAGTTTCGTAAAACTTTCCAGAACGAAATAGTGAATACCGCAGATTAGAGGAAATTTTTCAAATTCCGAAAGAGAAATAAACGAGGAGCGTGCGCGCAAGGATCCAGGAACGAGCCATACCTTTCCCCGTGGCTCTAACGCGCGCTCGTATCGGCTCCTTTCGCAATTCGCACCTGCGGTGGTACTCAAATAGATAATATTTTTCTAACTTCAGTTGCGAAGTTGTATTTTATAACTCCTTCTTCAGTTACCAGTTAGTCCTTATTTAGTTTAAGTCAATTCTGAATAGGTTACATCTAGACAAGCGTGCTTCACCGTAGACCACATCATCGCTTACCATCAGGCCAGATAGTGGTCAAACGCGAGCATATAGATTTAAAAAAACATCATCCTATGTGGGCCCGTTTTTAGACGTTGTGTGCCGCTGAAACCGTTTTAATGTTCACGTAACAACAACAAACCCCCTTCTTAGTCCACATTATTATGTAACTTCGGAACCTTA
Organism: Orthosia incerta; assembly: GCA_948252205.1. Lineage (NCBI taxonomy): Eukaryota > Metazoa > Arthropoda > Insecta > Lepidoptera > Noctuidae > Orthosia > Orthosia incerta. The sequence goes on from OX411748.1 coordinate 24,211,047, forward strand.
TTACTGCGCGTGGCCCGACACGCACTTGGCCGTTTTTTTTTAAATTATTATTGATAGGTTAGCGTTTGACCTCTATCTCACTTGATGGTAAGCAATGATGTGAAGTAACTTATTAACTCTTGATTTAAAGACTCCCAGGTTGTAGCTATCAGGAAATATAGATTCCGGCAGGGAATTCCACTCCTTAGTGTACGCATAATAAAAGTATTCCTAAAACGGTTTGTGCTTATGGGTGGGATGTCCACCATATACCGATGACGCATCGTTTGTGAGTTGGGAAAGAGACAAAATACGGCTTGAGAGGAATTGGGAAACTGACTACATGTAAAAAGTGACGTATTTGTGAAATATACCTACCTATTAGAGATAGTGACGAAATAGCTAGTATGACGAGTTGTCATCACAACCGTGATGCTGATGACGTATCAAGTATCAAGACCTATCTGGGATTAAACCCTTAAATACCGGTATGTAGATTCCATGTCTGATTGTAAAGTGAAAACAGTCAGAAAAATGTGAGAGACAAGCGATTATGCGGCCAAATGCTGACTTTTTCTAGAATTCTGTTTGGTCCGCGTCCGCATCATCAGCATAATGCCGGCTGTCAGTGTTACCGTTTTAGGGGTATATAATTATGTTCTGCTGTGGTTACCTTCGTCATAATATTACTTCAACTAACGACATATATAATCAAATCAAAAGAGACAGCATGCATACGTTTACAGAAAAAAAAACTACAAATATAAAATGTAGGTTTTAAATAAATATTTATTTCTACATAATTTCATATAAATTAATTCATTGACGATTTTTCGTGCATAGTGCGATTTAAACCGACGCGACGATCCCGTAATAAAATAAGTTATTACGGGCAGTAAATCGAAATCGTAACTCTTTGCCTACACAATTATTTTATTTACATACAACTATATTTTAAAAATCTAGGCTTTCTCTAGTGAAATTGTGAGGTAAATGTGCAACAACGTCCCTGATTTGTGCGAGCTTGTGTTTGGCCGTGATGCGTCGCCATAAAACAGGACACTCGGTGTTGTTGCACTCAGAAGATTGGCCGTGACCGCAGCACGACGCGCAAATCTGTAGACAACCCTTCAGATAAATAGCGTGGAATAAAATGTAGATAGGTATCTAGTAACATTGTTAGATTGAGGCAGTCTCATATATATATATCCCATACATAGCCTTATCTTTTATAGAAGATTCGGAATCTTCGTTTTTCGAAAATCAATTCCACTAACTTCAGCAAACTCCCGGTTAACTTCACATAGACGCTGGAGTTGCCAAACTTAAGAATTTACTCAAAGGGTAAAATAATAACATATTATGGGAGAATATACCCTTTACGCGGCCGTTTATGTCGTGGTGGCCCATTGGCTAAGGTCTCGCCTCTCGTGCTTGACGTCGTGGGTTCAAATCCGGGAAAAGCACCAATGTAAATTTTTCAAATTCATATGTACTTCCTAATATAATATATAATAATATCTCAATCAAACAATATTACCAGGTTGCCTGTAAGAGATCTCGGAATGCGATAAGGCCGCCCATTGTATTTGTATTAATTTTAAGTTTCTTTGTTGAATTGTATTTTAAGGTGTACAATAAAGCATATAATAAATAAATAAATAAATATCTTATCTATCTCTTATATCTTAGACAACACAGGCCTAGGTGAAGAAACACATCGTGAAGAAACCTGCAGCCTTATTGCGTAAGTGAATTCAGCAAGGCAAAGAGTAAGAACAATCGTCCAATCACATAGACGGAAGTCCACATCGCGTCTTTCATCTCGCATGTGATTGGTAGATTATTCATGCTCCTTGCCGAATTCGCTTACGCAATTAGGCTGCTGGACTTTTATAGTTAATGTAAGTCCGAAAAAGCCAAGTCAGGCCTGTGGGGTTCCCAGAGGCGGCTTAATTAACTCTGACACCAGAGGTGGCCACATCCTCACACGAAAAGAAGAAAGCGGCCGTTGTAATGGAACATAGCGTTTATAAACAAAAACAGTTTTATTGATTATTAATCAATGTTTCTATCACTTTTACCCCTGGATTCTCAAAACTCGACTATCGGGCTGTTAACGTTATAGACGAATAATCGCCGGTTATCTGCTGTGATTAGCTGTTAAAAATTTATTCAACCAGTCACAGCAGATAAAGCGTGCTTGACAACATTTCACATTAATAATTTAGCTTTGAGAAACCCGGCCTTACTCTCTGTATTTTTCTAAACTTGATGTGCCAGTAAGCACCTGTGTACTAAAAAAATACCCAAAGACCTTATTTTTATAAGCATATTTACAGCGGCACAGTAGTGCACGTGTTCACTCGTAGTAGTCAGTCGCATCAGCAGCCTGGCCGCGGATCGTTGCGCGTGTGTGGCTGTGGCGCAGTCGTCACACACTCTTAGCGGTAAATACTGCTCACAGTTGTAAAGGTTACCATACTAACAGCGGCACAGTACTGCATCTGTTCACTCGAAGAGTAGTCAATCGCATCAACAGCGTGGCAGCGGAAAGTTGCGCGCGCGTGGCTGTGGCGCAGTCGCCGCACACTCTTAGCGATACAGTTGGTACAGCTGTTACCTGACTCAGCCTGCCGTTAGCCGGCCAACTAAAAGATAGACGATTTTGAAGCCACTGCAATTAGCAGTAGATAAGTGTTATTCGATACGCGTGAGCATATCGAACTAGAACGACTTGTTCAAACTAGGCAAATATTATAGAATACAGTTATGCAAATTTAATCTTTAACACGTAAGGTTAGGGTAGCTAAGCGTTTGAATTTCTACTGTTTTATCACCATGATGGCCTTATTAATTTTAACAATATTTGTTAAGTCGATTTGGTCTAGTGGTTGCATCAGTGAACCTATGTCAATATGGTTGCGTGTTCAAAACTAACCTTCCACATCTTGTTGCTTTATGTTTACAATATACAATTATGTTTTTTTGAATTCAAAATATTATTTACATTAAATTAACTATTTAAAAACAAATAACAACAGAAATGAAAATCAAAAATGATTATGATACCGTTAAATACAAAAAATAGAAAAACATGTTGTTTTTCTCAATTTAGTAAGGCAAGGTACTCACTGCAATTGTGCGTAGACTGGCCTTAGTTTTATTGTCACGGTTCATTTTTATTTTCCTACCCTTAACCTCCTGAGTAACATTTGACTACCAGTTTTATAATGAATACGCATATGTGTCTTACAACTACCCATTTATTTCAAGTTAGGCGAAAATATTACCAATTTAGACATTTTATATTTGATAAATGTGCCCGTCTATAGTTCTTTACAATAATGTAAGAAATACTTAGTATTGAATAGATTCAAAATTGAAAGCAAAACAATAATATTCTAGACGCAGGATTTGAACTCACATCTTGTTCACCTCAGCTTTATACACGAACCTCGAAACCAGGTGGAATTCCCTGCCGGAGTCTGTTTCCTGATAGCTACAACCTCAAGAAAGTCAAGAGTGAATAGGTTACTTCTAGGCAAGCGTGCTTCACCATCGACCACATCATCGCTTACCAAAAGCGTTTAAAATATAATTGTTAAAATAAGCTATTAGTGGCAATGACACTAATTATATTACAATACTCTTGTTGACGACAGTGACGCGACCCACCCGTCTTTTTAAAATTTAGTTATTTTTTAAGTAACCATGTATACTTTACTTTTTAATAATTTTGGTTGTATTTTAAGTATGTTTTCTACGGTTGTATCTTTACTTTTAAAATAAATCAAAGACCAACAAGAACGAACTGCACACGGGCGCTCTCATTGGTAGATGCGCGACCCTCCGCAACCTACGGCTGCAGCCGCGATTGCTAGGAAAAAATAACGTGAGTTAGTGGCAAAAAACGACGACGACATGCGTACAAAAAAACGCCCGCGCATTCCGTTCTAATGGTCTCTAATTTGCAATTTCAAGTTCAGTCTTTTATTTCTCACAACCAGACATCTAGCAGCTACAACTCTGATAAAGTTTTAGTCCTACATACAGTATAAAAATGAAAATCGCATAACAAATAGTTACAAATATCCTAACGCTAACGTTTTAAAGATAAAATTTGCGTATCTGTATTATTATTGTATTTGTTCATCGAGTAGCGCTAGTCTGAAAAACTCATACAAATTAAATAATCCTTTATGTTACAGGCGGAGGGCAAATTCTTTCGTTTTTAGGGTGGGTCAGGTAACAGCTATTACCGACTGTACATACTGCTCACAATTTTCTAGATGCCCATACTTACAGCGGCACAGTACCGCACGTGTTCACTCGCTGTCCCCAGTCGCATCAGCAGCCTGGCCGAGAATCGTTACGCGCGCGTGGCTGTGGCGCAGTCATCGCACGCTGTTAGCTCTACATACTGGTCACATTTTTCTAGGTGACCATACTTACAGCGGCACAGTACTGCACGTGTTCACTCGCAGTAGTCAGTCGCATCAACAGCGTGGCGGCGGATCGTTGCGCGCGCGTGGCTGTGGCGCAGTCGTCACACACAGCGGCGCGCGCACTCTTAGCGCTACAAACAGCGCAACGCTCGCGCCACATATAGCGCGCGATGCCGATACCGCCTGCACGACGAGACTCGCGTTGTTGAATATCTCGGGTGTATCCCACTTCGTTCCACCTGAAAAGAGACACGTTCGATTAATACTGACGAACGACTATTTTAGCGGTCGTAGACATAATCGTACAGAAAAAAATTCACATAAAAATAAACCGACTTCAAAAGCAAAACACAAAAAAGTGCAAAATAACTGTCGTTTCGGAAGCTGGTGTCTTTATACTTCATTTTTATCGTTTTTCTACTTCGACTGACGAAACGAAACTCATTTTGCACTTTTTAGTGTTTTGCTTTTGAAGTCGGTCGGTCGGTCGGCGACATTTTTCTCTTACTTGCAAAACCTTCTTAATCAAGTCGCAATATCATTTCGGCGCCAATCAATAGTGTTTCTGACCAATTTTGACTGAGATGTAAATGTGTTTGTTCCTTAAAATACTAGAATTGGTGGCACTCTGTTGCAAAACACTATGTGTATAGATTAGCTATGTCCAAAAAATTCAAGCTTATTGAAAGCGCATATTATAGCCGGATTGAGACGCAACGGTGTCCTGTTACGGTCCGCCTGTAAATGCGACGCTATTTTTTTTAAATTTTTTTTTTCTTTTCTGAGTGTCTTCTCATAGCTCAGTCATAGTGACTGGTAGCTACTTAACCGGACTACCCTGTGGAGACTAAGCTAGTAGCCTCCAGCCAGGCACCATGCGATGCTTCATTCAAAATATTTTCTTATAGGTCCCGTCACGTAAAAAGAACGCTGAGCGACAGTGGAGAGGATGTGTCTGCGCATGGGTACAGTCGCGTTCCAAAGTACTAGGCTATTTTTTTATAATATAAGAGTAATTGTTTTAATGTAAAATCATAATAGGTTCTTTACTAGCTACTTAGTACTTTGTAAGAGGCTGACTTTAAATTAGATAATGTATACTTGAGCATTATTTTTTATTCCGATCTTATCATTATAAATTATCAACTGCTCCTTTTTCAGCTTCTTTCTTCATAAAACAATAAATAATATAAATCATTACTATTTCCTTCATTTTTAAAACCATCGTCATGCAAAGAAAGTTGTGTGTGCGATTGTATTTTGGGAGCGAACGCGTGATCGCAGCGTGGGAAGCATGTGTCAACTGACGAACCGATAGCGCGCAACAGAAATATTGGCGGAGCATTCCCCGTCGCGCCCCCTTCATACCACCAGTTCGATAAATCGCTCAGTGAGCAGATTCAAGGTCAGCGTACTTTTTATGTGACGGGACCTGTAACAGTAATACAGGCAGATTCTGCCCAAATATATGTCATTCTTAAAGGTGCAAGATTTGGTTTAATATGTACTACTTGTGTTAGGCAACTTATTTAGCGTAGTACTACTACAAAAATAAAGTTGCCAAACACGGTCTACTTACCATTTAAAAACATCGACACCAAGCAGCGACAGGCATCGATGTAGTGGTGGCAACAACACTCTAGCCGCGTAGTAAGTCTTGTGCGCTTGTAAGGTGGGGTCTCGTACCAGCTCTGCGGGCGTGCGCGCCAGTCGTACTAGTGGAGCCCCGGGCGCTCCGGCTGTGACCTGCCACGACACTCGCCAGCCTGACCTCGGGGCTGCGCGACGGTCATGAGATAAAAGGCGCCTATAAACAATAGGTTTTACAGGCTAGGAAGATGAAGATGGTATGGATACAAGTCTGTTTTGATAATGCTTCTTGCAAAAAATTAGAAGTCTCTTGCGACAACATTATAAGACCAAAAAAGTCTTTAAAAACCATTGCCGTTATTATCGACTGTTGTTGCTATTCGGTCACTATGTCTACCAGATGAATTTCTAGTATATGGGTGTACTTACTTGGCTATTTCATTAGGTGGTGCAGAAGCTCCTGGTCTGTACCCGGCAGCTCCGTGGTACTCGCGCGTGAAGAACAACTCTTGTGGCGGTAGAGTACCGTTTGCTAGTCGAGATAATACGGCCATCACTGAACGCTTCACCCGGGACAAATCACCGGTATCGAATAACTCGCATAGAGCGCATTGGAGGAGCTGAAACCAAATACAGTCAAATGGGGTGAATAGGAACGCAGGGGTGAATAGAAACAAAACTTTGATGGGAATTTTCACGTTATTTAAAAATTGTTTCTTTAATCTTCTTCTTCTTTATAAATAAAAGAGAAAGTATGTATGTATTTTCCTTATAGACTCCGAAACGGTTGGACCGATTTTAATGAAATTTTGATAATCCTGTAATGTTTGGTGGCAATCGGAGCATTTTTTTTAACTTTGAACGCGGGCGAAGCCGCGGGCAGAAGCTAGTATGTTATATAATTATTTAAAAAAAAAACGATGCTTTGTTTGAAACCAATAAAGTGGTATCACAGTTAAAATTCCCTTCAAAGTTTTGTTTCTATTCACCCCTGCGTTCCTATTCGCCCCGTTTGACGGTACACTTTGTAGCACAATACATCCAGCTGTCCTTTCATAACATAGTGTGCGATTCGTTTGTATGAAGACGATAAAACAAGGCTTTCATTTGTTGCGGTTTTGAAATTGTTTACCAACTATGGGCCTGGTTTTAATACCTTATATGGAGACTATATTCAAGGAATCAAATATCACAACTCCATAAGCGTATGTTTTTTTTACCCGACTGCCGAAGTAGGGTAATGTGTTTATCTGTCTGCATGTATGAATGTTTGTTCCTATGTGGCGTTCCAGAGACCAAACGCGTTGGCCGATTTTAATGTTTCTTATGTCAATCGATTCGTCTTAACCTTGCGAGTGTCACTGTCTACATTAAAGGTCAAACCGCTTTACGCGTCAGCGGAGCGACGTGACGCGACATGACCAAATATACTTTGTATGATATTGTGTGAGATAAACCGCACTACTACGCGACGCGACACTTTATCTCATACAATATAAACACATCAACACGGTCTAGGGATATTTCATACTCAATTAAATAAATCGAAAAGTACTGGCCGCATTGGAATCTTTTATACACCGATTTGTTTGTAATTTATCTCAGACTAATTCCAAATTCAATTTTTTTTAAATTCTTTTGTTTGGGTGGCATGAAAATGTCTTGATGTGTAGGAGAGGGAATTTTCATTTGTGCGAAATTTAGAAAACAATACCAATTACGTTTAGTTACAGTTTTTTTTTATTTTTAAACGAAAGATAAAGTTAAAATTGATGTATTGTAGCCATGCAACGCCAACATTTGACGAGGGCGGAGATGTTACGAGCTGTGGGAATGCTGGAAGCTGGGTCTGTTCAGCGTAATGTTGCTGAGGCCATAGGGACCCACCAAAATGTAATTTCAAGATTGTGGACACGCTATCGTGCCACAGGTGAAGTAGCGGAGAGGCACCGGGGGCCAAGTCGCATCACTACCCCCAGACAAGACCGATTTTTGCAAATTACTGCGCGAGCTCAACCAAATGCAACTCAATTGGTCCAAAGGCTGCGAGTGGAACACCAAGTGCTTGTGAGTGACCAAACTGTAAGAAGGCGACTGCATGAAAGCAATCTACGCTCTCGTAGACCACTCCGGGTCCCACCTTTACGGAGAGGCAATCGTGGACGACGATTAGAATGGGTTCGGAACCACGTGGACTGGGGCCGTGAGCAATGGTCCAATGTGCTGTTCACGGATGAATCCCGGTTCGGCTTCCATCCAGATTCACGAAGGACGCGTGTTTGGCGAGTTCCTGGACGATGGAGCCGTATTCAGAACCCTCAGGAAGTTCACCCATACCAAGGAGGAACAATTATGGTTTGAGCAGGAATTCGTCTTGGAGGACGGACGGATCTCGTTTGGGTTCGGGGCAATATGACGGCAGAACGATACGTCCAACAGGTGCTGGGGCCCGTATTCTTGCCCCACAGAACACAAATGGGGCAAGATTTCCTGCTCATGCACGACAATGCCCGGGCACACACGGCGAGAACGGTAGCAGCTTGGTTACATACACACAATGTTAGGGCCTTAGACTGGCCTGCTCAATCGCCAGATCTAAATCCCATTGAGCATGCGTGGGATATGCTGCAAAGAAGAGCTCTGAAGGAAGTTCCTGAAAATCTGGCTACAGAAGATCAACTTTTTGCGCACCTCAGAAGGACATGGCACAATGTTCCGCAGCAAGACATTGACGATTGAGTTGCCGATGTGTTATGAACATCATGGGCGCTTTCTCAGACTACTAACTTCAAGTTTATAAACACAAATTAAATGATTTTTCTATTTTTTTCAAATTTTACTAATAAATTAAAAGTTAATTCATATACGGTTTCCGCCTATGCTACATTTTTTTTCCATAAAATCCTGAAATTTTAATCGAAGTACCTTAACCATTATTAAAAAATGGTAGAATATTAAATAACGTATCTTTTAAATATATACATGTCATATAAATAATTAACACATTGATAGTAATTCGCTTTTTTTAAAATATCCCTAGACCGTGTTGATGTGTGTATTTTGTCGCGTCGCTCCGCTGACGCGCAGTTACGCGGTTACGCCTAGTGCGGTCTGACCTTGAAATCGAAAATAGAAAAATGGCGGATTTTGGGCGCCATATTGTGGGGTTCCAAATTATTTTTTTCTTCGAAACCCATCGTGTGGGGTATCAAAATATTTTTTTTAAGAGGTGATTTCACAAATATATAACTGTTATGTTTAAATATATTACTGTATATGTTTAAATGTACCTAATAAAAATAATACTAAAAAGTTATAAATAAAAAAGTTAATTCAAAAAATCAAAACCCCGACTGCTTGAAAAGCGAACTAAAAAGATGTAAACAAGAAGAAAATCATACAGTGCAGTCGGAGGATACATTTGGTTTTGGTCAGCCAGCTCGCGAATGTGCTTTTCCTGACTATAATCTATATCTGTGCCAAATTTCATCCAGATCCGTCCAGCCGTTTGAGCGTGAAGAAGTAACAAACATACAAACACACACACTCACAAACTTTCGCCTTTATAATATTAGTGTGATGTGATAGTGTGCATATCCCGAAGAATTGGCAAACTGAGGTGGCAGGGGCAGGGCACATTGCTCGCAGAACGGATGACCGATGGGGCAGAAAGGTTCTGGAGTGGCGACCGCGAGCCGGAAGACGCTGCGTTGGAAGGCCTCCCACCAGGTGGACCGATGAACTGGTGAAGGTTGCGGGGATCCGCTGGATGCGAAACGCACGGGACCGATCAATGTGGCGACGCTTGGGGAAGGCCTATGTCCAGCAGTGAACGCCTTTCAGCTGATATGATGATAGTATGATAAAGACAAATAAGTATTACCTTAACTCCAGCCGGACATCCATCCCTCCGGACAGTTTCGATTCCCTTCGCTTCATAAACCGGCTTCTGCTGGTCCGCACTCTCGTACATGTATCCCACGTAACGCTTCTTAGTTTGTAGGATACAGGGCTGGTATACCTGATCAAGAAATACTGAGTTATTGGTTATTGCAGGTGCAGCTTATTATTTAAGACTTGGTTATTTTTTTTTTTTTTTTATTTATTGATAGGCTCGCGTTTGACCACTATCTCGCCTGATGGTAAGTGATGATGTGGTCGATGGTGAAGCACGCTTGCCTAGAAGTAACCTATTCACTCTTGACTTGAAGACCCCAAGGTTGTAGCTATCAGGAAACAAATACTCCGGCAGGGAATTCCACTCCTTAGCTGTGCGTACAATGAAAGTATTCGCAAAACGCTTTGTACGTATGGGTGGGATGTCCACCATGTACCGGTGGCGCATTGCCGTACGTCTTGTTGTCCGGTGATGGAAAGGGCTAGGCGGAATCAAATTGTGCAGTTCCATCGCACACTCCCCGAAATGTAACCGATAAAAAACCGACAGACTGGCCACTTGGCGTCGATGTTCAAGGCTCTGGAGCTTTGAGGCGACCAGTGCATCGTGGCCGATAAGCCTCTTGGCCCGTTTGTCAATCGACTCAAGTGCATCAAGTTGATATTTGGCAGATCCGTCCCAGAGGTGAGAGCAGTACTCCATGCATGACCGAACTTGCGCTTTATACAAATTGAGCAGCTGTTCAGGCGTGAAGTACCGTCTCACCTTTGCAAGGATCCCCAACTTTTTTGCAGCCAACTGAGCCTTTGCCTCAATGAATGGACCGAAATTGAGGGTCGATGTTAAAGTAACACCAAAAAGGTCGAGATGGTCCGTTATCGGCACGGTTACACCACGGAAAGATGGAGCCGGGTGGAATAGACTCTTTTTTGCGAAAAAAAGACACGCCTGGGTCTTAGCTGCATTGAAATTGACTAGATTGGCATCGCCCCATTCGGAGACCGCCTCCAAAGACAGGTTCAAGCGCTCAACCATGGCCTCCCGGAGAGACCGGATCTCAGTCCCAGTAGCCCGTGCGCCGGACACGTATCTCTCAGCAACCGTGCTGTCGTCTGCGTACCCAAAGGTTCCGGGTTTTAGCAGGTCATTAATGTGCAGCAAAAACAGTGTAGCCGAGAGCACCGACCCCTGAGGGACTCCGGCGTTAATACCTAGCTGACCGGACGAGCAGCCATCGATAACCACTCGGATGGACCTCTCCCTCAGGAAGTCAGCAATCCAGTCATACAGACCACTAGGCAGACCGAAGGAAGGAAGCTTACCAATAAGGCTCTCATGCCAGACCCTGTCGAAAGCCTTCGAGATGTCAAGGGAGACAGCAAGCGCTTCCCCATGCCTCTCGATGGCCTCACTCCAGTCGTGAATGGCATACGCTAGAAGATCCCTAGTTGACCGATTTCGGCGGAAGCCGTATTGGCGGTCACTGAGGATGTCGTTGTCTTCTAGGTATGCCAAGAGCTTATTGTTCAGCACACGTTCCATACTCTTACAGAGGATGGACGTTATCGAGATGGGTCTGTAATTTGCCGGGTCAGCCCGACTACCCTTTTTGGGGACTGGCTGAACGTTAGCTTGCTTCCAAGCCTTCGGCACCTTTCCAGTCACTAACGAAAGGCGATATAGGCGTGTCAGGATCGGAGACAATTCAGGCGCACAAGTTTTCAGTACAATTGCCGGTATCCCGTCGGGGCCACTAGCTTTGTTTACGTCAAGGTTACGCAACACCCTACAGACCTCCCTCTGATGGATGCGAATAGCCGACATACTCGTCCCACATCCAACAGGAGACGGAGGGGGCCGCGCGCCATCAGAGTTCAGACGCGAAGATTCCGCAAAAAGGGAGGCAAACAAGTTTGCCTTGTCCTCGGCGGAGTGGGCCAGTGACCCGTCGGGACTCAGCAGTGGTGGTAGTGAGGGGCGACAGAAGTTTGATTCAACCGACTTAGCCAGGGACCAAAACGCTTTGCTACCAGCAGGGTATGAAGCTAGTTTGTTCCCGATTCTGCTAATATGGTCAAAACGTGCCCTTCGCATCGCCTTTTTGCAGGACTTGGCAGCCCTGTTGAAGGCTCTCTTCTTCTGAGTTACGTCACTCGCTTTGTGCACTCGAGCGTCGACCCATGCTAGGTAAGCCTTGTGTTTAACCGCATTTGCGCGGTTGCACTCAGCACCAAACCATGGTCGGTCAACGCCGGAAAGCGCTACGTCAGAGTATGGAATGTAGTATTCCATCCCCTGGCGCAACACATCAGTCACGGCGTCAGCGCATGACGATGGATCTTCCGAAGAGAAGCAAGTGGGCTGCCAAGGATAGCATGCGAAAAAAGATCGCATCCCATCCCAATCTGCTGACCTGTACCGCCAAACCCGCCGGGTGCCTTTCGGGCTGGGATCGGGCGGGGAGTAGACAGATACAGACTTCACCAGACAGTGGTCGGAACTACCCAAAGGTGATGAAATCGACACTGAGTATCGGTCTGGATCTGTTGTCAGCAGAAGGTCCAAACAATTGGCCGTATGCGAATCAACGTCCGGCACCCTCGTAGCCCCCTGCACCAGCTGGGTGAGATTAAGGGCCAGCGAAAGATTTCGCATCTCTCGTCCAGCATGGTCAGTGCACTGGTATGGGTAGAGCCACTCCTGATGGTGAGCATTAAAGTCCCCTAGTAACACTAATTGGGCGGAAGGGTACCGTTGCTGGGCCACATCAGCCGCCTCACTCAGGTACTGTGTGATTCTGGTTCTCAAAGGCGTTATAACTGTTATAAGACCTTTATATTAGCTGAAGATGATGATATGGTAGATAAGAATTCGTTATAAATAATCAAGCAACCAGGCGTATAATACGCCCAATAGCGTAGTTAACTGAAAATTTGTTATTTGTCCGTCAGGTATATTAATAAAAAATATGGGACACGTATTTTTTTTTTTGACACGTAAACATAAAGTGACGACGGTACAATGCGTTCAAATATCGTGTGACGTCACGCCGTTAGTACACTTTATACTGACAAGTGGCGCTCAATTTTTTTTTTTTAATTTTGGTAAAGCAGAAAACACGTGTCCAGTATTATTTGATAATCTTACTGACTTATATTTTTTTTACCCAGGAAACATCCCTGTTCCGCTTTTATACGAAGTACCTATTCTTTAATTTTCTATAGCGTTACCTTTTCAAGTTTGAGTGCGACGGGCGAAGGGTTGTCAGCGGTGACCGCGTCTGCGATCTGCTGACCGATCTCGAACGCCTCGGCGCGCGTACCGCCTGGCACCAGCACGAACATTGAGTCCGTGTCGCCGTAGATTACCTTGTAATATTAAAATATTGTTTGGTTCCGTCATTATCATGAACTGCTTAGCATTTCCATTTTATTTATTCAATAACAATTAACTTTGTGTAGGATCATAAAAATAAACTAAGAATAATATTCGATTTAGAACCAACAACCATTACAACCACGATAATAAAAATTAAAATATTGTTACGAGCTGGGGCTCAGGGATAAATTATTTAAACAGCAGACTTCAATTAATCACACTTTATTACAAAAACACTTCTTAAACAATTCTATTACTTCGCACTATTTTCCTTTTCTGTTCGCTCTGTGTCGCTTCCGAATCGAAACTGCCTCACGACGATCCCGACCGCTCTTTATATAGCACCGAAGATGTTTCTAGAACGTTCCATACTGTTCTAGATAATTCGAGAAACTTCCAGAACAATCCACTTTCGAACTCACTGTCCCCGAAGCGACTAGAAACTTCCAGAATGTTCGGTTCGAACATTCTGGAAAATTCCATTCGACACGAGAAGACTAGTTCCGCTATTCGATACTAGATGGCGCCACTAGTAACTACTTAATTCTTCTACTCGTCACTAGATGGCGTTGCCCTATCTTGTAACAATATTATAATAACCTCGACACAATAGTACGTTCATATAGTAACAATGACATTTACCAATACCAAAATATATATAAAAATTAATTTAAAAAATCCCAAACAAGTTAGGGTCGTCTTTCAGTGTATAAACTGGCTCCAGCTGAATACCAGATTTTTTCTTAGAGCAACTGCCACCCAGTTACTTAACATAGTCCAATCACAAACCAGCTTCCCTAGTTCCCCCTAGGATAAGGGTAACACCGCATTCTAGGTAAAATAAGTTATGTACCTAAAAATACTATGATCTCTGTGCTAATTTAAGATGAAATCGTTTCTTTAGATCAAGGCTTCAAGAAGTAACAGACAAATAATAAGATTTTATAATACAGGATAGATAGACAGTTAGTCATTATCACCCTAGAGTCTTAGAATAAGTTGTAAAAACTTCGTTAAATTCGTATGGTTTGCCAGTTACCTTTGCGTTCCATTGCGTGCTCTCTCGCACCAGCTTGATGGCTCGCTCCAACGTCTCGCGGCCTTTAGACACAACACTGTCGCCAACCTCGACGCAGGGCATGCGGCCACTAAAGTTAGCCGCAGTATACCCGTATGTTACATTCGCTATCAACTTTAAACCTGCAAAGAAAGAATAAGTTCTTGTAGATGAAATTAATTCAGTTTTTATGATACGTTTTTTTTTTATATTAACTTGCGCTTGACCACTTTTTTACCTGATTGTAAAGTAAGCGATGATGGATGTGGTCTAAAAGGCGAAAAGATAGACAGTAAAATTTACTTAGTTTTAACTTTTAATTGTCTCTACCAGATGAAGACATCTGCTGACGGCTTGCTGACTATAAGCCTTCCCCAAGTGCCTCTAACAATCACAAAACAACCCGCAGCCGTATTGCGGAAGTGAATACGGCAACGCAATCCAATCGACCAAATCTACCAATCACACAGACGGAAATCTACATTGCGTCAATCACCAATCACATGCGAGATGTGATTGGTCGATTGGATAGCGGTCAAACTCTTTGCGTTGCCGTATTCACCTACGCAATATGGCTGCCGATCTGCGCTGACAAATACCTATGGATTGCCACGACCTTCAGTAAGTTGTCAGACTATCTTGAAGAAGATAAGCCAAATACACATATTTTATTCAAATTCAAAATCTTTATTTCGAGCGAAGACTCATATAGGATATTTTTCAATGTGTTTTACCTAACTGCCTGGAATGCATTGCCTTTTTAACAGCTTCATCAGTCTGCACTTTCATATTCTTCTTGACAGCTTGCCTCGCTGCTAAGATTCTTCTCAATAACGCAGGTAAGACTCCACGACGTACTGACGCCTTGACAAACCCGACTCCTACGGGTGACCAGTGAACTAGGCCTTTTTTCACCAATGCTTCTAGTTTAGCTTTTGGTATTCTCAGACGCCATGCTCCGAATTCGTATGCTGCTTCACTAAAGCAGAATGAAGAATTGGGGTTTAAACAAAGGATTTACAGAAATACGACAGAAATTATACTGAAAATACACTAAGGGTGAGATTCACAGACAGCACCTTGAGTTCAGTTAGCTAAGTAGGCGGTTCATTCAAAAATGAACATTAATAATATAGAAAAAGGTTTATATTCGCTATTTTAAGTGTCCGACCGAAACTGGGTTTCTGACCGACACCGAACTTTCGGCCTCAGTTTCGGACGAAACCGAAACATAAACATATTGAAAAATTTCTACTGTATACTGAATTTAGTCTTCTATTTAGCGTGTCGATGGCAAATACAATATTCAAATGTTATGTTTTTCCCAGTATTCAGCCACGGCAACACCCTCGCCGAAACAGCCATATGGTCCTCATATACGAGTATATGTACAGGTAACAGGGCATGCAATTCAGGATAAACTGTTGGCCACGGTCTGCGGAGAGACAACGCACAGACACTGGACATCGGTACTATCCGAGAACCCACACCTATGGAGGTTGTCTTTGCTGCGGCCGACCTGAGTGCGGAGTCTGTTTAGAGTTTCCAAGGTCAGCCATGGCAACGCGTGCCCAGGCGAAAGGCTCTCCGATGGCCCGGTGGTGGATGGTCAGGAGGCATGAGCTTCTCAAGCCAAAGGTCACATCACTCGGAGGTGGTGTTACCATGGGATGGGTCCATGCATGCTGTGAAACTTTTAAAGCTTTTAAGTCTCCGAGGCAGCTTTCAGCTTTCGACCTTTTTATGCGGCTCGCCTTATTCCTGCGAATTTCTGGGGATGCCGATTAGTGGATACAGTATTCGTACCGGGTCGATTTGAGACAGCCAGTGGAAATCCGTCTCATTAAGTGCTGTATCCACTAGGTTGGAGTGGGCGGAGCGACTCCATACTGGACATGCATATTCTCCAGCGGAGAATCAAAACGCCATTGCAGTTGTTCGCAGGACCTAGTGAGACGCCCCCCACCTGGTGGATGGCGGCGCAGTAGGTTGTTTCTAGTGTGCACCTTCATTTTAAAATTCTCGCAGTTCATCCTAGATTTTAAGGACCTATTCAATGTAATACCCAGATATTTTGAATGGATGATTGGTACCACCTGCTTCGAGATGTTGAGTGTTAGGCCCGCTTGTCTGTTACGAAGGTGAAAGGCGCACGACTGCGTTTCTGAAGGATTACGTTTGAGAGCCTTCTCTGCACAACGGCTGAGGTCGGAAAAGGCGGTGGAAAGCTTGGCCTTAATCTCCTCAAAATCAGTGGCTAGCAGGTTAATGCCAGGTCGTCTGCATACAGGCAGCGGGCCGTGTTATGGTTCGCCGGTTGGTCATTGGTTGAACAGTAATGCAGCCAGTACACTACCTTGAGGCAGCCCATTCTTTTGATCTCGCCACCTACTCTTATTATCCAGGAGGCTCACTTGGAATCAACGATTACTGAGCAGTTCTCTGAGAGAAGAGAGGATCGCTCAATCCATGGTATTCTCTTTACGTGACAGCTGGGTCACGTGATTGGCCCAAGGCTACGTCATCAATTGCGTTGCGGTTCTCAAACTTTTTTAGTGGGGAAAAAGATAAAAATAGTACAATAGGTACTAAATTTTTATTAAATCTACATATTTGATACTTTTTGTATATTTTTACTTTGCTTCTTTTTTAATTGATTGCATATTATGGTCTTATTTAGTTTCCTCACGCGTAGATAGAATGAGATGAGAATGTTAAGATGGATGAGAATGGATGAAGTGAGAAGAAATGAGTATAATAAAGGTAGTTTGAAAGTGGCGCCAGTGACAGAAAAGTGGAAAGGAAACCGTTTGTCCTGGTATGGTCATGTGATGAGGAGGGATGAAAAGCATGTTACTAAAAGAGTTATGAATATAAACGTGGATGGATGGAGAGGAGGGGACGGCCAAAGAAAAGCTAGATGGGCTGTGTGAGGAGTGATATGAAAGAAAAGGGAGTCAGTGATGGCGTGACGAAGGGCAGGACGGTATGGAAGAAGAAAACGTGTTGTGCCGACCCCAAGTGACATGGAGCGAGGGCAAGAAGATGATGATGACTTGTAGATAGGTTCTCGTTTGAACTAAACAAAGTACTACCTCATAATTAATTTGAGGATACAAGTTCTTTGTGGCATCCTGAACAATCCGAGTCAAATTTGTGAAAATGAATTTTTCACTGTGCAATGTTTGACCGTGGTATTGATTAAATTCTTTCTCCATTATATCAGCAACCCTGATCAATTCTTTGCAAGGGTAAATCAGTTGACCCCTCGATACAAAAAAAAACAATCACTGGCACCGCTACTAATTTTATTTTTTTTAGCCTGGGGAAATGCTAATGCTTGACTTATATAAACTAATTAGGTTAGGTTAAAGTTCGGGCGTACAGCCGTATTGACACTATGCCTTAAATTATGGAATTTACAACGCGTATATAAATGAAATAATAATATGTAGAAGGGCACATACCAGTTTTTTTAGTTGAAGTTAGTTACAATATTGAAGCCACGCATATGATAGCGTCTCGAAAATAAAAACCTTATTACGAGTACACCGTCTTTTACACTTTTGTTTTTACAGTTAAGTACAGAACAATTAACAATTTTCCTTGTATATCTTTCATAGTTCACGGGTTCATCACAAATGTTTGGGAGCCACAGTATTTTCCTCACCGAGCGAAACAACGCTATAGGTGTGAGCGACACGACAATAGCGATGAAATGGCGAATTGTTAGTATGACACTTGTCAATTCGATGTGTTGCTACTTTGTGTGATTGAATTACCCGAGCAAAATGCATTTTTTAACTTAACAAAGCAATTATGAACTAATAATTCAATATATAAATTAATTTAACACTAAATAAACACATCAACACGGTCTAGGGATATTTCATACTCAATTAAATAACTCGAAAAGTACTGGCCGCATTGGAATCTTTTATACACCGATTTGTTTGTAATTTATCTCAGACTAATTCCAAATTCAAATTTTTGAAAATTCTTTTGTTTCGGTGGCATAAAAATGTTTTGATGTGTAGTAGAGGGAATTTTTATTTGTGCGAAATTTAGAAAACAATACGAATAACGTTTAGTTACAGTTATTTTTCATTTTAACACGCTTTTATTAGCTTAGTATGTATGTATCTATGTTTCAATGTAACAATGTATCAATGTAACGGAATCTTTGAACGTGATTTTCACCCACTTCAAAACGTTGGATTGATTTGAAACTTTGCACACTTATCAAGGACCGATGACAATGCAATAATTTAAACAGTTTGTCCCATTATCCTTACCATTAAAGCGTGTTTTTTAGTTTTTAGAACTACAATTTTTTAAACGAAAGATAAAGTTAAAATTGAGGTATTGTAGCCATGCAACGCCAACATTTGAAGAGGGCGGAGATGTTACGAGCTGTGGGAATGCTGGAAGCTGGGTCTGTTCAGCGTAATGTTGCTGAGGCCATAGGGACCCACCAAAATGTAATTTCAAGATTGTGGACACGCTATCGTGCCACAGGTGAAGTAGCGGAGAGGCACCGGGGACCAAGTCGCATCACTACCCCCAGACAAGGCCGATTTTTGCAAATTACTGCGCGAGCTCAACCTTATACAACGGCGACTCAATTGGTCCAAAGGCTGCGAGTGGAACACCAAGTGCTTGTGAGTGACCAAACTGTAAGAAGGCGACTGCATGAAAGCAATCTACGCTCTCGTAGACCACTCCAGCAGCCGAATTGCGTAAGTATATTATCCAAAGCAAAAGAATCGATTCCTTCCCAAAAACGACTTTTCGTATCAATATGCAATACGTAAAGTAGGTTTTGGGAAAGAATCGATTCTTTTGCTTTGGATAATATACTTACACAATTCGGCTGCGGGTCCCACCTTTACGGAGAGGCAATCGTGGACGACGATTAGAATGGGTTCGGAACCACGTGGACTGGGGCCGTGAGCAATGGTCCAATGTGCTGTTCACGGATGAATCCAGGTTCGGCTTCCATCCAGATTCACGAAGGACGCGTGTTTGGCGAGTTCCTGGACGATGGAGCCGTCTTCAGAACCCTCAGGAAGTTCACCCATACCAAGGAGGAACAATTATGGTTTGGGCAGGAATTCGTCTTGGAGGACGGACGGATCTCGTTTGTGTGCGGGGCAATATGACGGCAGAACGATACGTCCAACAAGTGCTGGGGCCCGTAATCTTGCCCCACAGAACACAAATGGGGCAAGATTTCCTGCTCATGCACGACAATGCCCGGGCACACACGGCGAGAACGGTAGCAGCTTGGTTACATACACACAATGTTAGGGCCTTAGACTGGCCTGCTCAATCGCCAGATCTAAATCCCATTGAGCATGCGTGGGATATGCTGCAAAGAAGAGCTCTGAAGGAAGTTCCTGAAAATCTGGCTACAGAAGATCAAC
Source organism: Orthosia incerta (assembly GCA_948252205.1). Classification (NCBI taxonomy): domain Eukaryota; kingdom Metazoa; phylum Arthropoda; class Insecta; order Lepidoptera; family Noctuidae; genus Orthosia; species Orthosia incerta. The sequence goes on from OX411748.1 coordinate 24,230,823, forward strand.
TTTTTGCGCACCTCAGAAGGACATGGGACAATATTCCGCAGCAAGACATTGACAACCTTGTTCTGAGCATGCCGAATCGTTGCCGATGTGTTATGAACATCATAGGCGCTTTCTCAGACTACTAACTTCAAGTTTATAAACACAAATTAAATGATTTTTCTATTTTTTTCAGTTTTTACTCATAAATTAAAAGTTAATTCATATACGGTTTCCGTCTATGCTTCATTTTTTTTCCATAAAATCCTGAAATTTTTATCGAAGTACCTTAACCATTATTAAAAACATGTCATATAAATAATTAACACATTGATAGTAATTCGCTTTTTTAAAAATATCCCTAGACCGTGTTGATGTGTGTAGATGTATCACATGAGTTACTAAATAGTTAAGCGAGTTAGTAATTTATTTTATTTTCATGAGAAAGAACCTAAATTTTCTGAAAATGACAATCAATGGTAACACTTATCGTGACGTAGTCTTGGGCCAAACTGGTAAGAGCCTACCAGGCGAAGTATACGGAGTATATTATTATACCATGGCTCAATCCACATTCGCATGCGAAGTTATCCGAACGACGCACGACATTTCACGAACACTGTGAATCGGATTTTTTGTCAGAAACTGGCCGAAACCGAACCTTCGGTCGATCACTACTTTTTTACAGTGAACCATACCAACATGAACATTATTTTCATTAGAATAACTTTCATATTCTGATATTGTTAAGCTTACCCGTTAATATTTTGTACCCGACCAATACACGTTGAGAAGCAGTAATTGTAAGCAATCATCATCGATGGGTATAGACTTTGGAAGTCCAGAACTATGACGGGGTCGCTGTAGAAACGAGATTCTGGCAAAAAGAAAAATAGTTGGGAATTAATCATTCTTCACATTTGATTTATTCAAATCTATCCTACATTCGCAACTAAGTTTAGTAAAACGTAAAAAAATAAAATCTACTTTAAAGAAGCCCATTAATAAAGTTAAGTTTGCCCTACACCTTCTAAAAAATATGACGTTTTAGTCATTCTGAATACAACTTAATTTACACTAACATAAAGTTGATATTTCATTAATTTTACATAGATTTATAACATACCTGGTTCAAATATAAGTGGTAGGCATTCAGGGGCTCTCATAGCAGCTCTTTGCTTCACAGTGGGCGACAGGGCTACCAGATTGAGAGGCCGCGCCGCCCGCAGCATCAGAGACTCGACGCGGAACTGTGACCCTCGAGACAGCACCTCCCACCATTGTAGGCCGAATAAACGAGCTAGTTCTGATGTTCGATCTATGTAAACAGAAGACAGAACACATCAGTACATCACACCTGCATTTTAGAGGGGTTATTCAGAAGTGATATCACTCCTAGGTTACATGCCAGTTAAGTTATAAGTCAATGTCATCGATAGAAGGTTGATCGATTGGTGTGGCCCCCCTTATATGAGACAATCATATTATTACCGTAGAGATGGCACAAATAATGGAAAATTCCAAAAACAGTTTTCAGGACTAGAGGAGCGCACTGGAGCCCACCCTTAACAGGCACACATGGGCACAGACAGGTCTGTGAGATCGATGTTGTTGTTATATCAATAGCATTTGCGCAATTATACTTACTTATAATATCAAGTTTCTCCAACATCCGCACAGTTCCAGACAACCTCGTCAAATAATGCTCAACTGGTATCCATCGTAAAATCCTTGTATCATCACGCCACCACTTCGACAACTGGGCATAGCTATACTTAGGAACTCTTTCCTTTAGCACCTCATACATGCAGTTCTCAAAACTGTAACTTGACAATGCCATCTCATGGCGGAACAAACGCCAAACATTTAACATTATCCTTCCAATAATTCTTCCTTCAAAATCATTATCTTCCCCTCTCCAGCGTTTCTGTCTATATTTCTCAGTTATTCGAGAAACTTCTTTGACAATCTCTAGGCCTAAGTTCTGTGCTCTCTCTAAGATATATCCCCAAGAACTCATTTCTATTTCGTACCCGCATAAAATGTCTGGGTCGTGTTTCATCACTAGTTCGATCACTTTTTCTAGAAGTTCAGTTTCATTGTCGACGTAAGTTGCATCGGTGTTGAAGATACACCTGTCTAAATATCTGACTGGTGTAAAAGTCTCGACGACTATGATTTTTGTTAGGGATTTTTCCAAGCGGTGACCTGGAGGGCAGTCGTTGGTTACTGTTAGGAATAACACTTCTATAGGATCAATTGTAGGGTCGGGGTTTAATTCTCCCCTCACTGATGTGTGAACTTCAGCTACCATGACTGTTAAGAAATTGACCTAAGCAAAAAGATATCAGGATTAAAACAGTTATGCCAAATAAATTAGAGCCTATCAGCCTAGAGCCTAGTATAGCAAACATGTTTGTAAAAGCAACGAGATAAGCTAAGGTGAGACTTGACTGTGCTTCCCGCGCTCTGTCCGCCGCCCGGATGACGCCCGGTCCCTTATCGCACTCAGACCTCATACCGGTAAAGAGACCTATCATCATCTACTGCGCAAGTTAAACCACGTGGTGTGTCAAGTCTCATCTTTCGTGGCACACACTTTACTTGATTTCAATACTTACTTCAACTATAGGACCCTCAATAGAACTGCTTTCTGGCCGATTTTCGGAACTACCAAAGCATAAAAACGAACCATCAGGTTGCATAGTTACTTGAAGACTGTTATTTAAATTGGCTTTACCCTGAAAAAAAAATAGCATTAGACTCACAATTCACAAAAGTCAGTCTGCTTTTTTTTAACGACGACCAATGTTGTATGCTTACGTTTTCATCAGCTTCCAAACTAATACTGCTATCAATTTCATATTTTAGACCTAAAGCTTGCGAATTCTCCAGTTCATCGAGATTTTTACTAATATCTTCATCATTGACAGTATTGTCTTCATGTTTTACTTTATTATCTTTGCTCAGTAACCACTTTTTGATTTCATTTCTTGTTGGTGGCCTTTTTACTGGCTCTAAAACACATTGTCTGTTGCCGGCCAGTAGTACCTTCAATGCATCTGGCTTGGTAGATTCTTGGGACATCTCATTTGTTTGTAGGAATAGTATATTCCGCCATTCTTCTATGCTCATTCTGTCTAACACATTTTCGAACGGTTTCTGATCTCTCGATAGTTTGCTAATTACTTTTAACACCATTTGACCTATTTCTACTTTGTCTCCTACATCTTTGTGATCTGAATAAAAAGGCTCTAAATTTCTTACTTTAGGTATATTATATTGTTGTAAACTTGAGCACACATAACTCTTAGTTGGAGGTTTTATTTTAGGAGTTAAGATTTTCAAATTTTTTCTTTCTATTAATGTGGTATTTTGTTCTATTTTGGCATAAACTTCCGATTCCATTTCTATAATTTCACGTTTTTCTATGAACATTGGTTCAAACTTTTGACCTTTAACTGATTCCTGAGATTCATTAACAACTTTATTAGTATCTTCTAGAGACAGAGACATATCAAATATTTTAGACTTATCATAAAAGCTCATAATACCTAATCTATTGTTTTCAAGAGATGATTCTATTTCGTCATCACTGTCATTGAAAGTTCGATTGAAAGAATGATTGACTTTACTATTTGAAGGTCCTGGTTGTGGTTCAAATTGATTCTGTAAATCATAAGATTCTGCAACCCCAGGCTGCAAATTTTCATTGGATTTTGATACTTTATTAACTAAATCTACAATTGATTCATTTTCTACTTTGCATTGTACTACATCAACTTCATCAGAATGTATAGACTTATCTAAAATACTTTCAGGTTCAGGTTTTATAACTCTTCTCAGCTGTGAATCAGTAATATATTCAATAGTTTCTCTTGAAACATTTATTTCTTCCATTTGACTAATATCTGTTGTAGATTCTGACTTAGCGTCGGACTCATTTTCGGTTTTCTTTTTGGATTTAGGCCTCGATAAGCCAAGTTTAAATGGCCGCATTTTTCTTTTTCTGACCTTTTTAGTATCTATAAAGTTAACAAATCATAAATATTTTTGTACAGAAGAAATCATAAAGATGGTCTAAGTAAGAAATGATCTACTTACGATCTTCGTCACACGTGCCGTCTAGCTGTGGAATACTAGCGCCATCCCAAAACGAATCATTCCATGAGGGAGAACTTTCGCTGTCATCATCTTTACTGAAATAAACATCACTGTAGTTTACAAAAATATAAATGTCATAGTTTTAATTGGAATAGTGTTGTACCTACCTCTTGTCTTGGTCCAAAATAATAGTTTCTTCATCAAATATTCGTGAATATTCAGCATCATCAGAATCAATGTCTCCATCTTGCTCCACATTAGCTGGTGTCCCCATCACACTGTCTTCTTCTACTGGTTTTTCGTCCATATCTTGCAGCATGTCTACTAGTTCTAAATCTTCATTGTTTACTGAAATAGAAATTAAATAAGAAAATGTGCCGTTTTTAGAAACGCTATAAAATAAATGTTAAATAATACTTACAGAGAACTTGACTATAGTGTAGTGACAGACTACTGTTTAGAGCCAAACTTTCGTCGACAAGTGTATTATCTAAATCTTCACTGTTGGTAAAATCGCCTCTCAATGTTTGGTTAAAACTTGCTCCCAAAGAACTCTCAGGTAAATGGACACTAACATCCACAGCATTGAACAACTGTGTTCCTTCCATACTTTCTGCTGGATATTGTGCTACTTCTAGAGGTTTATTTCCAGTTTCAGTTATCACAGGTTTATCAACTAAGTTGGACATTTTGATCAAAAATATTTGTTCATACTTGTAATGTGATTCTGTCTCCTCAGCCTTTATTCTGCCTTGGGATAGGGACTTTGAAGCTAGAGAAATATTTAGCTGCTTTCGCCTTTCTGATTCTTGATTCCATACTTCTTCTAAGCCTGGGTTTTCAATTCCATCGCCTTTGCCTATTCTCTGCCGGTTTATAATATGGGATGCTGCACAGTCTGCTTCATAGTAGCAAGAACTTTCAGGTTTCAGTCCAAATTCATTTGGACTTTGTGCCTCACTGCTGTTTTGTGATATTCCAGCTTTACGAAACTTGACCGTCTGTAAATCTATGTTGCTCATTCCAAATAAGTTGAAGTCTATGAAGAATTGTAGTGTGAAATTCAAATGAGACTCATGAGGTTGAAATGCTTGGCCCAAAATGGCGCCATTACTGCAGAGTTCCACAGCTTGTTTGATTAAACCAGGACTATATAAAAATACTTTTAGATATAGATGTTCTTTGTTATGGAATCCATAGAAGGGTCTGTAAAGTTAAATTATTGATTATAATATTACAGTATTTTAAAGTACACATAAAATATGTAGTGGTACAAATAATTGTAATACTTACAGTCCTTTTACTAGTGATATTTTGTAAACATGTTGGTTTGAAGATGTTGCTTGCTTTAGTGCAATATTTAGTGCTTTATCTAAACTAGCCGCAATCTGCAAATTCCCATCACAAGTTAGATCTACAGTCCAAAAGAATATTTTATAATTAACAGCCAGACTTCAACTATCTTCTTTTTCTTTTGAGTTTTGTTATTACCTGATATAAAAATTGTGGTTGAGGGTTTGGTGCCGGGCAAGGTAAGTAGAAGTATGGAAACACTCCATGTATGTGAAGACATGCTTTGTGACCATCAGGGGTAGGTCCAAATATTCTGAAAATTGGCACCTGAAATATTGTATTTAGTAAGATGTTGTAACATGTACTGTATAAAATTATAAATAAGTATTAAAAGAACAATGCCACAATATTTTGCATTATATTTGGTCAGTGTATAGTCTTAGGTTTATGTTTATTCTTGATAGAAAACTAAAAACGCAGAAGGCAGATGCAACACCCAAACGCCTCAGACCGGTTTGACCAATGTAGTACTACAGTTAATGAGCAAAGTTAAATACAACTGACTAATTTACCTGTTTGATATCTGCTCCTCGGAAATCTGAATAAATGACATCTATTCCAGGCGTTGGCTTACTCAAATAATGATCACAGACTACAATTCTAACTGAAAATTCAGGATTCGCGCGACTACTATCTGAAATCGAACATGTTGGTTCAATCAATATTCAAGCGGGTGCGAAAGTTTTAAAAATATTTGCAAGATTTTGACTTACTATCTAAGGCACTCATTCTTAATTCGCTATAAACCTAAAATATAAAACTTTAATACTAATAAATGCGGCTGGATATTTTGATAAATTATTAAATTTCATGTTACAACTTGTTCCTCGATTCGTTGTCCTCAAAGTTTTTCGCACACTTTGAGTTCGACGACTTTCCTTTGAGAGGAAATGTTTACAATTTTTGACATTGACATGACAGCAGTTTGTGACAACCAATGACAGTGACAGCTAGATGATAAAAAAAAAGATTCCGATGAATCAGTCATGAATCGAGAACCTCCTACTTTTTTTGAAGACGGTTCAAAAAAGCCACGACACATAACCAAATTACGATTATATTTTTTTTGAAATTACGGTTTCCACCAAGGCCAACAACATCGTTACAACAATCAAGAATGACCGCATGTAATATTTTAAGCCTCTTTGCCTTCTGCCATACTTCTCGCTTCTTACGATTTACAAAATTTTATACGATATTTTTCCCAAGTGTCAAATAATTTATGGCAATACCAACACGTAGAAAAACAGCAGTGTAATTTTATATACACTGCTGTTTTTCTACGTGTTGGTATTGCCATGATGTGAAGACCGTGAAGACGCGGCCAAACGGACTTGAATCCAGGCCGGAAAAAAAATATGTTTTTGAAAAACAGGAGTGCAGTGAATGACAGCTGACACTTGACAGCCTCATCATCACAGTTCGTTTCATTCATTCATTGCAAATTGGTCGTGTTTTTATTACATTCACAATTTCATTTCATTGCGTTGCGTGCTACTTTTAAAACAAATTAAAAAATAATAATAATCATCGTTGTTGATTCTCTATTGTCGTTTCTGTATGGTGAACATAAAATTCTACGTGTTGTGATTAGGGTGGTGTTAATTTTATTGTAAAAAACAATAAAATGTAATGTGTTTTGAAAATGAAGTGCTATTTCAATGAAAGACTCAGTAACGAATTAACAATATTTGTTATAAGATAAGAATTATAGAAAAACGGGACGATGGATGATGATGAGGCAGACTTGCGCGAACAAATATTCCACAACAATGTGAGGGAACAAATCGTGAGTATCGAAACAAAGGCTATTATTATAGTCCCTAGTCCAAACAACAAGATATTATTCTCCGTGCGAGTTTGTCCCAATTCGTATGTAATCAATTTCTATTTATTCTTGTTCATCAACCTAGATTGGAATTGTATAGAGCTCTAATAGGATATACCTAGGTATGTTGCTTTCGTCCTAGTTCTCGGCGCCATTCAGGCAAGTCCTAACGTTTTCGATAAAAGCACAAGTAGACTGATTTTTTGTGTCATCACTTTTGTGCCAAACGGCTTGAGTGACCATTACAATATTGTTATCAAATCTTACTCTTTCAAGGTTTGTCCTAGTTGGTGTAGAACTTCTGGATATGAAACTAATTGTATTTTAACAAGGTTCCTTCTAAAAACAATCTGATCATAGAATTTTGCCATTTAATAAAAAGGAATGAATAATTATCCTACAAGATAATAGTCCTAAAATACCAAACAAATATTTTTACTGATAGATAATTAAATACAACTATTGTATTATGTATTTATAAATTTTGAGCAGCCTCCCTGGTGCATGCCAATTTTGCTGGTCCCACAATGCTAATAAGACTTCATAAGGCATGGTACTAAATTCTTAGCACTGTAATAACTTTTATAAGCTAAGTCATACTTGCTAAAGTCTTACATGAAAACATAAAACTTTACAATTGTTGATGAGAGAAGAGACAAAAAAAAATGTAAATGGAAACTAAAATCATGCCAAATAATAATGTCTGTAATGTTTTATTAATATAGGTATTGAATGAATAAGATGTTATATTTTTCTGCATGTTAAAAATAGAAGAAAGTCTACAATCAAATCAACATTCCATCAAATAATACATTAGTTGATTGAGATACTTAGATATTAATAGGATGTAATAAAACTAATAAATAGCTAAGAGTGATGTGTTTTAATAATTTATATAAACTTGAAGATATCAACATATCAAGATTCAAGGAGAAATTAATTACTTAAACAACAATTAAAAAGCTGAGCAATAGATCAAACATGCTATATAGTATTTTTTTATTCTACAAAATTAATAATTAAAGTAATGATGAACTAGTTCAGCCTGGGTAATTATTGATTGGTCCTTAATGATTTAACAACTTGTATAGTTTTCACCAAACTTCTTGGCCGCCCTGAAGTTGACTACAATGGCTGCATAGTAGTGCATCTTATACAAATACAGCACCAATCCGTGCCTTGCGCATAGGAAAGCCAACTTTAGGGTGTCCAAGAAGTTTGGCGAGTCTATAGAAGAAATTACTTGAACTACCAACTTTAAAAGTACCCTATACACAGCCACAAAATTCTTGGTTTTATACTGTTTAAAGATATCAACTAATATTTTCTTATTTTGTTTACAGATCTTCCTACTACTATTCATCTTGCTGTACCTTGTATCATTTATGTTGATCGAGAAGTTCAGACGCCGAGACAGCGAAGATTACTTCACGGGAGACGAAGATGAAGTGAAAGTTTATCGAATCAGTCTGTGGCTGTGTACGTTTGCACTAGCTGTGTCACTCGGATCTGCTCTCTTACTGCCAGTCTCTATAGTCAGCAATGAAGTGCTCATACTATATCCAAACAGTTATTATGTCAAATGGCTCAACAGCTCTCTTATACAGGGTGAGTTTTATTAACAATTACTTATTATATTAATGTGAAGAAACATTTAACTCAGAAGGCTGAACAATTTATCTGTAGGTTACAAAAACAAGTTTTATTAACGGAAAACCCATGCTATTTTTACCTTATTTATTCTACTCATACCTACAGATTAAGGAAACTTTTAATTTTATATTGTTGATGCCTACCAAAATCAAAATTTTCTATTTTACATAGGCCTACATGGGCACTTATAAAACGTCGACAAAAGGTGCATGATTCGGGTTAGCTGTTTCTTATGGTGAAGAACCAGCAAGGAACTCCACGGTTACTCTTTTAAAAAAATGGGTTGGTTTTACAATATATCCATGTTACAGCATTAGTACTTAGATATGGGGGCACAACGTAGGCCCGACAATAAGTCGTAAGAAATAAAAAAAGTAAAACAAGATAAAATGTTAACAAGCATCTAGAATTCTAGAAGGCCTACAATGTTTACACATTCACACAACAATCGGTAAAAGAATCTATACAAAGGTAAAAAAAACAAAATTTAAAAAAAAATACCTAGTATGTTTATATCTATACTAATATTATAAAGAGGAAATAGGCTCCGAAACCACTGAACCGAATTAAAAATTCTTTCACCAATAGAAAGCTACATTATTCCTGAGTCACATAGGCTATTTTTTAATCCCGAAAACGGGTCCGAGGAACAGCTAGTGAGTTGTATAAACAGACAATAATTTATTTAAGTGAAGTAATATAATATTTGCTTTATGTCTAGTACAATAGAAATTGGTTGCCTGATGTAATGTTATTGTGGGCATTGCATAATAAATCTGCATACAATGATAACATAAATTACTACATCTATTTAAATGATATTAATTAATACTACTACTACTTGTTTAAAAATACTGAGTATTATATTTATTTTCTTAGTAACATGCCTCAATGGCTTAGTGGTCGAAAGCTTGACTGCTGAGCGTCCTGGGTTCAATTCAGTTCGGTCACGCGGTAGTATAGGCATGTCCTTCAATAGAAAAAATAATAATGTTGACTAGTTAGCTGCCTATGCCTTCGAGCCAAGCGTGATGCACCTAATGGGTTGTCGCGAGGGAGACATGATTGATATTATAATCGCTGTCACCTTTTACGAGTACGCCACGTATTCTGGGCTATTCTGCGACCCGTGTATGATTCGACGACGAATCCGAGAACCGAAAAGTAAATATATGTAATTTTTTTGCCGTAAAATCAATATGCACGGTAAAGAGAAACCTTTTCGAAACGCGTCATTTTACTTGTTCTGTACACAAAGCTCATGCACAAAGGCGTTACTGACAACCCATGTTTTTGCGATTTCGTGCTTTACGTTATTGAAGGCTGAATAATTATTACAATGACTAGAATGGATTTGGACAAAAGAAAGTAGTCTTTCAGCATTTTAGACGACCAATAGGCAAAACGCCGCCAACCCAAAGTTGTCCTAATCGGTTCTTTCTATAAAGAATGATCCCAAATTAGTCCTAGACAGGGAGAAGGGTACGGAGAGTTGGGAGGCCTTTGACTTGCAGTGGGAAAATCCAGGCTAGTAATAAGGGAACTGCCACATGTGGGCCAATACCTGGCTGGGTGTGGAGAGCGTGACGAAATACGCAAGCAGGTACTCCAGTGCCGGGGCCGAAAAAGCTGCAGAACACCGTGTGGTTTTAGGCCATGTTTTTGTATCAGTAGTTTACTCAACCAATGAATGGTTAAATAATGCTAACCATTAGTTTCATTTTTGCCTTACAAGTGGTCAAATAGGTTGAAGAGTTAATTAATGATCCGTATAGTTAACTCAGAGCCTGACAGACCCCTCCGCTCGGCCGGGGCTGGAGGACATCCATGAGGATTTCTAGTAATAAGTCTTAACAGATATGCTCTTGTTTCAGGATTATGGAACCACGTGTTCCTGTTCTCCAACCTGTCGATGTTCGTGTTCTTACCGTTCGCGTATCTGTTCTCGGAGTCGTCCGGCTTCCCTGGATGCCGGGGGTTGAAGGGCAGGGTGTATGAGACCTTCATAGTCCTCGCGCTACTTGGTGTTGCCATGCTGGGCCTGGCCTACGTCATCTCAGCGTGGTTGGAAGGTGACCGTTCCAGTATTGATGCTCTGCTAAGTGAGTATATTTATTTGTTTAAGGCACAGATACCCCTCAGTAGCTGAATTTAAAATGAGAATCACGTCTAAACGGCTGGTCGTAATTTTTTTGAAAAATATAGGTACATTAGACCATTCTATTAAGAATTTGATCTAAGAAAATTTTGAGTTTTATTCGTATAACATATTGTAGACTTTAATTTGTAAAGTTATGTCTAACACGGGTAAAAAAACGACAATCGCACCAAAACCGCCGGTCGTATTTTAATGAAATTGTCACCATCTCAAAGACAATTTAAGTATCTACATTTTGATCTGTGGCTTTTTTTAAGTCATAGAATAACAAAGAAAGTACTAAAATGAAAAAACTACTGAATTATGGGTCGCGCGGATGTGAAACGAATGCGCGTTTTGTTCCCTCAAGGTCGTTGACAGTAATTTGGGACACAAGATAGTGCCTTGAGGCAGTCTACCTGTGCCATCTTTTGGCACCAAATGAGATAATCTTGTGTGTCTAAAGAAAAAAATTAAAATTAATAATACAAATCCTAAGGAGTCCTTGGTGTTAAAATATTCAAATGATGAAACATTCAGAGAATTTTTTCGCAAGCTCACTTGTAAATTGACAAAATATCTTCTGCGAATTTGTGTGACTTCCCATATTATTTCATGTAGACTGACTCGTATTTTGTGACGTACAAATAGTGTAGTCAGCGTAAATAATGTCCATGTCCGCTGTGTTCAATTGAGTGTGAAGAAAGCGAGCGCACAGTAATTGTTCGGCCACAGTCAATGTTAATGGATGCGCCGATCGCGCTGGAAACTGTGCTACTTATAACAGAAAAACGGAATTTTCGAAAATTAATTATTTCGATTCAAACGGTACCATTTCGAAGAATCTATTTGTTTATTTAAAGTATTGGGTTTTCTTTTGATCATAAAATGCTTTGCTCGTTTGTCTGTTGTCTCATGTGCTGCTTGCTTCTCAGATTTTGCACCGGTTTCACATCCTGCTTAACTAGCCTCGTACCTATTTAAAATGCTAAACTATGATTAAACGGCTCATTTGTCGCTACACGCAAAGTCGCAGATAAATTACTGTCGTGGTTGCTATGCCCCTCGTAACACATCAGTACCCCAGGCCCTGACAATCAAACCTACGGCGCGTATCAAATGTATTGTATGTAAAATTGTATTAACATGTTGCCATTGTTTGCTCACAGATTTGTGGACATACCTCCCTTTCCTGTATTCCTGCGTGTCGTTCGTGGGAGTTCTAATGTTACTAGGTGAGTCATTAACATTATTTATCAATTATCAATTACCTAAGCATGAGTTTAACCGACGTCAACTGCTTATCAGGGGATCGGTCGTTAGCCTGCCTACTTTCTTTATTGTAAAAACTGGCTGGATACTGGTTCTGTGCAACTTTTCTATCAAATTGCACATGGTCACAGCGAACAATGTTCTCTTGCATTCCTCGCCCGCATGCGTATGCACTGCATGCTATATTCCTAAGAATTCTACGAATGTTTGTTTGTTTGCACATAGGTCTATCGGAGCTTTAAGTTGGTGACGTCACGAGACGGCACTCGCAGACATTGACCTCAAATTATTACATTCTGTTTATTTCGTTGCGAGTCGTTAGTGAAGGTAGAGTGCACCGAACTCGGGGCTAAATTGGATTTTTTCAAAACGATCGAACAATACCGATATTAAAGTAAGTTGGCTAGAAACTTGTGACGTAAATAGTTGTTACAGTTTAATAAAATCGATTACTGTGAAGTAGAGTAATAGTATTGTTTATCGATAGGACTGCACTGATAAGGCGCATTTAAACCAGCTGTAATCTTTTGGAACCAATAAAACTTTATTAGCTAAGTATACACGTGCGTAAATAAATAAAGCATGGCGGTGGCGACCGTGTCTTATCATCGTCCGGCAACATGTCCGTTTTGCAATAATTTAAAATACAAGCAAATATAATAATTAAATAAACTTTCAGTAAATTAATTGCATATAAACGAATAATGCATGCTGCATCTAACTTTCTAAAATCTTCGATTTTAATCTGTTTCTTCTTCTTTCTCCTCTTCAAAATATTCTTCTTTCTTGTCAAGAAAGTGTATGATAAGGTCCTGGTGCTGCGGAAACATTTCGTCCAATTCCTTCCTGGATTCCTGCAGCTTGTCTAACTCTTCAAGTTCTTTGTATGCTTTAGCCATGTAAAGGCGAGCTTTGAAGCTGTTCTCATTCAGGCGAAGCGCCAGGTCACAGTCTTCATACACCTGCAAGAAAATAATGCACTTTTTATTAGGGTTCCGTACCCAAGGGGTAAAGGACCCTATTACTAAGACTCCGCGGTCCGTCTGTCTGTCTGTTTGTCACCAGGCTGTATCTCATGAACCGTGATAACTAGGCAGTTGAAATTTTCACAGATGATGTATTTCTGTTTCCGCTATAACAACCAATACTAAAAAAATAATTAAATAAATATTTAAGTGGGGCTCCCATACAACAAACGTCGCCGACGATTTTTCGCCGTTTTTTGCGATAATGGCACGGAACCCTTCGTGCGCGAGTCCGACTCGCACTTCGGTTTTCTTTATATTATTTAACGCCTGCATTAGTAGAAAGGCGATGAGCTGGCAAGCTGTCAAGAGTGGAATTTTATCTATTTATGCCAAGTGCGGTTTCATTTTATACTTTGGCTCTTATATCATTCTGCCTATCCCTATTAGTTCCAACAGAATTTGCGGCTTTATTGCGAAAGACACTGAACGTTTACGTGTTATGAATGTTGAATGGCTGCCATACAATATTTGTTCAGTTTGAATGATGTTAGGTTAACTGGTTATTGCGTATTCTAAATTAAGATACTTCTGGTTGATACTATTGAAAAGCTTCTCAAACAAAGATCAGCTAACAGCTGTTGATTATTAAAGATGTTCAAGTGGATAATAAGATGGTCAAGTGCCCTGAAAGAGCTATATGCTTGAAGAAATTATGAATGCATCCTCAACAAACGTAGAACATGTGTAGCTACCTTATAACGAACTCAGTTCACGACAAAATCATAAAATGTATTAATACCACACAGATAATGCTTGATAAGTTTATATGTAAGAAACGTGCGCTAGCCATCAACATGGCTTTTGAATTTTGAACTGTTCGAGTTATTTATAATGTTTACGAAGCTTCTTTAACGAGGAATCTTAGTAACACAGATACCTGAACACTTCAATAACAAAGATATGACGAACATGACTTTAAAACTTTCTTCTCAATTTCCGAGTTAATTATTTATTACTCATTAATTTATCTGTGCAATAATCACATTTTGGAATCTAATAGCTATTATCTTTTAAGCGGTTTTAGTGTGTTTGCCATGTGAATAAAGCAGTTGATGTTTAGATTAGGGTCTCGTGTATATCCTAGTCGATCATTTTATCTTCACATTAACCTTTATTTAAATACAACAATCACTTTCTGTCTGCTTTACTGACCCGGGACAAAGTCTGTATCCGCAAGTCGGTAAGAACCAATACTATTCCGCTCCAACGAAGCAATAAGATGCCAATAAAATCAAAATAACAATATCCAGCTTCAATATTGAATGCATAATTGCTAAAATGTTATGACCACGCTCTGGGAATAGACTGGTCACGTTTACGAACTTTGACCTATCCTAAATATCTATATGTGATAACTGGGTACATGTTGAGGTGCTGAGTTTCTAGAACTGACCTTGTCGAATTTTCCTAGCTTCATTTTAGTGAGTGCTCGGTCGCAGTACATCATAGGATCATCTCGGATTTGTTCAATGGCTCTGTTGTAGTATGAGAGTGCCCTGTCATACTCTTGACGACGGAACGCCTTGATGGCTTGGGTCTTCAGAGTATCAGCTCGCTCGCGACGGATCTTTCGATCCTGGTAGCGCTTTTCTGCATCTTTGCTCACTTCTTTCATCCATGCGTCTTTGCCCATCTCGCCCTGGTCATTCAAAAAAGAAATCGATATGAAATTACTCACCAACATTTGTTTGGTAAATACCTAGTCTACAATTAAGGTAACAGGTGTGAAGGACGTAGCCTTTGATCGATATTATTCATTATTATTTATAATGATGTATTACGAAATTTTAGGTTGATTTTAATTCGTTTATCACGACTTGAGATAGTGCTAATGCCTGCCATAAATTGTGTTACTACCTGCCTCATTGAGACGCACTATTTACTATCAAGAAATATCGATAAAACTTCGTCACACTTAGATGACCTTTTTTTTTTTTTTTTTTTTGGGTGGGAAATCATCCAACACTTAGATGACCTAGGGACTCAAGATGGTTAGAAAATTTTGAGGTATCATTTACTGGCGAATGTGGGGCTGACGGAAAATTTCAGGGCAAATGAACATAAATTATTTATTATTACTTTATGCACACAAATGTACAGAGGCGGACTTCATCATCATCATCATATCAGCCGAAAGACGTCCACTGCTGGACATAGGCCTCCCGCAAGCGTCGCCACATTGACCGGTCCCGTGCGTCCCGCATCCAGCGGATCCCCGCAACCTTCACCAGGTCATCGGTCCACCTAGTGGGAGGCCTTCCAACGCAACGTCTTCCGGTTCGAGGTCGCCATTCCAGAACTTTTCTGCCCCATCGGCCATCCGAGGCGGACTTAATGCCTTATAATTCAAATCATAATTACAATCACTCATGTTCACTGGCCTGCGGAGGTCCTTATGATTATAAGCTATGTTAGTACATAATGTATTTCCATGTATAAATGCCAACCTACTCCAAATATTTGTCTAACGATTGGTTGTTACCTGCTTTTGTGGTAAAGTAAATATTTTGTATGGCAATCACGGTTTCGGTCAGTCACGTTATGTCCTACTGACCGATTTGCCTAAAACGTTATTCTAACAGGTATATGCAATATTTATTGTAGATATGCCCCCAGAAAATAGATTGTATCTATTTATTTACTAATGAATTAATCTTGTGTGCGTAAACTGGGTATTACCTGGGAGGAAACAATATTCCTCGTTTTTGTGCGTAGCAATAAAACGTCATTGGCGTTGGTAAAAAATAGAGTAGATGTATATTTAATATTTTTTCTACTCTAATACATTACTGTTATTATCTTTCGGAACCTAGCGTGTAATTACCCCACTGCCGAAGGAGGGCAATGTGTTTATCAGTCTATGTATGTATGTATGTTTGTTCCTATGTGGCGTTCTAGAGACCAAACGCGTTGGCCGATTTTGATGATTCTTACGTCAATCGATTTGTCTTAACACTGCGAGTGTCAATACGCTACGGCTACGTTAAGGCATAGCACTCACAGCGAATTTTATTCGCGCGAATAAAAAGCCGCGCTAATTTTTTAGTACAATTTTTTTTCCGCAGTGCGTGCAGCTTCATACATTTCCATAGGTCACAGAATGTGCGGGAAAAATTTGCGGGGTATCAAAATAAAGGGTTTTAAGAGGTGATTTCAAAAACATATGACACTTATTTGTTTAAATGTATCTCATTCTAAAAAAAATAACTTAAAAGTTATAAATAAAAAAAGTAAATTTAAAGAATCAAAAAATCCGACAACTTAAAAGGCGAACTAAAATAACGTAAACAAGAAGAAAATCATGCTGTGCAGTCGGAGGATACATCTGGTTTTGGCCAGCCAGCTCGCGAATATGTATCCTCCGACTGCGACTGCACAGCATGATTTTATTCTTGTTTACGTCTTTTTAGTTCGCCTTTTAAGCAGTCGGGTTTTATTTTTATTTTAGAGATCAACAGTAAAGCAGCGAAGACGCCTCACCGTAATGTATGTAAACACCAAACATGAATATTTCTGTCCGCACTGCAAATAGAAAAGAACAACAGTATCTACACGAGGTAGATGTTTATTTATAGAGAAACGCGAGCCAAATTGCTTTCACTGATAATATAATACGAGACGAGCACCTACTCGCATCTTAGAGGTCTACGACGAAAGTGCATCGCATGACGTTAGAAATGCATGCTGCAGGTGTGGTCAAACATGAAATAAACATCTGCGCGAAGTCGAGATTGTCATCCGAATGATTCCGAATTTATCTCCGTCGCTGCCTTGTCGTAGGCCCCATTATCAGATCAGACCTAGATGAATCTATTACGAGTTTTACCGACCCAATTACAGGCCCACCTATGTAGTTAAATATAACGCCTTGGCATGTTATTGTGCTTTCGTCGTTCGCAAATACAAATATTTATGCATGCTTCTGATGCCACCTACGTAAGTGAATAATCACTTACGTAGGTGGCATCAGAAGCATTTTTACTAATCAATGCAAGTCTGGGATTAGCACTTGAGCGTATGGTTTGGTACATACTATGTGGTTTACACATTCGGTACACGGAGTGCAAACCCAGGTGTACTACTGATAACCTAGTTTCGTTATGTATTGAGTAATACAATTAACCGTATCGAATGCTTCTGTTAATTCCATGTTCGGAATTAGATTAGGAACGCAAACTATGTCGTGGAATGTTTCGATGTTGTGTAATTCAGAAGTTGTTCTTTGTCGTTGAAACAGGATCGTTAGCATACCTTCTATAGATTTCAAATCCTAAACCTGTTTATTTCTCGTTTCCCCTACACTATCCTTGTACTAAAGATCAAAGCTTTATTTAGGTGGTTTATTTTCCGTATTCGCACGAAGGGTGTCAAATCAAAAACAGGATACGGGTTTATTATTACTGCATTCTGGGAAAGCAGCAAGTTATATGTATTATAAGAAATAACAACATTATCTAAGAAAACTAATACATGTCCATCTTACCGCATCTTTATTTAGATTTTGGAATGCTTTATCATTGATCAGGGTGCGATTTTGCTTCACTTGCAGCTTAAGGTCTTCGTCGATTATAACTTTCCCATCTAAATATTGGTCAGCGAGGAGTTTAGCTGCTTCTGCCTTAACTTTATCACCGCTACCCATGTCCTTGACTAGGCTTGATACTTCGGTGACTCGTTGCATGAAATTGTTGAATTCTTCATCTAATTCTATGGATTTGGTGTCCTTTAAAACTGGGTTGTTGGCAATGCTCATTGTCGCTGTTTTAGATCAAATTAATTATAAATACAGAATATAGTCGTCACTAGCTTGTTGACAAACTGTCTGTATTGACGTAACAGTTTGCATGGCAACCGTTGTCGAGGTAAACAAAAAGCAATGTCAAGGGACACGAATAAAAAAACATTGAGTTTGACTATATTTATCCAGTAACGGCCAGTGTTTATTATTTTGTTTAAAGAGTACGTCATTCAACAGTTAATTTATGTTTGCAAGTTACAGCTGCTCTCGAGATTTTTTAATGTTCTATTCGATTCTATATTTAAGTCAAGGTGAGTTAGAAATGCTTCCGAGTGGTAAATATAAAACACGTGGACTCGGTGTGAACTTAGGGCAATATGCTGCCTTGTAATATTTTCTTTCGTGCAGGATGAAATGTTACTGCATGCAAAACAAAAAGTATGTGCGTAGGTAAAACAAAAACTATTGACTTATGACTTGAAACAAAAACGCCACTTAATTAATATGCTGATTATGGTTGATATACTACAACTTTTTGTTGACTCTGAAACCAGAATTAAATGTTTTTGAACTCTACTACGTAGGTAACAAATAAGATACTATTAGTTCCATAGTTCATCTTACGTATCAAATTGGCCACTCACACTCAAACACCAATCATTCAAATATGCCTGGATCGTCGGCAATCATTGCGAAGATAAAATTAGAAATGATACAATAAACGATGTGTCGTTCATTAATTAATTAATCGATTTCGATCCACGTTCCTCAAGTCTAATAACTATGTTCTGAAAAGAAGTGGGATAAAGTCTCACATTACACTCCAGTTTCTTGGCAAATGTGATCTATGCCGAAAAGAGTGTAAGGGACGTTCCTAAAAGCCCGACTTAAGGTTACACTAGTCAACGGCACGAACTATTTTGTGCGCGGGGATAAAATGCATTTTATATCAACCGACAACACGTGCGGAAGAGATTGATGCTGTGATGAGCAGTAGGAAGGTAGTTCGCGTACGAACACACACTTTTGCAAATTTGTAGCAAAATGGATAATGATTTAGGACGAAACTGAGCGCGCGAAATTTTATAAACAGACCTTTGGGAGTCTGGATATCATGAAAAAATGACTAAACGTATTTGTTCAAAATAAAATTATTTGCATTTTGAACTACTAATCTATCCCTGTATAGAGGCCGTTTTGCAATTTTCCGTCTTCTTATGGTATTTATGCGCACTCAAAAATGCGTTAAAATAAATATTTTAGTTTTTCACTTTTTTGTTTCCATACAGACAGGGCTATATAATGATGAAACAAATTGATGTCACTTTTTATTTTGAACGTACATCGTCAAACAGTGGAATAATCCCTAGACTACGTTTGTATGGAAGAATTTTCGACTAGTGTAACCTTAAGGTTGCCCTAGTCGACGGCACGAACTATTTTGTGCTCGGGGTTAAAATGCATGCTATCTCATCCGACGACAAGTGCGAAAGAGATAGATGCTGTGATAAGCAGTAAGAAGCTAGTTCGCGTACGAATTAGCACTTTTGCAAATTTGTAGCGAAATGGATGATGATTTAGGACTAAAAAGATAGCTCGATATCATGAAAAAACCGGCCAAGTAGTGCGAGTCAGACTCGTGCACGAAGGGTTCCGTACCATTATCGCTAAAAACGGCAAATTGCGTTTGTTGTATGGGAGCCCCACTTAAATACTTATTTTATTCTGTTTTTAGTATTTGTTGTTATAGCGTCAACAGAAAAACATCTTCTGAAAATTTCAAAAATTATAAAAAAATCCGTACCCAAAGGGTAAAACCTGGACGGACCATATTACTAAGACTCCACGATCCGTCTTTCTGTCTGTATGTCTGTCTGTGCGTCTGTCACCAGGCTGTATCTTATGAACCGCGATAGCTAGACAGTTGTTTTTTTTTTTGTTTCCATGCAGGGCTAGTTAATGATGAGAAAAATTTATAGAATTTTTTATTTTGAACGTACATCGTCAAACAGTGTAGTAATAGCCATACTAAGCTTGTATGGAAGAATGATCGACTAGGGCAACCTTAAAACGATACATAGGCGATATCGCGCAAGTAATTGTCAAGAAAATTTCATGTGCAAATTGGTCGAATTGCGTCTATATGAACGTACGTACAATTTCGCTTATCGGTATGATATCAATTGAATCGCGTTGAGCCAACAAGAAGGTCAATGAGACTTCGATTCGACAGTTTTTTTTCACGTACATGTTTGTTTGTGCAGTGTTCACTCCTCTTGGCTTCGTGCGACTGTTCGGCGTGGTCGGCGGAGTGCTGGTCAAGCCGCAGTTCCTGAGGGACCTCAACGAGGAGTACTATGTGTACTCGTTCGAAGAGGATACCATCAGGAGACGGATCAACAATGCTGTATCTACAGGTAAGAATAACTCATCAACATCATTTCAGAAGACGTCCACTACTGGACATAGGCCTCCCACACGGTCCTGTGAGTCTCGCATCTAACGAAGGATAACTGTATGGTATGATTTGAAGCCAATGAGATATGAGGGGTCTCGACTTCTCAAGGGTATGTTATGCTAACAAAGAAAATGTGGTTCAAATAAATCTCACTAGATGGCGCAATATGCACCTGTCTGTTATTGAATGTGTGTAAAATTAACATTTTCTGGAATTACAACATAAAAATTGTATGTTCTTGTTTAATCAACTCTCCTAAGTACAAAATTATGGAATATTGAGCTCTTAATTCACATTTCAAAGATTATTTCAACGGATCACTTAAAATTGATGCCAATAGATGGCGCATTTTTAAATTTCTGAGGCATTACACTAGATTGTTAAAATTTGCATTGTAACACATTTTGGTGCAAAAAATCTGTAAAAACGTGCAAAAAAATACTATGAAACGAACCTTCACTGTATTTAAAGAAAAAATATTCACGAACCTAATAAATCCTTTTACTTTCAAGTCGCTGCTAACACCATCTATCTATCACCGTGAAACAGAACCGAACGCGTGCGATGTACAAAAAAATAACAAGATTAATCAGATGAAAAACGCTAGTTACGTCGCCACGGTTTCTTTGTATGGGATGAGGTATCTGTATGCTAGTATTATATTATCTGTGGTTATGTAGACTAATAAGTTCCCGACAGGATCCATAATGATCTTACCATCCTATAAAGCCGGTGAATACTTTGTGGAATGCAAATGATGATTGAGTACTGAAAACAGAGCTCCCGAGTCAGATGAAGAGGAAAAGATATAAAGAGCTCACTCATTCGATCGGATCCAAATTCTCGGATAAAATCAGAATGTTTAGGTCAATCGTACACGCGCATAACCTTCGAATGAATCAAACCACTTTATAGAAACTATTCTAAATCGATAGATGTTTACCACATACGTAAGATACCGTATGAAAGTGTTTTGATCGGGAATGTACCGTAAACCGAATATAAATCAAGTTAACAGTTACATCGCAATGTTATACGCTATCAGCTAGCTAGAAGGTTAACTAAACAATGTAGTAGCCAGAACTTCTCACGTGCGCAAAGATACTACAGACGCAAATGATGCTGCGTTTGCTTCCTATTAGTGATGGACCGACTAGTTGGGGCTCAAATGGCCGTTTAGTCGCCTAGGTACTATTATGTGGCTTGATATACGGCTTTCCCGTTTAAAGTCGGTTCATGTTTTTTTTTTCTTTTTCGTTTTAGTAGTTTGATAGAGAGCACTGTTCTTGTAAGACTAATTTCAGTCTTAAAATATAAAACGTAAACCTAGTCGACACGGTTGGCGTAGTGGTTGAGCGATCGGCTGCTGCGCTGCGTTGCGGATTCGATTCCCGCACGGAACAAATATTTGTATGCCTACAGATAATTGTTCCGGATCTGGGTGTCTTGTGTATGTGAGTTTAAATGTTTGTTAACGCACCCACGATACAGGAAGAAATTCCTAGTGTGAGGAAAGGTTTAAAAATAAAAAAACGCGTGTGCTAGTGTTTTCTTTCTTTTATTGGCTGCTTTTCTGTATCTCATTAAATGTTGACTAATCATAGACTAGTTGCCGACTATAAATATGGTCGGATGGTCGGTTTCCGCGACTAGTTGGTCCATCTCTACTTCCTATCCGTGTAACCTTACGAACTGGCGTTGCGACCTTCCCAACGCATTACGTTTTAAAATCGCATCGCACGCGCCATTATGTAGGCGGAAAAAAAAAAACAATTGTACATTAGTGTTATTTATATTTGTATGAGCAGTAGTAAAACTATTAGGGTTGCGCTTGCGACGATCTGTAGCTAAATATGGTTCGATCTATAGTCTTTTGTTGATCGATAGTGAGTCATTTTCAGGCTTGGTAATTACAGGAATACGAGAATAATGTATTTCTGACATATAATAGTCATGAACATGACGTTACTTTCTAGTTAAGGCCGTGACCCCCTCGAACATCGTCTCGATGATTACAAAGGTGGTAAACTCTTTGTCCCGATGCCCATGCTCAAGATTTACGGCTCGCTACTAACTATAACCATAAAGATATTGCAGAATCATCCTCCTTAAAATCAATATTTGCATAAAAATAGCTGTAAGTATAAATTACATTAATCAATCAATATGTAGGTAAATGTATTCAATTGTTTATATTATTTTGGTTCTTACTCGTATCACACCGTATATCTTTTCGATTACGTTTTCAATAGAGTAGGTAGGTACGGACAGCAATTAGAATTGAATTCGCACATATGATTCAGTTAATTAAGATTCTATTAGCACGGATTATGAGCACAATGAGTTGTTTATTTTTTCTGTTGTGAGGTATTTCAACTGTTTGATGTTAACTAATGTGTTTGTTTAGTTCTCTGCTGATCTATGTGAGGCGATAGAGATGTTTGTACATTCCTGTACTGTATTTTTGGGTAAATTATTCCTAGCTGCATAAGCTGCTGCATAGTTCTTAAGTTACTCTTCCTGTATCATCATCATCAGCCTTTTAACGTTCCCACTGCTGGGACACAGGCCTCCTCTCTGTGAGAGAGGCAATGGGCCATAATCCACCACGCAGTCCCAGTGCGGATTGGTGGATGTCACATGTCTTCGAATTTTTGGTTCGGAAGGAAAACATCGTGACGAAACACAAATTGGCATGTCCTATGCCGGTTTCCTGAGCAGTGGTGATGAAATAATTTACACAAATTAATGCGCATATCTAGGTTCGAACCCACAACCAAATACTCGTAAGTTGGGACCGTTACCACTTTGCAACCACTGCTCTCCTTCTGTATGAGTGGTGATAGTACTATTATTCTCTTGGTTCGGTCTTTATAAATCGTCCATGCCATTTACCTACAGATACCTTTCAAACGGCTACGAGCAGGAATCATAAGCCTCTTTTACTCAAAACATACGCTAGGTTATGCAATAGGTCTCATCAGCTTGTTTGACATTTAAATATACCATGTGACTATCTTCAATGCCAGTCGATTCGGGTGCGTCCGTGCGTCTAATCGACGAGTAATGTTTCATCAACTACATTCCATCGTATGACATCGTCTCGTCTGAACATTTTTATGACTTCAAAACTAAATGAGCCGAGACTTGTGGGTTCTGCTGACGGTAATGACAACATAAATTGCTGCAGTTGTGATATTTTTGCACAGCTATTCTGGTTTTACGAGTATTTTTGGATAATGAGAATTTAAAGTGTGTGGTGCCTGGCAGAGAATAGATTCTTTATTTCGTATCGTGGGTGTCTTTAGGCTAGTAAGAGATTAGGGTGTCCTACTATTTTGACAACCCCGAAAGTATGGTCAGACGTGGTCTATAAATCAGTATAAGATTGATTAACGAAATGAAAAAACATGAATAGATACCTACATACATTCACGAGATTGTGCAGCATGACAATACATTGGCACAAACCATTTTCTCTGCAACACTTTACCAAATTCGAAAGGGCGGGTCTAAGGAACATAAAATGGCGGGTCTGAAAATATGTACAGTGCATGAAGAGCACTTCATGCCCTGCAAATATTTTCCAGGAATGTAATTATGATGAACTCAATAGCAAGTCAACAAACGGCGTAATTTCACCGTGTCGTAAGATGAGCGTCAACGTAGGAACGAGTGACCTATCGAACAATACTCTTGTTTACCAACATGACACCCAGCAATAGGGACTGTTGTTTATAATCTATTTATAATTGCTGAGGTCTTTTTGGTTATTATAATATTATTGTGGTCATTCTTCTTATTCTATTGAATGTATAATTCAAGACGTAATTTGATTTCATCGCCACCAACTCATGTATTGAGTATTGACTTTAGCGTTGTGTATTTTGAAGTGACTATGTGTATTAAAAAGGTCCTAAAAAGTATCGGTTCCAATGGAATTTGAACTTTGTCTTGTATGACATAGAGTGGGTTGTTCTAAAATTTGACAATTATCTCAAATAAAGTCTTATCTGATCAACCTACCACCATTGCCATATCATTAATCCATCATTCATCAAAAATTCTAGGTCATGAATGTCGTGGTGCGATGATAATCACATAGGGTTGTTTTGGTTCAGTTAGGATTATCGCACACACACTAAAGATGTCAGCGTCGACGTTCGGTCGATGTACTAACGAAATAGTGGCCCGTCCCGGCTGGGTCATAATAATTTATAGCCTAGAACCATCTGGCATACCTAATGTACATTTCAAATGGTAAAAGTTTTATTCAAATAGGGGTACCTAGTGGTTCCAGAGATTACCATATAGGTCTGAACAAATTCGGGCTGTGTCTTTATAATATTAGTAAGAATAGAAAAAAAGAGTTAACAATCTTTAGTGTTAATTCCACAGACATAAATCTAACTAGATGACGCGATTTTATGTACTTCGCGTGCCAAAAAACGGAGTAAAGTTACGATCAATGATCGTAATCTGAGCTTTTCATCTAGCATTATCGCCACCGAAATCTAGAAAAAATCCTTTCAAAGTCAAAGTCAAATGTATTTATTCAATTAGGCCATTAAGCGGCACTTTTGAACGTTAACAATTAAAATTATTAAAAATTTAATTTAAAAAAAAAGTAATAAACATTGATTCTACCGTGCATTTGGAAAAGTAGCTTGTTATGGAGAAGAATGCACAACAAACTCCATACTTACTCTTTTAAAAAAAAAATGTTTTACAATATTAAAGAACATACATTATAAATTCATGTACGTGAGGACGATGCACCTAGCACTATTATGCTACATATAGGTATAAAGTATTACAAGCACTAACAGGTAAACCCTTCACTTGATAAATAGGAACATGGTTCTCACATACTTACAAATATTGCATAGGTAAATCACCTAATTCAACAACAACGGAACAGTGTGCGAGTCAAAATTTTTTAAACAAAAATAATAGAAAAATTATAAAAATAAAGCGTTACTATAATTATGAATAAAATTTTTATGCCATATTGAACTGTAAAGAATGTATAGAAAAAGTTCGCCGTGGCATTGGAAATGTTTTCTTTTATTGGTAAGTAAATTTGTTTTTAAATTGTTTGTGAAATAGTGGCATGCTTGGTTTTCATACAGATGGAGGGACTTGCGTTATCTAGCTAGATAACGCAAGTCGAGGTTATTAGACATAAATCTAACTAGATTTATGTCTGTGGTTAATTGTGCTTCCATAATTTAAATATATATATAATAAATATATATATCCCTCAGGGGTCAGTGCTCTCGGCAACATTGTTCTTGCTGCACATTAATGACCTGCTAAAACCCGGAACCTTTGGGTATGCAGACGACAGCACTGTTGCTGAGAGATATATGTCTAGCGCACGGGCTACCGGGCCTCAAATTCGGTCTCTTCGGGAGGCCATGGTTGAGCGCTTGAACCTGTCTTTGGAGGCAGTCTCCGAATGGGGCAATGCCAATCTAGTCAGTTTCAATGCTGCTAAGACCCAGGCGTGTCTTTTTTCCGCAAAAAAGAGCCAATTCCACCCGGCTCCATCCTTCCGTGGTGTAACCGTGCCGATAACGGACCACCTCGACCTTCTTGGTGTTACGTTGACATCGACCCTCAATTTTGGTCCTTTCATTGAGGCAAAGGCTCAATTGGCTGCAAAAAAGTTGGGGATCCTTGCGAAGGTGAGACGGTACTTCACGCCTGAACAGCTGCTCAACTTGTATAAAGCGCAAGTTCGGTCATGCATGGAGTACTGCTCTCACCTCTGGGACGGATCTGCCAGGTACCAACTAGATGCACTTGAGTCGATTGACAGACGGGCCAAGAGACTTATCGGCAACGATGCGCTGGTCAACTCAAAGCTCCAGAGCCTTGAACACCGAAGACGAGTTGCCAGCCTGTCGGTATTCTATCGGTTACATTTCGGAGAGTGTGCGATGGAACTGCACAATTTGATTCCGTCTAGCCCTTTCCATCATCGGACTACAAGACGTACGGCAATGCGCCATCAGTACATGGTGGATATCCCACCCATACGCACAAAGCGTTTTGAAAATACTTTCATTGTGCGTACAGCTAAGGAGTGGAATTCCCTACCGGCGTCTTTGTTTCCTGATAGCTACAACCTAGGGGTCTTCAAGTCAAGAGTGAATAGGTTACTTCTAGGCAAGCGTGCTTCACCTTCGACCACATCATCACTTAACATCAGGCGAGATAGTGGTCAAACGCGAGCCTATAACAAATAAAAAAAAAAAAAAAAAAATACACGCAGTAAGCACGAAATTGTAATACCCAAATTCAGATTAACGAAAACTAGCAAGTCTTTTCTTATAAACAGTATACGCTTTTATAACAAGTTGCCTAAGTCAGTTATAGAACTGACCGATGGAAAGTTCAAAAACTACATCAAACGTGTCCTTATTAAAAAAGCATATTATAAAATCAAGGACTACGTTGAAGATAATTTTTTTGGCTTTGACACCCTCTGCGCATGCGGCTTCCCTGGTAACTCATAAACGGCACAAATATATGGATATCTCTAACTATTCTCAATCTCATTTTTTTTCTCTTTTAATTAGAATTTTTACAATATTTTTCAATCATCATTATAGCCCTTTGCTAAGAATAGTTACAGCACTGATTACAGTATTTGTGCCACATGTTAAATTAAGTGTTGTTTTTTTTTTTACCTTTGTATAGATTCTTTTACCGATTGTAATTCATAATTCATAATCATTTATTTGCTAATATGGGTAATTACATAAAGTTGTTAAAAATATAGCACAGTCCAACCATATTACACCTTAAGGCATGCAAATCACAAGCTTGATAACACACATTTACTTGTAAATATAATTTATAATTAACAACACAATCTATTTTGCCTTTTCAATTTCACCGCGTGGCAAATAACAATGAAACAACAAATGAAGCAATCAATAATGTCACTAGAAAAATTAAATTTAAAATGTCATATATTAAATGAAAATGTCAAGATAGTGTATATAATAATTTAATTCGTGCATTAGTTTGGTAATTTCACCACGGCAAATAATACTGAAACACAACAATCAAGAAAGAAATGGTAATATCACCAGATTAATTAAAATTTAAATGTCAGGCATAAAATGAGAATGTCAAGATAATAATATATAATAATTAAATTAGTGCATTATTTGGTAATTTCACCACAGCAATAATAATAAAACACAACAATCATGAACCAAATAACAATGTCACTAGATCAATTAATAATTAAATGTCAGGTATTAAATGAGAATGTCAAGATTTATTTGTAAATAAATGTCAAAGTAAAATCAAAGTAATAATATTAATAATAAAATTTGTGCACCAATCACATCAACAATATGTCCTTACATCCTCCTTCAAGAAATCCTGAATACTATAAACACAGCAAGAATCTTTTTAATTTCTTTTTGAATTCATCGATGGATGGAGTTTCTAGTATGGACTTTGGCAAGTGATTGTATATACGCGGCGCCATACTGAAAATGCTTTTAGCATATAAAGCTGTCTTATAAGATTTGCAACAAATTTTATCACTATGCCGCCTACTTCTGTACTTATCAAAAAGATCTTTGTTAGTTTGTTGTGAATGTGTGAACATTGTAGGCTTTCTAGATTTCTAGATGATTGTTAACATTTGTTAACTTTTTATTTCGTACATAATTTTTTTTGTTTGTTTTGTTTTTTTTTTCAATTTCGTACGACTTATTGTCGGGCCTACGTTGTCCCCCCATATCCAAGTACTAATGCTGTAACATGGAAATATTGTAAACAAAAAAAAAATTAAAAGAGTAACCATGGACTTTCTTGCCGGTTCTTCTCCATAGGAAACGACTAACCCGAACCGTACACCTTTTGTCGACGTTTTATAAGTGCCCATGTAGGCCTATGTAAAATAAAAATATTTGATTTTGATTTTGAATTCACTTGCAACACCTTCAGAGTCCTTCTGAAATTAAGACTGCATCGAAACCTCGACTCGTCTAAAAAACCTTCTGGAAACAATCTTATGTAAATCAGGTTATCTGTATTATTTCTAAGTACTGTGTTGATTAATTACTACGAAATAATTACTTTAGATAGTAAATCATTTTGTTGTAAATACCCACAGTTCATTATCTTTTCTGGTTGTCCTGTGCAATTACCTGAAAACTTGACTGAAGCTTCATAATATAACCATACTAATGGACGCCTTGCGGTTTCACCCGCGTAGTTCCCGTTCCCGTGGGAATACTGGGATAAAAAGTAGCCTATGGCACCCGGGGATAGTGTAGCTTCCCAACGGTGAAAGCATTTTTGAAATCGGTCCCGTAGTTTTTAAGTTTATTCGTTACATACAAAAATACAAATCTTTCCTCTTTATAATATTAACTAGCTGACCCGGCAAACTTTGTTTTGCCATAAAAACACCAAACATTCATCTACCCTACTCTACCTACACTGCCCTACCTACCCAACCTTACCTACCCTACCCTAACCTAAATAAAAAAAAAAACTTCTCATAAACCATCTACTAAATAGTCCGAACAAAGCCTAAGGTTTGGTTTGGATAGGTGAGCCCGTTCTTGAGTTATAACATTACAACGAAAAGTGGCATTGATTTTTATATTTAAAGATAGATATAGAAGTATAGATAAATAAAATACCATCATTACTAATTGACTATTTCTAATTATTGTATGTTGATACAATTACAATAGGACTGCATTACCTACTTACGAATGTGTGTCGTCTACTGTATTATATTTGTTTATATTTTGTATTTTAAAATAACGATATTTTTAATAGAAGCGTATTGGTATACTATTTTATTAGTTCTATGAAAGAACAGCAGCATTGTGTACATACAGAGCTGAATCGCAACCATGCTCCTCCGCCTGTCCAGTCTTCTGTGCCCCAAAACATGCATCAGCTGAAGTGGTCTATGCGCTGCACCGACACGATGCTGTGGAAGTGGCCCGTTTTGGACCCCGCCAAACAAATTTAAATGACTGTCGTGCCAGTGACACCAAAAAGAAGATTCGTTCTTGAGTCGGATTTAAACCTTTGCTATATCCAAATGGAGAAAAACATCCGTAAAATTGATTTCACACCAACGCTGTATATTTTAAAACAAAAATAATAACACAAAAGGTTTTGTTTGGTTTGTGTTTGAATAGCCGATTGTATCATTAACTTTTTTTGTTATCAGACATCGGATTTTTTAAATCGTGTTACCAATTTATTGTATTTTACTTGATACTGCAACAGGATTTAAATTTAAGACGTACACAAACAATGACACTACAATTATCTGAGATTTTTTATGGAAAGGAACCCTGCCTATCCACTTAAATGAGTTCTATAGCATTAACCATTTGTGTCCACACGGTAGGCAGTACTTTCTAGTGATTATAGTGAGGCCCTCCATTCAGCCCTCGCATAGCCGAGGTCATACTGGTGTGCAGACTGCAAACTATGTAACAAGTATGTAAAAATACCTCAGTTATGCAAACTTAGACTTGCTTTTGGTCTCAACCGGCTTTATACTCAGCAACAGCAAGGGACCTTCACAGCCGTACCTAGAGGTCTTTTGATAGGCAGAAATACAAAATACTTCAGCTAAACATCTCTTTATTACAAAGCAACTTTGTCCTGCAGAATCTAAAGAGGTTATCGCAAATCACAATCACAACGGCACAATGTCTCAGCCAAGGATAGGTTAACGAACCTGGCGTTGACGAGTTGTGCAAGTGCAAGGTGAAAACAAACGGAAAAAGTTGTGGCTTTCTGTTTATTTTTAAAGATTAATCTAGCTGTTTGATCTCATCTTTGAAAGAAGTCATCATTTATGACGGTAATAAGCGGTACTTAACTGATTAATGTCGGGTGTAGAACAATACTGGTTTATTTATAGATCTTACAACAAGCGCATGTTTAAGTTAAAGCCTTGACTCGACCTGCAGCCTTATTGCACCCTGGCCTAGCGAACAGTAGAAGTAAATATTATATTTTATACTGTAGATTATAAAAGAAGCGAATATTGAGATATATCTAGCTATGAAAAAGAGGAGGGTTTTAGTAACCGTGTATTTAAGAAGCAAGTCTTAATGATTTGGATATATTTACTAGTATTTTCACTACTCGGGGCACTCACTGCTTTTATAATGTTCTTATGCGAACTTTGCCGATGGAATCATAAAATTGTACCTCGCTACAACAACATAAAACTATGTTCTTTTTTCAGGAGTGGGCTACATATCCCCCGAGCCCATGTACCCTGACCGCGGCGACATATCGGCGCCTCTAGTCGCTGACGTGTCGATTTCGAAGGACAGCCAGCATGCTTCAGTACGTCTGGGCAAGGAGACGCCCTTGTTGCGACTGAGGAACGGCGCTCTGCAGGCCGGGCTCAGCGACAGACTGCATAGGGTCGTGGCGATGAGAAAGGTAAGGGAAAACTGTGTTATAGAAGTTGTATTGAATGCGGCATCATATCGGTGCGGTGCCTCTAGACGCTGATGTGTCTATATCAAAGGACAGCTAGCATGCTTCCGTAAGCCTGGGCAAAGAGACGCTCTTGCAGCGACTGAAGAACGGCGCATAGATTTGTTGCTTTGAGGAAGGTAAAGCGAACTACGATATTTTATAATATACAAAGAGGTCTTAATGTTTTGAAAGGGGCAGAGTGGATACCCAAGGTTAACTGAAAACTTGACGAAGCTCGCTGGGTACTGCGCTGTCGATGTGGGGTACTTGGGATAGACTTGCCCAGCACAGCCGAGCCGAGCACAGCAGTGAACTTCTCTTGGTTAAATATTATGATCTTGCTACCTCTCACGGGTTTTCGCATACTTCCACCTTTTTTTTGTTTTCTCATTATCTTTACATAACTTGTTGAGAATTTTAAAGCTTTTCTCCAACTGAGGTGAACCGCAAAGGCAGCTGTGTCAACTAACTTCGATCGAGGTGTTAAAAACTGGGTGCGACTAGTCGCGTGTCTTCTCAATCCTTAAAACAATAGATGCGCGCGGTCACGTCCCTCGCAGGTTTAATTATTCTTAGTTCAGAGTAGCCTGTTAATAGTAGTTAAATAGTATCCAGAATGACTATAAATGACAGTTTTAACGCCATGTTTCTCTTGTCCCCAGGAAGTAGAAAGCCAGCGCAAGACGTCTTCCCTGCAGCGCAACGTGGTGTACCCACTGGCGATGCTGCTGCTGCTGGCGCTGACCACCATCACCGTGCTCATGGTGCTGCAGAACACCCTCGAGCTGCTCATCGGGATCAAAGCTCTGCCGCTTAGCACACGGGTTGGTATTTGATACATTATTTCTCTAAAGAAAGATAGGTAAGTAAAAAAAATATAGCGGACCCATCCCCACCACCATCAAAGGTTTTGGGAATATATTTTTATGACTATTAAAAATGAGTTTGTCCAGCAATCCAGCATTGTTTTGGAATCCAGCTAAAATTGTCATCTAGACTTTTTGTACCAATGAAGTTTTACTGAATTATCTCGATCAAAATATTTATACCAATCACATCTCAGATTTATGCCATATTGAAATACCTACTTATTGCCAATTGATGCCATTTAATTTAAATCAATATTTTATAGTGTTTATTGGTTTAAATGGCGATATATTGGTTTATAGTAGTTTCATACATCATAATTATTTCAGAATGACTACTAAACAACAAGTCATACTTTTTGTTGAAGTTGTGGGCGCAAACTGAACTCTATGTGAGGTTGGATAAAGTTTAGTTTGCGCTACAACAACAAAAAAAAGATTTTCCGTTTTAGCCATATTTTATATGGCTAAAACGGGTACGCAGATGACAGTACTGTTTCAGAGAGATACTTGTCCAGCGCAAAAACCAGCATGGATGAAGTTCGTTCCTTGAGGGAGGCTATGGTTGAGCGGACAGATTTGACCTTAAGCCTTGTCTCCCAGTGGGGTGATGACAATCTGGTCTCTTTTAACGCCACCAAAACACAGGCGTGTCTTTTTACCGCCAAAAGGAGTCTGTTCGATCAAACGCCTACTTTTCGGGGTGCGTCTGTTCCTGTGACTGATCGGCTCGAGCTCCTAGGCATGGAGTTGACATCCAGTCTCAACTTCGGCTCCTCCATTGAGAACAAAGCCCAAATCGCGGCCAAAAAACTGGGCATCCTAAATAAAGTGAAGCGATACTTTACGCCTGGACAGCTTTTAACCCTATACAAAGCACAAGTCCGATCCTGCATGGAGTATTGCAGCCACCTTTGGGATGGTTCAGCTAAGTATCAGCTTGACTCAGTGGAACGCAGAGCCAAGAGGCTCATTGGCAACGTGGAACTGGTGGACGCCAAGCTTCACAGCTTGGCTCATCGCCGCAAAGTTGCCTGCTTGTCGGTCTTCTACAGACTGTACTTCGGTGAGTGTGCTCAGGAACTCCACGACCTCATCCCACCAGCCCCCTTCTACCATCGGACATCTAGACGCACTGCAAGTTATCATCCTTACCTTGTTGCCATTCCACCAATTCGAACCAAGCGCTTCCAAACATCCTTTATAATGCGCACAGCGAATGAGTGGAACTCACTGCCTGCGTCTGTGTTTCCGAACGCATTCAACCCGAATCTCTTCAAAGTTAGAGTGAACAGGCTACTTCTGGGTAAGCTCACTCCATCGTAGACTCTGTCTCTGTCACCTATGACCTAGACTAGAGTCAAGAGCAAACCCATTACAAATAAAAAAAAAAAAAAAAAAAATGAAATTAAACGCAGGAATATTATGTAATACTAGCTTTTTGCCCGCGGCTTCGCTCGTTATTTTTCGGAATAAAAGTAGCCTTTATTACTCCGGAATAATGTAGCTTTCCATAGGTGAAAGAATGACTCCGTATCAGAACGTCCTATTCGCAAAATTACCTAGTAGTAAATCGTCCTATTAGCAGAATGTTCTACTGTCAAAGTAGTTATAAAAATTCTTTTGATAGTAAAACTGAAGCAAAAAGAAGAATCACAATGTTATTGCATTATGGCGAGTCAACCGTCTCATGATGGTATTAAAAATACTTCCGGTCTGATAAAGGGTTCAATCCCACCGCACTATTCCCAAACCACTGCAACTCCTGAAAGCCAGAATCAACAGTGGCGACCACCAGAAAAGCGCCGAGGCAATGAAACTCGACGAAGTCCCGGAGAATGAATTTAACTGTCTTGGATCCCGCAACGAAATTAATCAGAAAATAATAACGGAGAGTAGGAAAAAGTACAAATTTCCATTTGATAAAGGGTTCGATGCCACTGAAAACTTTAATGTGGGCTCAAGTCGAGGGTGGAGGCCACTCCACCTGGACAAGTTCCTAGCCTAGATTGTGCAGCCCCGTCGCGGCGGTCGGAACTCTCATCCGGCTATGGTCCAGTCCATGGTCAAAAGTGACAGTGCGTGGGAAGCAGTCGCTCCCTACCGCGAGGAAGTGATGGTCGCAAAGGAGGCGTCATCCGTAGCAGACGCACCGAAAATAGCGACATGATGGCTGGCTGCCACAAGGTGTGACCCGCGGGTGATAAACTTGGGGCGTTTGGCGCTACAACTGGGGAGTGACCATAAGCTCTTAGAGCTGTATCAATTTGATATCGAGTAAGTGACAGATATATACAAGTCATATACATCTGTCCCTTATTCGATCTCAAATTGATACCGCTCTAAGAGCTTAAGGTTACACTAGTCGAAAATTCTTCCATACAAACGCAGTCTAGGGATTATACCACTGTTTGACAATGTACGTTCAAAATAAAAAGTGATATCAATTTGTCTCATCATTATCTAGCCCTGTATGGAAACAAAAAAGTGAAAAAAGTAAATATTTTAAAGTTATGAGCGTCGAAAGTTCCACATTTCGACACAAATTTTGACGCATTTTTGGGCGCGAATAAATACCATAAGAAGACGGAAAATTGCAAAACGGCCTCCATACAGGGATAGGTTAGTAGATCAACAATGCAAATAATTTTATTTTGAACAGATACGTTTAGTCGTTTTTTCATGATATAGACTCCCAAAGGTCTGTTTATAAAAATTCGCGCGCTCGGTTTCGTCCTAAATCATTATCCATTTCGCTACAAATTTGCGCAAAAGTGTGTATTCGTACGCGAACTAGCTTCCTACTGCTAATCACAGCATCAATCTCTTCCGCACGTGTTGTCGGTTGATATAAAATGCATTTTAACCCCGCGCACAAAATAGTTCGTGCCGTCGACTAGTGTACCCTTAAGGTCACCCCCCTGACCGTGCCTTCCGTGCTTACCTCCCGAGGGGAAATTCGACGGATTACGGCCAATGAGGGGTCCGCATCAGGTCATGAGGGCCAATACCTGGCCGGGGAAGTGTGCTGAATTGCACAAGCACTCCAGGGCCCAGGTCAAAGGTATGAGTCTGATAGACCCCTACGCCCGCTCCATGGGAAAGAATATCTATAAGAGTTCTACATTGGACCGATTTATAACTTAAAACTGGAAATTATCACACACAGAACTGAACGCAAAAAAACGTCACATTATATCATTTGGATTTAATTTCATTTTATTTTAAAACAGTCTACAATATGTTGAATAAAATTATTCCTATAATAATCTCATATAATTGTGTGGTATGACTATACCATTCCCATTCTTTTGTTTGTAGGACATTTTGCTATAGGTCATTTTGAGATGAGGACGATCTGCTCATATGTCGTTTTGCTACTAGGTCATTTTGAGATGAGGACGATCTGCCCATATGTCGTTTTGCTACTAGGTCATTTTGAGATGAGGACGATCTGCCCATATGTCGTTTTGCTACTAGGTCATTTTGAGATGAGGACGATCTGCCCATATGTCGTTTTGCTACTAGGTCATTTTGAGATGAGGACGATCTGCCCATATGTCGTTTTGCTACTAGGTAGGTCATTTTGAGACGAGGACGATCTGCTTATATGTCGTTTTGCTACTAGGTCATTTTGAGATGAGGACGATCTGCTCGTATGTCGTTTTGCTACTAGGTAGGTCATTTTGAGACGAGGACGATCTGCTTATATGTCGTTTTGCTACTAGGTCATTTTGAGATGAGGACGATCTGCTCGTATGTCGTTTTGCTACTAGGTAGGTCATTTTGAGACGAGGACGATCTGCTTATATGTCGTTTTGCTACTAGGTCATTTTGAGACGAGGACGATCTGCTCATATGTCGTTTTGCTACTAGGTCATTTTGAGATGAGGACGATCTGCCCATATGTCGTTTTGCTACTAGGTCATTTTGAGATGAGGACGATCTGCCCATATGTCGTTTTGCTACTAGGTAGGTCAT
Organism: Orthosia incerta; assembly: GCA_948252205.1. Taxonomy (NCBI): domain Eukaryota; kingdom Metazoa; phylum Arthropoda; class Insecta; order Lepidoptera; family Noctuidae; genus Orthosia; species Orthosia incerta. Next base: position 24,266,720 of record OX411748.1, read on the forward strand.
TTTGAGACGAGGACGATCTGCTTATATGTCGTTTTGCTACTAGGTCATTTTGAGATGAGGACGATCTGCTCGTATGTCGTTTTGCTACTAGGTAGGTCATTTTGAGACGAGGACGATCTGCTTATATGTCGTTTTGCTACTAGGTCATTTTGAGATGAGGACGATCTGCTCGTATGTCGTTTTGCTACTAGGTAGGTCATTTTGAGACGAGGACGATCTGCTTATATGTCGTTTTGCTACTAGGTCATTTTGAGACGAGGACGATCTGCTCATATGTCGTTTTGCTACTAGGTCATTTTGAGATGAGGACGATCTGCTCGTATGTCGTTTTGCTACTAGGTAGGTCATTTTGAGACGAGGACGATCTGCTTATATGTCGTTTTGCTACTAGGTCATTTTGAGATGAGGACGATCTGCTCGTATGTCGTTTTGCTACTAGGTAGGTCATTTTGAGACGAGGACGATCTGCTTATATGTCGTTTTGCTACTAGGTCATTTTGAGACGAGGACGATCTGCTTATATGTCGTTTTGCTACTAGGTCATTTTGAGATGAGGACGATCTGCTCGTATGTCGTTTTGCTACTAGGTAGGTCATTTTGAGACGAGGACGATCTGCTTATATGTCGTTTTGCTACTAGGTCATTTTGAGATGAGGACGATCTGCTCGTATGTCGTTTTGCTACTAGGTAGGTAATTTTGAGACGAGGACGATCTGCTTATATGTCGTTTTGCTACTAGGTCATTTTGAGACGAGGACGATCTGCTCATATGTCGTTTTGCTACTAGGTCATTTTGAGATGAGGACGATCTGCCCTTATGTCGTTTTGCTACTAGGTCATTTTGAGATGAGGACGATCTGCCCATATGTCGTTTTGCTACTAGGTAGGTCATTTTGAGACGAGGACGATCTGCTTATATGTCGTTTTGCTACTAGGTCATTTTGAGATGAGGACGATCTGCTCGTATGTCGTTTTGCTACTAGGTAGGTCATTTTGAGACGAGGATGATCTGCTTATATGTCGTTTTGCTACTAGGTCATTTTGAGATGAGGACGATCTGCTCGTATGTCGTTTTGCTTCTAGGTCATTTTGAGTGGAGGATGATCTGCTCATATTTCGTTTTGCTACTAGGTCATTTTGAGATGAGGACGATCTGCTCATATGTCGTTTTGCTACTAGGTCATTTTGAGATGAGGACGATCTGCCCATATATCGTTTTGCTACTAGGTCATTTTGAGATGAGGACGATCTGCCCATATGTCGTTTTGCTACTAGGTCATTTTGAGATGAGGACGATCTGCTCATATGTCGTTTTGCTACTAGGTCATTTTGAGATGAGGACGATCTGCCCATATGTCGTTTTGCTACTAGGTCATTTTGAGACGAGGACGATCTGCTTATATGTCGTTTTGCTACTAGGTCATTTTGAGATGAGGACGATCTGCCCATATGTCGTTTTGCTACTAGGTAGGTCATTTTGAGACGAGGACGATCTGCTTATATGTCGTTTTGCTACTAGGTCATTTTGAGATGAGGACGATCTGCTCGTATGTCGTTTTGCTACTAGGTAGGTCATTTTGAGACGAGGACGATCTGCTTATATGTCGTTTTGCTACTAGGTCATTTTGAGATGAGGACGATCTGCTCGTATGTCGTTTTGCTACTTGGTCATTTTGAGTGGAGGATGATCTGCTCATATGTATTTTTGCTACTAGGTCATTTTGAGATGAGGACGATCTGCTCATATGTCGTTTTTGATTTTTTTTATCGGTTTTTTTAGTTTATCCATTACAAATAAACTTACAATAAAATCTTTGCTCTTTATAATATTAATGTAGATTAACACTAAACTCAATTTTATATTACAGCAATTTACATTGGGGATAGCTTCCCTGTCAAAGTTGGGCTGCGCGGGCGCCGTCCTGGAAGCGTTCCTGATCGTGTACCTATACGCGGCGTCGCTGACGGGGCTGGGTACGCCGCTGCGGGCGCTGCGCGTGCTGCCCCGCGCGCGCCGCACGCCTCTAGCGCGCATCATTGCGCACTGCACGCTGCTGCTGGCCTACTCCACTGCGCATCCCCTGCTTGTTAAGATGTTGGGTTAGTTTTAAATCAGTAAGCATATACCTATCCAATGGTACGGTTACACTGCAAAAAAGATTAGTAAAAAAAACAGCATCAGCAAACCCCAATATTTGATGCCCATTTATGATGGGGGTGCATAAAAAAAAATTGGTCCGTCATATTTGAACGACCGCCATATAGGATTTAGATTGATGTCACTTAAGACGACTGTCTTCTTAACATTTTCCCATAGGAAAAAGTGATGAAAAGCAAAAAAAAAAATGTTTTATCTTCCACCAGGTATAACGAACTTCGATTTGTTGGGCGAGTTCGGCCGCATCGAATGGCTGGGAAACTTCAAACTCGTTCTATTATACAATGCCATATTCGCGGGCACGGTGACCCTGTGTCTCGTCAGCAAGTTCACGGCCAGCGTGCGCCGCGAGCTCTACAACAGGTTGGTGGAAAACGTCAACACGGTCGCGCACTGCGTGTCTTTCCTCAACAACTGATACCCACGGCCGTCGCGCGTCTGGTACTTCCATTGTTCCTAAGTTTCCTATCCTGTATGGCTGCTGAAACATTACGTATGCGATACCAAATTGCATGGTTTTGTATTAGTATTTTAGAACATATTCCACAGATCTGGTTCATCATTCTATATTATCAACCGCAGAGAACAAAATTTGGTTAATGCCCTGTCCATTAATTCGAATGAAAAAAGTAAAACGTTAACTTATGGAGATATTTTGTTGTAGAGTAATGTCTCCTCTTCTGAAACATCTTAAACTTTGGAACGGTTGAAGATTTAATAATAAATGACAACTTAATAGGTATTATTAATGTGTAATTAAATTACTAGGTATTTGTTTAAATAATTAATTAATTACAAACATGTATTAATAAGTGTTCACTACAGAAAATGACAAAATAATAAAAATAGTAAAAAACAACAATGATGACTAACATGGTAGACATAGAAAGACTATTGCATTTATTTTCTACCAATTTATTTATATTTATTTCGGTTCCTATTTAGTATTTTATTGTTTACAAATTGTGTCATAATTACTATCTGTAAATTATAATATTGTAAAGTTTTTGAGGAAAGACTCGCTATAATAAATTTGAATTTTTTTATTACCAATGAGACTGAATTTGTTAAAGTTATGATTAGGAACAGGAGATTATTTATTTTATTTCGTTACGTCTATGTTATTACTAAATGTGACAGGTGAATGAATTACAATAATTATTTTTATTATTATTTAAATTAATAAACAATTGTGTAAGATTATTATTGCCATGAAATTATAAATGTAATATTATGGATTTATATGAAGCCACATTTTTTTATCTTGTCTCAATTTCTTTTGGTTTGCGCTGTGTAAAATAAATCACACAGTGATTTTAAATTTATAAAAGACATTGAAGACTGTTTTTATTCTAGAATAACTATAGATTTATGTAAGCTTTTGTTGCTCAATTTTACATCACACAAATATACCCTGCAATGGTGATGAAATACTGTTTTTATTTCTTGTGGTTTATACTTGTTGAGGCTAACTGATACAACATTCTAGTCTTCTTAGATCTCTGTTGCAGGGACTCTCTCGTAAGAGCTTCTGCACACAAATATTAACATTGTCGAACAACTAACCCATTTCAAAGAATTCATAAGCTATCATTATTTACCTACATACAACTAACGCGCAAATTTGCAGGATACTTTAGGAGAGTTAGATCACACATAATAATGTAGCAACATAATTAATGTAGAGTGTTTAAATTGTTAAATGTATAAAGTTGACGAAAAAATGCCAGTGGTGCTACAATTTATCATTAATATAGACTAGAACACACCACAAGAATAAAATATGTAATGTTATTCTTAATGTACTTAGAACAAGCATGTTAGGGCGCTTATGTAAGTCTTGTGTGTGAATCTCGATTGTTTGTGAGTAGATTAATTATTTTTAGTGTGCGGATTTTATACATTTTGTATTATCTTGTACCAAACGTTGAGATTGCATTTGAAATAATACATTATAAAAATTGATATGGTCCTTTTTATTTCTGCCCACACTTGTAAATTATACCTCGTAGCATTAGCACTGAACATCATCATAACATGCTTAGCATTCCATGTGATCGCTGTTCCCTGGTTGGCACTAGACGCAAAAGCTTCTACATATTGCTTCAGCTTGCAATACTCTTGCTCTTAGAAGTATTTTATTCAGTCTCATTAGGTTTCCTTAGAAGTATAAGCTAAAAAACGAATGTTCCTTTGATTTAGATACAGGTGGGTAGCAGATGGGTTCACATTCCCAGAAGAAACGAAGACTAAAGCGACATTAAATGCAACACGGGTGATGACGGAGAGCGCTCCTGCTGTTGAAAAGGTAGAAAAAGATAATGTGGAACATGTGAAATCAGAATAAAAAGGCAATAGGGAATGGTGTAGTGAAATACAGAAAAAGCCAAGCTGTATGCTTTAAAAATATAGGTAGGTGTTTAAAATTAATATGTTCAGCGTTAAGAAATATAATCTATCTAAGCTCTACTTATTCAGAACAATAAATCTAGCCAGTATTATACGCCTCAAGTGAAGTGCCAAAACAGAGTATAGATTAGGCACTTGCCCAAGTATACAATCAAGGCTTTAGTGACAACATAACTAGAATAGTCCTCGCCAAACTTCTTGGCCGCCCTGAAGTTGGCTACAATGGCTGCGCAGTTGTAAATCTCATATAAAAACAGTACCGTTTTGTGCCTCACGCATCCGGTAAACCAACTTCAGGTAGGCCAAGAAGTTTGGCGAGGACTATAATCATATATTTGGTTTCACTATTTCTTTAATACAGAGTGACTCATAACTAACGTGACCAGACGTCCCGTTTTGAACGGGACTGTCCCTTTTTATAATTACGAGTCCCGGTGTCCCCGAAATGAACTTTGGGACGCAAAATTGTCCCGTTTTCTGAAACCGTACGAAAATTTGAGTAGTCGAGCCGGCCGGACGGCCGCCGCATGTGTTAACGAAATTACAATCATCTCTGAAAAAGCCATTAATAGGTATTGGATGTGGAGCCCATGTAATTAACAATGCAATAAAATCTGCTGCAGACAGGCTACCCTTAGATCGAAAGCATTATTGTGAAGATATATTCATTTTTTTTTAATTTAGGTACATGATACGAGTTGAAGCTCTAAAGGAATTTTGCGCCGAAGCTGAAACGGAATATCAACAAATTCTCAGCTATAGCAAAACCAGATGGCTTGCTCTTATGCCTGCCTTGGAAAGACAGGCATAATAGCAAAGTTTTAAAAATGTATCAGCCATTAAAAAACTAATTGAGTATTGAAAAATGTCCTAAAGATGTTACAAAAAAAACTTTTTTGTGGCCAATGTCCCGTTTTGAACCAAATAATAAATGGTCACGTTACTCATAACCCAAAATTAACAACTGAAGCAACAATTTAGTTATTTTAATACATTCTCATGTATTAAAAATATTAATTTGTTATGTGACTGAGTGGTAGCATCAAAGCCGCACAATTAAAATAATTAAATTAGTGATACACAACATACTGAAATGCTTGTTTATTATATCAACCAAACATAAGGTGTAAGGATGCATCTTCTTTCAGTACTAACCATTTTTTTTTACTGCATGGAATCAATTGACTGAAATGATGAAATCATACTAGGTTTAAGAGATACAATGATTGTTTTATATTATTTCTATATAATGATAGTGAGATAAAAAGCACTATGCAATCAAATATTTTATGATTTTGAAGGTTTGAGAAGAGATGAAGCCCACTATAATCTGTGATGAGTAATTAGTACCTAAATATTGTTATTGTACAAATTAAAATATTGTAAATAGGATTGTTTTTGTAATAAATATTAATAATAATGCCATATAATCTTCAGACTTTTTATTTACTGTTTCAATTATTGAGTCAACTAGCATGTAGTGTTTCCCGCTCTTCCTGCCTTCTGCTTTCAGAATAACTCTTCTTGTGTTGTTCCTCACTACTTCAAGGCTCTCATTACTATTTAGACCAAATATGAATCCCAAGTTGATAACGTCATGAACATCTCTCACTTGCATGTAGTTCTCAGCTCCACTAGTAACAATGATATTTCTAGACTTCCCCACCGCATGGTAATTGTGAGCAGTACTGATTATGTTCTTCCTGGATGTTGAATCTCTTATGGCGGGCGAGTACATTATCTCAAAGAATATACCCCGCTCCACAGCTTGTGAGTACAGTTTCCGACTGATTTTAAAAGGTATTTTACTCTCTGGTTCAAATGTTATTATATCGATGTCCATAGCTCCACAAGCATACTGAAATGCTTGTAAAGTTTTAGGTATTACAGCAATGATGTCATACTTCTTTATATTCTCTGATTGGTTCACTTTATGCGCTACACTTGAGTCTGAGAATTCTATAGTCACCCTTTGTAAAATATTAAGCTTAGTTGTGTTTGAAAGATCTTTTGGAATATCTAATGGCGAAGGCACATAGTCTCTTTTATCCCTGAATTCTCCTTTCTTTTTCTTTCTCTTGGGCTCATCAGAGGGTTCCTCAACGTGTGTATTAATAGCTATTGTATTAAAACCAAGTTTTTCTAAGAGATTTAATTTATCCAGATCATAATTCTTGCTGATAAATAAGTCACAAAAACCCCAGTTGCGACTGGCCATATTTTATAATAAGGATTTTATCAACTATAACGGGAAAATACTAATCTTACCTAACCTGCAAGCAAAGTAAATCAACACAACAATAGTCAAAAAAAGTACACTGTCTCTCTTCTGATTTAAGTTTCTCTGTGTTGTTCTGTCTGTGCTCTGACACCGCACCGACTATAAATAGTAGTCAATGGCACCGACAACCGGCAAGCAAAGAGTAAAATATTAGATAAATAAAACAGAAAACTTAACTTGTACCGACAACTCCGACAAGTGAAGAAGAGATTTGAAGAGAAGAGTAAATAGAGTCGAATCAAACCACAGAGCACAGACTAGAAAATGTCATGTCTCTGAGTGATATGAAGGCAATGAGGTACTTGCAATGAGGTAGGATAACTATGGAGACGGCATATTCTACTATATGAAGAATAGTTATACAAATATCTATAATATCGACACACGCATGGCAAAAAGCGTTTTGTCTCTTTTTAACTAACCAAGAGCTGCATATGAAAAGAGAGACATCTAAACGTTTGTCAAGGACTAAACTTGGTAACACTTTTGAGTGACGTCAAAATCATGTCTATGCGTGACCGGTCGCCATGTTAATTGCCGAGTAAAATTGGTAGTTGTGTGCCGTATATGTATTTTTATCTGTGTAGTTGTGCTGTCAAACAGTTGCAAATGGCCTACCTCATTGGCAAATGGGCAGCCATCTTAATTGCCCGATTTATGTAGGTAAGCACGCTAATTTCGTAGCTATGGCAAGTCCATAGGTTTATAAGTCAGTGGGTACTTGAGGTAGGAAAACTATGGAGACGGCATATTCTACTATATGAAGAATAGTTATACAAATATCTATAATATCGACACACGCATATCAAAAAGCGTTTTGTCTCTTTTTAACTAACCAAGAGCTGCATATGAAAAGAGAGACATCTAAAATGTTTGTCAAGGACTAAACTTAGTAACACTTTTGAGTGACGTCAAAATCATGTCTATGCGTGACCGTTCGCCATGTTGATTGCCGAGTAAAATTGGTAGTTGTGTGCCGTATATGTACGTTTATCTGTGTAGTTGTGCTGTCAAACAGTTGCAAATGTGCAGCTTAATTGCCCGATTTTTGTAGGTATGCACGCTAATTTCGTAGTATACGGTAAGAAAATTCAACGTTGAACGTACCTATGAAGGTATAGATAAATATGGAGAATACACTTCGAATACCTACTTGAAGCAAAACCTATGTATCACTATCTCGCGCTCTGTGGGCAGACCCTCTCTGTCTAAGCAGGGTAACCTTAATTTTTTTTTCCCAGGACATCGCTATAATTGTTGCTGTCCGTTTAGTGGTTTACAATAATATTTATACAGTTATTTACATCTCATTAATACTAAGACCGAGCCCCTAAAGATTATATAGATCATGATAATTATGCATGCGTATAATCTTCTTCTTCTTCCTTCCCTTGTCCCATTATTTGGGGTCGGGTCTCCTCACTTTCCTGCGCCAAGTTATTCTGTCTTGGGTTGTCTTTTCGGGCAATTGGGCTTGCTTGAGGTCTCTTTCTATAGTGGACCACCAGGTCAATGGCGGGCGGCCTCTACCTCTTTTTTGCTCCGGTAGGCGTAGAGCGATTAATAAATTAATGCATGCGTATAATAAATTAATAATTAATATGTGGCGACGCTTGGGGGAGGCCTATGTCCTGCAGTGGACGTCTTTCGGCTGATATGATGATGATAATAAATTACGAAAGATGCTGTTTGTCATTTATCTAATCACTCAAAAAGTGTAGGGTCCACATGGACAGAATTTTTCGAAGAAATAGATCATGACCAGGACATAGGTTTAGTTACAGTGGCAATACGAAATGAATGACTGAGATCTGTGCGGGCACGAGAAAGAGGCATCATTGTACACATCATTTTACAAACACTGGTACTAAGGGACCAACCCAGAAATTGCGAAAAATAAATCAGATGTTTCATTAATTTTGCTGATAGTAAAACGTAATGAACAGCTGTTTTTTTTTCAGATTCCTGGGTTAGTCAGTGTTAAGGATCAAGGGTGGTAAGGAGAGTGTTCAGGAGCTCTATTTTTAATATTACGTATATATATTATACGTGAATATAATAGGAACTAAACACTTGCCGAATTTAAATCATATATTTTATAACTTTTCTATTTATTATACATGACTAATTATTATTGCTTTGTTTAGTTTCTGTCGCTTACCACGTAAATCACTACAAAATATTTTCGTTGTGACTCTTTAAGTGAGCACGTATACGCATGAAAAATAACCAATTAGCTATTTGCTTAACTATCTTAGTTTCATGCAAATCATTACAGTCAATGGAGTCCGTGATGGGATGGTTAACCATTACCTGCAACAGAGAAGTAAAATATTGTGATACGACATTTTTTTTTCTGTGTTATTTTCTCTAAGTTGGCCCATCAATTTAGCTCGTTGAAAATTTTTGCCCCAGATATATCCTCAATATGGTCACACTACTGCAGTACGACTGCATGTAAACAAAACAAATTAAATTGCACAAAATTAATGAAATTCAATGTAGATGTATTTGATCTTTACATAGTTATCATTTTCAACTATTTTGAAAATACTTGTTTAATGAAAATACAAAGAAATATGTTTACAATGATTCAATGTCAGAAAACACGATTTAAATACTTACGCTTGAATCTTATATCACCTTTTGGACACCACGTACTATGGCAACCACTCACAACACAATTTTACACCAGTTTTTGAATTATAACAATGTAAAATATCGAAAAATCTCAAACGAAGCTGTAAACCGCAAAGTAAACAACCGCCATATTGGCCTGATTTATTTTGGCATATAGGGCCAATGTTGCTACATTACCGATCCTTAAGAAATGGGATTATATTTCGTTGATTTGCCGTGACCTACAATTTTAGGATTTTCAATTATGGAACTAATCTTAGTTCAAGTATTTATTTATAGGTAAATTATTTGACAGTGTTTAACTTCTGGTTGGGCTAGTGTGGTGACTATTTCTAAGAATTAACTAGGAGATTTAAATAAGAAGATAGCAATACTATAGTCCACACTAGAAAGAGAGGTCGGCCCACAGAAAGCGGGATGGAGATACGTAGGTATTTGCCTCAAGATTTTGTTCTAAGTGTGGCCTCCATCTTTACCTATAACTTCATGAACGTACCCTACCCATACATCTGACAGTTTTTTTTTCGTTTAGAAATAATTAAAAAATATCGAAGCTAAAAGTTTTTGTCTAATCGATTAAATGTCAAAAAATTTAACAATACAAACTGCTTCAAACAAAAACAACTGTTCACCCACTGACCTCTAATATACAAGTACGCTGGACTTCATATTATCGATATCAATATTAAGACATTTGATTTTCGCCATTTTGGCGCTGATAGCAACGTGACTTACCGTGAGATTCCATGGAACTAATATTAAAGATGGGACATAACCTTCGGTATAAAAATACGTGAGAATAATTTAATACATACGTGAAAAAGAAAATCCCAATTATTTTAATTGAGATTCATTTCTAAGTAATAGAAAACTTGCTGTAAAGGTTAACTGAAAAATACTTTCAATCAGATTGCAAGCTATAAACTAGTGGATAGCGTGCTACTAAAGTTATAGCGCATTACTGTCAGATCAGTAAGATTTAAATATGGGGATAGGCTAACAACTTATCCTTAAAACTAGTATATTTGAGCAAGTATCTGCTCGCTCAAGTATACTAGTTAGTTAATACTTACATTTACAATATTTTGGATTCACTCGGTTGGAACATCATTCATACAAATATTTGCGTACGAATGAGATGGATAATAATTTACAACGGACATATTTCTCGCTCTCATCGCTGAGATCCTGTCTCTGTAGTGTTAAGGTGCAAATAAGAGTGACATCGCATTCCAGCGACGTGAAGACATATCAGTTTTCAACTCTGTTTCAGATGCAGATATAAATTGTTTGACTTAAAAACATTTGTTAATACAATTATAATTATCATAATATTATTCCAGAATTAATTCCAGACAGGAACGAGGTGATTGATACAAGAAGAGAGGCCTGTGCTCAGCAGTGGGCGAAGTCGGACTGTGGATGATCATGATGATGATTCCAGAATTTAGTATTACACATTGCTTTTTAACATATTATTACTGATTATTAGGCATTCATATAACATTCATCACTAATACCAATATGAGATATTTAGTTGCAACATATTATGAGAAGTCAATACAGTAGATGAGTGATACGCCTTGCCAAGTCTACTATTTTGATATTAGTGTAATTTAAAAATATTACTAATACTCATATACTCGTATTAGTTAAAATAATATAATATTTCCAGGCGAATATATTAGTATTACCTAATCTTGAGAAATATCGGTATTAACCTATCTCTAAATGTGTCAATTTTAGTTCCTGAGAACCTCGAGTGGGGCGCTTTGATTCGGCACAAAAATTAACTGTCATTTCATCTAATTTAATTAGTCCAGCGTACTTGTATGATAGAGGTCAGTGTGTTCACCATATAAACATTACCCTCCTTCGGCAGTTGGGTAGAAAAACATTGTCTCGTTTTTAATGTTACTGGCAGTAAACTATTTTGAAAAAAAAAACTTTTTGTCTCCTTTTGTCATCATCTTGTTAACATACATAAAGTCGAAATTTTATAAATTGATTTGATTTTAATTTCTTATTCAATATCTCATTGCCTATTATCATGGGATTTCGTATTGTAATTGCGGGTGAGGCTCAATCCGGTGCATACGCAGAAACTGTTCTTCTAGCTGATTATCTATCACAACAACTTCCAAACTTTTCCTATAATTGTATTCAAAAATCGGTGCGGGATTGGAAGGTAAATCATTAATTTTAAATGTAAAAGAATTTACTATTTGCAATAGTTTAATGGAATAGCAGGGTTCTGTAGGTCTGCGTGGATGACCATCAGTTACCCTCATCACTTTACAACCGTCCTCCATGTGTGAATTTTATGCAAACCGTGAATAAAATTGTAAATGTTTTAGAGTTGGTTATGCAAGGTCAACATGAACAACAAATGGCATCATTTGGATTCACCTATCGTTTGGAAAGAATTGTTAATGAAAGGCAGCAAGCCACATTATATCGGGGGGGCGTCAGAGTTTCTGGATTATTGTTACTCCTATTACAATTTCGATGCTTTATTTGCGTCTGAGAAATATGACGGCTTGTTGGACAATATTTTACAATTTAAAAAGAAGGTTCATTTAGAAAAAGTAATGCTCGAAGAAGCTGAAGACATAACTCCGGTAAACACGGCGATCAAGAATCATTTTGTGATAACGATTACTGGCGCTCGTCACTTATTAGCTATGCATTTGATTTCGGGTTTCTTGGATCCTGAGTACACACGGGGCGATAAATTAATAAGTAAAATATACTTGTATGATGAATCCTGTTCGAAAACATTCATGGCTCATATAGAAAAAGAATGTTCCTATGTTCAGACTGATGTTCCAGGCAAAGTCGTAAAATTTGTAGACAAAATTGGAATGGCGCTTACAAGCACGGATATGCTCATAATCCTTGACCATGAACCGTTTGAGTAAGTAAAACAATGTATTGTAATTTAAAGCCCTACTTAGACCCGCTACTGCTACTTTATTTTAGTAATGACTTATCTAATACGAACGTGCATTTTTCAGTGAGAAAAAATCAATCGGGGAATGGCTACGTGAGAACAGAAAAAAAATGAAAGAACTAGCCTACATGATCAATGCTTCAGGCCAGCATGACTTGAACATAATTTTTCCCAATTTAGGGCCTGCATGTTATAATGCCACAGTCCTCAGAAATTACATTAAAATTGACAAAAATAACATAGCTGTCGCAACTTCGGACTTAGGAATGGAGATTTTACCAATAGTAGCAGAAATAGCTGAAGTTCCCATGAGAAATATATTTTGCCCACCCGTATGGGGATTTATAGGATTAAACCAATTGATAGATATTAGAACAACGGTGCATAGGTACAACCGTTTTGAACCTTATAGAAGATACACAAGAGTGAAGAATTCGACCCTGAACATTGGATCAATTACTCCGGAAATGCGTACTTTATATTATTTGATGCATTTCGATGATACGTTATGGAAAAAAGTAGCTGATATGAAAGCAAGTATTTAATATAAGTCAAATATGTAATTATGTAACAATAGCATATTTCTCATTATCATTATCATCATATCAGCCGAAAGACGTCCACTGCTAGACATAGCCCTACCCCAAACGTCGCGACATTGATCGGTCCCGTGCGTCACGCTTCCTACGGATCCCCGCAACCTTCACAAGGTCCTCGGTCCACCTAGTATGAGGCCTTCCAACGCAACGTCTTCTGGTTCGCGGTCGCCACTCCAGAACTTTTCTGCCCTCATCGGCCATCCGTTCTGCGAGCAATGTCCCTTCCCACTGCTAGTTAAGTTTGGCAATTCTTCAGGCTATGTTGGTAAACCTAGTTCTAATAAGCATATTTCTGATAACAAGTAATAGGTATTCTAAACTCTTATATAAGATTTTTTTCAGAAATTGTATGTTCAGGGGCCGGTAGCTAAGACAAGATTTAACAAAGCAAATGCGGTAATAAGTTTGGTAAATATGTGGCTTCTAAATCCCAGTCCCGATAACATAATATGCTTGGGAATTAACTGCAATGGTAATTATAAACAATTGTTTTTTTTATGTTATAGAAGCTTTGTTGTAACTAACGTTACCTTTGATTAAAACAGGATCTTTTGGATTACATTTTGATGGAATATTTTCTCAACCCGCAAGATTTGATAATGGACATTGGAAACCAGCAACAGATTTTTTAATGCCATTAGATCGCGAAATGAAGTTACCGTACTTAGACCAAATGGCAGTATTCATAATGGGCTTGAGACCTAAAGATCTGCCACCAATTGAACCGTACTATCCTTGCGCATGCAAACCTAAATTTTATAATTTTGATATGTAGTTATTAGCCTATTTGGTGTTATTAAGGCTGAGGCCACATTAGTGTGCGTTGCGTTGAGTTGTCGCAATGGATAAACGTAACGCACTAATGTGGCGCAACGCAGATATAGCATACAATGCGTCGATCCATTGCGACGACGCAACGCAACATACTAATTGATCCTCAGCCTTATTCACTTCTTTTTTTTATATTCTAGAATCGATTATTATTAATCGATTTGTAAAATGTCACTCGTTTCTGAACGTAAAATTCGAGCGAGCGCAGCCGTCCTCGTCAACTGTCAACAAAACTAGACTGTACACAAGGTGAAGGTAGTCGAGTTTCGTATGAGCTAGTGGTAACAGAGTCGTTGTTGTAGATTGTTTCGTAATTCGCAAGCAAAGGAATGTTATGACGTGCAGAAACTGTCTTTTGTTTCAATAATACTCTTTTTAAGCTAAACTGGTCAGTCGTAGAATAATGTGATAGATAGAGCTCGATAATGTGCTAGTAAACGGTAATATTGCGACATGATTTTTTCTAAAGTATGATCGTTCCAGTAGAAGTTATTAGTATAGTTAGGCTTTCGTATTGGTTAAGTTGTGTGAATATTGTGCCAATAATGAGATAGTGGAGTGCTGTGATGTGGTTGTGGGACATGTGGGGGGTGCTGTGGGCCATGGAAGCGGTGGCGCAGCTGACGGCGGTGCTGGCGACGCCGCTGGACCCCGCGCCGCCGATTCCGCAAGGTGAGCCGAGAAGAACCTTGCCGCCCACGCTCCTCGGTGCTACCTCCGTGATAGCTCCGTCTGTGTTGTGCTTTGCATGGCTTTTTGCATGTTTATGTCATCTAAGCTTGTTTTATTACTTTTGTTTACTTTCAATTTGTTGTCAATATTAAAACTAATATGCTTTAAAATCTGAAGGCTTTTTATTAAGTAGAGTTTTGAGTAAAATCACATTGAACTTTTCAAAACTTTGATTGTTTGAATACTTTTTTTATTTAATTTACTAAAGTTTAACTAATGATCACTTGAATGTTATTTATGGATATCAAGCAGGAACTTATAACAACTGTAACAAAATTTTTATGAAAGAAGTATGTAGAAAACAACCAAGTTGATGACTTTAGCTTCTCTTTTTTTCTATTGTTAGCAAATATAACATTTTAATACTTGCTTGTGAAGTGGAGCTTTGCGAATAGGATCCTTAGTGCTCAGTGAAAACTTCTAGCAATGTCAACAAGACCATGTTAATTGTTCACATTTCAGATTTTAGCAGCTCCCTCTCACATTTTAATGTTTTTGTAGGAGCCAAATGACTCAGGTGTTACTTAACTTTTTTTTAATGTTTCATTTTGCAATCTGTTCCTAAAACATTCAGCAAACGGTTAAGAAAGTAGTATCTGGCTTGGAGGGCAGGAAGTCCAGTGACATACGCCCTTATTATATTTTCTCATCCTCCCTACAGGTCAGCAGGGTGTCAAAGGGAGTGAATTTAGAGTCACTCTTCATTAAGTGCGTTGCTAGTATGTTAAGATGGTTTACTAGTGTCTTAAAGCCCGTCATAGAGTTTTTGATTTCATCTTTGATTGTGTTAATTATCTCAAGTGCATTTCTTAAAGCCCAACTTTTGATTACGTTTATTGAGTTTGCCCTGTACACTTTAAAGAAAAAAATAATTTCAAACATTATTGGTCATGATAAAACAATGGCAAAAGTAAGTAATCAATAATAACTTTTTCAAAGATCTGTATTTTGGTTTTCTCATACTATGAATTTGAATAGAGTAGTGCCAATAATTAAAATTGCTCAAAAAAGCATTTATTTAGAATAAGGAATATAATGGCCATTTTCTATGACTTGTAACAAAACATTTAATTGGAAATTTGCATTTGAAAAGGAACAGAAAAACAGGTTAATTGGGAGTAGTTTAAAACCATGCTAAACCAACTTTCTCATAAAAACATCCTTCCTTACATAGTATAAAACAAAATTGTTTCCCGCTGTCTGTCTGTTCCTATGTATGCTTAGATCTTTAAAACTATGCAATGGATTTTGATGTTTTTTTTAATATATAGAGTGATTCAAGAGGAAGGTTTATATGTATACTACACGCGGGCGAAGCTGCTGGTAGAAACTAGTGCTCTATAAAATCGAAATTAAGATCAAATTCTGCTAAGGTAATTTAAGAAATTGAAGTAAATACTTGTATTCCACAATTTTCCTTTTCTTTGATAAATTTTGAATAATTTATTTTCATCAACAATAATGATACAATTACATGCTTATTTTATCAATAAGTTACAGTCTTCATAAAACTTAACAAATTATCTTTTAATGTAAAGAGTGATTGAAAACTCAAAACAAATGAGTGAATGGCATGCTGCCCTTATATCTGTCATAGGTTAATGCCAATGCGGTTTTACTAAAAAACCCAGCTTTAAACCTCTATAATGAAAACAAGGTTTAAACGGTAAAAAGGTGTTGGTTAAACTGCTTTTTGTAATAAGGCACCGTAAGTTTATAATAAATTGCATAAGTTTTTAAACTTTTTCATTTCGATTAGTCACGGATATATTGTAGACCACTGTTTTTTTTTTGGGCTTTATTGTATTCAAAATTATCTATTTACAATATTTCAAGAGTTAATTTCAAGATTTATTACAATGTTACTGTGTTTGCAATAATACAGTGACATATTCAGTATTCTTAGTACCACTTCACTGAATGTGGTTCTATTCGTAGGTATTATTAGTTATGGAATAGTTCATAATATGGTTGTTCAAAGATATCTTAAAAAACTCAATTACTAATGTATAACTATGACACAATTGCACAATCACCTTAAATACTTTTTAGCGCAGTTAAAATGTTCGAATCGTTTTTCTATCAAGCCCATAAATAGTTAGATCTGATGGAGACAGAATTACCTTTTTTTGCAGATTTGCAGGTTTACCTTATTGTGTCCTTTTGGTTAAAAATTTTTTTGTTTGATGGAAAGCTAAGGGCCGATTTTTCAATAGTCTAATAACTTCTATTTTAAGGGAAGTTTGATTTCCGCACTTAGTCCTGGATGGACCTTTGTACGTGAAGTCTGATAACTTTTAACTGAGGAATAAAAATGGCCGTTTGACATATTTTCTATACAAAAGCTGTCAAACGGCCAATTTTATTTATAAGGTTTATTCATTTGTAAACCAGCTTTAACACTAGGTAGATCTAGACCTAGAGTCTAGTTAGGTGGATGTATCAAAGACTGCCCGTCTTCACTAACACTAGGCGACACCTAGTTGTCTAAATATAATAGTAGTGTTGCACAGTGTACTTTCTGATGTAAGTGATAACTGAATTAGTATCAATGCTAATAATAGCCCAAAAATCCTATTTTGTTCAAAAATATGGAAGAAATTCTAGTAGATTACCTGCTCTCGCAAATTATTTGCTATCTAATGAAGGACGACCGTTTTTATATTCTGTGGCGATTCACGGCAAATCCCCACAAATTGCTCCCTGAGTCGATAATCTGGCATCGAGGGGGAGTTGCTCTGGCGAGCTAGAGGAACGCGTGCACGGAGAAATGTTCTCATTTTCTTTTAATTGCAATATACGTAAGTATTATGAGGTTATTGATTTCATTGCCCATACATAGTTGTTATTTTCTCTGTGTCATTGCCTATTGAAACTGGCGACCGACGCCGCTGCTCTAGGTGGCTATGGTGAATGCACGTTAGGTGTTACATACCTTTCTGTGAGTTTGTTGGTGGGTGTGATACGTACCTCTTGTTTAGGGCGAGCATTCAGCATATCCATAATAAAAAAGAAAGTACTCGTAAAAAGTTGGGGAGTTGTCTTTTACGTGACTTGGTTCTTCTTACAAAACGCCTGACAAAAGAGATAATAGTTGATCTGTTGTTATTCGGAGCAAACGTGATTAAAAATTGCATGGATGTTTGCTACCGTCATATAAATTAACGAGCTAGCTTTTGCCACTAGTGTATGATGTTGATGAGTATTGGCCCATTTTATGATAAATGAAAATTGTGCACGGGTAGCTAGGTATTACCGGGATAAAAAGTATACTAAATCTTAGCCCAAGCCGAGATCTACCCGTGTTCCCAACTTTATCTGTTCAACCGGTGATTTCTTTTATCAAACATTCAGACTTTCACTTTTAATATTAGTACCTAGTAGGATATAACACGATGCAGACCTTCGATCAAGATTCTTTGTCGGAAATGTAAATCCCAAAAATCAGAGTCTGCAAATATACATAACTAGCTGTTGCTCGCGGCTTCGCTCCCGTGGACCACCCCACAGGACGCATTTTCGGGATTAAAAAA
Organism: Orthosia incerta; assembly: GCA_948252205.1. NCBI lineage: Eukaryota > Metazoa > Arthropoda > Insecta > Lepidoptera > Noctuidae > Orthosia > Orthosia incerta. Next base: position 24,284,856 of record OX411748.1, read on the forward strand.
TAGCTTATGTCACTCAGGAATAATGTAGCTTTCTATTAGTGAAAGAATTTTTCAAATCGGTCCAGTAGTTTCGGAGCCTATTCAAACAAACAAACAAAAAAATCTTTCCTCTTTATAATATTATATCTAGTATAGATATATGCCACAGCTCTATGCGCTTACCTAAGAATCATTACTCTATTAAGGCTAAGCGTAAACTTATACATTCCTTTGCAATAGACAGCTGACGCCACTTTTATGGTAACACCGGATGTTCGCCTCCATCTATTTATTCCATGTTAGTCAAGCTTGGTCATTGAAAAAAAAAAATACTTTTTGGTAGTGGCTGAGGTATTTCGTTCGTCGTGCCTATTTATTTTTTTCTGTGATTTCTAAACATAAAAGCACCCTAACATAGAAGGCAACCCCTAACAAAAAGTTCATGGGTTATCAGAGAAATATTCACAATCTTGACTTTAATCAGATTTAAACTTCGGTATAGTGGTAGTGCCGCCGAGAAGTGAAGATGTTAACAGTTGATAAATGCAAGCGAAGTTGACTTAGTACTTGATATAACTTACGCTTTAGTAATGTGTCTCTGTCTATGTCTGTAGATGCACAATTTGGGTGTTTGTAGGACTGAGGTGTGTTCGTAGATACCGAACTTGAAATAATAAGGTAGTCGTTTGCGAAAGTAGTAATGGCCTATATATGTAATTGAGGAATTATGATTAAAAAAAACTGAATTTGAAGTAATTGGATTATAAAACTTGTATTGTTGTGAGCGCTTGCGCGGACGGCGCGTCGCCGACGCACGCGTCGGTGCGGCAAACGAGGGACACATCAGTTGCATAACAAGCGGGCGCTGCGGCATCCGGCTAACGGGACCGTGGCGCGAGGGAGCTCCACCTCGGACTCAGACGTGCTATCGCGATCGTGTCAGATTCGACACCACAGATACTATTACCTAGCCACTCACACCGATAAGTGTTTTGGCAATTTTTCCACCACATCTAGATGATGCGATAGTAACGCGCTGCAGACTCTCACGAAACTTCCTCGTTTCGTCATTTCTCATCACGAAATATGACTGTGAAACCTGATCGCGGACCGTCCGACAGAGTGAGCTTATTCGTGCGATCATGAACGAGACCGTGACTGATCGGACACAATGCTCCTGCAATGGCGGACGCAATGATGCCAAGTAGCTTTTTAAATTAAAAAGAAGGTCACTTGATCACAACTCTACATTAAAAGCACATATTAAAAGACATAATAGTGTTATTGTTTGTTTATCTAAATTGTCAATTTAAACGTGTTCATGTAATTGGTTCGTCGAGTACGGAAGGCGCAGACCGCCAATCCTGTTTGTGTTGGCGCGTCCATCGAACTGGTTTGCAGAGGGCAATGAGTCTCATTACATGGCAAATGACTTCGCTAGCTCCCAGTGGCTCGTTACATTTACGTATTAGCTCGTTAACATTATACAGGGAATAAAGGCTGGTCAGGTTTAGTAAGAAACATCTTTAATGGGCTCTTATAACTTGTTCCAAGATACAAACCATGCTGCAGGTTAGAAGGATCTACGAGGGCCTGAGCTTTTGAAAGACTTTGTTCATAGAATTGGATCTCCCAAGCTTGGTACCTAGTGTTAGGCTAAACATCACTTGAAATTACTAATATACTAGCTGACCTGGCAAACTTTGTTTTGCCATAAAAACACCAAACATTCATCTACCCTACCCTACCTATCTACCCTACCCTACCTACATACCCGACCTACCCTAAAAAACTTCACATAAACCATCTACTAAATAGTCCGAACAAAGCCTAAACATTTGGTTTGGATAGGTGAGATATAACATTACAACGAAAAGTGGCATTGATTTTTATATATATAGATAGATAATAATCCTAAATGGGATCTAGTATCTACAATGTCACAGATATCCAGGTAATTGAAACCGTGTACCTAAAGTGCGCAATTGAAACAATTTCTCGCTCGACGACCAACCATTGTTAAATTGACGTTAACAATAAAATGGGAAACCAATTGGGGAACCGTTATTAAAATGTCACAGCGTAAAGAAATACCTCGTTTGATGTTGCGTTGCCTTTGTTCCTTATAACGAGGTATCAAAGAAGCTGCGCCCCGACTCGGCTCGAATAAAACGAGTGTTAAAGGCCACCACTTGGAATGTTTTGCTAAAAGGTATGAGTACTACAGAAATCTTTAACAGCTTTATAGGATTTCAGGGAATTAGAAAAGCTAGCAGTTTAGTCTTAGACGGTTGCTTATGCTCTTCCCTGACGTAGTAACAAAAACTTTTGGCGCAACTATTTTCGCCTCAAGTTTTGTTAATGATTGACTCAACTGTAAGCATCCCATCGTCTCTGCATTGTCCATGTGCTTTATAATTTTGCCACATCTGAATTGGAATGGTCTCTGTGATAAATACCTATGATTAAACTCGGTTTTAAGAATCCCATTGAAGGCACTTAACAATGGGTCCTATAGTATTCCTCCATAACCTTTAAAATGAACAATACTCATTCTCAAGAATACGAAGAAATCTTCAATCTTGATAGCTTTTAACCTGTGGGTAAGCAACATAATAACATTACAACACAATTATCAATGATGCGAACATTGCGACAGGATTTGTCGTCGGCACTCGCTCTCCGCAGCGATTGTGTTGGCGAGGCCGCTGTGTTAAAATTGCCATGTGTGCTAATGGTATATAAATTGTACAGTAAACACTTGACATCCATGCTCTTTATCGTCCTTCAGTTTTATTAACCTGCTTCTTCGTCTTGCCTTATTTCCACTCAATTTCCCATTCATTGACTTGCTGTGGTATACTCTCAATTCTTAAGCTATTTGGCGTGCCAAAAAGGTGCACAAAGAGAATTTTAACCGAACTGGATGTTGCTATTCTGCGAAGAAGATTGTTCCATGTGCTGAATTTCTACTCCCCTTTGTATTAGCTTGTAGAAGTGCACTGTTATTTTTCATCTTGGTATTGTGTTCTCCAATATAAGGTATATGCTACATAAATACGCTCCGCCTCTTAGTATCTGAACAATTCGTAGCTAGTACCGTTCAGAGCCATACAATCACTGTTATTTCTCTAACGAACAAAATATTGAACACACGGAACGTTTCGAGAGCAAAAAAATGTAACCTGCATTTGTCTGCGCCACGAACTCGTAAACCAATAGCGAGGAATCTCTTTAACTGTCCTTGTACAAATTGGCTTGCCATAAACAGCCTCTTTTTATGGAGAGGCAATTCTTTTGCAGCGTAATGTATTTACTTGCCCATGCCTTTCATATGTTTCGTGTGCTTAGAGATGAGTGTATCTTTATTTATTTCGCAGAGACTTTACAAACCTTAATAAACCTCGTGTTTGTAGTTTGGGTTAGAAAGGAAGACTTACGTAGTTTGGCGACTTATTTCACAAGTGTACATGTTGCAAGCCCCCTTGAGGCTAAACCTTTACTATCCGTATTGTGTGGAAGGTCTATCGGGATTCTGGTCAAACTTGAACTGTTTGAGGAAAAATCCTTCTTTGATGTTAAATTAATATGCTTCTCAAACACTATTTCTTAACTATTGGGTAAAGGACTGGACTTAACGCATTGATGATGCAAGTACCTGCTTTACAATAGTCTCAAACATTTCTAACTTCGTCCCCAGCAAAAAAGCTGAAACTTATAGGTACCTACCCAACTTAATGAAGAGGAAACAAAAGTACAAAATGTGCTTTAATTTGAAGATGGCGCCGTGAATAAGTAAATGTATGATGCCGGTCACAATCTACGAGTATCTACGTACTAGGAGATGCTGGTAAATCTGAGGGTCTACTCCCTAAGCACGAAGTCCGTAGTGTCGGCCTTGGTTTTTTTATAAGTAATAGGCTTGCGCTTGACCACTATCTCACCTGATGGTAAGCGATGATGTGGTCGACGATGGAGCACGCTTGCCTAGAAGAAACCTATTCACTCTTGACTTAAATACTCCCAGGTTGTAGCTATCGGGAAATACAGACTATGGCAGAGAATTCCACTCTTTTAATGTGCGCATAATAAAAGTTTCCCAAAACGTTTGGTGCGTATGGCTGGGATGTCCACCATGTATCGATGACGCATCTCCGTACGTCTTGTAGTCCGATAATGGTACGGGCTAGGAGAAATCAGTTCATGCAATTCCAACGCACACTCCCCGATATGTAACCGATAAAAAACCGACTGGCTGGCAACTCGGCGCCGATGTTCAAGGCTCTGGAGCCTAGACTCGACCAGTATCTCATTGCCGATAAGCCTCTTGGCCAGTTTTTCGATCGACTCGAGTGCATCCAGCTGGTATTTGGCAGATCCGTCCCTGAGATGAGAGCAGTACTCCATGCATGATCTAACTTGCGCTTGATACAAGTTGAGCAACTGCTCTGGGATGAAGTACCGGTTACGGGCGTTTCCTACTCCGTATCAACTACAGACGGATGATTCGTTCGGGGCCCGAACTAAGAATGAATGACAAACAATTTGACAGTAACTGTCAAATGGTTTGTCATCCATTCTTTCATGAGTAGGTACAACTGTTGATGGTACAACTCACGATGTGTTTATACCCGATCGAGAAATTTAACCTCTTACTTGTTTTTTTCACTGCGAAGCTTTGGAGTACTTTCGGACGGGGTCCGTAACTTCGTTGACGGAGATAGGGAGTAGACCCCCTGAGCAGTATTAATTTCTTAATATATCTCTTGGCTCACCGCGACTAGATAAACTGGGAATCTGGCAGGGCCGACCGGTTGTTGAGCAATAATTTTATGTGTATGTGCGCAGGAGCAAAAATTATCTAACCTGTTCTGTCTATGCACTGACCTTTAAATATCGTCTTCGTCACTACTTTTAATGTTCATAAACGGACAGCCTTGGTCGCCGAAAACTCGTTTTCTTAGTGTGTCATCGCCAAAAAATATAATAGAAACTTATTTGGCGGTTATTATTTTTCAGGGTTCCGTACCCAAAGGGTAAAAACGGGACCCTATTACTAAGACTCCGCGATCCGTCTGTCTGTCTGTCTGTCTGTCCGTCTGTCATCAGGCTGTATCTCATGAACCGTGATAGCTAGAGAGTTGAAATGTTCACAGATGATGTATTTCTGTTGCCGCTATAACAGGAAATACTAAAAACAGAATAAAATAAATATTTAAGTGGGGCTCCCATACAACAAACGTGATTTTTTTGCCGTTTTTTGCGATAATGGTACGGAACCCTACGTGCGCGAGTCCGACTCGCACTTGGCCGGTTTTTCTTAAAATTTAATACTATGTGATCTTTGGTTGGTTCCCAAGATAGTGTGATGCATTGCAAATTCGGGATTATTAAATTATCAGCCTAATTAGTTGGATTAGGTATCGTTTGTTTTACAGTAAAACGTATAATTGTGTCGCTTTCCTCAGGACATGTGTTGCTTACGTAAGGTATCATTTCTCCAAGATGGAATATAAATTCAAGTCCCGAAGAAGTTGTTACCTACCATAAAAAAAGTATTATAAAACGATTTCGATTTTCGATTATGGTTTTTTTATCCTTTGTTACCCGGGCCTTATTATCGAATCGACTGACACCTTATTCATCAAAATCGGATGAATAGTTTAGGCGCTATGGAGGCATATACATAAATACAAACATACATACATAGACTGATAAAATCATAATAAATAAATAATAAACCTTTTGGCCTCGCCGTAGTCGGGTAAAAAACAAGTTCCTATTATAAATAAGATAGGTACCTATCTGATTGTAGAATAGCGTGCATAGATATTATGCGTAAATCGAAGCAGTATTTTTTATTCATTCACATGTAACATTCACGTCGCCACAAGCAAAATTAATTAAAATAAAAAGCGAACCGTTGTTTCTGTTGTAACGGCGCTGCTCGTGCTAAAAACTGACTAGCTATTAAAGAAGCAATTTCTTTTTTGTATGCGCCATGTTTGTCTTTTTTGATAACTTTTTGTGGTCATCAAAATTACGCTTTAAATTGAAATTCGGTGGTTTTGTTTGTCTTTTATGTCTGAAAAGTAAAATCCATTTTCAAAGGTAATGTTTACTGTCATAATGAATCCAAACATCTATTTTGTTTTTACACTTTAGTACTTGTGTATCTTCGTCTGGGTCGAGGATAAATTTGAAAGAGAGTTACCGCGGCCCTGGCTTAAGCAACTGAAGAAACACCGGTGGGTTTTAGTCAGTAAAAGTCTGTCATGACCTCTCGTTTCACCCAGGGCGGGACAAGTCATTGGATGATTTACCAACCCAAAAAATAAATAAAAAATACTTGTGTATCTTAAAGCCTGCCATAGGAAGGCAAGAAGTATTTTAATACTATTTTAATGACTTGTGATTCTTGGGAACTTGATAACTTCTCGTACAGATACGACAGTTTTATTTATTCTGTGGTTACGATAGGAAACAGTAAAACTTCTGTCAAGAATTACCAGTCGGCCGGCCCAGCCCAAGCTTATTACTTAGGCATCATTATCATTTCAGCCGAAAGACGTCCACTGCTGAACTTATACCTCCCCCAAGTGTCAAGCGTCTATTAGTCATGTCTTGTACATCTTTAACTAGCTTCTGCCAGCGGTTTCGCCCAGGTGAAAAGTGTTTTATCATCCCAATGGAACGTTAGCTTATGTTCTATTCCAGACTATAATCTATCTCTGTGCCAAATTTCATCCAGATCCTTTCAGCCGTTCTTGCGTGCTTGAGTAACAAACACAAATCCATCCAAACATTGACATTTATAATAGTAAGATTAGTGAAAGGTTGGTACTCTAAGCCAATTTAAACATAACAGAGTTGTGTCAACGGAAGACGGAAGTTAGCCGCAAGGTCGCGAGCTGTCGCCTTGCCCCCCAACCCTCCAGTAATTATTTCGACACAAGCCAATTAATGGCCGCGTGCCTTGTGGATATAAGCCATAATTAAATTTTGATTATTATCTACTCAACGGGTGTATTCTGACGGAGTGTGCCTAATGGCGTGGTTTTCGGCAACGTGAAGATTGCGTGCGGTTACATTAGCTGTTTATGATGAGTTATATAAGGTTTAATAATGTGGTGCGGACGCGATGTGGCCTGTCTGTAATGAGCTGTGGGGACCGGTTGTTGCATGAACCCGTCATATACTCGATCAGAGAAATCTAGAGTAAGTACAACGTACTTTAACTGCAGGGTTATTTGAAAGGAGTTACTTAAGGTTACACTAGTCGAAAATTGTTTCATACAAACGTAGTCTAGGGATTATTCCACTGATTGACGATGTACGTTCAAAATAAAAAGTGATATCAATTTGTCTCATCATTATCTAGCCCTGTATGGAAGCAAAAAAGTAAAAAAGAAAATATTTGAAAGTTAAGAGCGTCGAAAGTCATTTCGACACTAATTTTAACGCATTTTTGGGCGCGAATAAATACCTTAGGAAGACGGAAAATTTCTAAACGGCCTCTATACAGGGATAGATTAGTATTTCAAAAATGCAAATAATTTTATTTTGAACAGATAGATTTAGTCGTTTTTTCATGATATCTAGACTGCCAAAGGTCTGTTTATATAATTTCGCGCGCTCGGTTTCGTCCATTTCGCTACAAATTTTATGTATTCGTACGCGAACTAGCTCCCTACTGCTCATCACAGCATCTATCTCTTCCGCACGTAGTATTAATTAACCCCGCGGAAAAATAGTTCGTGCCGTCGACTAGTGTACCCTTAAAACTTGTAAAAGACACCTTAATACATTTTGTTAATTGAAATGACACCTTGGCACCTGTAGCCAAGTTGACAATCTACAATCGATAACGCTAGTAGAAAAATAATCAATGTATTGGAATGACACATCTGAACGTTAAGTCACGTGGTCAGACCATACAAAGAGAAGGCGTTAACGATTGTAGAAAGAGATTCGATACGAAACGTTTGTAACTTGGCTAGGGGAACTGTGGATAACTTACATTGAGAATGTCTTTAAATACGAGAGATTCTACCCACATAGATGTCGCCTTCAGTTGACCGAAAAAAAGATTACCGTGAAAAAAGGCACGTACAGAACACATTTATTCGGCTAGAATCTAGTCTAGACAATATGTGTGGGCGACAGAAACTTATCTATAAATGTTTTTAGATTTAGTTCGAAAAATTATGAATTCTGTGCGAGTAGGTACAATTTACTGGGGCTATTAAGTTAGCATGTCTTTGGCAAGGTCACAGGAATGTGAAGATAATAAGATAATGAAATCAGTGACCTTATTGTTTATTTATAAATTGATAGAAATTGGTGCAATTTATAGCTTTTTTTTTTGTTAATCCATTTTTCGGCCATCTTAAATGTATGTTATTTATGTGATGCTTTTAGCGTAAATGTTTACCTACTTAACATTTGGAATTACTTTTAGAGGCCTGTACGTACATTTAGTAACCTACCTAAGAATAACTGTTATCCACTTAACCGAAATGGCTGTAGGTGTTATAACGCTTAAAGTTAGTTAATAAAATAACAAGAGAACAGGGGGGTGACCATAAGCTCTTAGAGCGGTATCAATTTGAGATCGAATAAGTGACAGATGTATCTGACTTGTATACATCTGTCACTTACTCGATATCAAATTGATACCGCTCTTAGAGCTTATGGTCACCCCCCAGTAACGTTGTTATTCATCCGTGGCAACGAAGTCTGGCAGCCCACGCGAGTGTTTATAAGCCTTTAGGGCTTAGTAATTAACGAATTATAAAACTGTAACTATAAATTTACCAGCGCTTGGAATATAATAAACTTACAGTGCTTTATTACAAAACGCGGTTTAACCAAAACCCAGGTTTAAACCTTGTTTTCACCGTACGTTATAGAGGTTTAAACCTGGGTTTTAAGTAAAACCGCTTTTTGTAATAAGGCACACACAATTTCGTAGTTATAGTCTATCAAGTAGGTACTCTTTTTTTATAAATCATAATAAAATTTAAGCAAATAAATTAATAAGCAATAATAATTCATAAAGTTTTTTTTTTTTTTAAAAAAACCTTGCCCCACACTAGGAATTTCTTCTGTATCGTGGGTGCGTTTACAAACATATAAACTCACATACACAAACACCCAGAGCCGGAACAACTATTTGTAGATCATACAAAAAATTGTTCCGTGCGGGAATCGAACCCGCGACACGCAGCGCAGCAGTCAATCGCTCAACCACTGCGCCTACCGTGCGCTCGACAGTAACATGAACATAAAAAGGCACACACATATTAGTATGTTAAACCAAATAAAAGCAGCTAGATAAGAAATGGATAACTGAAATTTTAATTACAAAGAAAAATATTAAGAGCTATTCCTCTCTCCTAGACACTTAAATGTATCTAGAATGTTGCTGTGCCCGACAGGGTCCATAATTGTTTCTGTAACTAATATTTACCACCTGTATGTACATTATGGTTGCAATAAATTTAATTTGAATTTGAATAAAATTGAGAGGCTCGCGTTTGGCCACCATGTCATCTTATGGTAAGCGATGATGTGGTCGACGATGGAGCATCCTTGCCGAAAAGTAACTTAAAGTCGGGACAATCTTCTTCTTCTTCTTTTCGTTTCGATGGCACATTTAATTAGATTGTCTGGGACCAGTAGGCAGTGCCGGTTTTAACACTACCAGCGCCCTGGGCGAAATTTCTACGGCGCCCCCTAACTGCGATTCAAACCTATACGAAAAGAAGCAAAGTGTATAACCATTTTTTTTAAGAAATAACCAGTTATTAAAAAAACATACTTTTGTAGTCTTTCTATTGCCGAACTCTAGGTTATCAACGTCGATGTTTTCAGTAATTTCATTTTCGATTGACAAAATTGCCAAGTTTGTTGTTTCTCTTCGCTCGTTGAGTTGAGATATTGTCGAGGTTTTTGTCAGCTTAAGCAGACCACCTTTGTACCCATTATATTCTTGTAAAGAGATGTTTAACTCTTTGGTGTGCAGATAATAGTACAGTATGGTAAAAGTGTGTAATGTTGGTGATTAACGCTGAGGCGCCATTGAGACCCGAGCCGTTAGGTGAGGGTCTTAAGAGAGCCGAGGATAATCATCAATACACACGTGTATCATACGACGTTTTTCAACACACTTGTGAAGAAAATAATATTAAAATAACTGCAATTTCAGCAGTGAAAACGAGTTGTGAAATTTGGACTTAAGAGAGCCGAGGATAATCATCAATACACACGTGTATCATACGACGTTTTTCAACACACTTGTGAAGAAAATAATACTAAAATAACTGCAATTTCAGCAGTGAAAACGAGTTGTGTTTTTTTTTCGCAATAGCGGGAAAAAATTATCAGTTTTCCTATGCGCGCGCATCTAACAATCGCGATCGGCCATAGACTAAAAGAATGAGGTTTCTTTTTTTTTGGCTTTTCGCGGATAGCGTTTTAGCCACATACGAAATGTGGAATTTCAAGTTTTCTTTATTAAAGAGAAAACAAAGGTTATATTTGAATGAAAGTTTTATTTATTAAACACGTAAAAGTTGAAATTATCTGTTTAAATACGAAGTTGCATGAAGTGAGCACGCAATAGGTACATTAATTTATTTGTACTATTGAGCAGCATCTTTTTTGTATCGAAACTTTTTTAAGGAACAAAGCAACTCAACCAATAAAATAAAACTCTATAACTCACTTGTGAATAATAACAATGAAAAAGTCAGTTTGATTACAGGTGTCATTATGTGCCTAATTGCGGTGAAATTAGAGCCAATTTATGAGCTAGTGTTTTGAAAATTATATTCTGTTCTAACTTCTCTCCCCACTAGCAACCGTTATAGGCATAGTCGCAATACTATCCATATAGTTGCGATCTTTGATAAAACTTAAAACAAACAGGAGTAACCACATTCTGATCAAACAAAAAAGATTTCATACTTACGAGTTTATCACACAACATACTTACATCCATCTATATCTGATATAGAGTCTACAGTTAATTTCAATTGGAGATCACTACAGAGTTTGACAAAGTCAAGTTTTTCTGGAATATGTTTTATAATGTACAAAAATATCAAGATTCCGAGTACTTCAAATCTTTGTTTGACTGAAATTAATTTAGTGTACAAAGGGCAGTTGAAAAATTCAAGTACACACTTTTTTCTGGAGAAGTTATAGGTTCATCACGGGCAGTTTCACCAGCTGACGCCTTCACACATCGAATTCTTTTTGAGGCTTTAAATACAGGTTCAATTTCTAGTTCTTCAGCCAATTCCTTCGCAATTAAAATTACGCTTTCAAAGCCTGCTTTTATATATTCTTCCAAGAAAGTGCAGCATTTATTCAACATTTCTGAGCATTTACCGAGATCCGTGTCTTTTCATTGTAGAGATTTACTAACGACATTAATTTGTAAATATATGTCATACCAAACATGCATTGAAACTAGAAATCTTTTAACTAGATTAGTAGCCTCATGAGAGACTTGAACATCAGTTTCCTGAGTTTCAATAGCCAAATTAATTAAAACGTATTTAGAGCACTAATTTGATAATTGACACTGCTTATTCTTGCATCCCAACGTGTGTCACTGAGCTTCTTTGGGGCGGCTGCGGCGCCCCTTTATATCCGGCGCCCTGGGCGATCGCCCAACCGCGCCCTACCCTAACGCCGCTACTGCCAGTAGGTGGCCACGCTTATTGCAGCGTCAGAAGCACTGTAAAGGTCTTCAGGTCTGGGTTCTTCTTCTTGTCGGGACAATACAAACTAAGAAGTCGGCTTTGACAGCTTTAGAAGACGTTATATAAGTTAAACTTGATGCTTACGAATGATACTCCTTGTTATAGTGTATGGGTAACATAGTAATTAATTAAGAATATGAATTTGATTTTTCGTAGACGTTCATTCAAAGTTATCGCGGCATGTAAAATGTCACGATTATAAGTAAGATATTCTCTGTATAAAATCCTCAGTGTTCAAAACAAAACATTTGGCACATTGTAACATCCTATTGCACATAACTGCACTAAGCGACAATGCAGCAACCTCAAAACTTGAGTAATCTGCCAAGGTTCTGCAAAATGCTAAAGTTGAACAATTGAATAATAAAAGGCTGCTGCGGTGAGCTCCGAATGTGTTTATGTGTTTACATGTCGAGGTGAAGTCATCGATGGAGTATTTGGTGACGTCACCACGTCATCCTTGTCGGATGCCGGATGCAGGCAATACGATGATAGGAAGAGAATTAGGTTTAAAAAAAAAGGTTGTGTTCGTGACCCGTGATCTTTGATTGAAAGATCATTGACTATAAGTTATTTTGATAAATACTTTTGAGATATAAAGATATTAAAAAACAACTTAAACTATAGTAACTATGCAATTTCTGGGAAATTATACAACGTCGTCATTGTAATCAAGATTCGCCGGAAGAAACTTGAGAATTAATATCTCAGTATCACATTTTGTTTGCGAATGACGATCGTGATGTGAGAGTTCAAGTAATGCCTATTTTAGGTGGAAGTAATGTCGGAACAACAATAACAAAAACCGGCGAAGTGCGAGTCAGACTCGCGCTCGAAGGGGCCCGTTCCATTATCGAGAAAAACGGCAAAAAAAATCACGTTTATTGTATGGGAGCCCCACTTCAATATTTATTTTATGCTGTTTTTATTAGTATTTGTTGTTATAGCGGCAACAGAAATACATCATCTGTGAACATTTCAACTGTCTAGCTATCACGGTTCATGAGATTCAGCCTGGTGACAGACGGACAGACAGACAGATGGATCGCGGAGTCTTAGTAATAGGGTAAAAATGTCTTCAAAGTTGTTATGCCGTGGCCGATTTGACACCCAAAACTGGACGATCTGGGTTATTAAACAGGTGCAGAGCGTAGTAGTCGGAATAATGTGGGCGAACCATCATCATTTGTCAGCTTAACGTAACCTAATATTATTATTATCTACGCCTGAAATAAGAGAAACGAACGCATCAGACACCCACATTTTAGCATCTTTTGGATTAAACAAGTAAAATTTAAAAACCCCCGATACATTTTTATTTCATGCGACATAATTTATCTAGTAGTAGACACGCTTCGATCGACAATCTATTGAACTCGTAATTATGACAACATCTTGCGAAAACACCCCGATTCAAACAGTAAAACGTCCATAACTTTTGAACTGCTGAACCGGTTTTCATAAGCATGTCGGTAAACCAACGTTCAAACCAAAAAAAAAACGAAATCAAAATCGGTTTATCCGTTTATGAGCTATTATGCCACAGACAGATACACAAACACACAGGTACGGACATCAAACTTATAACACCCCTTTATTAATTAATTAATCTGTGAGTGTTAGGTGAATGACTTTTGTACAGTTTGGTCGTACCTACATTGATTTATTTTAGAATCAGTATATGTAGGTACCAGTTTAGGATTTTCCTTTAATTATCAGATTTACCTTTTTACTTATTTTTTCCTATAGCAAGCAGATTGCGTGTTATTCGGCTTAAGACTCCACGATCTGTCTGTCCGTCTGTCTGTCTGTCATGTCTGTCACCAGGCTGTATCTCATGAACCGTGTTAGCTAGAGAGTTGAAATGTTAATAAAATGTAAATACTACAAATTAAAATAAATATTTAAGTGGGACTTGTTAAAAATCGTGTTTTTTTTGCCGTTTTTTGCGATAATGGTACGGAACCCTTCGTGCGCGAGCCCGACTCGCACCTTTCCGGTTTTTTTTTTGGCATATGTGTAATAGCTTTAATAATTTAATTATAATGATCAAAATTTTACAATTTTATGGAGAAATAAATATATAATTTAATTTAATCTTACCCTACATGGGACTTATACTTATCTCGCGCAATGTATGTGTAGGTACCATAATTCAACCTCCGTCTAACCCTTCGGGAATACAGGCGATGTTATGTTATGGTTCTAGTAGTCTGTAGGCCGTTACCTAGTAATTAATTAATTAATTTATACATACTTATAATACTTCTACGTTTATCTGCCAATGTATAAAATGATTATCCATACTAATATTATAAATGCGAAAATAACTCTGTCTGTCTGTCTGTTACCTTTTCACGCTTAAACCGCAGATCCGATTTAGATGAAATTTGGTACGGAGATAGTTTGAGACCCTGGGAAGGACATAGGACAGCTTTTATCCCGGCAATCATAAATTTGTTTATAATATTATGACCCGGTATAAAAAATAAGCTATTCAAAGTACTAATGAAACGCAGACGAAGTCGCAGGCAACAGCTAGTTCATAATAAAAAAACACAACCAGTTGAAAAATTATAGTAGGTACCTACCTAGAAATTTTCAACTTGTTTATAATTTTTCAACCTATTTAGGTTTTACTGATATGAAGAATATGAACAAAACAGGTAAACCCAAATAATGTCAGTAAACTAATTAAACATTGCCCGACTAGGAGTACCTAAATCCAAAAAAATCTTTGTTTTTTTCCTCGTAATTTTAGGCAATCGTATTATCATCAGCAATGCGGTAAATCCCAAACTACCTAGTTATTGAAATATTTTTTTTGCATATTGAACTCAAATAAAGAAAATAAAAAAAACCGGCCAAGTGCGAGTCGGACTCGCGCACGAAGGGTTCCGTACCATTATCGAGAAAAACGGCAAAAAATCACGTTTATTGTATGGGAGCCCCACTTCAATATTTATTTTATTCTGTTTTTAGTATTTGTTGTTATAGTGGCAACAGAAATACATCATGTGTGAAAATTTCCACTGTCATTCTTTTTCTATTTTAAAAAAAAACGTTGCCCCACACTAGGAATTTCTCCTGTATCGTGGGTGCGTTTACAAACATATAAACTCACATACACAAACACCAAGAGCCGGAACAACTATTTGTAGATCATACAAATAATTGTTCCGTGAGGGAATCGAACCCGCGACACGCAGCGATCATTCACGATTCATGAGATACAGCCTGGTGACAGACGGACAGACAGACAGACAGACGGATCGTGAAGTCTTAGTAATAGGGTTCCGCTTTTACCCTTTAAGTACGGAACCCTAAAAAATATAATACCTAGGTACCTACCTATAATTTTTCAACTTGTTTATAAGTTTTCAACCTATTTAGGTTTTACTGATATGAAGAATTTAAACAAAACGGGTAAACCCAAAGTATTTTAGTAAACTAATTAAACATGGCCCGAATGACTACCTAACTCCAAAAAATCTTTGCTTTTTCCCCCTCATTACAGGCAATCGTATTATCACCAGCAATGCGGTAAATCCCAAACTACCTAGTTATTGAAATCATTATTTTGCAATTGCATATTAAACTCAAATACATACTAAAAAAGTGTACTGGCAACGGACATGTTGAGCTGTACCTACTCAGATCTTCTGATTTCCGCGTATAAATTATATTATACTATTTTGATATTATATATCTTGTTCTATTTTTATTTCTTAAATATGATCCGTTTCCGTAAATGTGTCCGTGGCATCAACATTGGGCCCTATCAGAATATCAGCGCAGCGTTATTTTCTTTTTGATATCGTTGCTCATGCTGAGATAGGAGCCTTTTTGGTCTCGCACGGGGTAATTTATTTTTATTTTTTATTATTGTTTGTGTTTTTCTTATCTCGTGTCTCCTGTGCGGGTCACAAATAAATATTTTTCTTTCTTTCTTTCTTTCTTTTCTTTATAAATTAGTTTGCATCGTGTAATAAGCAGATAATATGAGATCCGCGTACTGGCACTAATAGCTAAGATTAATGTAATTTACAGTAATCGGTATGTAACTGTACATGCTCCTTATTTGGCGAGACGAGTTGGGCGTAACACACTTTTTATATTCTAGCCGTTAGAAAGGTCAGGCCGGTTGCTCCGGGCACCTCGGACTCGCCTACCTATCAAATTGTTTTTGTAAAGAAGAATAATGTTATAGCGGACTGATGAATAAAATAAAAATAAGGCCGTTGTTTAACACTTAAAGAATATCGAGTTTCTTATTACATTGTTTTTTAGGATTCCGTACTAAAAGGGTAAAAACGGGACCCTATTACTAAGACTACGCGGTCTGTCTCATGAACCGTGATAGCTAGACAGTTGAAATTTTCTCAGATGACGTATGTTTTCTGTTGCCGCTATAACAACAAATACTAAAAACAGCATAAAATAAATATTAAAGTAGGGCCTTCATACAACAAACCTGATTTTTTGCCGTTTTTGCGATAATGGTACGGAACCCTTCGTGCGCGAGTCCGACTCGCATTTGGCCGGTTTTTTATATAACATAAGTACACATTGGTTGATTGCGAATTCGGTTTCAAATAACTAGGTAAGAACAGGCAGGCTTAAGAATTTACTAAGGAAGTAGGTACAGCCGAACCTTCAATAAATAATTAAAATTAGCCACTATTCACAGCGCCATTATACAAATTCTTTGTAAAAAAGATTTTGTTTCACAAACATAATGATTGAATTATAAAAGAGATGTAATATTTTTATAAGCACTTGCTTGGCCCAGATAGTTCCCGAGGGAAATTATATTTTGAGGCCGTTCTTATTTGATTTAATTTGTTTTCTTGCAACACCGGTTAATTTGTGGCAATACCATCGTTCGTATCGCTATTGCCTATGGCAGCAAGGCGTACTTAAGCCCATGAACGCAGGTTAGTTATTGGATCTAACATTACTAAGGATTCTGGAAGACGGGAAATGTAATAACTATTGCTAACAGATTGTAGTATTACTATAATCTTGCTTGTTGTGGTACATTTCATAAGCTGCATTAGTACCTACAAAATTTAGGTATGAACTGCGCACCGCGTGACTAAAAGGTCAAGTGTTAAGTAACGGTCGATACTACATTAATTATAAATCAATAAATTTCTAAACAAAATAAAAGTAAGTTATTTTTCCATATGGCTACATTGACTGTCAAACATATTACATGGTCCTGCGTACCCTGACACCTGCATTCAGAAGGACCTAATAAACGCTTACGTAAGAGCTATCCGTGTGGCAACATCCTTGGGTAGATAAAATGTAATACGTGCCTTCGACACGATAGAGGATTTTGCCCCAAAGATCTTGCTTGATGAAGTTCGTGATACTTCTTATGTAGCCTACACCAAGTTTTTAATAAATGATGCTTTATCGAAACCTATTGTTGTAACATCTCACGCACTGTGTAACTCTACCCATGATATACTTACATATAATAAATCTGTAGAAAAGTCGTTTTTGAACATCGAAAATATTACCAAAACAGATAGCCATGGTGTTAAAGGATAAACAACAGAACCCATTTCCAGCATTTTTAGAAGATTTGTCTGTTTAGTTGTGCACGCATCACGTAAAATGTATGAAACCAATTTAGATAATTTTTATACACAAAATTGAGCGTAAAGTATTACTTAGTTGTTGTTTCATCGGAATCGTTTCACTCTATCAAAAGTTAGATGAATTTAAAGTGTTCAAGAAGTAAAATATCATAACACATGCAATTCAGATACTCGGACAGTTGAAGTACATATTCGATAAATGGCGTTCTGCATTTGACGATTCTCCGCGGAAGAGGTAAGTAGGGTAGGTAGGTTCTCCTATACGTAGTTCTCCATACCTACCTAACTACGTACTATGTAACGTATAGTTCTCGCCAAACTTGCCGCCCTGAAGTTGTCTACAATGGCTGCGCAGTAGCAAATCTCATACAAAAACAGCACCGATCCGTGCCTTGCGCATCGGAATGCTAACTTCAGGGCGGCCCAGAAGTTTGGAGAGAACTATAAGTAGGTTAGGCAGTTGAATTGAAGGGAGCGAAGCCGCGGGCTCAGCTAGTTACAAATATTCAAATGAAAATCTGATTTCGTCCTACAGAAACCAAATAAATAAAAAATATTAATGATCAAGTTCGAATCCGATCAAAAAATTTAGATAGGAGCCAATTACGATTTATTTTTGGCCTAATCGAATATTTAGTTCGTAGTCACGTTGAATAACTCACAAATAATTAGTAGAGTTATATCCAATATTATTAGCTTCCTGCGTGGCGTATTTTACATCCATCGCTCCCACGCTCGTTCAACGTAGTCAGCGCTAGGCAAAACTAATAATATTTCTCCTCATTGAACTTTATTTAATCTTTGACAGTCGTTACGGGTAGTCAGAAGCTTGAGATCTGACACCAGTCTTGCCAAGGGGTACCGTGTTACCCAGTTACTGGGTTGTGGAGGGCAGATAGGCAGTCGCTCCATGTAAAACACTGGTACTTAGCTGAATCCGGCAAGACTGGAAGCCGACCCCAATATAGTTGGGAAAAGGCTAGGCAGATGATTATTGAACTTTATTTAATGAAAATGTATTTTGTTTCAGGTACGTGATGATTACTATTAACTCTTGACTGTCCGTAAGTATTGCGACTTCGTCATAAATAATTTATAACTCTGGTTAAAGTTGCTGAAACAAGGGAAATCATGTCTAGAATGAAGAAACACGAAGTTCCTAATTTTTTTCGTCTCCTCCAACTAGTTAGCTAATTGTACTTGTTAAATTAACAAATTATTTATTTATTACAATCGTAGGCGTGGATTGAACACGGCCTAATTTCGGCAATCGTTGAACAAGTCCTAACAATGTTTGCAAAAAATACCGTAACGTTAAGTTTATAGAATAATGTTTCAATTTAACACGAGTACGTGCCTGTCTAGACACAGCTGAACTCGGCCTCATTTCCGTGCTGTCTAATTCCACCCAACTACCCTACGTGAACGTAGGCCGGTGAAATTTCGAAGTCAACCATAATTACTCAATTAATTTCATCGGAGTCGCGCTCTGCGGTTTAGTTCGTGTTCATTTCATTGCATAACCTGTTATTAGCCCGCTCTTGTTTGCAGGCACACTGTTCTCACAGATTTACAACACACTTACACGAGCCAAATAAAAACAACTGTGGGAAATTTTACACAGTGTGCTTAAACATATGGCTCTAGTGCCGACGTAATTGGCGAACGGTTGCACTGAATCATTTAGTGGAATAAGTATTACGGCGATGTAATATTCAACGCGGTTTGTTTTAACCGTACTGCTATGTAGGTACGAGTATGTACCTACTTGTGAAAACAAATATGTGGTCGCTGAGCATCTACGAATGTACTTAACTTTACCTCCATATTGGTGTCAAGTCAGTGTTTTGTTTTGTCCACATTCACGCAAGGTTTTAAATAGCGGCCGTCGTCGTAGCAATCTAGTCATCATCTTCCTGCCCTTGTCCCATGTTACTTGGGGTCGGCGCAACACGTTTTCTTCTTCCATACCGTCCTGTCCCCGGTCACGCTATCACTGACTCCCTTTTCTTTCATATCACTCCTCACACAGTCCATCCATCTTTTCTTTGGCCGTCCCCTCCCTCTCCATCCATCCACATTTATATTCATAACTCTTTTAGTAACATGCGTTTCATCCCTCCTCATCAGATGACCATACCAGGACAAACGGTTTCCTTTCAACTTTTCTGTCACTGGCGCCACTTTCAAACTTCCTCTAATATACTCATTTCACACTTTATCCATTCTCGTCACTCCGCACATCCATCTCAACATTCTCATCTCTACTACATGCAATCTCTTTTCATCCATCTTTTTCACAGCCCAACATTCTGATCCATACAGTACGACAGGTCTTATCACGGACTTGTAAATTTTACCCTTTAACTTGGTCTCAAGTTGTGCCAGTGACCTGTCGCCATTTCATCCATCCCGAGTTGATCCGGTGTGTTACGTCTCGGTCTACCTCGCCGTAGCAATCTAGTAATTTATATAAATTGACAACTATGACTGGATAATAATTAAGATAATGATGGGGAAATGGTTGGTTGAAAGTTTCCTATGAGCGTAGATAACATTTCGTTCAGAACGTAAACGGTCACGAAGAGGCCTTGTTTGAGCATTGTTAATTTTCTCATTATGGGGAAATTTGAAACGGATGTAATTTCGATTAAACAGTAAACAAGTATACCTGAGTGTGGCGTGCGTTGGGATTCCTAAGTCAAGGCGAAAATTTTCAACAAAAGTAATTATTTGTTCGAAAATTGCGGCGGCGCGAACGCCCCCTGTGTCCTGAACATTTCCCCACTGCTGACAACCTAATTGTTTAAGGAAACAGCTTTCAATTATACCTCGAATTGCCGGCGAGTTTAAATCGAGCACTCCAAGAATCTACGTCGTGCCTAAATAACGAATCGGTAAGAGATACCCGAAAGGGGATAGAATAACGCTTGTGGTTTCGTCCCTTCCCTCCGCGGGAAATTTGGCATTTTAATTGTCTCATTAAAGTCTTATTAATTTGACTCCTGTAATTGTATTGCCCATGTAGCGTGTCTTCATTTATACATGCAGGAAGTTTGGCTGTCGGTTGCGTCTCATGTCTTTACGAAGTTACGGTGGTTTAATTATGTACAGGCGCCCCCTGATGAGTTCCTGTATTAGAGGTTTCAAATTCTTTATGTAAACCGCGATTATCTTAAGGGCAAGTCGTGTGTTAATTTGTTTTTAATATGAATGAAATTAGAATTCATGATAACCTGCTTTAATTATAAATTCTAAACGTGTGTAATGCTGTCAGCGCGACGACAACGCGACAGTGCGTCATGTCACGTTGGCTTTAGCTTATAACTTCCGGAACAGTGCGGATACGTGAGCGTGAACGAACACCACAACTAAAATTAATGCTAAATGCTTTTTTGATTAATACTAGTGCAGGCTTTAACAAACGCTGAACTAGAGAGTGCCAAAAGTTCAACATTTGTAAGTCAGTTACTGGCGTTGTTATGTTCAGTCAACTGTTGTAACTGTGGGTTTGTTTTTTTTAGCAGAACACCTAACCTTTGACTTTTCCATGCGCAACATTTATTTTTTTGACGGTGTGGTAGTTTTGTCCATGACTCCATACTGCTCTTTGACTTTAAATAAAGATAGAACAAGAGCATGTCGTACGAGTACGTCTTACTTATATCAATATTAATTTTAATACCAGTACTTAGGTAATAAGTCCATAAATAATATTCATAAACAAATCCCTATAACTAACCTAAATATTAAATGGATCAAAGTTCCTAAATGTCGTTACAATTAAAGCTTAAATAGAACGTGATTAATAAGCAACATCTTGGCATTCAAGTTTCATTACCAGTTGCCAGTTCAAAGTGTACAGTACAGTTTTGACCGCCAAATGGTCTTAGCTAATTGGTTTGGATCAATTTAATTGAGTCAATAATCTGTTCTGTGATGTTGAGATTTCTAAAATAAACTTGAACCAATTAATATTGGTTTGTTGTCAACACAAAAACAAATTGTTGAAACTAGAAACATTTCTACGAAGTTTTTTGATGGCCAAAACCTATGTGGACAGTTTTGCTAGTAGGCAGTAGCTAGCCAATTACTTTTCCTAACTGGCGCTTGAAGATTTAAATGAAAGCCTGTGTGTTGCCTCTGATGAATCCTGTGTGTTTGTTTAATAATTCGCCGACCCTGATGTGTAGTGTTGTGAATGAGCACGGACATAGACAAACATGCAACATTTTATGCCGCGGAGGCTAATATGTGGTTTTTGTCTGTCAGCCTAACGTGAAACGGTAGGCCTCATATTAATTTAAGTCAGTATGTAATAAGGTCAGAGATAATCGCGGCATTTGTTTTTCTGTTTGCGGTGGAGAAATGTGGCCATCATTTTGTTTGTTTTTCCTTTTTTTGGAAGTGATGGCCTGGCTTTCTTTTTACGCATGCGTTTGTGGTTTATAGCTCCGTTTTCACTTGTGTTTCTTAGTTTAATAACATGTTCTACACGATACAATCGACTACGATCTACAAGTTGTTTTGCTTGTTCTTTTCTCTGTATTCGATCAAGTAGAGCAGTTGTTTTATCATGTGTACGTCAGCCGGAACCCTCGGCACTTATCGTAGATCGCAAGGTCGGTACGCTCCCATATGTGACAGTGCGACATTGTACAACTAGATCGGAAGAGGTGTGGAAAGTTTAAAATGCGCATACCTATGGGACACGTGCACGAGTCACGTCATTTTTAGCAGCAAGGTCGCGATTTACAAAGCCCTGCCCTTTTAACTATAGATACGGAACCCTGCTTTTGCACCAGCAGCGTTGGGTACACGGCACATCTATTTTAGATAAACGTTAGAAATTGAGATGATCTTTCTCTTCCCTGACATCACTGAGCTTGATTGAGCGCTTAGGAACGGCTACTCATCTGTTAAGCACTATGGTCAATTCGCTGCGTAATATATTGCCTTAAACCTCCCATTCGTCTAAAGTGCCGTTCTCTTTGATGTCATCACGTCTATAGAAAAGGGATTACATCAAATTGTTTCGTCGCTTTATCAAGTAAAAAGCTTCTTATTGTTGTTACCTTACTTTACTGACTTTGTCTTACACAAAGTAAGTAAACAGTCTTATTTATTGCGTGTAATAACGACACTTAAGTCTGCTTTAAGTATGTACTTAGGATCTGAAATTATAGAGATTTCCAGAAGGATATTGCTGTCGCGTTGTTTTAATTTTAAGTCAGGCCATTGAATCAGTTTTAAACGCCCCAAATCAGTTACTCGTGTAAATCCTCTGAATTATTGTTTGAGTAAAGAATAAAAACCAACATCAGTTGTTTTGTTAAACTTTATTACAGCAGCGATTCGTAGAATGGGTCCGCTGTTTCGACTCAGTTTCAACAAGGGCTACAGTACAGTTCCGTCCATTTTCCGAAAGCTTTCTCTTATTTACTCGCACTAGTGCGTCCTCCACAGTGAAATTGTTAGCTGACGTAATAGCGTTTACGTCCCATCAACTTCCATTTCTTAAATTAATTTAGCCTTATTGAAATGTTCTAGGGAATTGTTATTCGTCGTCTGTCCTCAGTACGGTCGTGTCTATACGTACTGCTTTATTACCTCGTACTTGGCATGATTTATGTGAGGATCATTTGCGAGTGCATCGTCCTTCCGTCTGAATCACGGATCGTTAACCCACTTCCGCCCACGTGTGATTTAGAACCACATAAAAAATGTTAGCTTGCTTAATCTGAGTAATGTTTGAATACTTGTCCGGAGTGGAGTCGTTTAAATAACAAAAAGTGTGGGCGTGTCAGGGACCTTTGTGTGTGTCGTATGACGCGTGAATATTTAACTGTTTCGGGTTTTTGTCCCCGAATTAGCATTTGACAATTAGAATACACATGTAGTTCAGTGTACCGTGACGATAATTTAAACTCTTTTTGTCCGGATATTTGAGTATCTTCTCGAAGTAATTTTTGGATGGAATGAGTAACAGACAATTGTGTCGACCCCTGTCACAATAATTCGTAAGACCTGAGACTGGCAGGTTTGGGCAGACAATACAAATTTTAAAACACATCACGTACCCCGTAGTCGTAGACAAAGGATTCCCAATCCTTGATACAACATCGATCTCGGAGGTCCGTCAGACTGTCCTCCAATTTGTAGCCCACCAGCTATTGGTCGACGACTTATAAAAGCTGGTTCCTATAAATAAGAGTTTTCTTCGGACGAAATGGATTATTTAGCGAACAATTGAACTTCGGTCGGCCCTTGATCAATTTTGGATAAGGTATTTGTTGGAAAACCCTTGCGCAGTAAAAAACGTGTTAGAAATGAGAATTAGAATAGTTAGTTTTTTATGTCAAAGGTTAACTGTATAGGGCAATATCTATTATTGCAAGAAGACTAGGTACGGTAGACGACAAATTCACAAAGAATTCCACAAATTAGGTATTATGAAATTGTGCGAAATGATCGGAATACGGATGTTCCTCTGAGTATTTCCCAAGACTGCGGTGACGACAATATAGATTGAAAACAGGATCCTTCGGTTCTGATGTAAAACGACCGCAAGCCCTAGTTGCGATTGCGGTCACCTGAACACACCGCACCGCACTATGACGGCCTGTTGTCTCTGGAAAATAGATTGTCAAACCGAACTGTCCTGCATTGCTATTGGTTGACTCATTTCGGGGGGCCTAATGAATCTTTTTGTAGTTTATGAATGGTTTTGCAAGGTCCATATCTGTTTCAATGTATCTTTACTGATGATGGGTTATCGTTAAGGTTAGCCCACTCTCTGCTGGCTATTAGGCGCACATTATTAAATAGAACAGAAATATTAAGTCGCGAAAAACTGCCTATTGAATCCCTAATCGCTTCATGACTGGCTCGTCATTAATCATTGTCGTGCAGGTATAAAAAATCTTGCTTTTAGGAGTTTTACGTAACAATACAGAAACAGCCAGAGGCCAAAGAGCGAGCGAATTAATGTTTAGTAAACTATTTGGGTTTTTAGTCAAAACACAATGGAACTTTGAAATGTATAAAGTTGTTGTTGATTTAGGTTGAGTTCGGTATGAAGGTGACCCATATTATATCGTCTATAAAGTTTAGACTTGTCTAGACCGTAATATTTCAAGTGCTGTAATATAATATTATAGCAAAGATAAAATTACGGCTTCATTCGATTGTTCATTACAAAACCGGCCAAGTGCGTGTCGGGCCTCGCGCAACAATAGGGTTCCGTAGTTGATTACTCGTAAACTTGTAAAGCTTACTTAGCTATGATAGTTTTCCTTTTAATTTCGTTATATAAACTACTACCGTGAATTTTATCACATATCCTTTAGCTGGCAGGGACACACACACACTTGACTCTAACAAAAATTTGCAAGTTAAATGCTTTATACAGACACGGAATAGTTATGAATGGCCTATCCAACGATACCCCACACCATGGGATAGACGAGTGAAAAAAAACATCCCACTACGTGCACTAGCTTAAATTTTTTTTTTCATTCTTTCATTTTATCACTTTGTCGGCGTGATTAATTTGTATATCCAGGCAAAATTATAGCTTTCTAGTACTAAGAGTCTCTGAGCAAAACTGTGGACGGACGGACAGACGGACATGGCGAAATTACAAGGGTTCCTTGTTGACTACGGAACCCTAAAAATAGGTAACATCGCGCGCCCCAGATGGTTCATAAAACACAGAGTGATTTTATCTGAATACAAAAGCAATTTAAATAAAACTAATAAAGGTGTTGGTCGAATTTATGTGGTTTCCATGTCGTGAGAAATATTATTCGTGTGAAAACATCAATATCTATCTATAGTTGTTTATTTTTGTAAAAGATATATTTTAATATTCATTTAACTGAACCAATAACACGAAAACGAGAGCCAAATATACGATACATAAATTACTTATTTAGCTTGCATATGTGACTCATACATTTAAAGCGGAAATGGGCTTCGTAATTATAGTATTCGATAAAGTTTGTTGTATTTTTTTTTGTTTTGCGCTATTTTGTGTGCTCATGAAACATTCAGTATAAGCCTTTGCAAATAATTCGTACGTCAACATGGCTCTTGTTAACGGATTCATGTATTTTATCGATTCCCTTTGAGGTATCAATTTGCAAGGATATGTTAGTAAGTGCAAACACTAGTGAGTAATGGAAAACTACTTGAAGAAAAATGGTTGCAGTTTACAGAGCACCAGCAGGTTCTGTGTATTAGTGCTACAATAAGAAAGTTTTAAACTTTTAGTCTGGGTAAACTGTTTGCTACGGAAGATTGTGTAGCAAAAGGTACTTGCTTTACAAATACAAAGTTTTATTTATAGGATGTAGGTATGTACCTATAATTTCAGATTATACGGCGTTGGTATTGCAAACTTGGAAGTTAAAAATAAAATTAATATGCCAGTGTAGTGGCAAAGTTTTTGGCCAAACTAATCTTAGTAATTATCGTGCCAGTGACGTATTAGAGATGGAATAAGTGATTTAAAAACTGGTCAAGTGCGAGTTGGACTCGCACACGAAGGGTTCCGTACCGTTATCGCAAAAAACGGCAAAAAAGACATTTTTGTTGTATGGGAGCCCCACTTAAATAATTAATTTATTTTGTTTCAGTATTTGTTGTTATAACAGAAATACATCATCTGTGAAAATTTCAACTATCTAGCTATCACTGTTCATGAGATACAGCCTGGTGACAGACAGACAGACAGACGGACCAAGCAGTCCTAGTAATAGGGTCCCGTTTTTACCCTTTGGGTGCGAAACCCTAAAAATGAAATAAACTTAAATAATTTTAGCCAATACATCGCTTCTCAATCTTTTCGTAGTTTCAGAACAGCTTTTTCAATAAGGACATTAACTAACTGCTAGTATATAGCCGTATAAGTTCGTTCATTCCTCTAAAGCTGGGCCAATATAACCCTCTCCACTCAATTTATTCCTTCTATCGGATTTCCTCCACGGAGTCGCCGTGAATATTTATGAAGTTAACTTTTACTATAGAGCATTTTAAACAATATCCGTCTGCCAAAGTTATTGATCCGGAATTATAATAGAAATTATAAGGGTGACTAAATATTCAAAGGGCAATGTTCATTGTATTTTGCATAATTAAGTACGTACAGCTAATTTCCAATTCGCCATTGATATAGTATTGATTTCCTCTAGGTCTTATAAAATTATCGTTAGGTAGAAAACGGTTCGGTTTTCGAAACCTTCTTATTAATATTGTCTTCAAAGTGTTCAAACATGGCTGTATCTTGTCTCCTTCAATATTTACATTCTAGAATAAATTAAGCTTTGTCTAGACGATATTTAATAACAAGCGGAGCTTCTACATTCAAGTAGGTAAATCCAAGACAAATGAATATCAGAGGTTGATGACTAACAATACCTTTTGCGTGTGTTCTTAATTTGAATGACTTTTATGTGTCACTTCGTGCATGAACGAAATCAAAAATGGGTTGCCAACAGAAAAAAACAGCCTAACATGATTTCAATTTGACGACTTGTTAATAGTTCTCCAACGAACTCACATCGTGCTTCAATTATGTTTGCAGACATAGTTTGCAAGTTTTCAGACACTCTTATTACGTACGTAAGAGGTCGATCATAAGATCCTTTCGTCCGCTGTCGGGCGAGAGAGTCACTACCACTGACTTATAAACCTATGGACTTGCCATATCTACGAAATTAGCGTGCATACCTACATAAATCGGGCAATTAAGATGGCTGCCCATTTGCCAATGAGGTAGGCCATTTGCAACTGTTTGACAGCACAACTACACAGATAAACGTACATATACGGCACACAACTACCAATTTTACTCGGCAATCAACATGGCGACCGGTCACGCATAGACATGATTTTGACGTCACTCAAAAGTGTTACCAAGTTTAGTCCTTGACTAACATTTAGATGTCTCTCTTTTCATATGCAGCTCTTGGTTAGTTAAAAAGAGACAAAACGCTTTTTGACATGCGTGTGTCGATATTATAGATATTTGTATAACTATTCTTCATATAGTAGAATATGCCGTCTCCATAGTTTTCCTACCTCATTGGTCACTACACACTAATAATAATATGTTCTCAATGTCACCTCACTAGCTGCCACTTGGCACATAAAGCCTTGACATTTTCTGCATTGGCGAGACATCACTATTCGCAGAATCGCAATTAACTTGACTCACACTTCTAATAGCTTTTTTCTGTAGACAAATATCTATTTGAGATTCTAGGTATATTAATGAAATTATTCTCAGTATTTTTTATCTTTTCATTTGCAATTCATTGCGGGGTCTTTTAGATTGGTCACTAAAATAGTTTCGATTCGAAGCTAGACTTAACACGTTAGTTTTTTTGTATGTCATGCTTTCAAGCTATTGAAGCGGACGCTTTTAAAAGCGCTACGCTTTATGTAGCGATTGCTTCAATACTTTGTAAAAGCTCACCCTGATATGCGGACACTGAAATTCAGATTTTAATCCTATGGTTTCGAAACCTTTAGCGGCTTAGCCGAATATACAGAGTATGAGAGATATTGTGGTTGAATTGATCGGCAAATTTAGTCAGGTATATATGATATAATTGTGCTAGATTGCCTATTACATAACTATTAGGTAATCGGCGACAATTCAAAACAGTTTCTGTAACTTGACCTTTACATAAATGTCTAATACAGCGTGGTTAGTTAATTATGATAGGATTATTGCTTTAGCGACATAATATAGTTAACTGATCGGCCATTAATGGACTCTTGTTTATTAATTAAAATGTATGATGATTAAAAATACGTAATTATTCAGGGTTCCGTACCCAAAGGGTAAAAACGGGACTCTATTACTAAAACTCCACTGTCTGTCTGTCTGTCTGTTTGTCTGTCTGTCTGTCTGTATGTCTGTCTGTATGTATGACTGCCTGTCACCAGGCTGTATCTCATGAACCGTGATAGCTAGACAGTTGAATTTTCACAGATGATGTTTTTCTGTTGCCGCTATAACAACAAATACTAAAAACAGAATAAAATAAATATTTAAGTGGGGCTCCCATACAACAAACGTATTTTTTTTCCCGCTTTTACGATAATGGTACGGAACCATTCGTGCGCGAGTCTGACTCGCACTTGGCCGGTTTCTTCGCGTATTCTTTCTTGAGCATTGTGACGTAGAGCATAAATAAACATTAGCAAGAAATAATCGTCGCCATTTTTCATTCGCTATGCTTTACCGATATTATTGCAAATATACGACTTAATTAAGTTTTGAAGCAGACTGTAGGTTATTAAAATAATGTACACGTATTGCTTTCATCTTTGAATTTATATCGTAATATTCGTAATGGCGTGATTATGAAATGTATTGCACGCCGGTCCGCTCGTAATTTTGCATGGTTTATGTACAAATACGGTATTGAGATGTCATGCAATTTGTGTATCTTTGTAAACGTGTGGAGGGAAGGGAACGGTGGAGGACTTGACCTGTAATTTTAGACATGGTATAAATAAATAAAATATCTTTATTGCAGTCCATAACTTGTTAGTGGTTAGTAACAGATTGTGGTTAATTACTATGTTAGTGTTATTAGTACTTAATTCAATCTATACTAATATTATAAAGTGGTAAAGTTTGTGAGTTTGTGACGTTGTAAGGGGTAATCTCTGGATTTACTGGACCGATTTTGAAAATTCTTTCACCAGTAGAAAGCTACATTAATCCTGAGTGTCATAGACTACAAAATATTTTCATAAAAATTAGACATCCTTATGAAAATTGCAATAATGTAACCCATGGTAGCAAAATGTTGCCTATAAAATTCATTCTTTGGCGTGCGCTTAAAAACGATTGATGATAGATAAAATAGTAGGTAGTAGCAGTAGGCAGGGTAGCCAGCGTAGGCAGGGTAGGCAGTGTAGGCAGGGTAGGCAGGATAGGAAGGGTAGGCAGGGTAGGCAGGTGTTGACGGGAGCGAAACCCCGAGGGTCAGCTAGTTTAACATAAACCTATACTTATTTAACCCAGTGTCTTTGGAAGGGGCAGTCCACTCTGCCAAAAAATATTTTCAGGATGCCGTTCCGAGTGCTACGCAAACGAAGTAAGGAAAGCGCTTTCTTACGCATAGTGGCGTGAAAGCCATCCGTACGAGCTGCAGCAAACATTCCCGATGCACTGCAACCTATACGTGTATTGATTGACGAACATGGCCGGCCGTTGATTACTACGATCTATATACAGCGAACCACATTGAAGCTTCGGGAGAATATTATACGTAAGACCACTACCCTCGTCGCGTCGAGCAGGTTGGCGCCGCCATTTACCTGATAGGCATAATATTTTGTGGTAAACATTGATTGATTACTGACTACGACTAAAAGCGGAAGTATGTCGAGTAAACCGCAGCAATTAAGTATCTTCTGTAGATTTTCGATGTTAAGAGTCCCTACAAGTTTCACGAGCCAAAAACAGAAAACAGCTACTTTTTCAGCGAAAATTTCCCAATAACTACAAGATATATGATAAAAAATATAATGACAAAAAAAAAACGACACAGGTCCGTCGTCTACAAGCCCATGAGCAAAATTGAATGTCTCGCGCGTGCGCAACGGTTTATAAGGCAATATTCAGACAATTTATTAAAATAAAATAAGTACTCAAAAATGAAATATAAAAATTGGATTCGATTGATAAACACCTCAAATTTCAAATTATTTATCAGTTATTTTTATATTCAACATATTCTTACACGTAGCCGACGCTTTCGCACATGATAAAATTGCCTTTTTTCCGCGTGGACAATATTTTTTTAAAAGTACAAATGCAATAAACTTTAAAAAACAAAATTAGTGGCTTACTAGTATACTATATGCCCAGTCCACACAATTTTTTGCAGATTGTTATTCGCCATCAGTAAGCTGAAAAAACAATTGAAAAACCTGGTGTTTCGGGATTACGTCAAAACGTGTGTTAGGAATTGATTTTTTCTAATTTTAATTGAGCAGTTATCAAAAATATGTAATGTCTATTTCCTAGATAACTATGTGACGCAAAAAGTTGTTTTAAAAGATTTATCATATATCTTGTAGTTATTGAGAAATTTGCCCTGAAAAAGTAGCTGTTTTCTGTTTTTAGCTCGTGAAACTTGTAGGGGCTCTTAAATCATCCATTAAATATCCCTTAGGTTGGAAGATCAAATATATAACTGCAAGTGCAGTAAAAACCTTTTTATTAATAGCACAGTCAGTCGCAACGTTAACGGATATCAACGTTCAGTAGTTCATTCATACTGTATAGAGTGAACATCCGCAACGAACGAATGATTAAGTGAATGGTATCGCACGCTCCATATACCAGTGGATAGGTATATCATGATACGTACCGCCCTATAACTGTCGCACAACGGCGTGGTACACATTTGTGTTGTGATTTTCAATATGTAACTACCATCAGTGTTTACATTGTTCATTTTCCAATATGTTGAATCTGAGTTCGGTTTAGAGAGTAATGTAGTGCAAATAATGTTTTCGGCTCGTGTTTGTTATGTCCGTAATAGCTATGATTTTCGTTTATTAATTTGGTGCACGTTTGAAGTGACATGGCTAGAATTGCGGTTTGTAGCAACGTCAATATCTATACTAACATTTTTATAATCTAGCTAAAGAGTTTTTTTGTTTGTTTGAACGCGCTAATCTCAGGAACTACTGGTTGTAATTGTTTTTGTGTTGGATAGTCCATTTATCGAAAAAGGTTATAGGCTATATAACATCACGCTATGACCAATATGAGCGGAGCATAAATGAAAAATTTTGCAAAACGGGCAAAATTATTCCTTTTTGAGAGCTTCCGTTGCGTGCGCTGCGTAAGCGGTTAAAGTTACGCAACATTCATGTTTGTAAGGTAGGTAGGGTAGGTAGCCAGTTGACGGGAGCGAAGCCACGTGGGACAGCTAGTTAGCCATAAATTCCAACTTAAAAAAAAACTCTAAAATTCTAAATATTGCGAGCATATCGTAATAATCCAAATTGTTTGCGTTGGTCCATATTGAAAAACTAAGAACGGTGCATGCATTAAAAAAAAATAGTCTCTATAGTCTATGCATGCAACACTACCGTGATTTGTGAGGCAATCTGTTAGAAGTGCAATGTCGAAATAGATGTATTTGTAAGCGGTACAATACATTTTACCGAAATCGAAACCGCTGGTAGCGGCACTGTTGATCAGAGGCGGTGGCGCGGTTGCGTTGAAAGCGCGATTTATTTCCTAAAGTGTATTCATACAACACACCCGTCACGTTAGACGTTCGTGATAGTTGTAACTCGTAAATAAGAATCCTCACCAATTCCGCACGGTATTGGACTATCGAATAACAATCGGTTGTAGCAATAACAATAGCTCAGCGCCAGTAATACGACAACATCGACAAGACGTATGTACGACTAGTACATAAGTTGCGCTGAATGCGCCAGGAACGAAAGCATGATGTAAATACGTCATTATATATGATATGTAGTGCAACAATATAATTGTATGACATATTCTCACGCAGTAACGCGTGCAATAAATGAGCGTGTAATTACACTGTTTAGCTGTTTGTAACGCACAATGGTTCTAGTCAAGAACTCTTTGCATCCGTCTTGTATCTGACCATCTCGAGGAGAAACGACCTTTTCTTGGCCTACATTATGTGTAGGTAGACACATGAGAAATTGTAATCTTGAGAAATGAAAGTCGATTTCGCAGAAATAAATCGAATCTTATTTCCTGAAATACATTTTCGGTGATGTGATTGATACGCATACGAACATCTAACTCAAATTAATGTTACACGTGTTATGAACTCGTACTCGCGTTCTATATTCTTCGTCTTTTAATTCATTACGAGTCGGTTTACCTTCGTCCCTTTTTAAAGTCTCCCACAAAGCTTTGTCGCGTTTAAGCGAGGACTTAATGAAAGTCTGGTAAGGAGGCGCAGCGGACCAAATCCCCCTTTAGCTGAGGCCCGCGAGGGCACAGATTTATAAGGATTTTCTTTCGTCGACTTCGTAACACTTTCATACATCTTCCTGTATTGAAAAATTATATTCGCTTATAAAGTGATCTGTTCAAACGAATTGCGTTTGCTAGAGTTAAGGGTTCTTTATTACAGAAATCGGTTTAATATCGTTTAATTTATTTCGTTCACGTCCGTTATTATTTGTTTGTACGTTCAGTCCAGAGAGCCGAGAGGGTTCGATATTCGTGGTTTCATTTAGGTACTTGTGGTTCGGAACGTCGGTTGTAATATAAAGTTATATTGGTAGTCCTCTAATTTGAAATAATGAATGTATCATACGGATTTTGGGTAGTGCGCAAACAAAATTCGGTTAGTTATATTTGTTTGACTGTTGTTGAGTAACTGAGCAACCGAAAACATATATTTTAGGGACGGATGTGAACACTCAATTATCAGCATCGTTACAATAAAACTTGTGTAACAAACATAGGCCTCGAAATAGCCGGCTACCAGATCCGTATGCGCATATATTGTGGGCAGTAAACTGAGCATCGGTGCAGTACCAGTCTAGTCTGAGTGACGCTGTACGCCTGTATTACTGCACGAAGGCAGAGCCAGACTGCGCAGCGCCTCTGATTAACGAGTTCCAGTCTGTAAGGTGACGTCATCGCGTGAAATTGGATGCTAACGCATATTACTGTTTGCACAAACTTGAACGTTTCAAACATACTCTTAACAAGCAAGTTGCACAACTAGATTCAAGTGGATATTTACACCAAATAAGTGTTCTGCCAGCCAGGACCCCCATATTTGTCGCTTATGTTTGTCTTACTTACACAGACACTTGTGCCACTCGATTTAAGCTTATTACCTAACTGCAAGGAAAGGGTTATGTTTTTCGCGCGTATCTTGTATATACATATGGTATGGTACTTAATATATAACACTGGTACTTAGCTGAATCCGGTAAGACTGGAAGCCGACCCCCAATATAGTTGGGAAAAAGGCTAGGCAGATGATCTTGTATATACATATGTATGTTTGTTTGTATGAAATACTCTTTATTAACTCATATCTTGAAAACCGCTTGACGGATTTACATAATTAAGACATCGTTAGATACGTCCCAATGTCCTTAGATAAGCGACGTTAAAAAAAAACAAAAATGGCGGATTTTGGGTGCCAAATTGTGGGTGTCTCAATTTTTTTCTACCAATCCCATCGAGGAGGGTATCAAAATGAAGGGTTTTAAGAGGTGTTTAATAAAAAAATATACATCACTTATATGTTTAAAAGTAATTCGAAAAAAAAAAATAAGTGAAAAGTTGTAAATAAAAAAGTTAATCAAAAATCAAAAACCCGACTGCTTATGAAACGAAATAAAAAGAATTAAACAAGTAGAAAATCATGCTGTAAAGTCGGAGGATCAGGTGGTCAGCCAGTTCGCGAATATGTGCCTATCCTCCGACTGCACAGCATGATTTTCTACTTGTTTAATTATTTTTAGTTCGCTTCTTAAGCATTCGGGCTTTTGATTTTAAAGTAACTTTTTTTTGTAAGTGTTTACCGTTCTCATTGCCTTCAATACTCTGGGCAAATTGTGGTTAGATCTCCTCGTTCAACTATATTTTAATTAATCCTCTTATGAAGTCTAGTCTCGTTGTCAGTCTTAATTATAAATTGAAGATCTATCTTCTTGGCAGCATGCTCTTACTAAGTAATCTTTTATATTTTTCTCGACCTTTTCTCTTCCTGATTTTGAAAATTAAAGTGAGGTTTAAATTGGATATTATTTTTACATTGAAAGAAATGTATTCTTGCAGAGAAAAATCCTTTGAACTTACAACTAGGTACAACAAGATTAAATAATCAGGTCAAATACAATTGCGGGCGCAAAATAGCTCCTTATTGCCCAATTCCATCAGTGGAACTCGTAACACGGGGGAAATGCAATCTTTCTTAACGCTAAAAACCTCTAAATCGCTGCTTTTAACACAAATAGCTGGGGAGGCATTACACGGCGCCGGATGATGTTTTAAGAAGAAAATGGCACTTAATTAAGCTAAAGATTTGTCTGTATTAAAAAAAATGTGTCTGAGACTGAGTAGCTACAGCATTTTTTTTTCTGGTACTGCTTTGTCAGCGAATTAGCAGGCGGTAAGGGTTGATTCTACTTAAGTATACGGCTAACAATTTTATGTTCTTAATTTTCCAAAGTTCTCGTTTAAACCAATTTTTTGGGGATCTGTGTGAAATAAACTCAAATCGTTACGTTATGCCCAAACGAAAGAAGTTCCGTACAGCATAATTTACGGCACAACGGAAAGGTTCTCATGTGAGTCACACATTCTACGCTGGTGTTTAACTGAGCACGTCCTTAACCACTGTACAGCTAAGTTAAGAAGTCATTTATCTGTGGAAACGGTTGTAAATACCGCCGGACATCAGTATTCGTCCGGTGCGCCGCCGGAACGTTAATCAGTCCTCAATGCAAGACACTTTAATGAGATTTCTTTTGGGAATCAACTGTTCACTGTTCCGTATTTCTGCTTGGAGGCTTTATTGCTAGAAGTTTTTATACGAGAGAATTTGAAAACGCCCGTGACTGTTGCTATAATTGAATCTTTTGGCAACGGTAGCGGAACTTTGTTATTTTGTTCCCTATCAATGCTTTGTGTAAATTCCAGTTCTGAGAATGTAAATAGTGTTTACTTTTATTTCTTTTGTACGTATTCGAACATTGGGTAGGTAGTTTGTAGGAGTTAAAGTAGCTACTGTATAATAAAACGTCGATATAAAAACTGCTGTACTTCATTCCGGTAATCCGTATATCGTGTCAATAGTCCAACGCTCCCGCATCACCCGAGCACATATTTATTTTGTGAATCGAATACTGATTTAAGCCCTAATTTAATTAAACTCATATTCAACAAATTATGGATAATTTATTAGCGGCACGGGATTATCTGTCTGCTTAATTGCATTATTGTTGAAATTGAAATATTGGAGCGGGGAAGTGCAGCAATTAAATTAAATTATGTGTAAAACAAGCTTCGTGGTAATATATTTGATTTGATTCCACTAAGTTATACATCTAATGCGTTATTTAAATGTTATCCGGCAAGTTGGTGGGAACACTGGAGCGTAGCCGCGTAGCGCTACGAAGCTACGAGCTTTCGTAGCGAGCGCTACGAACGACGAGCTGAGGAGAAGATTTCAACGCTATCATCTACGAAGCCGGGTCGAGAAAATATTTTCACTAAATATATACGTAGTTCATATTAATTATGGTTATTTATAACTTTGCTTAGTTTTATGCAGTTTAGTTTTTAACTAAACACATAAATTTTGTGCAGCGATAGTAAAAAAGTTGAACGGAGTAGTTAAAAATGAATGATAACATTCTGTTAATATTTTCTTCCACGTCTAAATGTCCGACTATTTATGTTAAGAATAGAAGCAGAAGGATATGTTTTACGGACAAACCTTTTCCGCTCTGTGGTGTTGGCCAAACCAAATTAAAATAAACAGTTGTTCCTATTTGCCGTTTACTAAACAACGTTTTAAAAGGGCAACTTTGATGTGTGGGCGAGTACCTAAGTAAACTTAGACTACCATTTTACGGTCCAAAAAATA
The DNA here is from genome assembly GCA_948252205.1 of Orthosia incerta. Lineage (NCBI taxonomy): Eukaryota > Metazoa > Arthropoda > Insecta > Lepidoptera > Noctuidae > Orthosia > Orthosia incerta. The sequence continues at coordinate 24,320,871 of OX411748.1, forward strand.
TAATGAGCACGAGCAACAAATTCGATAAGGCCTGAGCCTTGCTTACCGAAACGTTAGAGATTTTTTGTTCCAAAATTATGAAACAATTTCACCCTTGGAAATAAGGTACCAAACTTAATTTAGGAAATGATTCTGTTATTTATTTTCTTTTGGGATATACGCTTTTTTAGATTTCTCATTTTTTGTTGAGATAGTTGAATAAGCTCGTAATTTAGAGAACATACACCTCATTAGGCCCTTGGCATTGAGATTTTAATGTCGAGTTTATGTATTTAGTAACTTAAGGTTACACTAGTCGAAAATTCTTCCATACAAACGTAGTCTATGGATTATTCCACTGTTTGACGATGTATGTTCAAAATAAGAAGTGATATCAATTTGTCTCATAATTATCTAGCCCTGTTTGGAAGCAAAAAAAGAAAATATTTGAAAGTTATGAGCGTCGAAAGTTCCACATTTCGACACTAATTTTAACGCATTTTTGGGCGCGAATAAATACCATAAGAAGACGGAAAATTGCAAAACGGCCTCCATACAGGGATAGATTAGTATTTCAACAAGGCAAATAATTTTATTTTGAACAGATAGATTTAGACGTTTTTTCATGATATCTAGACTGCCAAAGGTCTGTTTATAAAATTTCGCGCGCTCGGTTTCGTCCTAAATCATTATCCATTTCGCTACAAATTTGCAAAAGTGTGTATTCGAACGCGAACTAGCTTCCTACTGCTCATCACAGCATCTATCTCTTCCGCACGTGTTGTCGGTTGATATAAAATGCATTTTAACCCCGCGCACAAAATAGTTCGTGCCGTCGACTAGTGTACCCTTAAAACCTTTTATAATTCTACTTGTAAAATACTATATTAAACTTTATAAGTACCTTATCCTAAAAACCTGCTTAGATAACATACACCTCATTAGGCCCTTGGCACTGAGATTTTAATGTCGCGTTTATATTTTTAGTAACTTCAAACCTTTTATCATCCCACCTGGAAAATACTATATTAAATGTTATAAGTACCTTTACGTAAAACCTGCTGTAACTATCACACTATCATACTAATATCATAAAGGCGAAAGTCTGTGAGTGTGTTTGTATGTTTGTTACTTCTTCACGCTCAAACGGCTGGACGGGTCTGGATGAAAGGAGATTGCCCATACACAGGCTCCTTATGAGGTATCGTGTCTGCGATTTCAATATTATCCAAAAATAGGATTTATATTTTGTGTTTTTTTCCATCCGTGTCCTTTACTTTTTATGTACAGACAACAACAGATCAGGTTTCATCACTTGGACATTTGTATGAACCTTTTTGCTTTGTATGAACCCTTCATTTCAAGAACAGAAACATCGTTATTTCACGTGAACCCCGCAAAATGAATAAAAAATGTTTTCTAATTATGAATATAACGTGTTTTTTCTACAATATACAACCAAATTCATCTAGATACAACCATTTTTCCAAAGGGGCCCAAGTTCCCTTACAAAATGGGCATTCCCCTTTGGCACGCAAATAGATTATAGTCTGGAATAGCATATTAGATACTTTTTTTTGTCGGGAATATGTTCCTTGGGACAATTTTCGACATTCACGCGGGCGAAGCCGCTGGCAGAAGCTAATATTATAATAAATCTGTTCGCTACACAAACCGGCGCCGCTCTAAGTTTGATTAACAAAATTTTTCATCAAGCAAATGGCGTCATGTGGAAACTTGGAATACTAATATTGTACACCCATCTTAACCTCCCTACATTCTGGTTAAATATGTCTACTAGCTATAAAATTGTACTGTGTTTGGAAGGTTTTAGCTTAATGTTGTACTTACTAGCTTCAAATCCCAAGGGAACATATTCCCAGGATAAAAAGCATCCTACGTGCTATGCCAGACTAGAATAGAATAGAATTCGACATTTATATAAAACACAACAACAACAATCACAACGTAACAGAGAAGAAAGTAAACAAAAGTACAAACAAGGTTTAAGAAATTATTGCGCCGCGCGTGCCCACACCGAAAGGGTTACCAACTCAGCATTTGCTGGACGTCAGACACCCAGCGCTGATTTTGATTATAATCTATCTCTGTGCCAAATTTCATCCAGTTCTGTCCAGCCGTTTGAGCGTGAAGAAGCAACAAACATACAAACACACACACAACCACTCACAAAATTTCGCCTTTATAATATTAGTGAGATAAATGTACGGCGTTTTTCTAAGTTTTTATGGCGTTATTCATTATTCCAAGGTTCTGTAAGACTCGGGCGTCAATCAAAGATGCGGTGTTTTTTTTTCTCGTTATTATGTGTTGTTTTATGCTTATGTGGAATACAGTCAAGGAATAAAGAATGAAAGTCTTTTTGCGGATTAAACTTTTTCCTATTTCTTCTTTGTTTAAAAAAAACCCTAGTCTAGGAATTAGGCCTGTATCGTGGGTGCGTTTACAAACATTTAAACAAACTGCCAAATCCGGAACAACTATCTGTAGGCCATACAAATATTTGTTCTGAGTGGGAATCGAACCCGCGATATGCAGTGCAGCAGCCAATCGCTGAGCCACTGCGCAAACCGTGCTGTAAAACAAATTTATTTGCTCTGCGTCTTGAAACCAGTAATAATTATAATCAACCTTACCCCTTTGGTTTGACTAAGTACAAAAACTATCTATGTTAATAACTCCAAACAATTGAATCGGTAACGTACCCGTACGCTGAAAATGGATTATTAATTCGTCGAACACCCGGTACGCGTGTTGTGCCCCTGCCCCTGCCCCTGCAAGAGTGACATAGTCTGTAGACTATGTCACTCTTGCTGGAGTGTCCCAGCTGTCACTTGCACCCTAAGTGACATACGCAGCACTTCTGAAGTTGAAATAAACGTGGCTACCTACTGGGCCCAAACAATTTAATTAATTGTACCGTCAAATCGAAAAGAAGAACTCCAAAAAATAATCCCAAATTAACTCTGCACATTACCTCGTGTATGATGACGTCACAGGATTATCACAAAAGTCGCCATGTTTTTTCGATTTCACAATGCCGTCTTTCGCGCGACTCGTGCGAACTGCTTCCGCATGGATGCGTCCACCTCTGTGCGACTAAAAACTGTGTTTACACTTTATGTAGGACTCTACGTACGAAGTGTGATGTATTGATATGGTGGACTAATTTGATAGTTGCTGTGTTGTTTAAAGCTTTGGAGCTGGACGAGTTTTTTTTAATTTTCTACAATACAGCTATCAATACAGTAACCCGAATTCGATAGTGTCAAAAAAATACAATTACAAATAATAATTCAGTCCATTTAATATAATTCAACACAATACAAGTCAATACAATTCAATTCGACATAATGTGACGTGTTTTGTGTTGAAAGTCACGGTAGATGCTCAAAGTGTTACTATCTACTGTTTCTTTAGCAATTTTTGCTGAATGGGACATAAATATTTCAATATTTAAGTGAGACTTTTTCTCGGTACCCACTTACGAAGATAAAACTATCGAACCGCTTCTATTGGAAATTCAGCCACAGAATTTTACAGGAATATAATATAATTTAATATTATATTCCTGTTAACTTTATGACTGTTAGGCAAGATTTTAGGAAACTGAAGGTTTTCCCCTACCCATGAAATCTCTTATATAGCAATTTTAATATTCAAAAAGTTAGATAGCTACCTTATCGACTTGTAATGTTTCCTCTTAGTTACTGAAAGCCATAATTAAATACTTTATATGTAAAAGGAAAATATATTTAATTGAAGTCTTTTTCTCATTTGAACAAACATTCCAATTACAGTAATAAGGACTCGCTTTTGAATAATACAACATAAATAATATACATCGAGCGAATACGTAACGAACTGAATATATTTTGTTAACAAATTCTAACAGTTATAATATCTGTCCATAAATGTTTGCGCAACAAATAACGAATGTTTTAGTCAAAACAATATCGTTATTAAAGTGCGTACTGCCTTCCTACTGCTAGAGTGCCACTATCTGACAAAATCATATTTGGGTTTAAAGAGGAAAAAAAAAACGCGAAATAATAAAAACCGATGCTGTTTATCAACTATAAATGATATGCGAGAGTTTCCAGTCACAAAAATATACTCAATTTCGCACTTTCGAAAAGGCACATTGTTAGTTTAAATCAATGACTTAAATCTTATCACATACAGTTTGTAAACCTAGCAATTTTGGGCGTTTTTATTTTTAACACCATAACTGCCAGGTCCGACAAACAATACATTTTCTATTGTGTCTCATTGTCTGGCAGTTAAGGTGTACCGAAAACTATTTTTTTTTTTAAATACTGCTGAGACAGATTGATAGTTTTTTTTTCGGATTGCGATGAAAAATCTAAAATCGGGTAGTTGCCAGTTAGCGGCATTTTAACTACAGGATGGCAGCGTAGTGTATGTGACATTGTTATAATGGAGTGAAATATATATGCGACAAAATACAGGCTGTTCGCAAACACAATAGATTTGTTCGTGGAATGTCCACGCTAGTTTATTGGTACCTAGTAGGCACAGATTTAATCAAAGTATCTAATAAATGAATGAGACATTTCTATTTTCCTTTACAATGCAATGTATACTTACGAAAAAAGGAAAATGGTTTGTTTGTAGATATGGTTGTATAGCAAATACTGATCCGATAAGATCTGTCACAGGCTTACCTCAGAAAATTTCACGGGTCTTGTGAGACACGGGAACAAATCCGCGGGATTACGCTAGTATCTAATAAAAAACTAAAACAAGTGAAATTCCAGGCATTTTTCCGAATGATTTCCACTCTGCTCATCCGAAAATTCAATCAAACTACAGTTCAAGCGCGTTTAATGATTGGACACTGGCTCGCCCTATCACACTGAATGTTGGCTCCAAAAATGTCCGTTCGAATAGCCTTCCTAATCAACGTTTATTTAATTTAACAAAATCAACGGTCAAAGAGGATTGGTAGAGGTAGGATTGATTATCGCACTTGTTGTTAATTTGGTAAACCCAAGTTCCCACTGCTGGGACACAGGCATCCTCTCTGTGAGGCCTTAATCCACCACGCGGGCCCAGTGCGGATTGGTGGATGTCACATGTCTTCGAAGTTTTGGTTGTAGGACATGCTGGTTTCCTCACGATGTTTTCCTTCACCGTTTTAAGAGCAGTGGTGATGAAATCATTTAAACAAAGTAAAGCGCCTGTCTGGGTTCAAACTCACGACACGTAAGTCGGGGCCGTTGCCAGTGGGGCACCACTGCTCTCTTATTATTCACAGAATTATAATTAAAAGAAAGTGATAGATTGCCCATAAATGTAGCGAAAATGCAAAACGCAAGCAAAATTCTCTCTTTTGTTTTAACCCTGAGTAAAGAAATTATGTGCAAATAAGAGGTTAATAAACTCAAAAATAGATGAGTAAACATGGCCATCTAAAAGGGTAGCTTCTAAATTAAGGTGACCCCGGCAAAGGCGTCATTCGTCCCCGCACCCCGCCTGCCTGTCCCAGCGAAGTGCCACAGTAATGAGACAGCATAAATATATAAAGTGGCAACACATGTTGTACTTGGTAGTCACTTATTATATTTAACCCTTAAATGTTTGTGCGTTCTCTTGAGGTGTATACAAGGCATATTTATTTATTAAAGTCTATTGTGTCTACCTTCTAGGAATTTAGGGAGTACCGAAACTATTGTCTTTGGTACAGACTAGCCGACGGCAGAATGCCTTCTATTCAGTTTCTCCCGCGTGAAAAGTGTTTTATCAATCCAAGGATGAAAAGTATCCTTATCCGGCTTTTTGCAGTTAGGAACACAGGAGCTGTGTGCCAAATATCATCAAAATCCTTTCAGCTATTCAGACCTGAACACATAACAGTCAGAATTTCGCATTTATAATATTCGAATGGAATATTGTGACTTTCTGACCCCTTTCATTTTACTGTCTTTGAAGAACAGAGTCAGCTAGGTGCTAAGCATTATTAAACTCTTCTCCTTTTGTCTATTTAAAACAATAGCTATCCGTTTCCTATATACCGGTTTTAGCTATGAGTCTATGAGAGTTTACGAGAAAAGTTTTATTTATAACAGTCTCATCCCTTTCACAGAATACATAATGAAATAATTTAAACAATAGGCAGTTTATTTCATTGAACTCAAATCATTTCTGATCATTCATGATTATTCATGGATAATCATTTCTTGTTATTAATTCCTTAACAGTTTTTTGTAAAATATTAGTCGGAAATACCGAGAAATCAACAGGGGTTTTTTCTCATTTCTGAACAATATTAATCGGCCAGTCACCATAATGTATTTTGGAGATTTTTCCTGTTAACTTCACTTCACTTCATCAGCCTATTAATTTTCCCACTGCTGGGATACAGGCCTCCTCTCTGTGAGAGGGGATGGGCCATAATCCACCACGCGGGCCCAGTGCGGGTTGGTGGATGTCACATGTCTTCGAATTTTTGTTTCTAGGACATCCGGTTTCCTTACGATGTTTTCCTTCGCCGTTTTTGAGAGCAGTGGTGATGAAATAATTTACACAAAGTGAAGCGCCTGCCTGGGTTCGAACCCACGATCTACAACTTGTAAGTCGCGGCCGATGCCATTGGGCCGCCACTGCTCTACCTGTTTGTTACCTCTCCTGTTAACTATTATGGTATAAAAAGTTAAATGTTTTGTTGATACAAAAAGCAAGTTACAACGCTGCAAATTGGTCTTCATAAATCCTATAGTACTAAACGTATAGTTAAACACAGTAACCACTAAAGAATCTACAAGTACCATTACTCAATTTTCTATTTCGTAGAATCAACTCAAACTTTAAAGCCCCGGCGACAAGTCCACTGGTAATCTAGTATCCACTTCCACAGTGGTCGAATTCGAAACGAAATCAAAGCACTATCAAGAAGCCCTCTTTACTGCAAATTGGGTTAGAGAACAAGAGGAAGCCACTACATGGTACTCCGGCCACTCCGGGCCCTCCGCCTAGCTCTCCACTCTAACTGCCGCGACGATATATAGGCGGTCTGTGAGACAACATTAATTTATGTGAGGGCTCTTTAAGACGAAAATCGGTTGTAGATTCACTGGTATTGTGCAGATTCATGCATGTTTTTCATGGAAAATACTTATGTACAGTGAAGTGCAAAAATATGATACCGCGTTGTGTATTTCAACAGAAATTTTCTCCTTAAGTTTTTGGTAGAGCTTAAAAAATAATTTATTTATAAGTACGATTTATTTAAAGGAAATCATCTCACACATAGAATATTGAATTGTATTACATTTCAACAATTGTGTCTAACAAACATGTTGCATTTTGACAAATTTCTACGACAATAGTATGTATTTTGCTTTTGCCTTTTGAAAATGCTTTATGTCCTTGACTGTACAGTGAAACAAACACACTAAATATCATATTACTATTAAAAAAACCGTGAAAGTTTGTGAGGACGAATGTATGGATGGATGTTTGTTACTCTTTCACGCAAAAACTACTGAACGGATGTTGATTAAATTTTACAGAAATATAGCTTATACATCAGAGTAACACATAGACTATAATTTATAAAGATATTGCCAGAAGTACTAATACAACGCGAGCGTAGTCGCGGGCAGCAGCTAGTAATTCATAAACGCGTAATGAAACATTTGAAACCGTTTGATTCGTACACAGCAGTTAAATGGCCATCGAACGTTGGTTAATAAATATGCTGTGTGCGAATGTTTTATACATGTGATGTGGGGCATTTTGCTAGTAATGCTCTTTTGATTGGGGCCGCATTGCGCACAATTTCGAATCGGTTTTAGGTGTGCACTAAATAAATTATTTATCAATCAGCTATCTGCTTAATTTTATGTTTTATGCAACAGCCTGGGTTCGGTGGAGAATTTTTTGTTAAAGCCGGTTTTATCAGCATAATTTGTACCAATTCGCATAATTTTAATCGGCAATGAGCATTGAAGATAAAGTCTAAATGGTTTGTTAATTCATGGAAACGATACTTCCTCATAACGGATGCAAATGTCGTGCCCATCAGCCACAGGCCCCCTCTGTTCAGTTGTTCAGTGTTGGTTTCTTTTTTGCTTGTCGGGACACAAACACCTCCGCGAGGGATCGTTCGCCTAGTGTTGCCACTTAAACACTTTGCCGCTGAATGGGATTGCTCTGCGGACGAGCCAGCTGCGCTCTTATACTCACTTTAATCTTAATGGCTATTTACACCGATCGTGTGCCAGTTATATAATTACTAATACTCTGACAACGCAAATAGGGAGGTGGTATAACAGAGTTATAGTACGCTGTAAACCGTCTGACTCGAGTTGGTTAGTTAATGTTTAGTCAGCCTTATGACTAACGCTGATGCCACGGCGGCGGTGCGACGTTTTGTTTAGAAGATAAGGGATGAGGGTTTGATTCCCCTCCCCTTAACAGCGAAAATCTATTAGGCCTTGTGCCAAGTTTTATCTAAGTAGTCCGTATAATTCGCGATCTATAATGGCATCTACATTAAATGAACAGCCCTCTAAATTATAACTTTTAAGCCTCTATTTATTTTCCTAATTCCATTGTAAAGGGCTACCAATTTAAATTCAAAAGATTAGCAAAGGTCAAAGTGCAATTTAAGTTTGTAACTTTCACTGTAATTTCATCTGCCTAGCCTTTTCCCAACTATATTGGGGTCGGCTTCCTGTCTTACCGGATTCAGCTAAGTACCAGTGTTTTACATGGAGCGACTGCCTATCTGACCTCCACAACCCATTAAAAAGGTAACACGGTACCCCTTGGCAAGACTGGTGTCAGATCTCAAGCTTCTGACTACCCGTAACGACTGTCAAAGATCTTCAGATGACAGCCGGGACCAACGGCTTAACGTGCTTTCCGAGGTACGGAGGAAACTCGGTATGTTGAAATGGTCACCCATCCACGGACCGACCTCATCAAGCGTTGCTTAACCTTGATGATCGACCCGAGCGGCTGTTATTATTTAGCCACGAGGTCAATCCAATTGATTGGCTTCTGCTTAACCAGGCAATCCTGTGGAGACTAAATAATAGCCTCCAGCCAGGCATAAAAAGCTAAACCTAAGCGACCACTAGGCAGCTTTATATGTCCACAAAATCCCTTTTATTGCTACATCTAAATAATCGTTTTTTTTGTTACAGGTAATTACAAATTATGACTTGAAAACCAACTATTTACGAGTACATGTAGATCAACCAGTCCTGACCGTATTTTCAAAAGAAACAAAAAGGTGAGAAATTATGTTTTTGTTGTGCAACGTTCATTGTTCTTTTGCGGTTTACCTAATGTTTTAATCAGAATGTTGCCATAATGAAAATTACAAGTTAAGACAAACACAACCGCAACGTGAAAATGGCAGATCATTATTAAAGTTGTAATGAAATGCTTTAGGTACCTACCTGTAAACTGTGAACACGTATCACAGTAGTATATTCCGAGTAAATTAGTAAAGGACGCGAGCATTGGAGAATTACAAGTTCCAAGTTTAGCTCTAAAATGTTGTTTTACGAGCAAATAAGTTTTGTTTGTAACAACATTGTGATCACCCTCTGTTGTCCAACGCAACAAAACGTCCGTAAACAAATTACCGGCAGCATGCGCGCTCATAATCGCTCGCCAGCTTTTTGTACCTTTTTGACTTTCCTATACAAACCTAATTATTCATGGCTGTATAGAAATCGAAACCCAATTTGCGTAAATTCCCGATGCCATGAGCCCGCGCCTACTTTCTCTCTTCATGCTACAGTGGGCTCGCTATGTCCACGAGTCAATGACTTGGACATTTGTTTTTGTAATTACGTTCGCACAACTAGCGCAAATCGTAAATTACCGCATTCACTAGTCGGCTTTGACACTGTAAATTATTCTGACCGAGATTATTTGGGCACACGAATATATTATCCCCCAAAGCAACGGAAATTTGCAACTGCATAACAGATGGTCCAAAGAACCGTGCCCTGATTTACTGACTCCAGTGACACTCACTAATTAATACTATTCTGTTTGTAGTTTGTATTGTTGCTGTTGCTAGATAAATTATTGTGCTCGCATGCTAGTGTCAGCACATAGAGGTAAGTACATAAAACAGAATATGCCATTCACACTTCACCATTTTTGCAGAAGTGTTACTGTGAGGGACAATTTTAAAGCAATTAAGCTTGAACCCGTTGTGAGTTTCTCCGAATGCAAAGTGTTTACTAAACATTCGGCCACAAAACAACTTTGCACTAACGTTCAACCCATTAACCTGGCCTTAACTATTTATCACACAGGTGACCTCTTTTCCAAGTCGTCCCAAAGATAATTTAGGCAACGTTCCTCGGCACCTTTAGGGTCAAAGTGTTACGAAATTGACTCGGCGAGAGCCCTCCGGGAAAAAGCCCCATTTCGAGGTCACCGAACATTTTTGCCACGTATCCTCGTGAATATTATAAAGGGCAGCCGCATTTCACACGTCCCGGTGACGCTAAAAACGTTCAGGTCCATCCACAGTAAGCTTTATTGGTGACGCGGTTATCTCCCATGACATTGCTACCTGCCCTCGGGAATACGTCGCATTATTTTTGTAAAGTTAATGAAACTAGCGAACTATGCAACCAAGAAGATAGCAATCTGACTTTTTATCTGTGTAAGTACTATCCAACTTAATGGTTTTGTTTCCACATTGGATTCTGAGCAAACGAACGAATTTTCCAACGTAAGCTGTAAAAGCTAGCAGTAGCTATTACAGCAAAGTAGCTATTAATAAGTAAAAGATTTTATGTCAAAAATTTACATTGTTTTGTCTAAAAAGTGAAAAACCCTAAGTTTAAGTCCAAAGATAACAGAAAAGTCTGAAACCTGGCAAAAAATATTTTGAAGGACATGAATATTTGGAGAATTTTATCGAACAAAGGGAACTTCCTATCTTCATTCCTTAAATTCCTCCAGGAATATTTAGTGAGCAATACCCAGTGACCAGTGAGCACGTCTAGCACCCACGGTAGTTTCCGTTAATTGGATTGCGTGTCAAACACAAAATTGAAAAGTTAAATAAATCAAGAAACTGAAGAAACCCATTGTGTCTGGATATGCGTGTACCCTCCTAATGTACGGCACCTGTTTCCAAGCAGTAAATTTATTCCCATCAAAGGCTCTGCAGTAATCAAGTTATTGGGAAATATTTATTGACTTCCTCAGCGCTCCCTTTACGTAGCCCCATATATCTTGTATAGGAAACATGTTTTTGGTCCGCTAGTAATTTGTTGGCGCTCTGCGCTATTTTTGTAGCGGATTTTATTGTTGTTTAGGATCCAAACGCGGCAATACTTCATCCCTGTCTCCCAGCTCGACATGGGCACAAATGGAAAGGGTCACCGTTATGGGGTTCTGTTTGGGCTGGCGCTGTATTTTCGCAGACAGCGAGGGGCAGACATTTTATTAGCCCAGTGATCTGGCTTTATGAGTCATGTTTACTGTAATAAACTCGTTCGTTCGCTTCGAAATGAGCTTCAATATTGAAACTTATGCGCTGCCAATATCCGAGCGGCGAGGTTGACATAAAGGCCTTTATGGAACCTATTTAAATTTTATATTTAATTTATACTACAATCAACACCGGCTTGATTAAGAGTTTGATGGTAGTATTATGTCGATTGCTTCGCAGTAATAGCTTTTTATGTACATATATGTGTGTCTACAGTCATTTATTATGTGTGCGTGTAGCATAGACATTCAAATAAGGAATATAAGGCCGACAATAAAAAGCATTCTGTTTGCAATATTATCTCGGTTTATATTCGTTCACGTCAGCGATAGATGAGGCTGTCAGCGAAGACATTTTGTATTATGGTTATTAGCCATTGCTTCGCAGGAATTCCTTCAGTCCCGGGAGTAATAAGACCGGTTCGCTTCAAACACATTACTTCGATATAAAGCAATTTGGTGGATGTTCCCCCGTCAGTCACACGTCTTAGAAAGTGTCCCCGCATGCCTAGTTAGGAGCGCGGCTCACCGCAGTTATCTGCGTAGGGTCGTCGTCCTGGCGGACAGCGGCAAACTTGCCACAATTAATCAGCAGCGCCTGGGAATAAGCAACGAGCGAAACGCGATTAACTCCACCGACAATTTGTTAGCCTTGTAATATAAATTTTTATCATATTTTATGCCTCTTTTTATTTGTACCGCTAAAAAGTTGAGTTATCTGCCACGTTTTACGACCTTTATAAAAACTTTTGGCTGCTGCCTGGCATGTTGGGCACTTCATAAAAACTTTTTCTAACATTTAATTTAGTAATATGTCTTCATCAGCTGTTAAGACTGATGATAAATTTTCAGTTTTTGTTCAACAAGTTGGGCGCCACAAAAACATCCTTTCTTACTACCGAAACGCCGATCTGTCTCCATGCCCAAGACGGTAATTTTACATCAAAGTATAATCGTGGTCCATCATGTGGGTAATTGTAGTGTAAGCTTGACTAATGCTCGGGCATGCACCTTTTCGATCGCTAATGCTAGGTTGCGGATAGTCCGCAGACCGCGCGCTCTCGTCCCGCGGCCGAAGTCCCGTCAGTCAGGTGCCGCATGACTGATGGGGCCGCATCGACGTGTTCAAGGGCTCTGACCAATCCCGCCGCAGAGCGCTCCCGCTAATGCGGCAAAGGATTAATCAACAATTAATTTGCTTCATTTGCCCACAGCGTTGTGCCTGTTAACATAGGCATTCACTAATTACTATGTAATATTCTCTAATTGTATGCGCATATGTATCTCGTGTCGAGAGCCTACAACAGTTGCTCCGTAAGTTCTGCTATTATCATGAGTAGGTTTTGTGCTTTACGTTCGCGGTGCTATCCCCAGGCGTGTGAGTGGAACTCGCATTTTATCGTTGCGGATTCATAATTGCACCATAGGGCCGCCTTATTTTACAGAAAGCAAGGCTACACTGTTACGTGAGCTACAATCTCGGTTGTATTCGTTATTCAAATTAACCCGCAGCTTCACTGTGTTGATGTTTTAATGAAACTTGTAAAGCAAAGTAATGTAAATTAAATCTTGCTTGAAAATTGTGTTACTACTCTACATGTTGCTGCGCTGGTCGTCTGCTCTCAAATTATTCAAATGAGCTGCGTCAAAGGTCACAGCGCTAAGTCTACGGGAACAACACCCTCGAGGGCTTATTGTCCCTAGCACATAATGATTCCTCTTGTGACCTCTTTTATAAGTGACCTGTTTAGATCTTGCCAGTAAAAGTTTGTGACGTATGGCCAAAACATGACCTCTTAACACCCAAACTGGATAAGCGAAACCGTACAGAAATAGAACAGAGACTAAGATATCGTGGCCTTATTGGAAGCCTTTCAACATTTGGTTCGGTTAAGTCTCCTTATTGACTCAAAGTATTAAGGCGTAAACAAATAAAATGTCTCGAACGAAGATGCTAAAACAAAAACAAAAAAAATCGATGGAGAGGCTCGTTTGTATCAATTCATTTGCATTTATTTGGTAGCAAGACAGCGGAGTGTGAACCTTTAGTGGCGCAGTTGTCCGCAGGCCGGTCGTAGTGTGTCGTGGAGCCGTCGTTGCGACACTGCCGCCAAGACTGCGCCCGGTCGACGAGATGCGAAAATTATGCAGTTACTGGACGACGTCCATAAACGTCTGCCTCCACCACATCCACACGGACACTTCATGGCTACCTATATTTTTATGAACATCATTACCAAAGGACGATAGAATGACACTGGTGGAATAATAGAAGTTGAATGAAAGATCGTGTCTCAAACGGTTACGGGTGGTTTTTCAATGTTATCATCGAAAATTTTCCAGCTAACGCAGCAAACAAAAAAAAGGGACGGTTGTAAATATTGATTGTTAACGACTACAAAGAGAAAATTGTATGGAATCACGTTTTGTTTGCAAAAAGATCTGTAGGTGTAGCAAGACACTGTGGATGTTTGTGTTGTGTAACACGCTGCGATAACTTTCATCTGGGAAGCCCTTGTTACGTATGCTGTCGACGAACAGAAAGAAATTGTGCTTGCCCTTTTAGAGCTCATTGATAGGATATCAGTACTAGAAATACTCGTATCGTCTTTGGCTCTATCCACATTATTTAGATGTATCGATGCCCATATCGGATCTAAGTGAATGTTGTAACGTTCTTTGCTGCGATAAAATTATCCTAAAAGGCACTCAAGACTACCGGATGTAAAAAAAATCCGCAATGGGCAAAGAACATGTTGCACACGACACCGTAGATATATTTAAGGCCTGATCCCATGTTTATTGGATAGACTTCATAAATCTTGCAGACTAAGCAACACGATAAGACATCATCAATAGTGATGCCTATAAACCTAAGCGTTCTTAAAAGATGTTTATCTAAACAACCTTTTGGATTTGTTTATTTAAAAACCCAATTTACTTTACGTATTGGTTTCAAATCGTTTTAGTTTAGAAGAAGCTTGCTGTATTACTTTTTAAGATATATTTTGAGCATCAATATTATCTCAAAGAAAGTTATTTTCTGCTTAAAAGTAAGAAAGGCTAAAAAAAGACTTAATAATGTCAACCCGATAACTATTTGGACGGGTTGAATAAAGTATCTTTAGACTCAAGCTTATTACTAAGATTAGGAGGGTTTTTACTTGATTTATTTCGTATCTTATCTGTCTCCTCAAAAGGACCCGTGCGTAAATTGTCTTATGTTTGTTTCCAACGAATGGGAGTTTATTTAAATAAGAGAAACGAGTAGAATTACGCCCGGTTGATCTCGCTCGTCTAAATAGGCACTTAGAGTTGGCAGAAGCCGAACGGTCCCTAAATATATCGCGTTGGGTTAGTCCATTTACCTCGGGAGATCTTAAAAAGTTGTTCGGGATTTTACATAGTCAAAGTTTAAGAATTCTTTTTAAGCACGTGCGATATTCTTGGTTAATGTATCCGAAGGAAGGGAGGATCGTAACTTTGTGATGGAAGAGTTGGCGATATGTGAAGTTTAATGGAGTATTTAATGGATTTTTCTTGGCCCAGTGGGATAAACAGTATACTTACAAGTAACAAGTTTTGTATTTAATTTAAGGCGCCTCCCCGAGCAAAACGCCGCGCTAGTCGTTTTTGTGCAGTTTTTAAAAGCTATCTACTCTTTATTTAAAAAAAAATATCAATTAATAAAAATACATTAAATTTCTACATAATGTTGATTCTAAAATGGTAGTACACTTTTTTTTTAAAGAGGTATATATTTTACTAATCTCCTTCCAACAAAACCATAAAAATGTAAAATAATTATTGATAGCATGCATCTCCTCGTAAAGTGTTCATTAATTATTTTTTATACTAACACTAATGGATAGACAATTTAATAACGAACATTTTGTAAGTTTTATTTTTTTCAAAAGACCAATATTCGATTTTATAAAGATTTTATTCTAAAATCTGGGCGTATTCACTACCGTAATTCATGCGCCACCAGTGCCGCTAGGCCAATAGGAATGCTCATATCTCATGCTGATTTTTTGGTCAGGGTACGGCCTAAATTTATGAGTAATAACAGTGCATTCGCCTCGTACCTCACGTATGTTTTAAAAATCATGTTTAACAATATTTATTTTCCGTTTACACAGGGAAAACTATAAATAGAATCATCATTTTTGGCCGGAACAAAGAGCGCTGTGGATTGAAAATCAACACCAAACAAAAAACATGTGCCTCGGTAAAAAATTAAAAGTATTTCAATTCATATCGAACAAATAGAGAGGTGCACATTTTCAAATTTTTTTAATGAAGGAACCACTACATGCATACGAGGCTAAATCGATCCAGACCAATATTTTTAAATTTGTGAGTAAAGCAATACGATTTTTAGGAACATTTCATAGTTCTTACAGAAGGTACACTCAGATATTTTAGATCGTAATTCAAGGAAACAACACGGCCATTGTCTTGCTCAATATTAACACTAGAAACGGGATATTTACCATGTTTACTGTTTGTTACGAGTTTCCGATATTTCGGCGCTGTTGCAAGCACCATGATGACGGATAAACTGTCGTGATCATGGTGCTTGCAACAGCACCGAAATACATTGAGGTATTAATGTACTACGCACCGAAATATCGGAAACTTGTAACAAACAGTAAACATGGTAAATATCCCGTTTCTAATGTTAATGTTAGTGTTAGTGACCATGACAGTTTAAAAACTTATATTGCTCAATATTATTGTTAAAATGAATAGCTTTTCGCTGTTAATATCGTGTCTCAGTTGCTTCTGTCATGTGTTCGAAACTTGTATTTATGATCTAAAGTTGTAGACGGAGCGAACTATAACAAAACTCTTGCGCCATATGCCGCGGAACATTCTAGAAAGGCGTGTTACTTGTTAGTTACTTAATAAAAGTTACCGTCGAGTGTAACATCTCATTATACTTACAGCTTTAACATGGATACGGCAGTTTTATGTGCGAACTTTCTTTTTATTTAAGTACTTTTTTAGAGGTACAGGAACTCGTAACACAATACTGTTCGCGGTGTAAGGACGCTAATGCACAAGCGTGTTACATTTCTTTCAATATCGCTGTGAGCAATGGTTGCTGCCTTTTTGCGAAATTGCCTTTGATGTAAAAGGAACGAATGACTGGGTGCTGCAAAAATGTTGGGTATCATTATTTCGCTCGCGTCAAACCTTAATTGCTTCATGTTTTTTTAGAGACTGTAAAGTAACTTTATAGCAAGATAATAATGCAAGATTATTCTGTCGGAATTTTATTAAGTATATTTTATAAAATAAATTGTAGTTCTAAAAACTAAAAAAAACACGCTTTAATGGTAAATTGAACTAAAAAGTCGCTTATCCTGAAGATCTTGGTAAGGCTAATGGGACAAACAATTTAAACGCGCACGGTAGAATCAACTTTTATTACTTGTAAATTATAATTTTTGTTTGACTTTCAAAAGTACTTTGACTTTGACTGACAAAATTATTGCATTGTCACCGGTCCTTGATAGGTGTGCAAAGTTTCAAATCAATCCGACGTTTTGAAGTGGGTGAAAAACACGTTCAAAGATTCCGTTACATTGATACATAGATACATACCAAGCTAATAAAAGCGTGTTAAAAAGAAAGGAGGGAAGCTCAGGGATGATTAAATAATTCTTTCAATATCTTAATTAATTATGAATAATCGGTTTTCAGAATATATAATTTTATTGAAAAGGGGGTTTTCAATGATCTAATCTGAAAACCACCTTGTAGAGGTATATATACTATTCAGATGCCAAGCCAATTATACAGGCTTAAACCCATTTAAACATGGCTTAAATATGGAACATTTAAACAGAGAACTAAGTACACGAATCAAAAGCCTGTATCATAAAAGATCCGCAATAACTTCCAGACAAATGTGTACTAACTCTTGAATGTCGTCGTAAATGAATTCAGAGTAAATTTTATCTGACATACCTACGATACACTTAAGAGTTTAAGTTGATCTAACACAAGTTTCTAATGGCACATATTAGTACACGCTTTGTTAGTACATAATGGGCTCTGACTGTAGTTGTCATATAAAACGAACGGTAATTGGGTTCTTAGGCACCTTCCCTATTGCCGGCGAAGATGAGAATAGCTATAGACTTGTCGCTCAAGAAACGATGACGGATGTGATGATAATGTATATGTAAAACCCGTGTCAATAAAAGAGATACATACAGTTATATTGGCAACAAACAATTTACTTTACACATTATGTAACAATATAAAAAATATAAAAAGGTTTATTGCAGAAACTTGTACACTTTTACATTAAATCTTACAAAGGGCAAATATTAAGGGCCTAACTTTCTAAAACATACTCCTTAGTAACGGCTAGGTTTAAAAGGTTTGAAAAAAAAAAAACTTTACAAGTCTTTCATAACTAACATAGCATATGTAAATCAAATAATATTTTGCAAATCACACTGTTCAAAAGGAGGTTCAATATTGATATTTTGGCATCGAGCGGGCGCACGGCCAGTACTGCATTAACATTAGGGCGTATATATCGCCTTAATAGTTAATCATTGACAGTTCACACTGCGGGCGAGAATATCTCTCCATTAGTAACACCAAAGAAAAAACTCGCTCAGCAACCCACGCTTAACGGGAGAACACTCGCAGGGCAGCTCGTTCCTAGTAGCTCGCTTCTCGCTAATCGTCGACGGTGGGACAGGAGCCTTGGGCACTGACTCAACTCTGATGTTCTTTTATTTCAATGGAATTAGGTAGTAACGCTTCATCTGCATCAGTATGGCAGTACGTTTTTTTGAATTGGCTACCCTTTTGTTGTAGCTTTGGCAGTTGGAATAGTTATTTAAATAATGAATGGTAGTTTAGTAGTACATATTTACAAGTAACTTTTGTCCTATAAGTACGCTCAACATAACTTAAATTGTTAAGATATGTATGTTTCTTATGTTAGTGAATGCCATTGTAATTATTTTGAGAAATAAAGATTCTTAACCGTATATTTTTGTTTACGATGTTGGCACATTGAGTGCTAACTGAACATTTTACTGTATTACCGTAACACAGCGTATGAAGTGTCGCTTAACACAATGCCAGAAACACATAAAACCGTTTTACCTAATTATACATTTAAGTAAGTTGACTATTCTATTAGTAGCTCATCATGAACTAATGGTATACAGTGTTCCCACCAACACACCTATTAGTCATCGAGTTCTCAGCGGTTCAGAAAACATGTAGTTGAACAATAACCTTAGAGATATACCTTAATGTACACATATAAGTCGACATATATGCATCATAGTGTGGTTTTCTTTACATGAATTATTTTAGAAACAAATACCGCATACAGATATCTAACTTCCAATCAGAGATAAAAAAAAATGTGTTTAAAACTTGCTAATTCCATGCACATTTTCTTTTTATTCATATTGTACTTATGTGTTTCGTATCATTGATGTAAATAATTAAATTTCCTTACCGTGTTTGTTAACCAAATACACACATTGGTAGAAAATTACAGTGTAAATCAAAATACAGTGCGGTGCACAATTACATAGCAGGCATTCCAATTAAATTAATAACACGAACCTTTCTTGTTGTGACCAAGTATTCCTTTTTTAATCCGAAGCAACCGATCCGATTGAATTTAAAAGGGACTTAGCAATCGAGCCCTTCTCAGAATCTGCAATATCAAATGACTGGAGCAAGAGGAATTTAATCATACAAGAGTTGTAGACAACAGTGTAGACAAACCACATCAAAACACCCGTTTTGATGTGGTTTGTCTACACTGTTGCAAGTTTACAGGAATGTTTTTGATAGTTTTCAAGACTGCCGGGATGGATTACGGAATTTGAAGACGTCGCGTCTGTTGTTTGCGAAGCTTTTGTATAAAAAAAATAGCAGCAACGTAGAAAGAGAACTGTTCTTGTTTGTTTTATATCCAAATGCACTACTCAACAACAGTAAAAAGATTTTAAAAGACAAGACATATTGATAAACACACGCATATAATTTCTACAGAATAGAATTACCAAATTGTCAAAATATCTGCAGCTTTATTGCAGGTAATATTTTGTAAAAATAATATACCATCGAAACACATCGCATAAATGCTTTTCCGATATTTCCACGAAGTCTTTTCGTTAACATAAAAATACTCGCATGAATGGTTTTCTACTGCAGTTACTGGCATACATTAACGGTTTTATGGTCAAAATAACTACGAAAATATTGGTAAAGCTAACTTTATTACTGGAAAAGCAGGCTTTATTTTAATAGCTAGCTTCTGCTAGCGGCTTCGACCGCGTTCTAGTCGTAAATTATTCCAAGGGAATTTTCTTTCGGGATAAAAAGTCCTATTTCCTTATACAGTTCTAATCTATCTCTAGGCCAAAATTTTTCATAATTGTTTCAACGGTTTAGGCGTGTAAACTTAACAAATAGACATACAGACAATGTAACTCACATTTGCATTAATAATATTGATATGCATATAATCGCATTGATTCAGTTAAATTATTATTAACCTTTGTGCTTTTAAGCTATTTTAATTATTATTTGCTTTTGGGTGAGCTTTTATAGCGACAGCTGGATAGCAAAAGCTCTGTTTAGTAGATAGTAATATTTTTATGACGTGGGACAGTTATGACTTCATTTCAACCTTTTAATTTGCAATAGAGCCCACCCACCTGTCCGTATTTAAACTTGAAACACGACTTTATCTATGCTAATATTATAAAGAGGAAATATTGTTTTGTTTTATTATTTGAACCGAATAGTTAAACAATAAAATAAAACTTATAAACTTATATATAACTTATAAACACTGGTACTTAGCTGAATCCGGTAAGACTGGAAGCCGACCCCAATATAGTTGGGAAAAAGGCTAGGCAGATGATGTTTGAACCGAATAGGGTCCGAAACTATTAGACAGGTTTTAAAATTCTTTCACCTATGGAAAATTACATTATTACCTACTAACGTAGGCTACAATTTATTTAAAAAAAAGGAGATCCTTGTGAAAATTGCAATAATGTAACCCAAAGTAGCAACATTTTGCCTATACAATTCATTATTTGGCGTGCACTGAGAAAACTTTGATGATACATAAAAATGATGTACTACATGATGAAAGTACTCATTATTAACTACAAAAAGGCTGCGAGAGAATATATCTCACTATCATAGTTAAGTCACAATAGGAGCTTTTATGTTCTAAAATTTAATTAGATCGCCCGCCGGAAGAAACAAAAGTTTACATTAGTTTACATTCGTATTGTAGTATTAATTCTTATTCAAATAAATAGTTTAACTAATCGGTAGATAGGGTAGGGTATGTAGGATAGGGTAGGGTAGGTAGGTTGATCGGTAGGGCAGGCGAGTAGGTTGGTAGGTAGGTAGGTATGTAGGGTAGATAGGTAGGTGGTAGGTAGGTAGATAGCCAGTTGACGGGAGCCAAGTCGCGGGGGTCAGCTAGATTTGAGATAATTGTATAGCACACCGAGCGAGATTTCGAATGCTGTTGCGGACTTGGAACTCTTTCACAAATTACTTACATTTTTCAGATCTAATAAGCTACCGTTCTGCATATATATATATATATATATATATATATTTATTCTTTTAAAGAAGTCAATTTGGTAAAATGCCCAGTTCTCTTCGTATATTTTTGCAGGTTTATTTCAAAGACTCTCAATTTTGTTCGAGTCGACTGTTGATATAGTAAATTGATATTTAGTTAGGACTTCTAAGAAAGAGCTCTATCAAAAATACACTCAAGTTGTTTTTACTTCATAGTTATGTCGGATGGTCCATTAAAGTATTTTGTTTTTTTTTTTCAGTTTTATTAAGGTTACACTAGTCGAAAATTCTTCCATACAAACGTAGTCTAGGGATTATTCCACTGTTTGTCGATGTACGTTCAAAATAAAAAGTGATATCAATTTGTCTCATCATTATCTAGCCCTGTATGGAAGCGAAAAAGTAAAAAAAGAAAACATTTGAAAGTTATGAGCGTCGAAAGTTCCACATTTCAACACTAATTTTAACGCATTTTTGGGCGCATATAAATACCATAAGAAGACGGAAAATTGCAAAACGGCCTCCATACAGGGATAGATTATTAGTTCAACAGTGCATATAATTTTATTTTGAACAGATAGATTTAGTCGTTTTTTCATGATATCTAGACTGCCAAAGGTCTGTTTATAAAATTTAGCGCGCTCGGTTTCGTCCTAAATCATTATCCATTTCGCTACAAATTTGCATTAGTGTGTATTCGTACGCGAACTAGCTTCCTACTGCTCATCACAGCATCTATCTCTTCCGCACGTGTTGTCGGTTGATATAAAATGCATTTTAACCCCGCGCACAAAATAGTTCGTGCCGTCGACTAGTGGAACCTTAACCCTCTTACTAATAAACGCGGTATAAAGTTATACCAGGTATAACAAAGGAATAACCATACATTTTCATAGGTTTATACTTGGTATAACTTTATACCGCGTTTATTAGTAAGAGGGTAAGTGTATAGTCCAGCAACCTTGTCCTTGTGTTAATAAAAAAAAAAAAAATTGTTATAGCTACATATAATTAAATACTGTTCGTTGGCAAGCAAATCAATTGAGAATGGCTAGACCGATTAGGCGAACGGCTAGACCGATTAGGCGAACGGCTAGACCGATTTGGCGAACGGCTAGACCGATTTGACATATTTTTATTTAAAAGTGTTATAGTCGGAACAAATTGGAATAGGTACCCGGAAAATTGGAAAATTCGATAAGAACTGGTTTATTTATATGGGTTTTTTTTGCACAGACTCAGTGGACAAAGTCTGTCGGACCAGCTAGTTAATAATAAACTTGACAGACCACTGCCAAACCTAGAACTTTCTCATTTAATGACATCTGAGCGCTTGTCACTTGTCACTTACCGTTCAAACGAATTCCATGCGATTGACACTCACTTGAATACGTTTCCATGAAGTCAATGACCCTGTTTCGAGCTGTATAGAGCCTTAAAAGCTAACATGTATTCAATGTGAGATAATATTATCACTAATTAGTGGCAAACAAGCATTAAAGCATAATCACGTTGTTATAATAACTGAACATCATCAATAAATGATGGCAGACCGCAGTTGGCTGGCGTTTTGATGTGCAGCATAATGCATTGTTAGATTTAACAGTAAATATGATGAGGTTTTGTTCCTGCATATTTGCTTAGTAATTACACAGATAATATAATACTAGCATACAGATTACAGATGCCTCATCCTATACAAAGAAACCGTGGCGACGTAACTAGCCTTGTTCGTCTTATTATATTTTTATAAGTACATCGATCGCGTCTAGTTCCGTTCAACGGCTAGGTATATATGGTGTTAGCATTAGCAGCGACTTGCAAGTAAAAGTATTTTCTCAGTCCGACACAATTTTTTCTTTAAATACAGTGACGATTTGTTTCATAGTATTTTTTGCATGTTTTTACAGTTTCATTGTACCAAAATGAGTTACAATACAAATCAAAAAAAGAGTGGCATGCCTCAGTAATTTAAAACCGCGCCATCTATTGGAATCAATTTTAAATTATCCGTTCAAATGATCTTTGATATGTGAGTTAAAAGCCCATTATTCCATAATTTTGTGCTTAGGAGAGTCGATTAAACAAGAACATACAATTTTTATGATCAGTTCTAGAAAATGTTAATTTTACACACAACTCTATAATAAATCGATGCATATCGCACCATCTAGTGATATTTATTTTAACCGAATTTTCTTTGTTAGCGCTGGCACCCCGTGCTAATGATTTTTTTAGATAATAAAGGCTGTAGAACGAACTCTATTAGCCTTTGTGCAACTATGTTTGAGTCAGCTGCCAGTCTAACCGAATTCAGCTGAGTACCTGAATTTTACATGAAGAGACTGTCGACAACCCAGTAACTGGGTAACGCGATACCCCTTGGCCAGACTGGTGTCCGATCTCAGACTTCTAACTACCCGTAACGACTGTCAAAGATCTTCAAATGACAGCCGGGACCAACGGAGGAAACTTGCTATGTAAATATGGTCACCCATCCACGGATCGACCTCGGCAAGCGTTGCTTAACTTTAAAGATCGACCCGTGCGGTTGTTATTATTTATCCACGAGCGAACTTTATCAGTCTCTTAAAAATAACCTTAAAATATAAGCCAAGTCTCCGCGTTCAAACCCAGAATTACTTCTCAGGCGAAACGGCAATAAACTGCTTTATAGTCTCAAGCGCAGCTGTGCCGGTAGAAAATAATTATATAGCGGGCTTTCAACGTTATTTTCAGTGTAAGCATTGGATGTGAAAAGCCGGTGACGAGCCGTGGCCGGTAATGGAGGTGCCGGTCGCCGAGGGCCCTTGCCGACTGTATTGTGCAGTGGCCGCTGACAAGCCATTGTGGGTCGTTGCGGGCCATTGTGGCTCATGTGACCGTGTGCGCATCTGTTACCGCTCGACCGTTTTATTCGGCCAATGTACACGACATGACAGATATGCCAACTACAGAGATGTGATGTCCCACATTGGCATTTTAATGACAAAGGCGCTGATGTTGATGTAGATATTGATGGAAGCAAGAAAATAATGCAGGCGTTTTTGTATCATACCATCTTTTAAGTGCATAACAATAAGATCGTTCTACGGTATACAATATGAAGAAACTGTTGTAACAATGAGTGTGATTTGTTTGGCGGCAAAAACCGCGGCATGTGTTCCATTTTTAAATCTAGTTTATTTAAAAATGGAAAACTTAACTAAATATTGTTCTACGAATGCCCGTTGTATTGAAAGCTCTTGTTTTGCTTGTGTAGTTTATGTTTAAAACACAAATAGTATAAATTATTTTCATTAAATTAATTAAAAGTTATTCACAACAGTAGTTCGGAATTGTATTCTCTTTGAGTAATCATTAAACAGCTAAACGTAACGCGAACACAATATCACAATATTAATTACCTATTAATTAAACTGTGTGCAAACTACTGTTTGATATTAATTAATCGCACATCATAAATATACAGAGGGGTTTGTACAACAGTTGGACTGCAACTAGAGTTAAAAATCGACTGTCAGTACATTTTATTGTTGCATGTATCTTTTATCCATTTCGCTGACGGCAGCTTAAATATTATTTTTGCAATTGGATTCAAACAATTCAACAGTACATTTTGTGACCGATAAAAGTGAATTGTATGCAAATGTCGTACTAAATCCACGCAGGACATTTTAGACAAACATAGCCCGGCAAAGAGATATTTCAGTCACACAATAGTGAAAACTGACTGTAGGTACCTACATAGTTTATGTTGGGTAGGGAGCAGAATATGTACTGTTTATGAGTCCCACGTTGGGCGCCAGGATGCAGCCGCGTCCCCGGTGCGTTGTTTACGCGTCCCGCCGCCGATCGATACTGAGCCTCACTCGCTCCGATATTGAATTTTAATGAACTACAACTTAAATAACCATACCTACCCGCAGTTCCCGAATTCCCCAAGTGCGTTAAAACTCGGCGCTGGAACTTCGCGCGCACTTCAAACGGTTCTCATTCGACTTTCAACTGTCAGAGCTCATGCTCATCTTATATGCTTACTGTGTAAATGGATTTTACTGGAATCGAGTTGAGTTTCAAGTTCCCTCTAGTAAATCCTTTCAAGTACCTTTCTAAATGCGGAAGTAATAATATTGTATCCCTTATTCAAATAAAGAACGAATATGAACCATTTGTGTTTTTATTTTTAAAGTTATTTTCTTCATGTTGGATGTACTTAAATTTGATAGTAGATAAATCCGTCTACACACTATGTCTTCGTATATCATCCAACTTTCCTGTCGCAGGTCTGCTGGCAGAAATTTCTATTGAAATAAGCAGTAACTTTGTGCTCTTCTATCTGCAATATTTCTTTTCTCTGTTAAGTGTTTTGTGTGTACATAAATAAATAGATATAATAAAGAATTTAATTACTGGCAACATATCGATCGTGTCAATTTAGGTATGAAAGTGGCATATTATTTGCCCTCGTCCATTTGCGCCGTAACTAACTACTATTGGGATATTAATATAAAAATGTATGTAATGTAGATGTACATATATAAAATGTATTCCTTGCTTTTCGATTCGACAGTTTAGAAGCCCTTATAGGTATATAAGTGTAAGATTAGCGATACATAAATGATTGTGATTTAAAACGGTATTATTTTACGTTTACTAGCCTTATCTACAGGGGCCCGCGTTTGTTTATGGGTTATCGTGTGTATGTATGTATGTGAATGATATAAACGGCCAGCTACAAAGTTTAATTTATGGCTAGCTCTGTCAATCTTTGAATTTCGAGATTATTTGAAAAAAATGATCACGCAGCGTTCCATTTTTGAAAAATGATTTAAAGCAACCGTTCTGTAAGCACGCACAACATGTCGGACGCTTATAAAAATGTTGCTAGTAAAAAAACAATAGTCCCTAACCCGATAGGCCCACCGAATCAGATTTAATATCCGCGGATATGGAAACCAATGCGATACCCTCGTTGGAATATTAGGAATCGATATGGTATTATCGAGGGATGTAAAACTCGTAGTATGTTATTATCTTCGTAACCGCAAGCTGGCACGAGAGCACTGGCCCTTTGGCCTTCAAACAATATGTTGTTTTTATAATTGCTAATACTCGTATACTTAAGGACTTGTACTTCAGAATTTATTATTATTATTTTCTTGTAATTTTCAAAGTTATAATTTTCAAATTAATCAGACCCCGAAGGCAAAATTTTGTTTAGTACATAACGGTGGTGTAGACCTTTCTCATATAAAAAAAAAAAAAAGATTAACTGTATAAAGCCTTGCTTTGTGGGGTCGTCATCCCCCCATAATGTCGTCTGTAGGTACTCCTGTACTCGACAGGGTTTAATGATTGTAAATGTGATAGCTGGAGGATTGTGAAGTGCATTCAAACGAAAGAGATACAGAGGGCAAGAGTCCCATAAAGCAGGGGTCACTGCGGATTGCGGATGGAAACCAGTTATTGAACTTTTCAATGGATGTTTTTATCTTTGTGTTTGTGAATCCACAGCGGATGATTTCGATGAGGTAGGGTTCCTATCACAGATACAAATCTAACTAGATGACGCATATGTACTTCGCGTGTCAAAAAACGAATAAAATTACGATCAATGATCGTAATTTGAGCATTTCATTTAAAACTAACTGTGCCCGCGGCTTCACTCCCGTCATCTGTCTGCCCACCCTACCCTACTTACCTTCCTGCCTTCCCTACTTACCTACCTACCATGTTTTTTTCTAGCCATTCATAAAATGATTTCAAATGCACAACGCCATCTATCGAATATCGAGTTCAACTGTCCGAGTATGTGAATTGCGTGTGTTGTGATAATTTTACTTCTTGAACACTTTAAATTCATCTAACTTTTGATAGAGTGAACCGATTGCGATGAAACAAAACCTAAGTAATTTTTTAAGATACGCACAAATTTTATGTATAAAATTTATCTACATTGGTTTCGTACATTTCACGTGATGCGTGCACAAATAAACAGGCAAACAGACAAAAATGCAACAAATGCTGGAAATGGGTTCTGTTGGTTATCCTTTAACACCCTGGCTATTGTTTTTGAAATTTTTTTCGATGTACAAAAATTACTTTTCTACAGATTTATTATATGTATTGATTATCGGCACCGGAAATCACCGAAATCTAGAAAAATCTCTAATTATGCCATATTGAGCTGTAAAGACTGTATTGAAAAAGTTGGCCGAGGCTTTGGAAATGTTTTCTTTCATTGGCAGTAAATTTGTTTTTAAATTGTGTGTGAAAAAGTGGCACGCTTGGTTTTCATACAGATAAAGTTTCTTGCGTTATCTAGATAGATTTTGTCTGTGGTTCCACTATTGATCAGCGCTTGAACTACCAATATTTCGGTAGAATAGAGGTACATAATAACTAGTTCTTCTGCTAACAACCTTATAGTAGTGTTTTACAGAAATATTCTTAAGTATTTAATTTATTAAAGGCATCGAACCGCTACCAAACTTAATAATACGAGTACCCTGAGTTTTTCTCCCCAAGTGAACCATTTGTTCTCCACGAATTTGAATCAATTTAAGCAAGCATGATGGCGTCTACTTACGAAATCAGAAAAAGCTAAAAACTTATTGAGCCAGAATTGATTAGGGCGAAAATCGTCGGCACTCGTACCTAAATCTCAGCGGAGTCTGCTCATAGCAGTTTAATCTACAACAACGGGCGAACATTTCAAACTTCGGGAATCATGGTACTTACGTATTCTTTCCAGCTTTATGTTATTAATATCGAATCGCGTTATATTACAAGGATATTAGGCACTCCGGGGAATGCTAGTATTATTAAGTATTCTTTTACAGTAGAATACACGTGCTTATATGAAATGTTTACACAGAGAAAATAGCACATTATGCGAACAAAAGCTGTGCCAGCTGTTGTCATTCTTTTGACTGTCCGTCTCTACAATAGCGCAGTATAAAATACACATGCAATAAATCTAATAAAAGTCTGCCCAAATGGTTGCATTTTATAAGTTAAATGCTTTTTAACAACGATGGCATGAATGAATCTAAAGATTCTTAGAAGCACTTAACATTTTATTGTCATAAAAAAATCATTCTGTTCATTTTTCGAGCCTTTTGCTGCGCACTTGGTCACGGCTGCTCTCCGCCCGTCCATCCGTGACCAAAAGCATTATAAAGGATCATTCCAATGAATAGTGTTCGCATAAATATAAAGAAAATATTAAACTTTTTCTATTACTGCAATTACGATTGTGTTCTTGCGTCTGGTTACGATTGCCCGCACTAAGCTATAGACGTTCGCATCTTCCTCGCTTTCCATCTAAAGTGGCTCTACACCCGAGCGAGCATGCCACCTTTAGTCTTTTTATTTTAACGCTCCCCTTCAGCACAGAGGTTCGTTTAATTGCATTAAAAAATATGCTGTATTTTTGCTTTATGACGTTGTGTATGTAAATAAGAAAATTCTTCTCTGAAAAACAACGCCTCTGTGACTAAAATTATTATCGTCTTCCTCATTTCTTAGTTTATTTCTCTCTCTCGGTTTTTTTTTTATAAAATGAATTGAGATTTTATTAATTTTAGGTGCAGGGAAGAAGTAAGACTTTGTTTCCATTTTAGTCTGTTTGTGTTTTGGGTAAATGGATTTATATTTTTTTAGGTTTCCTGCTACTCAACATAGCGGCAATAAAAAATGTAATCCTCATCATAAAGCTCAAGTCTCGTTATTGTAGCGTCGCTGTAACCTTTTTGGTTCTCACAGTTCTCAAGATTTCTTTGCAGCTCCGTAAAGACAATGACGCTATAAGTTAAAAGCAAGACGTTCAGTAGCAAACCAAAAACAAAGCTTCGAAGGAAGCACACAAGAACCCATTTGTACGTAAGAGTTGACTGAATATGACCATTTAACCTGCGCCGTTCCCCTTCCAGTTGTTAAAAGGAAAGCATTTTTCAGAGCGCTGGGTGCGCGACCGGGTGCAATTTGTGCTCCGCCGTCGCCATAGCAGAGCTGCTTGCATACAATCGCGGAATGTAACCGTTAAATTACGCGAAAATGTTATTTATTCACGGGACGACGGATCGATTCAAGTTTGTGATCCGAACGTCTCCCGAATGCTTTGAATTTCCTCTCACTATAAATTGTTTTCTTTGTGAAATATTCGGCTTAGTTCGTTCCTTCTAATAGAATTTGTGTACCTATGTACTTCGTGCTATTGATATTATTGGCTGGGTATTTGGTTCGTACATTTCATTTGGATATGTAATAAATATTCATGTTTTATTTAGTCCTTATGATAATAAAAAATGTAACTCTAAATTGAAGTGAAACCACACAACTTAAAACGCAACAAAATCACTTAGGTAAACATTAATAAGTAAGGAAACCGTTTTTACAAGGTTCAGAAAAACTAGTCGTACCATGTAGGTATTGCAGACAACTTTGAGCACGCAAACTTAACCGCGGGAAAAAGTAACGGCAGTGTATTTTAAATCAAGACATGTTTTTATATCACGTACGTATGTTTTTCGACTTCTTCCGCCGAAGCGAGGCGTGTAGCTGATTCCTAAACACATTTCTTTGCAGAAACAGTTGTGTCTTCGGAGTTGTTTACTGACGGAGAGCAAAGTTCCGAGAGCAAACTAAAACTGCTGACGCGTTATGATTTTTTCCAGTTCTTTTCGTGTGTCTTCAGTTCTTGTGTGTGTTGTTTTGTGTACGTTCCCAATTTATAGAAAAATAAGAAGTTTTTCGTGTGCGATGATTCTGGGCTTTACGTGTCTAGGCAGTTATGTGAAGCGTAAAACTAAGCTGTAGTCTTTGTAGTTACGCGTGTGTGATCTAACAAACAGCTACGATGGAGAACGAAGACTTACTTATGGTAATTACAACGCGTTTATCCTAATTTAATCTCATTATCATATCAAAAGTCCTGAGCGGGTCATTTGTCAACGCAACAATAATTCCGCAGAGGATGAGGATTTTCTTCGCAGCTCTTTGAAACCCGTAATATTACTCAGAGCTTGCTCCATCCCGAGCAACCCTTTTTTGTGTGAAGCTCGTATTTTTCAGTGGCGAGCGAATGGAACGCAATTTGTATAACTCGCAGCATTCCCTCTTGTTGTAATTGTACTGCCTCTGAGAAACGAATGTGTTGCCACGCCAATATTTCTGTAATGATGCATTCTAAACTTTATTGTAGACAGGCGAACTGTCTGACTGCTTTGAATTTATAATTGCTTCGAAAGAAATACGATAGTGCGACGTTTGTAAGGGTCTCGAGCTAGATGTTTATTGAGCTGACAGTTTGTCATAGAGATCTGATTTTAAATTGAAAAGTGTCCTTCAAAGTGAAGTTTAGAATGTCGATAACGAGGGCCGACAGTCGACAAATTGTCCCAAGTGCAATTTATTGCTTCGGATAAGGTACGATCTGAGCCCTCCGCCTCCGGCCGCAGACACCGCCGACGTTGATGTACTCCCAATCTTCAATCACACTTTACGTTGAGTCGCGGCGCGGTAATTGATTAATTTGTTAAACCGATCCCTTAATCCATGCAATCCATTGTGAAAGTTATGCGTGTGTATTATTTCCATATTAGTCAGCTGGCTCACTGTCTGTTGACAGCGGCGCGAAACGACTTCTCGCATTTCATTAGGGGTTGTTATTGCTATTAGTACGTGCAGTACGGGAGCCGGGAGCCGGGAGCCGCATGCCCGGGAGCCGGGGCCCGGCTGTGGCTAAGCACCGAATACGTTATCTCGCGTGGGAGAAGATTAATTTAGTTTATTGTGGTGCGCGTGTATTGAACCCCGCGGGCCGCGATGGCTGAGAGGTCGCGCGGTTCGTTGGCCGCTCCGCAACATCACGCTGATTTGCATGTTTCTTACCGATTTCATGCTCTCCTTGTTTCTTTGTTCGTTTATTTCTTTCTCGGAATCGTGACAAACCGAATTCGTTGCATGACGCTGACGATGATTCCTATATCGTTAATATTTTTATTAAAGTGCACCTTTTGTCTCAGAGCCGTGAGTGCAGGTTGGCATGCGTCTCGTGGTGGTAATGAATTCAACAACATGGAACATTTAATAGAAAACGAGCGTTCGTGTCCGCAAGGTTTCGTTCCGAGAATTGTTAAAAACCTAAGTCGGTGCATAATGGTGGAGTGATACGGGTGAAGTGGTCGGTGGAGTGGAACGCCCTGAGATCGTGTTCGCGGTTGTTGGCGCCTGATTAAATCTGTCGGGTGCAAGTGCGGCAACATGCGGTCACCGCGGACGACCTCCGCCGCGCCGCCCGCCGCTCCGATGCATCGCCGCACCGGTCTTCCGCTCCCGACCTGAAATCAGACGCTGTGCATGCCTTACTCGCTTGATTTAATAACGACGTTCAGTTTCAAGAGACGTAAACCAACTAGTTTGTATAAACGTGCCCGGAGCACCGGGTGCATTGATTTAGAGTGCCAACAGCAGATATGTATGTAGAACTAGTGCTCCCCAGTTGCGTAGTTTACTGTCCGAATAAATATTCGGTACCGTGGGCGAGTGTGCAGCTGAATTAAATTTTTCACAAAACTGAGCAACGGCGGCAATAAAACGTCCAGCAGCTCTCTGCGAGCACTAGCGGGCCGGGGCGATTGCGGCGAGCGTCACTAACTATCTGTGCGCGCCCGCCTGCATAAAACTTGCTAATTAACATACTCACAGTGTACCCACATTTAAATGTTTAATGGCTTTCCTAAGGGTATGCGGGTGAAAGTGCTGCTGAAGATTTTTTATTCATGCGATTCAGCTGAAACGATTTATTCTATTAAGGCATCGGAAAATGCCTATCATTTTTATTTCGGGAAGAGGGCGACGTGGAGCGGTGAGTGGAATGCGCTGAATTTCGTTATTATTATTTGGCACCGGTGAAGATTCACGATAGCGTGAGCTTGTGAAAAATCTAATAAAACAGGAGTGCGAGCTTGAGATTGGAAATATCGCTTAATGTCGTGCTTGTAGCGGGACCGCGGCGTGTCGGCGGCGACTCCGCTGCGGCGCCGCGACGAACTCGTCTCAATTATTTCGGACACAATGGCGGCGGCGGCGCCTTCTACGTGGCCGCATCACTTATCACGATTTGACTAACTTATTTTTTGCTTATTTATCAGATATCGGGTTTCCCTCTTATTGTAGAGACTGATTCAATTTTTCGATTAAAAATAATATTTAGAAAACGTTTCCAATCGGAGTTAACTGGACTGGAATAAATTAATTTGTTTGGACTGAAATATGGGATTAACGTGAAGTTTGGTGAACAATTCATGGAATAACACTTTATATTATTAATATATTCATGCTTAAGTTTGCTTATCGCGCACGCACGGGGCGGGGGCGCGGGGCGTAGACAAATGTTTGTTCAGAAACGTTAGCGTGTCTGTTAATACGCTCAGTGTTAAGTTAGTGATTCCTTATTAATTGCACAAACTGTGCAATACTTAATTAGTGCTCCTTTGGAACTAACACATTATTTACCGTCGCAAGATTTTTGAGCTTGAGTTCTTGCCTTCAACACCCATAAAAAGTTAATAAAAAAAAGTGATTTTCTCCTTATTTAAGTCTTTTTAGCTCGCTTTTCAAGCAGTCGGATTTTTGATTTTTTGAATTAACTTTTTTTATTTATAACTTTTTTGTTATATTTATTTCCGAATTAGGTACATTTAAACATATAAGTATTATATATTTTTGAAATCACCTCTTAAAATCCTTTATTTTGATACCCCACACGATGAGATCGGAACAAAATAAAAATTTGGGCCCCCACAATATGGTGCCCAAAATCCGCCATATTCCTTTTTCAAAAATTGCATGTAGCCAGTGACACTCGCAGGGTTAGGACGAATCGATTGACGTAAGAACCTTCAAAATCGGCCAACGAGTTTGGTCTCTAGAACGCCACATAGGAACAAACATACATACATAAATACTACAAACATACCACATAGGAACAAACATACATACTTACATACATACATAGACTGATAAACACATTACCCTCCTTCGGCAGTCGGGTAAAAAGAGCTTCTTTTCTTGAATAACAGACTGCACTTTGAATGAGTAGCACAGCTTTACAATATAGCATACCTTTTATGAATTACAGGTGTACCAAATTTATAGTAATTTAACTTTCTAGTGACGTAGATGTAGAAGATAAGAGTTTCTCCGCGATCAGCCACTTGCACTTTCCATGCTTGATTGCAAGTCTGACTTATTGCCGGCCATGTATCTTGTGTGACCCAATTCCTAACTGGATGCTCTGTTTACCCTGTTACAGGTGCAGGTGTTAAGATTCATATCCAGGTGAATTGTGGTATGGATGCGAGTGTGGGGAGCGCTACCGATATCTGCAAAAGTTTCAAAAATAAATTCGTATATCTTATACCTTCTAGCGTGTGCCAGTGTCTTCGATGACGTGGAAGGTGAAAATTATCCAACGAGAATGTACCTTCTACCGGTATTAAAAGTATTATATGTCTTAATCCAGACCATCATCTACTCTTGTTCCATATTTATTGCGCGGAGAGCCAGGCCTTAGCCT
Organism: Orthosia incerta; assembly: GCA_948252205.1. NCBI lineage: Eukaryota > Metazoa > Arthropoda > Insecta > Lepidoptera > Noctuidae > Orthosia > Orthosia incerta. The sequence goes on from OX411748.1 coordinate 24,354,565, forward strand.
CGATCTTACCTGATGGAAAGCGAGAAATAACGAACTTGGATACAATTTATCCAATTCTGTACACTAAGGGAGTTCTGGATGGCTAGACGCGATTTTATAATCACACCGATGAACGATTTTTACTAAGCGAAATAGCAAGTATGTGAATAATGAACGCTAGTCTGGCAATCTGGTCAGGTTGAATGCTGCTAAAAGGAGCCAATTTCACCCGGCTCCAACTTTCCGAGATGTGATCGTGCCAATAACTGACCACCTAGAGCTTCTTGGCGTTATGTTGACATCGACTCTCAATTTCGGCCCATACATTGAGGCAAAGGCTCAGCTGGCTGCCAAAAAGCAGGGGATCTTGCAAAGGTGAGAAGGTACTTCACACCAGAACAGCTGCTCAGCTTGTATCAAGCGCAAGTTCGATCATGCATGGAGTACTGTTCTCATCTCTGGGACGGATCTGCCAAATACCAGCTTGATGCACTAGAGTCGATCGAAAAGCGGGCTAAGAAGCTCATCGGCGATGAGGCACTGGTTAAGTCAAAGCTCCAAAGCCTTGAACATCGTCGCCGAGTTGCCAACTTGTCGGTTTTTTATCGGTTACATTTCGGAGAGTGTGCGATGCGAATTGCATAATCTAATTCCGCCCAGCCCGTTTTATCATCGGACTACCAGACGTACGGCGATGCGCCATCGGTACATGGTGGACTTCGCACACATACGTGCTAAACCTTTTGAGATTACTTTGATTAAGCGTACAGCTAAGGAGTGGAATTCCCTGCCGGAGTCTGTATTTCCTGAGAGCTACAATCTAGGAGTCTTTAAGTCAAGAGTGAATAGGTTTCTTCTAGGTAAGCGCGCTACGTCGTCGACCGCATCATCACTTACCATCAGGTGAGGTCAAGCGCGAGCCTATTTTAAATGAAAAAAAATGCAATGCAATTTTCTTAGAAAATACGTGTACGATATCGCTTATCGACGCAATTTAAATTTCATCATAAGGAATGTCACCGTATTTAGTGGTTTTTTTGGTGTTACAATAAAGAATTATGAGAAAGAATGTCCTTTAGGTGTAAAGAATTCTGAATTAGCTGAAACAACCAACTTTTAACAAAATCAGAGCTACAAACTAGTTATTATTATAACTTCAGACATGTTATTTTTCATTATAAAGTAGAGCCTTCGTACGTTACCCGGGCCTCGTGAAGTCGTGACGCGAGCGCGGGTATACTAAAACCGGCGGCAAGTTTTTAATTTTCGTGATAAATTACATTTAATATCAAGTGTCGAGCTTTGTATGCGCGTGGATTTTCCCGCGGAACCCTTCAACAAGGTTTTCTTTGTGATAGTAAAGGTTATGTTAAAAGTTTTATGTTATGTTCAGAGCTAATAAGATACATTATCCGACTACTAGCTTTTTATAAAGCTACATGTTGTTTTGTAATTTTCAATGATATTGATTATTTTTGGTAAAAGACAGGCTGAGAGCCTTCGAGCGTTCCATGCTTGGCATAAGGCTATTAGACCAAGTTCTGAAGAGAACGATGATTATAATATACTAGCTATTGCCCGCGGCTTCGCTCGCGTAAAAATTGTTTTATCATCCCAAAGGAATATAAACTATCCTATATCAGGGTCTCAAACGATCTCCATGGCAAATTTCATCTAAATCAGTTCTGTAGTGAGTGTGTGTTTGTATGTTTTTTACTTATTCACGCTCAAACGGCTGAACAGATCTGGATAAAATTTGGCACAGAGATAGATTATAGTCAGGCATAGCACATAGGATACTTTTTATCCCGGGAATTTGTACCCTTGGGATAATTTTTGAATTCCACGCAGGCGAAGCCGCTGGCAGAAGCTAGTATGTATTAGTATAGATTAGGCTACTGATACATTTGCTCCATACCCACCCATACGGACTAAACGTTTTGGGAGTACTTTTATTATGCGTATAGCTAAGGAGTGGAATACCCTGCCGGAGTATGTACTCTTATTCCCTGAAAGCTACAACTTGGAAGTCTTCATGTTTAGAGTAAATAGGTTTCTTCTTGGCAAGCGTGCTGCATTGACGACCAAATCATCGCTTACCATTAGCCGACATAGTGGTGAAGCGCGAGCGAATAAATAAAAAGAATATGTTACAAGTTGGCCATTTTAATGGCCCTGTATTTTTCAGAACTCGAATAAAAATGTATAATTTTAAAAGTAAACTATCGCTGTTTTCTCTCATACGTCTAGTTAATGACTCCTCAGTCGCTTCAATGAATAAACAAACAGTTGTCAGTCGACGTATTCATGTTTTTACACCAAACAACTTAACGAAGCTCCTTCTTTGCGAATAGAAAATGTTGACACAAATACTTAATTAGTAATTAACCACATCAATGAAAAATAAATCACAACTTCAACATTGAATACACAAATGTAGAGATATGTGAACATTCTATATTTGGGTTGAGTTAAACAAACCACTTACAAGTGTCGTCGTAGCGTTTTCGTAACAGTCTCATAGCGTCGTCGTAGTTTTGCCGTAGAGGCGTCTTAGCGGAACCGTAGCGTCATCGTAGTATCGCCGTAGCTTTTCGTAGCGGCGTCGTAGCATCGTCGTATAGTCGTAGCTTTGAAGTTTTCAACACTAAATTAAATACTCATTATGATAAGTATTCAGTACGTTAATATTTTAGTACAATTTATATACACATCTCGTGTTAAAATTACTCGATTAAATATTATTTTATTGTTTTAGCTCTCAATGTATGTATGGTCAATTAATAGTGGTTGATCAATTAGTATCCAATGATTTGGCATTAATCACGCCACTGAAAAATGAACATGACCAATATCAAAATTGAATAAGTATATAGCGATATCGGAATATTTGCACTATAAATATAGTCGGAGTTCAAAGTAAAGAAAGGTTCCCGGGCGGACTATAAAAGCCTCTTACCGTTCGTCATAGTCTGAATATATTAGAGCTATATATTATGTGCAGAGGTTTATCCGGTGAAGCAAACGCCGTAAATGTTTCTAGTATCAATATCTCCGGCTCCCTGCTCCCTGTGTATGTGTACCTTACAATATTCTGTGTGTTTTATGTTTATATGTGTTCCCGTCGCCAATATTTTGAGTGCGAAAGTATTTTACGGGACTTCTTTTATACGTGGAATGTTTGATCAAAATCCAGTGTTTTATCTTTGAGCTCGGCGACAGATTGACTTTTATTTATACTGACTTTGCACATAGTGTTTGTATTAAAACTTAACATTTTATTTCAGGTTCAATGCACAACCTTATTTTAAATAATTTCTTATAATACTTTTCTCATCTTTTGTTTAATTTTAAAAGGTTACTAGTTAACAAGTTTTCTTAAAGAGTATTCTCAGAGGATTACATTATTTAATGAAACTTCTTCTTTGTATAACTATTTAAATAAAAGCTTAACGTTTGTATAATTAAAAGCTCAATTTGTACGCCTAGATGGAAAAAATTAAAGCGTTCAAAGAGTTAAAAATTAATTTAGAAGCTGTGAAGCCAGACTGGCTTGGTGTGACGTTATTTGTGTTTCTTAATTACGCTGTAAAATATAATATTTTGAGTGAATAACTTGGAGGGAAACTCTTATAAATCAGCATTCTTTATCGGTCACTCTTTGAAAGAAATGTGATTTGTGGCTTCATGGAGTGTATTGATCCTTGAACGAGTTTCATCTGAGTCACCAGCCACCTCGGCCCGACACCCGCAATCCTAAGCGACATACAATTCAATTCCAAACTTAAATTGTTATGCATGACTTTCCAATTTGTGGGAATCGTTTCTCAGCACAAGTTAACTACATATTTATGAGGTCTGTGTAAGTTGGGGTGGAGAAGAGAATATCTAGAGTGCTCTGGAATATATTCTCATATGCATACTTTGTAAAAAATCTGCGGGTAAAGGCGTGAACACGGCGAGGGGGATCGCTCCCGCGGGCCTGCGGGCACTAGCCGTACTGCGGCAACTACTCCGCCGAAATAAACTTGAGGTATATCTACCATCAGAACGATGTTCATTTTCCTAGGATCATTTTCTTCTTCATAAACTGTAATTAATTGTTTTTGTTATAGAGGCATTGGTAGCTTTATTCATTATATTGTACATTAATTTCATTGTGATATCGAAGTAGTGGCTTCATGGAGTGTATATAGTTTCCATCGAAGCTAGGCTTCTGAGGATGACTAAATTTCTTGGGTAGATATTCGTGTTGAACACAATTAAAACCATCGCAATAATTTAGCCAAACGTCGTCAAACGTGATCGTCCATTTATAATGGCTAAGTAAAGGGGCCAGAAGCTTAATGTGACGTGGGTGGCAAATGAATATGCGCTCACGTCGCGTCACCGCCGCACGAGTTCGTTCACTCGCACTCCCACGCGCCTGCGTCCGCGCAGCTATCCGGGAAGCGACGTTCAGCGAACACAATTATGAGCCTATTGTATTGGACACGCTACGTATTTTATAATTATAGATATCGTGCAAACCCGCTACCTTGAAATAAATAACCTGGCATTGACAGTCAACTATTACTTTAATTCTAGTTTTTTACAATAACTAACAATTATTCTGTTTCCTACTAACTACATTGCGATTTTAGAATCGAATATTTTGAAGCCGTTAGCATATAAAACGGTAACAAAATAGGTAATATGTACAGAAATGTGAACAGAATAAGCGGAAGTACAGCAGGTCTCTTTTATTACATGATGGAAATAATGTTAAAATTGTCAATACAAAGCTTTTTATCGGCGCTCAATTTCCTGCTTTAAATATCGCAACCATCATAATATATATATATTTTTATTCATCGATAGGCTCGCGTTTGACCACTATCTCGCCTGATGTGGTCGACGATGAAGCACGCTTGCCTAGAAGTAACCTATTCATTCTTGACTTAAAGACCCCAAGGCTGTAGCTATCAGGAAACAAAGACTCCGGCAGGGAATTCCACTCCTTAGCTGTGCGTACAATGAAAGTATTCCCAAAACGCTTTGTACGTATGGGTGGCATGTCCACCATATACCGGTGGCGCATTGCCGTACGTCTTGTTGTCCGGTGATGGAAAGGGCTAGGCGGAATCAAATTGTGCAGTTCCATCGCACACTCCCGGAAATATAACCGATAAAAAACCGACAGACTGGCAACTTGGCGTCGATGTCAAGGCTCTGGAGCTTTGAGGCGACCAGTGCATCGTGGCCGATAAGCCTCTCGGCCCGTTTGTCATTCGACTCAAGTGCATGAAGTTGATATTTGGCAGATCCGTCCCAGTGGTGAGAGCAGTACTACAATAGTAACTAATATGACCTTAACCATCACTCTTGTAAGTTAAGTCAAAAGGATTAAACGGTAACACGTCACTAAGCCTCAGTTCTTATTGAATATCGCCTCGCCTCGTCTCGTCTTGTCCCGTCTCGCTCGCCATGATGCATCACTCTCGAAAGTCGCCATCAATCATTCGGCACTGACTGCCGACTGACGGCAACAATGCTGTATTATCGTAAATGCCGTTATGTCATGCAGTATGACAATACTTGCGCGTATTATCTACTTGCATATTGAAAGCAGGAAATTGAGCGCCGATAAAAAGCTTTGTATTGACGATTTTAACATTATTTCGATCATGTGATAAAAGAGACCTGCTGCACTTCCGCTTATTCTGTTCACATTTCTGTACATATTACATATTTTGTTACCGTTTTATATGCGTTAGCTTCAAAATATTCGATTCTAAAATCGCAACAGAACGCCCTCTGGTAAGTGACACGTCGACGGCAAAGAAACGTCCATTTTACTTAGGATTCGACAGAGACATATTGAGGCAAGAAACTATAGACTAGATGGAATACACGTCAAAATACCCCAACTAGAAAGATTTTTCGGATATGACGTGAGAAAAATTGGGTTGTTTGTCCCATATTCATAGCGGCGACCGCGATAAACCCAACACAATTGATGGCCGTCGAAATTGGCCTATTGACAAGTGACGTCATCGATTCCGGAGCGGCGGTGACGTTGGCACGTCTACACTCGATGCCGGTCCCGTGATGAATGTCTTTTTACTGAGGGTTGATCGTGATCGTTCCAGCCAGCCGTACCTACGCACGCGACCTATTTTCTATCGGAATACCCACGTGCTAACACAAATCACTCCACGTAAGCACACGTAAACATAGAGCCAAGATCGAAGGGTGTGGATGCCAGAATTAAACCCCGCCCCTATTAAGACAATCGAAACGTTATCTAAACGAGTGCTCGTCCTATACGAAGGTAGATAATGAGATCGATCGGATCCCGTTTTCAGTAAATGAAGATTAAACACCTGTATCTTTAATGCTCGAACTCGTAGCTCTGCCATTTGATGGCATGGGCTGTAACGTTTTCTTATTGCATTACATAAATCTGATAAAGCACTTTTCTGGTGTGAAATTCTGGCGTTGAAGAGTGGTAAGCTTTTCTAATATTACATCCTCATAAGGTTTGAAATACGGAGTAGGTATATTTATTGATTTATTTAATACTTCAAGCACACAAATGTACAGAGGCGGACTTAATTCCTTAGGCATTTTCTAACAGTCGACCTTTGGGTGATGCAGAGACAACTAGTGGTAGGTGCAATATTGACAGTGCAGTATAGTCGTATACAAAAACATTCTTCGTTAAAATTTTTGTTAAAAACGACTAAAAACACGCGTTAATAGAAAACTAAACTAAAAAGTAGAAAGTAGTTTTCAATAAATTTAAATTAAGAACAATGTGATTAACAAATATGTAAATGTATTTTATTGTAAAAAAGAGTGGGGTGCTATTTAAGATATTTTCAAAATGACTACATTTACCAACATCTGTCAATAAAATGTTATAACAATTAACATCAAGCACCTGCTAGCTTTTTAACAATAATATATTTTTTTTGTTAATCAAACTATTCTTAATTTAAATTTATTGAAAATTATTTTCAGCTTTTTAGTTTGGTTTTCTATTAAAGCGTGTTTTTTTAAACTATAATTGTTTTTCTTACTTTTTAGTTCAATCGCTAATTCTGTAGATCCTGGTGAGGATAATGGGACACATTTTTAAATTATTGCATTGACATCGGTCCTTGTTAGGTGAAAATCACGTTCAAAGATTCCGTTACATAGATACATACATACCAAGCTAATAAAAGCGTGTTAAAACTGAAGTAAAGCATATGGCAGACTATTTTTTATAATAACTATTTATTTTTGGGCCTTCGACAATATTCAGGATTCTTTAATTAAATAAAAAGTCATTTAAAGAAATTGCGAAGTAAGTATTGTAGTAGGTAGTTGTAGGTAAACATGATCGCATTTTATAAATCAAACTTGGCGGCTCATCATTTCGGCCGAAAGACGTCCACTGCTGGACATAGGTCGCCACACTGATCGATTCTGTGCGTTTCGCATCCACGGGACCACCGCAGCCTTGATGGCTATTTAAAAAATATTCCTCGTTCAATTTGTATTGTCTCGCTGTGAAAGTTACCTAAAATTTTTGATCGATGTGTTTTTGTTTCTTGGGCGCCGTTTTCCTTAATCATCCGAAAATTTGTACGTTAAAGGAGCCAAAGCCATAAAGTTTCAAAAACGAAAACAATATTGAACAATACATCAATATTTGAGCGCACGGTTGGCGCAGTGGTTGAGCGATTGACTGCTGCGCTGCGTGTCGCGGGTTCGATTCACGCACGGAACAAATATTTGTATGACCTACAGATAGTTGTTTCGGCTCTGGGTGTTTGTGTATGAGTTTATATGTTTGTAAACGCATCCACGATACAGAAAGAAATTCCTAGTGTGGGGCAAAGATTACTGTAAAAAAAAAAAAAGGATCATTCTGAACTTATGACTTTCGTTGGATAATGCATACATACCTACATAAAAGTAAAAAAAAACCGGCCTAGTGCGAGTCGGACTCGCGCACGAAGGTTTCCGTACTTGGTAAATTGCGGTTTACGATTTGTGACGTATTAAAAAAAACTACTTACTAGATCTCGTTCAAACCAATTTTCGGTGGAAGTTTACATGGTACAAAGTACATCATATTTTTTTTTGTTTTATTATTCTCTTATTTTAGAAGTTACATGGGGGTGACACATTTTACTTCTTTGGAAGTGTCTCTCGCGCAAACTATTCAGTTTAGAAAAAAATGATATTAGAAACCTCAATATAATTTTTGAAGACCTATCAATAGATAGCCCACACGTATGGGTTTGATGAATATTTTTTTTTTGAGTTTCAGTTCTTAGTAAGGGGAACCTCCAAAATCTTAATGCGATTCACAGAATCGCATTAAGATTGGCTGTGACATACGGACGGACAGACAGACAGACAGACGTGATGAATCCATAAGGGTTCAGTTTTTGCCATTTAACAACGGAACCCTAATTATGCAAAAGCGTATTTCGAAAGTTTACTCCCGAGTAGTTTCGTTATTTACATCAGATACGCTTACTTGTTCAATATCCGTTATTATGTTCCAATATTTTAAAGTTTGTAGGTCAACTGTGCTGAAATAATGCATAATATAGTAACTCTCAGTATCTTTCATGGATTAAGTTTTATGCAATTTATGTCAAAAAGCCTTACATAATATGGTTGTGTATTTCTAGGAAGTTCAAGACAAGATTCTTGAGACATTACCTTTATCTGCAAAAGCTCTTGTTCTGCATAATATTCTCTACAAGACACTGTACTTACCTACAATATTATTTTGACTTTGTATTTTACGTACACCTCGGTAATGTTCTACTTTACCAGTTACACGAAACATCACCTAGCACGAGTTCATTTCAAACCGTTTAAAGACTTGAATGTCGACTAAACAAGGCAATAAATACTTTATAGGATTCCTGTGAGGCACAAAGGCGAATAGCATTGCACTTGCATTTTATTGCACCGCCCCGCCCGTACTGCGACGAACGAAGCCAGGCTCCGACAAAGTAAAGATGACAAAGAGACGTGAAATGTCATTTAACCTTTGTCGTGCATAGACGTCGTGACTCTAGTACTTACGTAACAATAATGAGGTTTTAATACAACGTTACTGTAATAGATCGGAACTTGTTGGGCAATCGCTTGCTATAATTGCCGTGATGAACTTGAGTGCTGGCTAGAAGTAAAAAAAGTTTGAGTAGGATGTGTCCGGCCAGTGCTCGAGCGCTGGCTCGGGAGGAGGCACGGCTCCCTGTCGTTTCGGGTGACGCAGGTGCTCTCGGGGCATGGTTGCTTCGGAAAGTACCTGTGTCGCATAAACAGGGAGCCGGACGCTCGGTGTCACCACTGCGTCGACTGCCGGGAGGACACGGCGCGGCATACGCTGGCAGAGTGTGCCGCTTGGGAGGAGCCACGCCGTGCCCTCATCTCTGAAGTGGGCAGTGACCTGTCGCTGCCGGCCGTAGTCGAGTCTATGGTCGGCAGCGAGGAGTCCTGGGACGCGGTGGTATCCTTCTGCGAAACAGTCGTCTCGCAGAAGGAGGCTGCGGAGAGGGAGAGGGAGATTTCATCCGCTAACCCGATCCGCAGCAGACGCGCCGGGCGTCGGCGGAGGGCAGACAACGCCCTCTTCCGGCCCCCCTAAATGGGTCCTAGGGCGACGGACTCGGGGATGTCCGTCGCCCCCCACACATCTGGACCCGAGGTGGTGGCGCGTAGTGTTCCACGCGCGCCCCTCTTAGACGTTGCGGGGGGTGCAAACACCTCACTCCCCCCAACACGAGATCGAGGCCCGCAGTGGCGGGCCGGCACTAGCTGGGGGTTGCGGAAGTATCGTTGTTCCCGCGACCCCCAGCGTAGGTGTGAGATGGAACACCGGGGTGGTTTTTAGTCAGTACGAGTCTGACAGACCCCTCCGCCCTCCCCAGGGCGGAGGACATCCAATGAGGATTTTCCACCCCGAAAAAAAAAAAAAAAAAAAAAAAAAAAAGGATGTGTACTTGCGCAACTTGTAGAAATCAGCTGTGGTTATACTAGGGCCATACATACATAGTCTTAAGTAATGTTAATAACCTATGTATGACACAAACTCGTGACGTGTAGCCATTTACTTTGTTTTACACCTGGGACGGTATTGGTAACTTCCTCAGCGAGGAAGCTATTTAACAATGTCTATACCTCTGGAAATATGTAATGCAATGAATTTAAAGAACTGCTCAAGAGTTCTGAAGATCTCTCTAGATTGCAATGTGATCTAGAAAGTATCTTTACAAATGATAAGCTATAGTTATGTACCTACTGTTAATTTAAACGTATGTTGTGGCACCGAGTTGCCGCGTCTGACATACCGCTGTTAAACCCGTGATGGTTTGTGTTGGTAAACGATAAAAAAAATATGTAAAACTTCTTGGGCCGATTTTTCAATAGTCTGATAACTTTTAACTGAGAAAAAAAATGGTGGTTTGACAGCTTTTGTATAGAAAATATGTCAAACGACCATTTTTATTCCTCAGTTAAAATTTATCAGACTTTTGAAAAATCGGCCCTTAAAAGATTAATTGAAATTTTTATCAAATCAATTAAGCTAGTGAAAATGGTATTTTACACTGTGATTTAATAAATAACTTCTGCTTGTTTCAGGTAAATTGAAGGACAAAGAAGTTTGCCGCATCCAGATACAATGTTCATTGAATAGCTGACACCCAAACAAAATTCATAATTTGATTAATGGTAACTATGGAAAGACAGGCAGCTAACGATAAATCTTCACATTCGTTTACATCAGGCTTATTAGGTAAAACCTTTACTACAGACAGTACAGACCGTCGAGGGACTAATAATCTAAAACCAAAAATAGAAATCGTCGATACTCGTCATAGTGAAAGGGTGTGCTACAGATAGCAGAAAAATGGCTTAACAAAATCAGTTCCCGAGATATCTCCGGAGTGATGGATACGGTGGGCGAGGCCGCTTAATTGTGAGCCTTCATCATTTATATTGTAGTCGTTTAATCACAGCGGACTGGACGGTGGAAAGTCCACGATAGCGCCCGCCAGACACTTACCATTATATTTATTGGTGTCACAAATTGTCGACGTTTAGCGACGCTGCTATCACAAATAAGACGATAATTAAGTGGTATTGGATGTCTGGTGTATACTTTCGACTAGAAACCTTAAACTCAGTGGTATTTGAAGTCTAGCTAGGTTCTAGACTAACCTTTAGGTAGCCTATGTTGCTACGCTCCAATAGCTACACCTTTTGAAGTACTTCAGGTGACTGAACTACTCAATGACTTACTAATTGCGTTTGACGTCATCCAATTTATCCATTTATCATGTTCTGTATTTGGCTACATCAATATATGGTATATAAAATATCCAAAAACATAATATTTCCGTTCCTTAAATCCTTAATTAAGTAGTTATGCTTCCCACGCGTTGTTGAACATGAGCAATTAAGAAAATTAATTTGACCATTTCAAACAACCTTGTGGTTTAAATCAATCGAATATTTCTCGTATCTAAGTTACACGTATTCAAGTTATCAATGTACACGAATCAGAATAATTTGTTTCATAATCTTAATTAATCATGATCAAGGAAAGGTACCCAAGCATTCAATAGAGATGATGGCAAAAATATCTATTCAGTCCGTCAGTTAATAACCTAAAAATATTGGACACACGCGTTTGCCACGCATTGTATCCTTCGATCAATGATCATTGATCGAAGGATACAATGCTTTGAAATATCGTGTGTGTGACGTCATGGTATGCTACACTATATACTGACAAAGTGACGTTACAACTTTGATGCGCTTTATCTTTGTCAATTTTAAAAAGTCCAATATTATTTGATAATCTCACTGACGGACTAAAAAGAATTATCATTTTTCTACCCAGGAAGCATCAGTATTCTACTTTCAAATTAAGAACTAAAATCTGTTGGGGAGATAAAATATTACGCTTTGAGCATTAGTTTCCTAGCTCCCATCTCTGCATCGTATTTATCAAGCACAGAACAAAAAAACGCCTATCAAGTATGCCATAGTCCCACTGACATCCTTTAAGTGAGACTAGGGACTCACAACTTTTTAACATTTTATATTATGCCAGCGAGGAGTTTGTCATCACTCATCATCTGCCTAGCCTTTTTCCCAAATATATTGGGGTCGGCTTCCAGTCTTACCGGATTCAGCTAAGTACCAGTGTTTTACATGGAGCGACTGCCTATCTGACCTCCACAACCCAGTAACTGGGTAACACGGTACCTCTTGGCAAGACTGGTGTCAGATCTCAAGCTTCTAAGTACCCGTAACGATTGCCAAAGATCTTCAAATGACAGCCGGGACCAACAGCTTAACGTGCTTTCTGAGGCACGGAGGAAACTCGGCATGTTGAAATGGTCACCCATCCACGGACCGACCTCGTCAAGCGTTGCTTAACCTTGATGAACAACCCGTGCGGCTGTTATTATATAGCCAGGAGCTCCTCGAGTTTGTCATCACTACTTACTTATAATATTCATTAGTTCCCTTAACGTATTATGACGTAGGTAAGTGTATGTAGGTACAAACGTAACGTTCTTATATTCAACAGAACATTCATTTCGTTCATAAACCTTTGATGTTAAATTAATTTCATTGAAGTAACGGTCTGAATGCTTTTTAAATTCTGAACAACTAGCAAAGGGTTTTTAGTTCATATTTAACTTTCATTAAATAATGTTTTGTCGGTAAGTTCTAAGTACAATGTTCCCAACTGAGAGAAGTTCTTAGAATAACCACATATTAATTATTATTCTAGGTATTTCACTTTTCTACCTTTGTTCTTAATTAGATTGTTATTGTGGAAAATGAGTACGCAAACAATTCTAAAACCCATACCTACATTTACTGTCATACGAGTATTTGGTCCTTTTCTCTGCGGTTGGAAAATGAAGCTTTCAAATTAATGATTGTAAAATCTAACGAGGTGCTCCCGTGTATTTGTTTAGGACGGGTTTTATTCCAAGAGATTTAAACAGTAGCAATTAACGTGAGGGATGGCGGCCACCATAATATCTTCTTACAGAAGTTTATAGGACCCTCGTGAACCGTTATAAAATAGGAAATTATGTATATCACACGCGGGGGAATTGGATACAGTTTTTAGTGAAGGAGAACTATTAGTTTTATTTTATTAGTGTTTAAAGGTTAAAACATACGGGTCAGAGCGGGTTTGCCAAGGATAGGTGTTGTGTATTTATGTGGCTTTAGAAATCAAATTTGTATAGAAAACTTTGTGTGCAAAACAACATAGTCTTCATCATCAACCTATTAATGTTCCCACTGCTGGGACACAGGCCTCCTCTCTGTGAGATGGGATGGGCCGTAATCCACCACGCGGGCCCAGTGCGGGTTGGTGGATGTCACATTTCTTCGATTTTTTGGTTGTAGAACATGCCAATGTTTCCTCACGATGTTTTCCTTCACCGTTTTTGAGAGCAGTGGTGATGAAATAATTAACACAAAGTAAAGCGCCTGCCTGGATTCGAACACAAAACCTAACAACTAGTAAGTCGCGGCCAATACCACTGGGCCATCAAACAACACATTATCCACGAGCTTCTGAAATATAAACCCCTTCCTACAAGGCCCTTCCTTCTGTTTTCACTGTCGAGTAAAAACGACGTGAGATAGAAAGTCGCACTCAATTATACGTCGTGTGGACAGGTATGTAATCCCGCGAGCTATGACAATATCCCACAGTGACGTAATGGAAAGACAACATTTATGTCATTTTAATTCAAAAGTCGACAAAGTCGCGGAATGTTTAAGTTGGCGGCGCGCGCGACAAAAGCTTCGGAATTAATTAGACTTTATGTTTCTTCAAGCCAAATTAGAAGGGGCTTGTTACCTGTCGCATTTTGTCACACTACCTGGTGTTATTCTACAGTTTCTTTGTTATGATATAGGTAGGTACTTCACTGTAATTCACTAAAAGGGTAAGGGTCATACGTCTTGTGTTGTGTATAATATATTCTCCAATACACTTAGTTACCCGTGTCGGTATTCTGCACCTACATTTAAGACAAAGTGTTTACGAACATTGAATAGAACAGACTACCTATCTAGATTTTCTACCAAAAAGCTTGTAAAAGGTAGTGAAGTAACTTTCGCTGTTTCTGATAAAACTAAAAAGAAAACTCGAGAAGCAAACAAAAACATATTGAAACGGAACATAACTCGCGTAGGCGTCTACTGGAATATTTTCGTGGCAAGAACACTAATTTTCAAAGTCAATATATTCGTGCCTTGTTCACCACCCAACTAGAATTAGCGGAATATGTAGAAACGTTAACGTTACAAATATGTGAGGCTATTTCCGAAGGCGATGGCCACGCGACTCCGAGCAACGTGTAGCCTTGTATGCGACGTAGTGGAAGTGGCGTGCGAGCAAAACTGGCAAAGTCAGTTATTTAAATTAAATTTGCATAATTCAGCACAGCAAAAGCTTTCACATTAGCCCGGATTCCGTGGGACAGCTCCACGCAGTTTTATTTGCCCCCACGTATACGTCGCTATAGCGAACGGAGCTTAACTTAGGTAATTTATTGAAGTACAGAGAATTACCCTTTGTAAATATTGAAACAGTCATTCAATCTTGAATGGCTTTAATGCCGTCACGATTGTACCAGGGCCGCAGGATTTACTCAGAGGAAATTTAGGAAACGTCGAAGTAATGTGCCCCTTATTATTTTACGCTTCTTATGGCAACTAAGTGAATGGAAATTCCAGAGTACATTAGTCCATGTGTTTTAGTTTCTTCATTCACAAGAGATCTATTTAATCGAGATACCGTGTCTTTGTTTTTAATTCTTTATTGTACACCAAAAACAACTTTAAATATAGTGTGATAATAAAGAACATGTACAAAGGCGAGCTTTACTCATTATTTTTAAAACTTATGGATTTTTATTGAAAACTGTTTTAGCACTTTACTTGAATTTCACATGAAATATTAATTAATAATTCATAATATTTGTATGTAAACTGCATGTGTAAATCAACACAATGTAAATTGTTTTTATGAATAAATTAAATGAAATGAAATCAAATTTTGAGTTATCTTACAGCAAACCCTAGATTGACAGAGAAAGTTGACAATTTAAAAGGCAGGCATCCAGTGTGCAATATTAAAATAACATAAGACGAATTGAATTTAAAGATAAATATACTTACTACGTACGTTTTAGTCATATTTTATATGTTAATGAAACTATGATGAGTGACCATATTATTATACAAACTCCATTAAATTCACAAAAATTATAATCGAAAAACATAGACCCTTTTGTGACAAGGAAACCGTCACATCACATTGTACAGTATGTCACAGAATGCAAAAACATTCCCTCGGACCCTAGAAATGGATTTATAATATAAATAGAAAAGTCTTTTCTTTTACATTTTGTGGAAAGACGCACGAGTAATTTTCTCGGGCAACCCTGTCTTACAAAATCAAACTGAAACAAATGATCGGTAATCCCTCTTAAGCCTAAAGGGAATTCTTGAGAATCAATGAACATTCCCGCCCCTTGTAGGTGACCTTGTCGGGGTGCCCCTACCCAATCTCTTGTCAATTTTCTTATTATCGGAATATGGAATCGAAGTTCTTGCTTAGATAACCTCAGAGATATAAGGTATTGGCTCACTCAATGCGGGCCCATGATCTGTATTTTCTATCCGAGCTACTAAAAGGTTTCTCGTAGACTATAGAGTTTCCTCTATTCACATGAATATTATTCAATTTCAATACAGGACGCGTATTGTGATGAAAAAGGCGCGTGTATCAATTTCTCACACGTCTCATGTTGTTGATATTTAACAGTAGTTGAATAGAAATAAAACGCAAACTTTAGAAAAATTTGTTTATCTGTTTCGGCGGCGTACAAAACCAGAGAGAGCATAGACAAAACAAAAGACAATATTATAAAGCCCAATAGACAAGGTTGTGTTCTCAATTCCCAATACATATTAAGAAAATAGAGTTGTGAGATATTGATAAAATATGATGAATTAATAATTTCTAAAGAAGTATCTGTAATGTGTAATGGAATTTAGTTGGGATAGCGTACATCGTACAACGAACGTGAATTTCTTTGACATCCCTTAGGACGTCCGGGCCCTCTCCGGGATAATGGAATCCGGGGCTTTAATATTGCGCTAATCGTAAACCTGCCTTTCGTGCAGACTTACCTTTTAGATTTGTTGTTATTTTTTCTTGTGGCTCCTAACTTTTACGAAAGATTAAGT
This sequence comes from Orthosia incerta, assembly GCA_948252205.1. Taxonomy (NCBI): domain Eukaryota; kingdom Metazoa; phylum Arthropoda; class Insecta; order Lepidoptera; family Noctuidae; genus Orthosia; species Orthosia incerta. Next base: position 24,370,840 of record OX411748.1, read on the forward strand.
TTGAATGCTTTAAATATTTCCGATTAGTGCTCTTGAATCTTTTAATAGAGAAATTACAATAAGAATATCAAACGACAGTGAAAACGAGAGTTCTCAATAGAGATAATGCATCTAAGTTGTACAATTTCTAGTTCTCAATAGAGATAATTCATATAAGTTGTACAATTTCTAGTTCTCAATAGAGAGAATTCATCTATGATGTACAATTTCTAGTTCTCAATAGAGATAATTCATCTAGGTTGTACAATTTCTAGTGGTCCTTTCCTCCGCCACAATCTCGCTCTAATTTGCCGTGGCATTGCGGTGTAAATACGTTTCAAAGTAGTTACTTCGCAATTTAAATAAAAGTTATATTTTACGTTGAAACTCTGTCTTGCAGATCTCTCTACATTTCATTGACTTTTGCCATTTCTTTTTCCATGCAGATTAGTTCATCATAATTCATAATCGTCGGTCCGTCAGGTCCTTAGCGACACGCATGACCGTCCATACATTATATCGCTTTATAATTAGCTCTATTTTATTTAGCAAAGAGAAGTTAGTGTAATCGCCATTTTAAGGGCACGGGTCGAGTTTGTTTAGGACTGGACGCAACCTCGCCGAATATTGGGATCGTGATTGGGCGCGCGAGTGGGCCTATATTTATTGTGTACATAAATCTTTAGGAAAAAGGTAAATACGGGAGATGAAGATGTTATATTTTCCCGAGACATGTTCAGTGGAAAGTAAACTCGTATTTGTTCAACCTCTCTATTTTTATCCGTTAAGTCCAGGATTTATGTGATGTAGTTTGTGCTGAAGCGTAATCTCTGCATTAGCGCGTTGGAAAATATCGTAGTAAATAGTCGTGTTATTTTGTAGCTGAAATATGTATCCGGTTGGTTCATGTAGTAAACATTGACGCACTGCACGCCATTTTGGGATTGACTTAATTAGCAGTATGTATCACGTTGCATCCCCCGTTGACTTCCGTAATACGATTTATCATCCCCACAGATTTTTTTACCGGCTTCAAAAAAAAGGAGGTTATCAATTCGACATGTATATTTTTGATTGTTGGCATTGCACAATACTCATTGTATTGTAGGGCTTCTAATCTAAACACGTGTGTGAAATTTCATAAGTATATGTTTGTTTGTCTACGCATTTCTCCGAAACTACATATCGGATCGTGATCATTCATTTTATTGAATTAAGCATCTCTCGACTTAGAGAACAGTGCAAATTTCATCAAAATCGGTTCAGCAGTTTTCAAGACATGGAAGATACAACCGAATTCCTTAGCGACAAACAGCACGAATGTGTAAATTAAGTTATTATGGTTATTTTGTCAATCCTTTAGGTTCCTTACTACCGACTTTGTTTTTTTAGTGATAGGGTACTAAAATTATAAAGAGAGAAACAAAAATATTTTCAAAAAAAAAACCGTCTTCTAAATCAAAAAATAAAAACTGCAAAAATAACTTCAGTTTCGGAAGTCGGTGTTGAAAACGAGAAAAACAAGAGGTACCAAAGACACCGACTTCCAAAAAGAAAGTTTTTTTTTTGCATTTTTAGTGTTGTGGTTTAGAAGTCTGTTTATTTTTTGTGTAAAAGGTTTTTTTGCTATGAATATCTTGTACATGGCATGTTAGAGGCCATCTATTCAGAGTATATTTATTTATTTCTATTACTGTTACTGTAATAAAGGTCCAAGCGTTCACGTTATTGCCTATTCTCACCACTTGCGTGAGAGTAATAATAAAAATAACTTCCCTCATTCCGCCAATAAATGAACGCACAACAATGACCCGTTCTCCACTTAGTTCACCTCATGTTATTTTATTTAAATTGCCATCATGTTGCCGCCATGCGCCGCTCGCTGTTATGAACTTACTAAATTACGTCGAAAATTCGAAATACCCGAAATTGTTGTCAAAAGTTCCATCGTTCGGTTTATGCGTTATAAATTAATAAGGAATTATATTCTGACTGCTTGTGCTTAGTCAAATAATGGCCAGGTGGAGTAGGCGAACGCTTTGTGGGCTAACTACACTTGTTATTGAATAGTTTCAGTCAACAATGTGTCTGAACAAAGGGAACATTTCGGGGCTTTGGTGAGATACTTTCTTATTTATATCGCAACTTCACAGCAGCGGAGGAGTTTTCTTTTGTTGTATGTTTGTGGTAGTTCAACATTCGCGGTTGTGCAAGCTCATCACAAATTTTATTGTTCCTTTTATTTATTTTTTGTTTTGTGGAGAGGCTAATGAACTCGCTTATTCTTTTTCCGTTTTATTGTTGTGGGTACTTGCTTTACACTCTTTTCTTTCCCATTCGTTCCAAGCAATTTTCACGTTTTTCCGTGGTTCATTTAGTCGTTACTGTAATTTGGTCCTTGGTTCCTAAAAAATTTAACTGCTTCCCTCTTATTTCTGCTTTCTCTTCTTTTAATATATTATGAACAACCAAAACTGTAAGAACTAGTGTTTAATGGAAAATATAAAATAATCCATTTTATAATATCGCTGCTTCAAAACTCCGTTCGTTAGTTCCTTTTTTATGCTGTTTTCAGTGGGCGAGTCTATTTCACCGAAGTTAAGACGTCTAAAAGCGTTTAAACGGCTGTTTTAAAACTCGTTCTATTCACATTTAAAATAAAAGCAGGAAAATTAAACACATTTGTTAGAACGAACACCGAAATATCTTATAGTCGCGAGAACGGGGAGTTTGTCGCAAGAATACCCTTTCTCAGTGTCCTCCCACGCCTAGTTAGATTACTTACATGTTCTTGAAACAACTGGGTAAACCACTAGCATAATTTTACGGCCCATTAACTTCGTAATGCCTCAGAGTATGTATAAATCAACAACGCAATGTGGTCCTGTAAAGAGTTCCTTAAACTTTATACGTGGAGGGGTGAACAAAAACAGCACAAACACCACACCGGCCCAGTTGAGTCGATCTCTTTATTTCCTCTTCAAAGCTCGACAGCTGAAGGGATTCTCAGGCAAACTTTATGATTCAAGATTTCATCGTTGTCAAGCGTATAAATAACCTAGTTTTGTTATTTTGTCCGCCTGGGCGATATTTTCTGCTGTGTCGTCTGGAATAATTACAGTTTTATGTTTTTTACCGGCCGTCACACTGCTCGCCCTGCTCCGTATGACACATAAATATATTATGTTACAGGAACACTTCGAGTGACAATAAAAATAACGATTGTTCCAGAAACTTTGTCCCAGCTCCTCTTCCATTTCTCAAATGACTCGTACAAATCTTGTTTTTTGCTTTTTTGTGGGTTACTGCGAAAAGGAAGACTTTTATCAACCTCATATGCGATGTTTTTATTCATACTTATTACGAGAGCAGCAACATCTTTCAGAGATGCAGCTACATGGCTTCGGAAATAAATGAATTTAATTTCACATGAGTCCGCCATTGTTATCTTTTGGTATTTTAAAAATACTGCACCGTCAGTTATGATAAATGTGAACAACTATCTGGAATGTGATAATGTTGGTAGTAGTATTCTACATTATTATTATTGCATAGATGCAATAATAACAATGTAGAATATCAATTGTTTGTAGTGAAAACACAGTGCTGTATGTGAGTGGTGTTCGTCGTCGCTGGCCCGGGCGGCCCCGGGCGGTTCTGTGTGGCCCCGGGCGCGATCCGATCAGCCGGTGACGCCTATTAAACCCGCCGAGTGGGAACTCGTGTTAACCTGAGTTTGCTTTTGTCTTAGCAACGGGGGTGTAGCCGTGTAGGTGGCAACTCAATAGTTGAGCTGTTTTAGTATAATCTTTCGTTTACCATTTTTGATGTTCGATATCGAACCTATTACTTTGTACAAAGCCTTTGAAAATGAAAGCGCTTTTTGATCGTCTTCAGAAAGTAAAGAATGAATTTAAACATCGTGTTTTCAGGTATTTGTAAGCTAAACACGATGAGATTTAAACGTGTTTGTTTTTTTTTTTCACAACAAAGGGAGTCTGCGTTTTGTTAGAGGCGTGCCGTTTACGAGGGTCGGTATTCAAGCGCCGGACCACAGCATGTGTTTACTGCGCGGCTGCGGTGACCGTAAACGCTAGCTTTATAACCTCTACAACTGTCTCCACAAATGTTCGTGCAGAATGCGACTCAAAAGAGCGTCGTAAAGAATAAATTCAAGTGCCCTGTACGGCTAATTAATCCGCACGGAATAGCCACTCTCCCACACAACTTTTTTTATGTCACTCTGAAGTGATGACGTAAAGTTTTTCGATTCGACCCACACCGTCTTCCGCAAATAAACTCGCCGCAGTCTTCGTCAAAAGTCGCATCTACGAAAACCCATATTTTGTCCTTTATATTGAATGAGAAGTTTCATATTTGTCCGTGACTGGAAAACTTTTTGTCGCGCCAGTAATCGCCTGTTTCCTATTGAATCTTTTTGGGGTAAAACTAAGTCAATCGAGAAACTCATTTTGTTCGTGCAGTTCCGATGAGTTCTCATGTAGTGAACCCTGTGAAATAACAAAATGACTAAGCAAACCTGCTTTTGTCGTTTACGAACTTGCTTTTTGTTTTCTTTCTAAAACCATTACCATCTTTTAGGTAAATAATGTGTTTGCCGATGTATTTTCGTTCTGGACAAGTCCTTGGCATAAAAAAAACTTGAAATCAAAATAACAATATCCTTTATTGGATGTAGGTTAATTCTTACTCAAATCAATCTGCCTAGCCTTTCCCAACTATATCGGTGTCGGCTTCCAGTCTTACCGGATTCAGCTGAGTACCAGTGTTTTACATGGAGCGACTGCCTATCTGACCTCCACAACCCCAAACGGTAATACGGTAACCCTTTGCAAGACTGGTGTCAGGGGGGTGACCATAAGCTCTTAGAGCGGTATCAATTTGAGATCGAGTAAGTGACAGATGTATACAAGTCAAATACATCTGTCCCTTTTTCGATATCAAATTGATAGCGCTCTAAGAGCTTATGGTAAACCCCCAGATCTCAAGCTTCTGACTACCCGTAACGACTGTCAAAGATCTTTAAATAACAGCCGGGACCAACGGCTTAACGTGCTTTCAGAGGCACGGAGGAAACTCATTATGTTGAAATGGTCACCCATCCACGGACCGACCTCGTCAAGCGTTGCTTAACCTTGATAATCGACCAGTGCGGCTGTTATTGTTTAGCCACGAGCACCTCTAATTCTTTATTCTTTCAGGTTAATTTAGGTTAATTCCAACTCATATTAGATTAATCAAATGCACATAGTTTCATTAAAACTTGGCCTTTATAATTCTGGCTGGCAGCTTAATGTGTGTTCTCATTTATTGGGTCAAAGTCACACCATGGACTGGCGAACATCCAGCATCCATGAAGGTCACTTTAGAATTTTGCGTAACCTTTAAATGTTCTCTTTCCCATGTTGAAGTTGGCCAGTTACCAAACGAAAAAGAAATGTTGACAGTTAATGTAAAGTGTTAAGTCAAGGTCGCGAGAAAGCAGCGGGTCAGTGGGACAATTGTTTAAACCACTTTTATTGTTATAATAAACTGTAAAGTGGGTCGAAAACAGAATTCCATGAATACGTAATTTACTTTGCTGTATATTGATGAGGTTGATATTTTTAATAGCCATCAAACTGATAGAGGTTTATCGGCAAAGCAACTTTTAGAGATTGATAACTTTCCTTGATACTGTGATATTTACTTGTCAGTGATATAAACAATCTTTTTTCATTACATCTCTCAATAAATTAATCATATTGACAGAAATTCCACGTAATCAAAACAGAAAATATTTGTATTAGAAAATGACAATTTAATCAGTACACATGTGGGCAATTTTCCGTGCCGCTAAGTGTAATTGGCACAGGTGCCGTAGTCTGTCGCTGCGAGGTGTCACCGTTCCAATTTCCTGAACACCCTATTTCCCCCTACGACTGTTATTGGATTTTTTTTGCAATATCCCTCATTGCGTAGCGACGCGAGGCGAGTGTACTTGAATTACTTGCCAACACGCACTTGAGAACCCTGCGACGCTTTTTGATTCCCCACCGCCCTGTATAATATGATCTCCTAGTATTTTATCGCTACTATTCTTACGTTACAAAAGGATATCTGTAGCAACCCAAGTTTCGTGATATTCCTTTGTGGTTTAGACGGTAATACGGGCTTTAACGACCTTCGATCAATCTTCCAATTCTATTTGAACTAAAAACGGAGTATATTGTTTCCCATTGAAATAATAGAGATCATCCATTTACTTGTGATCATTATTTTCTGTAGAGGTGGTATTTTTTTTTAAATATAGCTGAAATACACAAGCTGAATTTTACAAGTAAAATTTTAAAAAATTCTTCACATTTTTATTATTTGCTACATATTTTATCTAGCAGTAGACGCGCTTCGATCGACAATCTATTGAACACGTAATTATGACACGATATCTTGCGAAAACACCCCGATTAAAACAGTAAAACGCCCATAACTTTTAAACGGCTCAACCGATTTTCATCAAACATAGCTAAGAACACTCTCGATAAAGTCACATATCAAACAAAAATAAAACGAAATTTAAATCGGTTCATCCGATTAGGTGATATGATGCCGCAGACAGATACCACAAACTTATAACGAAGAGGGATGCTCTTTTTCCGTCGGGGTTTAAATATTGTGTTCATTATCAATTAGTGACGGTGCTGGCGTGTTAAATAAGCGCAGCATGATTTGTATTACAGTTTTTACAACTTGTAAAGGTTATTAGGTTAATTTGGTGATAGTGTCACCTTAATTAATGGCTATAATAAAAGATTGCATTCATTAATTCGATGAAATGTAACATTTGCGAAACTATATTATGCACTTTGATCATTTTTATTAATTTTGCTCTACATTTTGTATCACAGTTTTATATCAGTCTCACAACTTTTATATCGGTATTATATTATATCAATATTTTAAAGATTCTTGTGTAGTTTATCTACAAAAAAGAATACTCGGGAAGCCATTGCCCTTCAGCGAGACACAACAGAATAAAGAATATTTATCTAGCTCAAAAATATTCCCTATATTACGATACGTAGGTACGAATTTGTTAGATCTAGGGTTGGGTTTTTCTAGGCTTTCTACCTGGATTTTCGGTACGAACCAATTATATTTTATCTGCGCAAGGTATACATATACCCTCCTACAAAGCCCATTCATTTGATGCCTATCTGCTCTATCTACCTATTATTTATACAAGCACTACGATGTATGGGTTTCTTTCCCCTTTTCTATTTATTTATTTTATGTAAACGTTAGTTACAGAAGCTATTATCATGCTTCTTCTTCTTTATTAGGCGATTATCACACTGCCACGCATCTCGCTGCATGTTGCGTGAAATCGCATGAAAACGCACCTACGCGCGTACTTGCCTTCTCCGTTTGTATAGAAAAAACCGGCCAAGTGCGAGTCGGACTCGCGCACGAAGGGTTCCGTACCATTATCGCAAAAAACGGCCAAAAATCACGTTTGTAGTATGGGAGCCCCACTTACATATATATTTTATGCTGGTTTTAGTATTTGTTGTTATAGCGGCAACAGAAATACATCATCTGTGAAAATTTCAACTTTCTAGCTATCACGGTTCATGAGATACAGCCTGGTGACAGACGGACAGACAGACAGAACCCTAAAAACGCACGCAAGTACACGCGTAGGTGCGTTTTCACGCAACATGCAGCGTGATGCGTGTCAGCGAACCGCCTTATTGTGATTATTAGTAATTGTGGGGATGTTTCCTGGGTAGATACATGATTATTCTATTTAGTCCGTCAGTGAAATTATCAAATAATATTGGACACGTATTTTTTTAGCATTTCCAAATCAATGAAAATGTACAAAGTTAAAGCGCATCATAGTTCATTAGTGGGGGCTTGTGACGTCACTAAGGCAGTATAAAGTGTATTAACGGCGTGACGTCACACGATATTTCAACGCATTATGTCATCGTCACTTTATGTTTACGTGTCAAAAGAAAAAATACGTGTCCGAATGTTTTTTATTGAACTATCTGACGGACAAAAACCAAATTTTAGTAAACTACCCTATTGCTGAAATCAACAAAATCCCATTACAACTACTAATAACATTCTAAGGACTCACATTTCTTTTAAATATCTTATTTGGATGTAACAACAGACTCCATACCCAAATGGCCCGACTCGTGTACGTAATAAAGCCTAAATATTTAATGAACAGCCAGTGTTTATATCGTCTCAATTGTCTGAAAGGATTTCCATAAAAGCTTTATTTCGTCTCTTATCTTTATCCCTTTTGTATCGACGTCAGTGATAGCAAGTGCCTCGTAAATCTTAATGACCGGAGTATTGTCAGATTACTCACTCGTATAAACAGATAACAGCTTTGTGTCTATGGTAATTTTTGTCAACTCGCTCATTAAGTACAACCTTGTTTGTGCCGGGCTGTTGATGTGATTTCCTTTGCCTCGTGGAAGGGGAAAATTGGAAATTGAATGTTGCATGCCCAATTTAAGATTGTTGGGCGGGAAATGTGACAGTAGAATGTTGTTCGTGGAATGTTGCTTCTTGATTTAATGCAGAAATGTGGTTAATGAACGGAATTATTCTAATTTCAATGCACTAATAAATGTGCATTAATTATGAATAATCCGACGCATTGTTGTTATGTTCTGCTGCGCTAAACTTATCGTTGTTACGACATGTAGACGCACTTTAATATGTATTGGAATCAATCAATCTATCTAGGTATGTTGTGTTGTGTAGTCTAACCGGATGTAGGAAATTGTTGCATCAAAATTAAATACTTGTTTATATTATGATAGTGAAGTCTCATGGCAGAATATCGAAATCAACAGATACTGTGGCGATTTTGTCTTAGCCTCGCATTGTGTATTTAACAAGCCAATTTTCCTGTTCAAAAGTAAGAAAAACAGAACAGGATCAAGCATTTTCCTTTAATTAAACCAACTGTTTTGTTACTGTGTTTACTTTCATTAGAAAACAAGATTCGGAACAAAATAAGAAACTCCCGGAATTCAACACGCGAGTTTGCCACATTTTCACTTACTTACGCAGAGGCCCACCGGTTTTTCTTTTTAGGCTTCGCATGGTTTGTGCATATAGCCAGTGTCACGTTTACGTTCCTTTAGTTTTTTTTAAACAGCTCCTTTGCATAAAAACGTTGAATTGCATTTTTTTTTTTAAATCGAAGATCGTGTATTCTCATGTACTTTTTTTATTTTTTTTTGCATTAGAAAGCGAATGTAACACATTCCAATGTTTTTTGGAATATTTGCCAGAAAATATATCGAATCGGTCGTATAGCCAAGCTTTGCTGAGGAATCATTACTACAATAACAATCTCAGCTCCTCTTTACCATATATCATATAGATAGCAGCAGTTTCAATGATTCCAAATTTTCTCCAGTGGCATAAACATTTGAGACCCAAAACTACACCAATTTTAGATCACAATGTTCACTATGAATCAATTTGCGAATAATTAAAACAGTCACTAAACTTAACTCGAAAAAAGCCCGCCAAAAATTCAACTATCGGCTATTATAGGACAAGTATTTTGCGAATATAGTGGATCTGTCAATAACAAGTTTCACATTATCACAAAATACAAAGATTTTATGCGAGAATATCACCTTCTGGTCCACATGCAGCCAGTTGAATCCTCAACTGCACAACGTTCTCCAAATTACTATATTCCTCATCACGGAGTGTATAAAAAGGACTCTGATAAGATTCGTTGTGTATTCGACGCGTCTTCGAAGAGTAGTTCGGGGAATTCTTTGAATGACATTTTATTAGCTGGACCCAAGCTACAACAAGATATAGTAGATATTATTCTTCACTTTCGTTTGCACGAAATAGTTTTTTCCGCAGACATCCGCCAAATGTATCGGCAAATATTAGTCCATCCTTACGATCGTAATTTTCAATTAATATTATGGCGGGATGAAATTGGTAATGTACAAGAATTCCAACTTAATACAGTGACATATGGGGTCACTTCGGCTCCATTTTTAGCAATGCGGTGTATTCAAAATCCATGGCAACTGATTTACTCTTACATTACAAAATTTAGACTGCATGCAGCTACTTACAAACATAGTATCTATTACATACATACATACATAAACTCACGCCTTTTTCCCATGGGGGTAGGCAGAAACTACAGAACGCCACCTGCTACGATCCTTACATACTTCTTTTGCTTCACTCACATTCATACATCTTGTCATACACACACGCCGGTTATGAGTACTGCGCACCTTGCCTTTCTGAAGAACATCACCTATAAGGTCTATATATGTTATACCATTAAGTATTAGAAATATAATTTTACCGCCTAAACTATTTTATTTTATTTCGGGACAAAAAACAGGAGTACAATTAAATGTGATACATACTATCTAATTAAACAAAATACTTATTGTACTACTAGCAACATTATCCACTTATTAATAATTTGATGATTATTAATAGGTGTAAAAAAAAAGAAAAGAGAATACATGAGTGTGTGGAGTGAACGATAAATCGTTGATTAATTGAATTAATCTTTCTAACAACTAAATTTATGAATACAAAAAGAGAAGAAAAGAAAAATATACCTCTTAAATTTATAAAGCTAATAGAGAAGAGAATCGACTATAGATTTCCTAAAATGATGTGCTGTTAGATTAAAAATATCGATGTTTTCAAATCTAGTGTTGTAGGAATCCACAAGTTGGCGCAGAGGAGCGCGAAAGTCAGCATTTGAATAAAAGTAGGCGGTATGGATTTTAGAGGTTATTATTATATTATTCTAAAACCGAATTTGTTGAAAACTCCATTCTGCCAAAAGCAAAACACACTGTGAACAGCATGCTCATGCATGTGTTTGTTAAGCACGTAGTACTCAATATTTCTGATCACAAAAAATTTTCAACAGCCGCCTTATTTTTGCTCACAATTTACTGGCTTTCCGCCACACGGGTCAGCCTGATATAATGGAGGGATGATAATCCTTCACCATAATTAAGCACTTCCGCTAGATTAGTGGCATTACTTGCATCATTATTCATCCACTAATTAGGTCGCTCTCTTATTGTCTTGAAGCCTTCATGTACGGAGATTGATCACCCCACAATAGGCCTATGATTTGATTCATTAACGTCTATAGATGATATTGTAGATACAATAGACACGTGTAGGTAAACTGTGTTGATGCGTAATCTGCATTAATTAATCAATCTTCCATGGAAAGCTCAAACCTGTTAATGATTGCGGATTGGTTGTGTTATAAATACTGTTAATTGTTTTACCTGTAAATGACGGTGAAGTTCGCGGCATTAGAATTTAGAATCTACAATGACATTGTAAGTCTGTTCTAAGTCAACATTTGTTTTCATCAGATGTTTTCTATTACGTATTTATCTACCTAGTAGATAACGTTAGATTTAGTCCAGAGCGTGGCAAATTACATGCAGTGCTTTAATTAAAATAGGTACAAATTACAAAATACTTACGCTTCATTTAAAATAGGAAATATAAAATATTTGTAAGTCGTGTATTTGAAATATAAAATACAATATACAGTACCTGTTTTAACTGTTTTTGTTTAAAATACCAATTACAAAATACAGTCGATTATCCATCGTGACATTCGTACTATAAACATAATTAATACATACACAGAAGTTTCGTCAAATTACCGTTTAAAATAAAAATGACAATTTATAGTAATACTTACAATTACAATTTGACAAAACACAGTCGCCATTTTGCTTACGAAAGCTATCGAACGCTATTTTCTGCAGAAAATGTACTTATTTTCAAATTTATTTTGAAGGCATAATATTTAATATACTAACTACAAAATACCTCAGCGTCAGGTATTTGAAATACCAATTATAAATTACATTTTTAAGAAGTAATTGAATTACAAATACCAAATAAGTTTTGTACTTCAATTACGTATTTTAATTACAAGTATTTCAAATACTGCCCAACCCTGATTTAATCCCAGTAATGGAGATAAGATATAAAATAAGTTACGTAATTTTACTAACTGCAAACACTTGAGAGTCTACCAAAGTCTGCCAACAATAGCTCGGAGAAAATATGATTTAAAAACTATTGTAGTCCTCATTTCCAAAGTATTGTCTAGCTACAAAGAGATAAAACCGAGTCGTTTAAAACATCTTTGTTTTCAAAGAATATTCAATTTCTTAGCTCTAGGTATTGCCTTTGTAAAAAAATATCTAGTAGGTATTCAGTAGACAGTTCCTCTGGCATTGGTTTTATTATATTTCTTTACGATTCGCCTGATAGAATCCAATTTGTTTACTTGTGTGTAAATTTATTTTATGCCCAGAGAAAATTGAAATTAATTAGTGCTGTTGTAAAGATTATCTTTTAAGCTTTGAGTCTACATTTAAGTAATTGACCTAAAATCTTTTTCTTTTAAAGTTTTCTGGCTTACTAAATAGGGCACCATTTTAAGACTGTTTACTGTAGGACCTGTCTACTGTAAGTTTTGTTGAGTAGTAATTTAGATTCAGTTTGTGTCTGTAGGCCCTATTTTAGGTTGTCTAACGAGCATGGCCTTCGTTAAAGTCATTTGGAGCCAATATTTTCTGCTTATCTCTTACAAAGATTGGGCCGTGCAGTCGTGCTACATTATTCAACAATGTTATCTCTCAAACTAGTCTTGTGTTTCAGGACTCGCAACTATTTTATCAACAAAAAAGTCGGAATACTTTGTGGGAATTCCGTCGGTGGAATCTCGACTTACATGCAAAATTTCAGAGAAAACCGGAAAGTTTTTGAATAGTTTGAAACAAATCTTTCTGCGGCCTTCATTCACAATTGGACTCTCGGAACACGTACTACGGAGTTTTATAGGTTTCATCTTTTATAAAAATAAGCTTTCAGCTGTAAAGTTTACCGCTATCGTAAAGTAAATTATTATAATCATTTACCACCGCAATTCACTGCTCAACATTAACCTCTTTCAAACAAAAGGTATGGAACCAATAAGTACCGCAGTAATTTCACTGTACGAAGGCAAGGTGTTGATGTAATATCTAGACCCGGAACCATTTTTCCGAGATATTGCATTACGGGAACTCGGCGATATGGAAAAGTGATTGAGAATAGTATTATTATCTGCATTATTGCAATATTTTCACAACATAAAACTTGTTACGCCAATAAGCTTATTGAGGTTATGGCAGAAAGTTTATTGGCAATTCGTATTCTTAGTTTTCCTGGCGTTTTTCCTTACATTCCGCAAATCGCATACATTAAATTCTCTATCATAGGAAACATATTTTGGCTAGCCCATAATATAACTAATATTGAACGACATAATTTTATCAATTTACTTCACATAACAAGCCACAAACCCAGCTCACTAAAATACAAGTTTATCACGAGCGCCAGGCAGGGAAGTAAAACATTTTCTATCAGAATTTCCCACGCGGATCGCAGGTGCGCTGCGGTGTGGTGCTAACCAATAAATAACCCAACGTTAGCTTCCCTGATCAGTGTAATCTAACTAGACGTGATATACTTTGGTAGGCGGCGCTTAGGCACACTGCGCCACAGCCTAGGAACGTACGTATCAGGGGGTGGCGTCCATACAACTAGATTTTTGCAAGTTTTCCTTCGGAACACTGACATAAGACTTTTATTTTTCAGAAATTAATTTTGTCAATAAGAGGAGTTCGTGGCTCAGTAATAATAGATGCTCGGGTCGAACTTTAAAGCTAACCTAGCCGACGGCATGAACTATTTTGTGGGCGGGATTAAAAATGTATGCTATCTCATCCGTCAACATGTGTGAAAGGTATAGTTGCTGTAATGAGCAGTAAGAAGCTAGAGCGCGTACGAATACACACTCCTAGCGCTGTGCGACGCATACTTGCGCAATTTCATTGAAGAAATTTTTTAATCAGACCTTTGGAAATATGGATAAAAACTACTGAATGTATATACATCAAAATAAAATCATATGATCAAAATAAAATTATTTGCATTTCTGAACTACTAATCTATCCCTGTATGGTGTCTGTTTTGCAATTTTCCTTCTTTTGAATAATGAATACCTCATTGCCGCCCAAAGATGCGTTAAAATTAGTGTTAAAATATGAAACTTTCGACGCTCATAACTTTCAAATATATGTTTTTTTACGTTTGTTTTTCAAACAGGGCTAGATAATGATGAGAAAAATTGATATACGTACACCGTCAAACAGTGGAGTAATCGCCATACTACGTTTGTATGACAGCATTGCCGACTAGGGCACTTTTAAGTAACGCTCGCCGAGGTCAGTCTGGCTGTGGAGGTTGGACCATCCATTTCATACGAGAACTCTCCGCGCCTCGGCAAGCGCGTTGAGCCGTAGCCTTTGACATTCGTTACAGGTATTCAGAAACTAGAGAACCTGACACCAGTCTCACCAATAAGGTATCGTTGTTACCCACATACACTACAACTATTTCGTAATTTCCTTCGGCAAACTTCGTGTTTCGTCAGTCGTCGGATTTCTATCAGTTGCCCTTTGCACTTGGCGCTCTCAATCAACTTTGAAGTATGTTCCAAGTTGATTGAGAGTGTCCGGTCTGCACCAAATGCACATTAAGGCCCCCCTTAATGTGCATTTGGTGCAGACCGGTCGCTCTCTTAAGAAAATATGTGTACTGTAATGGGTTGTGTGTCGGTTTGCAGCTGCACCCTGTGGACTGGAACCCGACCACAACATAGTTGCGAATAAGCTAGGTGGATTGATTTAATTTTGACCACAGATAATATAATACTAGCATACAGATGCCTCAACACATACAAAGAAACCGTACCGACGTAACTAGCGTTTTTCGTCTTATTAAACTGATATTTTTTCTAAGAACATCGATCGCGTTTGGTTCCATTCCACGGATATAGATGGTGTTAGCAGTGACTTGAAGTAAAAGGGTTAAATCGGTTCGTGAATACTTTTTTTTTAAATACAACGACAATTTGTTTTAAAGTTTTTTTTTGCACGTTTTTACAGTTATTTTGTACCAAAATGTGTTACAAAACAAATTTAAAAATCGAGTGGATGCCTCAAATTTAAAACCACGCCATCTATTGGAATCAATTTTAAATGAGCCATTCAAATAATCTTTGAAATGTGAATTAAGAGCCCAATATTCCTTAATTTTGTGCGTAGGAGAGTGAATTAAACAAGAACATAATTTGTTTTTATGATCGTCTCTAGAAAATCTTAATACTTCACTTAACTCAATAACAAATCGAAGCTTATCATGCCATCTAGTGCAATTTATTTGAACCAAATTATATTTCTTATTATAAGATAAGATAAGATATTTATTTTGCAAATATGGATACAAAAAAAACATGGTGACATAAACAATACAATTAGGATCAGCCATATTTATTTTATTTATTAAATAATAAATGTCTTCGTCCCCCCTCTGTCGTAAAATTTACCCTCGCCACTGGTAGATACACTGCACCACAACCTAGGAACGTGGCGTAGTTCTTCTGTAAAAGCTCACCACAGCCTAGGAATGCAGCGTAGCTCGTAGTTCCGAGCTCAAGAATAGCTCGTCGAATGCTGCATGAAAGCGACAGTGAAGCCGTTGCCGTCATGCAGCGGAACTCTGAATTATCTAGATAAACTCCGAAAGCTTCACTGCGACGCTCTTTTCAAAACAAGGAAGGGGATTGGTTTTGAGATTATAACTTACGGTGGCTTTCTTTGAAGTATGCATGAATATTGCAGCTGTGCCTAGAAATTTATCACGTTATCAGTTTGTGCGAGAACTCTGCATCGAAAATATTATGTAAGCATATAAAATATTCCACGTTTTTTTTTTGCTGATCTCTGGTGCTAAACTAAAACGTGTTCAGTGTCATACATCCTCATAGCCATTGCCAATTCCAATGAACACGATAGCAGTAGCGATAAAAAATTGTGTGAGCTTTAAAAACAAAGCCCACTGAAATAAACTTAGATGGTAGATTACAAATTTAGACCATTGTGGACCCCGTCGGGCACTGCAAAATAATTGTAGCTAAGTTGACTGTAACATCAATCTATAGACAATCGACTGGTGCGGTTATCAACTATCTTTTTGGTAGATATTTACTCCTACATTATTATATCGTCTATCAAAAACCTTCACCGAAAGACATTCACTGCTGTACATAAGACTCCATAAACGCAACCACTTCACCAGCCATTTTTCAAATAAAATTCTTTGTAATTCTGGCAGCATGTAGGTGCATGTTAAAGTAATACAGCCTTCCCTACACAATCCTTAATTCCTACCGTAACATAAATAAGCGGGCGAGTCGGCGCCACAAGGTCGCGTTGTTTCCCCCATTCTCCCCTTCACAATACGCACAGAAAGAAATCAAAGACCCGTCGAATACAACTGTTCCCAATTACCCGAAGTTGCCTCGTATCGTTCGACCATTAATTATTTATGTTCTTCTTATTAATATGATAACGAATGCATGCCCAAACGAGATAATGATTCAGCATTTGCCGGCATCATTACCCATGTTTTGATCTCTAGAGTACTTAGTTTAGCTAGAGCATAAGTAATTGAAGGGTATTGTTGTTAGCTTACAATTCTCATTTATCAAGCTAACAGAAAATAATTACAACGATCATTATCGGGACTTCGGGAGTATCGGGAATGTTGTGCGAACTATATGAATACAAACTGGATTATTACTCTATTGAATGAACCTAAAACCGGCCAAGTGCGAGTCGGACTCGCGCACTAAGGGTTCCGTACCGTTATCGCAAAAAAACGGCAAAAAAAAAACACGTTTGTTGTATGGGAGCCCTACTTAAATATTTATTTTATTCGGTTTTTAGTATTTGTTGTTACAGCGGCAACAGAAATACATCATCTGTGAAAATTTCAACTGTCTAGCTATCACGGTTCATGAGATACAGCCTGGTGAAAGACGGACGGCGGAGTCTTAGTTATAGGGTCCCGTTTTTACCCTTTGGGTACGAAACCCTAAAAATAGTTGAATATTCAGCGCTGAAATTCAATTGTATATTGTTTTGATAAACATCAGCTATTATCATCATCCAAAAACCGATGTATATTGTTATAAAATAATACAAACTCGTGCGAAGAAATTAATATCGCTTTTACACGTATTACTGAAATATCTGGCACAATATGTGTTGGCAAGCTTACATAAAGGCGACCGATTCTCTACTTTAAAGGCGTTTTCTAGGCTCATCGCTGTCTTCTTCACACTTGTTATGTTGCCCATAAGTTGGAACGAAAACGGGGATCCCATAAGATAGTCGGGCACAATGTTTTGGAGATCTGGACACAATAGCGACCTCGATCGGTTGTGTTACAAGGCCGAGCTATTTGGAGATGATCCAAAGGAGGCTTCTTAGTATAGGAGCGTTTGATTTAAATAAAGTAAAGAGATATCTGAAACAAGTAAATTCTTGACGGAGATGAAGGTTGAATAGATGTCCAGGCCATTCGAAGCCCTCAAACCCATATCTTTAAATAAAAATACATTATTAATTTCCATTAGCCGAGAACATAAATCGTCTTTATTTCAATTCAAAGCAATTGACTCAAAAAATTATAAGTAAGTTGCCTTAGGCTGAAATCTTTTAAATTTTTGTTTCGGAAACTGGAAAATAATACCTCTATTATTTTCCAATCAATCATATTTTATTTACAACTTGGAAACACGTTGGATTTCTGATATTTTGCAAGTTTCAAGTTCATTATACGTACTTATGAAGCCCATCATCATTCATCATTTCAGCCGAAAGACGTCCACTGCTGGACATAGGCCTCCCCCAGGCGTCCCCAAATTGACCGAACCGACCGTATGAAGCCGTATTATCGTAATTTGTAATAGCAAACGTAACATTATCGTGCACCACACGAGTTGCCTCGTCACACAGTAATGCACGCGCGCGAAGGTTGCACTTCTTCCGCTTTTACACAACCTTGGTGAAGGTTCCACTGATTATAGTCTTGGATTACGGATGACACCTTGTTACCTTCGGCTTGCTATGGTCCATGGTAAGGGGCATGAGTTTCAACAATCGTTTGTGGTGTTCCTGAACCATGAGTGAATCGAAATGACTCTTCTAAATCAGATTCGGTGACTGAAACAATCATAAAGTCGACATGTTTCACATTCAAATATTATATATTTCTGTTTAAGATTTTAAAAGGAGGACAAAAGAGGATCGCAGTAACATTGTAAAATTGCCTCCGGCACAACAATTAGCATCGTGTGCAAATTGAAAGAAATTACGCTTCGTTTCCCCAGCCGTAATGAACGTACTTGTTCGTAATTTTCACGTGTATTTACCAAATTCGTTACATTTATATAACTCGACCTTATAACCCAGTGAGCTGCACACATAACATGTAGTGCGTGAATGTTGTGAATGACGATGCTGATCTCATCAGCCGACAACATAATTTACAGTTAACACAGACTTTATTTCAACGGACAAAGAGCTTTATTCGCTTGGCTGGAGGCTTTTAAAGTTTGTAAATAAGAAACGTAGCAGAGTCGCATTTCATTCAGTAGTTGACGCCAGTTGCGTGTAGCTACGAGGCGGGAATACTAATCTTTGAAGCCTGCGCTGAAGGAAGATCGGCGCCTACCCCTCCTCGCTTATTGAAGGGTATCGCCGGCTGCTGGAAACAATCAACTGGATTTCTTAGGAATCACTTCAATAAACATTTTTCTAGTGGCTTTGGGCAATGAAAGTTTCACTTAAGGTTACACTAGTCGAAAATTCTTCCATACAAACGTAGTCTAGGGATTATTCCACTGTTTGACGATGTACGTTCAATAAAAAGTGATATCAATTTGTCTCATCATTATCTAGCCCTGTATGGAAGCAAAAAAGTAAAAAAAGAAAATATTTGAAACTTATGAGCGTCGAAAGTTCCACATTTCGACACTAATTTTAACGCATTTTTGAGCGCAAATAAATACCATAAGAAGACGGAAAATTGCAAAACGGCCTCCATACAGGGATAGATTAGTAGTTCAACAATGCAAATAATTTTATTTTGAACAGATAGTTTTTTCATGATATCTAGACTGCCAATGGTCTGTTTATAAATTTTCGCGCGCTCCGTTTCGTCCTAAATCATTATCCATTTCGCTACAAATTTGTAAAAGTGTGTATTCGTACGCGAACTAGCTTCATACTGCTCATCACAGCATCTATCTCTTCCGCACGTGTTGTCGGTTGATATAAAATGCATTTTAACCCCGCGCACAAAATAGTTCGTGCCGTCGACTAGTGTACCCTTAATATTAGCATCATTTGAAATTAGTTTCGATCCTTTCGTGCGTGTTCTAGATATGGCGATTTTTAGAGAAAGCGTTATTACTTTTGTAGTCCTGAGTGGCTCATAACATGCACAAAGGATCCTTATGTAATAGCGTATGTGTTTCATAAAAGTGTTCTCATGCGAAAGCAGACAGTTACGTAATGAAGTTACCACCTTGCAGGCATCGTAAAAGTAGTCAATTTACCGACACCCTGCCAAACGCTTGTGACTTACCTGTCAACCTAATCTAGCGAATTCTATTAACGTTCCATTGCACGATGACCTAGTTTCCGATAGTCTCCACAATTCGGACACGCATTTCGAGTAATGTATTCGGTATTTGGTATTCGGAACGCACCTGAGATGGCATAAATGAGTCATTGATGTGTTTATATTAGCAGAAGTTCATGATACCGTGACGAAGGCCGTCTCGTTTGTTCACAGTTTTGCGGAAGCATTTCTTTGAATCAACTAGCTGATTGGCCAATCAAAGGAACGAACATGAAACAGGTTCTATCAGCACAAGTACAAATGCAACACGTTTATGTATGAATAAAATACTCTGCTAACATAGCAAATCGAGCAAATTTCGTACATTTTAAATGAGCTTCATAGAGCGACATGTACCTACGTAGTTAAAGTTCCAGCCATCAAGCTGTATGAGTTCTCCTGAAATATTTAAATTTCAAATTAAAATACTTGAACAATAATAAATACGAGTTCGGAATTTTCCTGTTCAAATGGTGTCTCGGTGTTTACAGCGAGTCTGACGGTGTCCCAAATTGTTTCACAAAATAAATAATGTTCCTTATCTTTTCGCTTTTATTCATGTATATATATTTTTATTTTGACTTAACAATGTAAGCGTGCTCTGCAATATGTCAACGCGAGGCTTTGTTTTATAGCTTTTTCGTCTCATGTTTTTATTTTCGTGAATAATTTTATGATCCATTTTCATTTTAGCACCTTGTTCGGATAAGTTTGCAGGTTGAATTTGATATGTAGTAGTAGTATTTGAACTATTTTTCTCTTTCTTTTATTATATTAGTAGTATTGACTCGATCGTTAGTCCATTTTATTTGCTCGTCAAGACTCAGGAGTTCGCATCAACAAAGTGAGCCTGTACATACAAATCAACAATCAATCAAAAATACATATAATAAATCTGTAAAAAAGTCGATTGTGTACATCGAAAATATTTCCAAAAGGAATAACCAGGGTCATTATCATTATCATCATCATCAGGCTATTAATGTTCCCACTGCTGGGACAAGGCCTCCTCTCTATGAGAGGGAATGGGCCGTATATCCACCACGCGGGCCCAGTGCGGGTTGGTGGATGTCACATGTCTTCGAATTTTTGGTTCTAGGATATGCCGGTTTCCTCACGATGTTTTCCTTCACCGTTTTGAGGGCAATGGTGATGAAATAATTTACACAAAGTATTGCGCCTGCCTGGGTTCGAACTCACGACCTACAACTGGTAAGGCGCGGCCGCTACAACTGGGCCACCACTGCCCTCGGTATATCCAGGGTGTTAAAGGATAATCAACAGAACCATTTCCAGCATTTTTGGATAATTTTTCTGTTTAGTTGTGCAAGTATCACGTAAAATGTACGAAACCAATAAAGATAACTTTTATACATAAAATTGTGCATAACTTGAAGTATTACTTAGTTTTTGTTTCATCGGAATCTGTTCACTCTATCAAAAGTTAAATGAATTTAAAGTGTTCATGAAGAAAAATATCACAACGTGCGTGGCGTTGTGCATTTGACATCATTTTCTGAATTGCGGTGTTTAGATTCTCCGCGGAAGAATGACCCTAGAAAAAAAATTGGTAGGTAGGTAGCAAGTTAAGTAGGGTAGGTAGGTAGATAGGTAAGTAAGTAGGGTAGGTAGGTAGATAGGTAAGTAAATAGGGTATACCTAACCCCTACCTAGGTAGGTTTAGATAAGTTGGGTAGGGTTATAGGGTAGGCAGTTGACGGGAGCGAAGCAGGCACAGCTATTATAGAATATTTCACTGGAGTGTGTTTGAGTCTTTGAGTAATTCTGTTTATACTGTTTCAAATTAATGCATCGAACGGAGCCTCGAGTGGCAGAACTTAACTCTGTCTGCGAACACAGAACTGCAATATATGTGCTTTAACTCACTTATTAATATCTCAGGCTCGTGGCTCAATGTGGCAAGTATAGCACCAGGTATTTCTTTTTAGGGTTCCGTACCCAAAGGGTAAAGTCGGGACCTTATTACTAAGACACCGCGGTCCGTCTGTCACCAGGCTGTATCTCATGAACCGTGATAGCTAGACAGTTGAAAGTCACAATCACAGATGATTTATTTCTGTTGCCGCAATAACAACAAATATCAATCATAATCCCATACAACAAACGTGTTTTTTTGCCGTTTTTTGCGATAACGGTACGGAACCCTTCGTGCACGAGTCCGACTCGCACTTGGCCGGTTTTTTATAGTACAATGGAAAGCGTCGATCACTCAAACAAGAAAGAAAAATAACCCTCAAAGTAAACAATATAGAATTTCACGCCGCCATGAGTTTTGAATTCTGCCAAACTCGAGTTGTGTTTACTGAGTGAGTTGACGTGTATATTTACCCTCGTACCGGAAACTTTAATCAGGAAGGAACAGTTAATTAATAATAACAAACTGGTTTATTTTAGCTTTAACAAAGTTGCTAAACTCCGTTTATTTTCCCAACAATTACTGTTTTCTACCTAAGTGGTTTCCACTAAGCCTTAATGCTGGAAGCATCTTTTAGTCTTTCGTTTTTCCAGACATTTTGTTCTAAATTCTCGACCTACTTGACCTGGTTTTTAGAGTAGGCTACAAATCATCTTGTTTCGGCATTTGGACAAATATTTGATTTTGACTTCCTCACAATTTGGAGGGATCCTACCTGAGATAGTACTTAGGTACACCATAATATTTATGAATGGCTTGCCACTCTGAAGGCGCACTTGTATCGTAAAGAGACCAATACGTTCAAGAGTAGTCCATGTATTATACCTTCACAACTACGATACATGTTTGAAACTTAACAAAACAAAAAATAACTTAAATTTTGGAAGTCGGTGTCAAAAACCGAAACCACAATTGCCGAAATTTAAATTTAATTGGAAGTCGGTTGTATTTTTTTTGTAAAAAAAAATATTAATCCTACATTTAGTTTAAAAAAGTTATGAAAATAAAATAAAATGATGATTTATAACCATTAAAACTATATTTTATTCTACTGAGTAGGTAACTTAGAAAAAATACTCTGTTTAAATGTCCGGGTTGCAAGCTTCAAAATCCGGGGTTTTCACGCTTCATGTCCTAGTTGGCAGATTTTAGAGATGGCAACCCTACATCATGTATCTATCTACCAAATGCCACATGTCTCAGTCATGTGAGGATATGTAGCTGGTCCCACACATTACATACTCAACCCCAAGTACCTACAGGGTGGAGTTCGACGAGGATACAGCGAGTGCCGAGCATTCATCTCGATCAATGACACTTGATTACCTGCCTCCACTCAACCTGCATTGGAATGCCAGTTGGGTCCTCCGTTTCGATCACTGCCTTATTCGAATAGCTGCGATAGCCATAGTTTTCAAAAGGTTGAAAGTGGAACGAAATAGTTGCATAACTTACATATAAAGTTTGCTGAACTGTCTGTGAGGATTCCTAGAACGAGTACCCGTTACTAAAAATATATCTTGGAAGCAAAATATATTATGACTCAATAAGATCCTATTTATTCATTAAAATTCAAGATTTGTTGTACTAAGCCCTACTCAGAATTCGGGATTTTGTAGGCTTTACTGTTAAAACATGCATGTATCCAAGGACTTTTGTATTAAACTGAAGTGATTGCTTTCATCTTGTTTTATCTGCGAGTAAGAAGGCTCTAGAAAGATACGTTTTACAAACAAAAATAGACACGTAACGGGGAAGGAGAATGTAGCGATATTCGGAGGACACGATGAATAAACAACAGATGTTTATGTCACTCTCCCCGAAGGGACCGACACTGCATGGGTCGAATTTATAAATAATCAATCCCACTATGCTTTACTTACGTACATGTCTCCCTGTAAGTGGATACAAGGGTTTATTTCAAGGGGAACGACATCTTTAACATACCTTTGTACTGCTAGAAAATGTTTCAGTAATATATGAATTTTTGCACAAATTAAGAATAAGAATAATTTATTAAAAAGTAAGTACGTTCACAAAAATTTACATTAGGTGCAGTATTATTAGTATTATTTCTAAAACAATGGTATAAATAGTGCTTATATATAAACTATAACTAAAATATTTTATTACAACTGCAAGATTTTATACAAGAATTTCTATATTTGGTAGGGACCTGCCCGTCTTTCAAACCTGTGTTTCAGGCTATCACTTTACATGAAGCAATAATTGGGTCAGTTAAATTATTAGATAAAATTAGTCTATTAACAAACATAAAAACATATACATTATATATAAGTAATTTAAGTATGTACAATTAGATATGAGCATACCATTATCAAAAAACAATTTCTAGAAGCTTTCTGTGTCACTGTAACAACATTGTCTATTGCATAACATTAATAGGGCAATGGTAGAAACGATAATTGCTTATTTAACGAAATATTGTTTCAATTACAATTCTCCTTAGTTTTGTATCGTATTTTGCAACGTTAGCAAGCTCGTAGCCAGTTAAAATTATTCGCATTTTCATTCTATTTTAATTGTGAGCTACTAGATAATTTTCAAGTAGCTCTGCCAGCTATTTCCAAGTACTCATATATCGCGGCTTGATAAGGACCCTAAATAGCTGACTACTTACACAGTTTAACCTTTAAATATGTCTAGGATTACTGTATTCTGGTATCGTAGTTTAATCGAAAGTTCTAACCATGTTTATGTTTAATTGTTTGAAATTTGAAAGGGCTTCTGAAATTCCCAGAATCTTGATTATACAAAGGAAAATCAAGATTATTATCGTTTATTTAGTATTTTATTATCAACTAGCTGTGCCCTAGGCTTCGCTCCCGTCATCTGTCTGCCAACCCTACCCTACTTACCTTCCTGCCTACCCTACTTACCTACCTACCATTTTTGTTTCTATAGTAATCATTCTTTCGCCATTCAGAAAATGACTTCAAATGCACAGCGCCATCTATCGAATATCGAGTTCAACTGTCCGAGTATCTGAATTGCGTGTGTTGTGATTGATAATTTTACTTCTTGAACACTTTAAATTCATCTAACTTTTGATAGAGTGAACCGATTGCGATGACAGAAAAACTAAGTAATTCTTCAAGTTACGCACAATTTTTATGTATAAAAGTTATATACATTGGTTTCGTACATTTCACGTGATGCGTGCACAAATAAACAGATAAACACAAAAATTCCATGAATGCTGGAAATATGTTCTGTTGGTTATCCTTTAAAACCCTGGCTATTATTTTTTTGGAAATATTTTCGATGTACGAAAATTACTTTTCTACAGATTTATTATCTGTATTGATAGATGATGATTTATTTGCTGGGTATTATACTAACGACTATTAACAAGATAAATAATGATAGTTAATTATGTTTTTGGTATAAAGCTGTCTGCTGGTATGTGCCAAGCAGAATAATTAAGCAGATCCACTCCTATGAAATACAGTTTTAATGAAACAGTTGAACGTCGTACTGACGGCCGAACTCGGAACTTTAATTGGATTAAGCGCAGTACGAGTGGTTAATAAAAAGCGATGCACCGACCATTCGGAGCTATTCGAAACTCTGCCAGGGGTCTTGAACATTTTGCAAGCAGCCATTGAATGGCGAATGTTGGAGCTATTCGAGCTATCGGGTTTAGAGGCGGTCAAACAAGTGACAAACTGATGCATACAGGTGTACGAGGAGTTATCTGTCTGTGTAGTTACGTTTTCGAACTATTCATGGTTGCACAAACAGTATGTTGATACGAGTTGGTTTATAGAAAAATGTTCACGACCTGGTGTTTTTGTGTAAGGGACAATACTTAAAAAATAGTTAATTCTCGTTGTCGATGCCTGCAAAAATATTCAATTTAATATTTTTATTGTAATATAAGTATGTATGTATATTAAAAAAAACGGTCAAGTGCGAGTCGAACTCGTGCGCCGAGGGTTCCGTACCTACCCATTATACCGCCTTAATAAAATTGGTATCAATTTTATTAGTGGCTAAGTTTTAAAGATATGGGCAAATTTAGATTTTTCTAACTTGGACCTTGATTTTTATACACCTACTTCCTGGTATAAATTTCAAGTTGCTAGTTCCACCCGTTCCTGAAAAAATCGGTGGTGGCACACGGGCAAACGGACAAGAAAGTGATCTTATAAGGGTTCCTTTTTTTACATTTTGAGGTACGGAACCCTATATACGTAAAAGGAGGGAGTTTAGATAAAATTTAACTAATTTCTATCTGTTTTCCTTCTTTATTGTTCTTAAAAGACTTTCTAAGCTCTGCAAAAAGTATCCCTTCCTTCAGATATATGTCCCCCATATCTTAAATAAACCGAATAATTCTAATAACATTTTCCTTCCTTTAGAAGTATTAGAAACACGTCGATCGCTATTTCTCCGCTTATCTGTAACGTAACGCCGCACAGGACGTAGGAATGTGCCAGTTAACTACCGAATTCGAAAAGCCATCCGGGAAATTTGAAACTCGTAGCCGGATTCTACGGGTAAGGGTATAAGTAGCTAAGGAGGTGAGGAGATACTCAATTATTCTTACTGCGTAACTTCATCCTCGGAAATACTACAATTTCTACATACCTGATATTGAGTTCCGCATTTAATACTGAGAAAACTTCGTCGCTCTTTATGTTTTTGAAAAAATACTAAACACGGAAAATAGAAATGGATCACTTCATTATTGCCGTGATTTTTGTCTGTTGGAATTATTATATTTTTATCGCTTTTAAGGGAATCTTTCTCCATTGAGTCGCTATGCCAAAAATCACCCCTCCATTGATGTCAATAAATAACAAGCTATAAATGTTAATTTGATTGAGTGGAGTGGAGCAAAACTACTTAGAATAGTTATAGGATTTGAATTGAAAACTATATTAACTTCAACACTTCTATAATCATCAGCCTTTTAATGTTCCCAACTTCCCACTGCTGGGACACAGGCCTCCTCTCTGTGAGAGCGAATGGGCCGTAAACCACACCGCGGGCCCAATGAGGGTCGGTACCTTGGTGGATATCGCATGTCTTGGAATTTTAGATTCTAGGCTATGCCTGTTTACTCACGATGTTATCCTTCACCGTTTTGAGAGCATTGGTGATGAAATAATTTACACAAAGTAAAGCGCCTGCCTGAGTTCGAACCCACGACCTACAACTTGTAAGTCGCGGCCGTTACCACTGGGCCAATACTTCTATAGAAAGACAAAACAGTCAGATGATACACGATCTGCCACTCCGTATTCAACACACAATGGTCGAACGTGGCCCACTATACCCACACATTACCAACACTAATTGCGTCTCAACATCATCGTAGGCACGTGTAGTTGATGGGTTAACGATCACAGCAGTGCGTGGGCCGTGGGTTGCTCACCCGGCCGTCGACAGGCAGGTTAGTCAACCCTTCCCTTAAAGGAGGCGATGACGACAACAATAATTTGCAAATTAGATGAGAAGCAATTTATAAGACTACTGTTTTTATTTCGGATGATAGGTACCGGGAACGCGCAAAATTGAGTTTTTTGATACTTTGACGTATCAGGTGGAGACTAAAATTTTAGGGCGCACGTTTGGCGTAGTGGTTGATCGATTGACTGCTGCGCTGCGTATCGTGGGTTCGAATCCTGCAATGTTTGTATGACCAACAGATATTTGTTCCGGCTCTAAGGGTTTGTGTATGTGAGTTTATGTTTCTTTTCTTTTTTTTTAAAACGTTGCCCCACACTAGGAATTTCTCCTGTATCGTGGGTGCGTTTACAAACATATAAATTCACATACACAAACACCCAGAGCCGGAACAACTATTTGTAGATCATACAAATATTTCTTCCGTGCGGGAATCGAACCCGCGACACGCAGCGCAGCAGTCAATCGCTCAACCACTGCGCCAACCGTGCACCCGCCGTTTGCAAACGCACCCTTGATACAGGAGTAATTCCATTCTGAGGGGCTACGTTTTTTTTAAAGAAAAATAGTACTTAAAAGAAAATGTAATAAAATCACTAAGGGTTGTAGAAGTCAGATAGGCAGTCACAGTCTTAGAGCTGCATAGGGTTTGACCGACCCATAATAGTTGCCTAAGTAGAAAAATAATAATTCTATTTAGTCCCTCAGTGAGATTATCAAATAATATTGAACCCGTATGTTTTGCTTTATCAAATAATAAATAAAAAAATACAAAGATAAAGCGCATCAAAGTTCAGGAGTGGGGGTTAGTGACGTCACTCTGTCAGTATAAAGTGTAGCACACCGTGATGTCACGCGATATTTCCACGCACTGTATCGTCGTAATTTTTTGTTTAAGGCGCAGATTCCCTTGAGTAACTGATTTTTTAATTAGAATCACGTCTAAACGGCTAGTCGTACTTTTTTGGAAAAAATATATGTTACATTAGACCATTTTATTAACAATTTGATCTAAGAAAGTTTTGAATTGTATTCGTATAACATAGTGTAATTAATTTGTAAAGTTATGTCTAAAACGGACAAAAACACGACAATCACACCAAAACCGCTGGGCGTATTTTAATGAAATCGAAACCATCTCAAAGACAATTTAATTATCTACATTTTGATCTGAGGCTTTTTTTTTAAGTCATAGAATAATAAGGAAAGTACAAAAAACTACCAAATTTTGGGTCGCGCGGGTGTGAAACGAGTGCGCGTTTTGTTCCCTCAAGGTCGTTGGCGTTAGTCGTCGTCTTAAGAAAAATACGTGTCCAATATTTTTAGGTAGTCTAATATTTTTAGGTTATCTATTTTTTGTCAACTAACTTATTATAAAAAGCCTAAGCAGATGACGATGATAATTTCTGGTTAAAGAAACTTTATTTCTTAAAAATGCTACAAAGAGAACATCTGCTATAATAACATCATCCACCCATATAATAACATCATTTAAGATTTTGTTTTCTGAGGAAATCTACGTACACAATAAACAATAAGTTGAAAAGCTAAACGTGAAGGGAAATACAGAAAGGAAATAGCGCTGATAAGACAAGAGGCAGGCAATAGTTCACATACGAGGTTCATCGAGCCGCCTTCACGCGATATATCACGGACCACGGAGCATCAGAATATAGTTTGATAGTAGTTTTGCTGTAGTACAATGTCAGTCACTTTAATATGGAAATGTTTTTAGGGTTCCGTACCCAAAGGGTAAAATCCGTCTGTCTGTCTGTCCGTCTGTCACCAGGCTGTATCTCATGAACCGTGATAGCTAGACAGTTGAAATTTTCACAGATGATGTATTTCTATTGCCGCTATAACAACAAATACTAAAAACAGAAATAAATATTTAAGGGGGGCTCCCACACAACAAACGTGTTTTTTTTTTGCTCGATATAACGGCAACAGGTAGACGCTTGAAATATTTACAGAATGTTTAGTTGTATATTCACTTAAAAAAATAACATAAATCATGGGGCTCCCATACAACAAACGTGATTTTTTTTGCCGTTTTTTGCAATAATGGTGCGGAACCCTTAGTGCGCGGAGTCCGACTCGCACTTGGCCAGTTTATTTTATTTTATTAGAGCGTTTGAATCTGGGGGCTCGGCAGTGCCCCCAACAAGTCGAGCAAACAAAGGCACAGCCGTACCATCCTTTTCTCGAAGCCATTCAGGACATTTTCGAACCCCTGTAACTTCGTTGTCAATAAAGCTAAAAGCCTGAGTTTTCAGTAACTTAGAGAACCTAATATAACGCATACTCCTGAATTGCACAATTTGAATTTATTGTTTAGTAATAATTGCAAATCAAAATTCCTTAATTTCGTCACGTACTCACCGATCATCAAAATTCTAAGGTACTTCTAGTAGAACTCACAAGCTCCAAATTATGAACACAATAAGAGTTTACCACAAAAAAGTAGCGAGATCGAATGTAAAACCAAGTCGGATAATTTATTCAGTAGATACATTACTTAGGTTACAAACAAACAAATTAACCGACTTAGTTTTATATTAAAAGAACACAATAATGTCGACCCCTTATGTAAAAGTAAAACCAAGTCTGTTTATGTGTGTGTTTGTATATACACTTGTCAATACATATCCAATAGGGAAAATTACTGCCAATTGCTCCCGCCAGATGGCGCTTGACGGCTCAGAGTAAACAAAAACATAACAACATGGCGTCTACTACTGTTCGAGGTTACCGAACTATTTTATACTGTTTTTAAGATAACTTGTGTTCAAAAACCAAATAATAATATTGGGGAAGTAGTTAGCTTCATTTTACTTTCACTATTAGTTTTATATTTTGTATGCTTAGACTGCGAAATTTTGTCGCTCGACTTTGACAGTTTGTTTTTTTTTAGGGATGGGTCCGATAAATCAAAACGTAACTTATATCGGATATGTCTTAGATATCATATATCGATATCAAAATAACCGATATTACAAAAGCTGTATCTAATAAAAAGCTTACTAGCGTGCGAGAACGAATAACTCAAAACTTAAAACCGTAACAATGCGAAAACGTACGAACTACGAACAAAACGCAAGCTTCACAAACGTTAGGAACCATATTCGCTACCTATCTTTCTAAGTATTATTTCGTGTTCGTTGTTAGTTTGCTCATCTAAATAACATTTTAACTTTTGCAAACTGTACTACTGATATCGATATCTGAAAACCGTTTTCGATATCGATATGAAAACACATACATAACCGTTTGCGCAAAAAACCGAAAACGCCCTTCTCTAGTTTGTTTACGCAGAAACCTGTGGCGCCATCTGAGCGCAGCTTTGCGGATAGTTCCCTATAAGCTGCAACACGATGGTGCTAACTTGTCTGATTGAGGAGTTGCTATGGCAACCTTCCGGTTCCATCATGAAACCAGCTCCATAGTACCATATTATATCAATGTTGTTGTATATTACATAGGAACGCCAAGTTCCACCTTAATCGAATGCCAGGAAGTGCTTGAAAAATAGATTAGTCGGTACTCGTCGGACAAACATACGTAAGCAAAGTAATATAAAGCTGGAAATAAAATAAAATAAAACAAACACCTGCCATTTTTATTATTTCAAACTTTTAAACTACATAATTTATCTAGTAGTAGACACGCTTCGATCAACAATCTATCGAACACGTATTATGATACGATATCTTCTGAAAATACCTTCTCAATTCAAACAGTAAAACGCCCATAACTTTTGAACGACTGAACCGATTTTCATCTAACATAACTAAGAACACTCCCGATGATGTCACCTTTCAAACTAAAAAAACTATACCTGAATCGGTTCATCCGTTTAGGAGCTATGATGCCACAGAAAGATACACACACAGATACACACTTCAAACTTAAGAACACCAATAGAAAATTCCTAGCTGACTATAAACTAACAGTTACAGGCTTATATATATACAACAGACCCAGGATTATAATAGGATTACTGTACGTGCCTAAGACCAGTTGGCATTACTTACCCACATACTCGTAAATCCGAGATAGAGAAGTTTGTGAAACTGTTAATGAACCCAATCACGGCCGATGACGATAAATTAAAGGCTCACCATTATTACAAGTTACAACGTAATTTTCTTACTTATTCGAGGATTGAATAAAATTAATATAAAGTATAATATTCATAAACGCTACCGTAATTCAATTAGTAATAAATTCGGTCTCGCTTCATCTTTAATACTTTAATTCTTATTCTGTAATTCACAGAGGCTTCGAGTAAGCCTCGATCGTTTAACTTAAAAATATCGTGTTTTAAAATTAAATATCCCTCTGATATTTTAAATTTAATACAGCACACTTTAATTGTATTTAAAACCTCTACTTAAAATTCGTTATAGCAGGAAGGAAAGAAAATTAATTGCTTTCATATATACCCATTATGGCTTTCAGAAAACCAATTAAGTTTACCGCAAAACATCTCATATTTCTAGTTAACGGACTTTATAAAATACAGTTTCAAAAGACTACGAATGCAAAGATATAGACAGGGTGCTCTTCAATATGATACTGGAGTGTATTCAAAACCAGTGCTCCACAGCTCCGCCTCGCACCGTGTTCTCTCTATTGGCAAGCACTGCATCTAATAGAAAATCCATTTATGTGGAACCGTAGCAACCCGGGGATGCACTACCGCTACTCTTAATAAGATCTCTTATACCGCTCACTGCGGTAACAAAATACTTATATTACTGAAACTAGGAGCCGTTGAACTGAAAGCTCGTTTACGATTCGACAGACACTAAACTTAAAAGAGACCCTCTTGTATTTTTTAGCAAAGCTTTAGGTACTTAAAATTCACGATTGCCAACGTTTGAAGAAATACCTCTTCTTTTTTCAATAAAGATTATTCAAATCAATGCGAGACAGAATCGCCAGACCGATAAATTCGCAAATGAATAAGCTTGACATTAAAAATAAATTTAATTTAAGAAGTTTGCTGGAGTGAAGGCTGGGTCACTGAATATTGAAGTTATTCAGTTTGCGGTCAATACAAAAATAATATTTCTAGATCAGCAAAACTGTTTACGTAGTTGTTTCATAGGTAAGACATACCACAAAACTTAGGTATCTAGTTATGAATTGTTGTAATAATAAAGTGGGTGTCTTTCAGAAACAACAAAAGACAACCAATATAACAATGTAGAGCTGTGTTAAAAAAGATAAATACGAGTACTCACAGGCCACAGCGAGAAACCACGCTTCCAAAATGAAGCGAAACACGGTCAAAGAAATACTCTAAATATTTGGAGTTCTAAACAATCAAAGTGAAAAATTACAGCAATATAATGTTCGACAACAAACGCTTGTTCAACAAAAGCCGGCTACAAAGTCATCTGCTGCCAGATCAACCCTTTGATACTTGATGCGGACGCATTTTTCAT
Source organism: Orthosia incerta (assembly GCA_948252205.1). NCBI lineage: Eukaryota > Metazoa > Arthropoda > Insecta > Lepidoptera > Noctuidae > Orthosia > Orthosia incerta. Next base: position 24,403,303 of record OX411748.1, read on the forward strand.
CTGTCAATGACAGACCGGAGATATGAGGGCCGCAGCTTGTATTAATTACTGGCACTAATCTGGAATACGCCGTGGCAGACTGCCGGCACAGAATCCGATTTTCCATTAAACCTTTTCTTGGACTGAGCGAAGCTAATAAGCATTCAAGCGGCCTTCATTAAGCCACGCCAGAGAGAGACGCTATTGATTTTATTCAGCTTTAATAAAGGTAATTCTCCACAAAACGACGCTCAGTCAGGTTTCAAAAGAAGCCTCACTAGAGGTGCTCTTTGTGAAGTCTCAGCGGCAACGTAGGCCGCAATTAATAAAGCTTAACATCACTATCTATGCTGCCTAATATTATACGAATGTGTAAGGTTCTTTGATTATGTTTATAATTCTGTCGCGTTAGTAAATTTTAAATTATTAAAATTATATCTTGGTCTTGGCTTAGTCGTGGCTAAATAATAACAGCCGCACGGGTCGATCATCAAGGTTAAGCAACGCTTGACTAGGTCGGTCCGTGGATGGGTGACCATTTCAACATACCGAGTTTCCTCCGTGCCTCGGAAAGCACGTTAAGCCGTTGGTCCCGGCTGTCATTTGAAGATCTTTGACAGTCGTTACAAGTAGTCAGAAGCTTGAGATCTGACACCAGTCTTGCCAAGGGGTACCGTGTTACCTATTTACTGGGTTGTGGAGGTCAGATAGGCATTCGCTCCATGTAAAACACTGGTACTTAGCTGAATCCGGTAAGACTGGAAGCCGACCCCAATATAGTTGGGGAAATTATATATATAAATTATTTTTTATTTTACCTTTGTATAGATTCTTTTACCGATTGTGAATGTGTGAACATTGTAGGCTTTCTAGATTTCTAGATGATTGTTAACATTTGTTAACTTTTTATTTAGTTTAACATTATTTTTCTTGTTTGTTTTTTTTAATTTCGTACGACTTATTGTCGGGCCTACGTTGTCCCCCATATCCAAGTACTAATGCTGTAACATGGAAATATTGTAAACACAAAAAAAAATAAAAGAGTAGGGGAGAAGGAGGCAGCTTTGTACAGGGGCAGATATGAACAAACAAGTTTACGCAGTTAGTTTCAAAGCTATTTCAGTTTAAAAACTGATTTCGGGGCGGCAGTACTGTTACCCACAACCGTCATATAGTATCTGTGGCATTTGACAGCTTGCTACCAAGTTATCGGCCATGTTTGTTTTTGTCATTGCAAAGAAAACATTTTTAAAAATGGGTGTAAGCTTGTGAAGGACAAAGTTTTAAATTCTGGTGAGTGTTATCAGTCTAATTATATTCAGTAGCTATATAGGCTTATGTGAAAGTGTTTATTTTTATGCATCAAATGTTTTTTTGCAGCAAAAATATTTAATTTCTATAAAAAGAGGGTATGGGGCAGTTTTGAACAAATTGAATGGGGTACCTTTGAACATGTTTAAATCTACCCTATACTAATTGTGTAGTACGGAAGCGTTAGTCATTTAACTGTGAATTAATTTAGATGGGTAAGAAATGCCAATATTTAAAAAAATAAATCACTTTGTCATTTGTTTAAAGGCAAAAAGGTACGCAATTACAAAAAACAAGATCAAGATGTTAATGAGGAAAATATTAAAAGGGCCATTTTGGCAGTCGATGGTGGAAATATGAAGCTAAGAAAGGCTGCTCCGGTTTATAATTTTAGACCAAACACTTTATTTTATAGAATAAAAAAATACAAAGGCAAAAACCTCAAAATGACCAAGTATTCTCATACAAGTACACTGTCTCTCAAGTAAGAGTCTAGAGAAGAGGAAATGATGTTAAAAATATTTTATATAACAATATATAATACAATGTTAATAATATACCTATGTATGTGATTTAAAAAAAAACTTAGAACTAATAAATAAAACTTGTCTATGACCGTTTAAATCTGTTATTCAAAACTACCCCAGGCATGTTCAAAGCCGCCCCTTATTCGGGGCAGCTTTGACCATTTCCCTTCTCACACCAAAATGAAAATAACCGCCTTATCTCAGGGTTATTGTTTAAAATAATAAAACGATTATGTAGGTTAATGATCAGGTTAACCATTCCGGGTAAGTAAAGGGATTAAAAGAATTTATATTTTGCGTCATGACATAAAGTTTGAAAAACGTTCAAGACTGCCTCCTTCTCCCCTAACCATGTAGTTTCTTGCCGGTTCTTCTCCATAAGAAACGACTAACCCGAACCGGCACCTTTTGTCGACGTTTTATAAGTGCCCATGTAGGCCTATGTAAAATAAAAATATTTGATTTTGATTTTGAAAAAAAGGCTAGGCAGATGATGAGTCTTGTATCACCAAATTAAGTGCATTTATCAAACTTTTAAGTATCGTAAAATTAAATGTTAATACGAACATGTCTTATGAATACTTGATAGTTAATTGAAAGCGGAGCCCGCATATAAAGGCACGACCAACTGCACGCTAATAAAAAATAAAACACAAATATATTTAATAGTAGGTACGACATGGTTGTTTTCCGAACGTGTGCAATATTTCAATTGAAACATTTATTACCTCGCGGATATGTAAACTGAATCTCTATATAGTAAGCCAACATGTCACATAACGTAAAGTGCTTGTTTCACCCGCGCGGGCTTCACCTGCAGCGCTTTGCAGTATTTATTCCACGATAAAATAAGTGCGACTGCAAAGCAGGGTTGCTATGGTAACTGGCATTGCCCAGATTTTCCCTAAATGGTGGTTGTTTGTTGTCAAAAGTTTTGTAGGTACGCTTGCTATCTTGAATTTATGGAAAGGAAGATTGACATGCTTAATGAATTTTCGTTAACTAAAATTTGATAGGCTTGATGGCATTTTGTTTGTGAGAAACAGTTTGATATTCCTTTATGTTTCCATTTCCTTCAATCAATGTCGTTTAGAATAAGAAATGTTTCTGCAATCCGTACTTATTTGACAATTAGTCCCTAGTTTTGGACGCCCTTGATGAAGGTTATTAATTTCTTGGGCTTTTTTGGGTTCCGTAACCAAGCGTAAAAACAGGACCCTATTACTAAGACTCCACTATCCGTCTGTCTGTCTGTCTGTCGCCAGGCTGTATCTCATGAACCGTGATAGCTAGACAGTTGCAATTTTCACATATGATGTACATCTGTTTTTTGTGATTAAGTGGGAGATGTGGTCCCATACAACAAAGGTGTTTTTTTTTCGTTTCTTTGCGATAATGGTACGGAATCCTTCGTGCGAGAGTCCGACTCGCACTTGGCCGGTTTTTTCAGAACAAGGTGGTATAATGGTTAAGCAAAATATAGAAAAATATATGATGTATTATTATTGTCTTATTTAGGGAAATTAAGATATTAGAAGGTGCCGTAATAACAGCCATCTTTATCTTGACGCGACGTCAATGTGAGAAGTTCTAATACAATATTGCTTTATCATTGCTAACGCGTTCGTATCTTAACTATGCCCACTGGTAATTTGACTTGACAATAGCTCAAAGATACAAAAGATAAGAGAAAGTTAATATGGAACGTTTGATTGCTACACGCCGCCGCAAATGAGTCCAACAACTTTGAATACAATGCTTCGAGTGAAGTTTGAATGTCATATCATAAATCACGATTCATACTTTTACTATATTGATTAGCAGATAAAGTACGTCTTAGATATAAAACAATCCTCCATCTTTTTCAACAAATGAAAAGACCCTGTAACCTGTAAGTAAACAATTTCCCTACATAAAAACGTCAATGGAGGAAAAGAGACGTTTGTAAGTCTGAAATGACCCGCCCTGTCCTCTTTCCAATTCCGAAGGATATTTACGTACCCGAAATCGAAAAGTGTGAAGAAAAGATCCTTCAATGGACCTAGACGACTGGGAATTAAACAAACTCAAACTCTATTTACATCCAAGACCCTACTTATTGGATCTATTGAGAGCCGGAAGTATGTACAGATTGCTAATTTTCAGAAACTTGAAAATTTTCATCTCAGTCGCAGTAAAGAATTTCTGTTTATTTGGGTCTGAGAACGGTTCAGCTGACTTCATTCGGAAACAAATAAAGGACTTGGAAATTGGGTAACTTGTGCATACTTGTGCGAAGTTTGGCATACTGTATTACTGTGCTGGGTCTTCAGCAAAGGTGGAGTCACGTTCGTTCGCGCCGGCGCCATCTAGTGCACGTCCCACGTCCCACGCTCATCGGCAAATGGCGCGAAAAATTATACACTTTGCATTCACTACGAACCTGCTGGCATACGAGTGCATTACACTTGCCAATATTTACAGACTGCCTTCATATTATTTAAATATACTTTCTATATCCTTGTCTAGTTTTCTATTCTACCGCTTTCGCGTTGCAAATCGCCGTTGTTTTAACGCTTAAATAGAAACATCTGTAACAATATATTTATACAAACTGCCAAAATGCGTGGATTCTACGTGAAGAGAATGTAGAAGTTTTTAAAAGCTTTTAAGTTACGTAAACCTTAGAAGTGGTTACTGGCTTGTTGAATATACCAACATCCAACTCTTATCACCTTGCGCCATCCCATCTTCCTAGCACGGTGGGCTGCGCTGGGGCGCCTGCTGCAGGTGCTGAAAACCTCAAACGGCGCAAATACAACTTAATTGGTCATTATGTGTTTGAGCCGTTTGGGGTTGAAACACTAGGGCCATGGGGTCCGAGTGCACACCTATTATTTTGGGACATCGCCAAGCGGTTGGTCGACTCTTCACGGGACCAGAGGGCTGGCCTTTTTTTGGCCAATGAATCAGCATTGCCATCCAACATGGCAATGCTGCCAGCCTTCTGGGCACTTTTCCTGTTGACAGCGATGTGAATTTTATTCTTGTTTTAGTTCTAATATTAGTTTGTAAATAATAATGTACATATGTAAATAAATACTCATAATTCTAATACCATACTGTAGCAGACCGTCTGTCGGACATACGTAGTTTAGCTAGCGCACAGCCCCAATAAATCCCGTCCCGATCCTGGCTGCTAATCTAGGCTAACTTCTGAATCCTAGACGCGTGTAAATCCTAGGAAACTCTCTGGGGAAGCCGGGTTAGGAAATATATTGCGCTTGATTTTCCAATTACGTCGGTGGCGAGACTCATATTTCCGTTTGAAGTGATAAATTGCATCGTTGGATATCTGATAGCGATCCTGTTAAATTGTATACGTCTCATCATTAATTTGTGCGCTTCGATTAATCAGTATTAGATTTGTTTTGTGTTAGGATGATCTTGTGATATAACAGTCTTTGAGAGCACTATTCTTGGGTTTTTATAAAACCTTATCCATCAAAACTACAGACAATATGTGTTGGTAAATCTCCTAATACCTTTAATAGCCAGATACACATTTTCATTCGTTCGCTAAACCATTTTGGGAAAATTTAAAACAATACTTTCAATTAAAATCCCGTCAATCATTATGATTTATCAGAAGTCTATCGCAGCGAAAATTTTAATTAAAAATCCTTTATAGGGCTGCGTTTAAACGATACTTTTATGTAAATGTACATTCCACCTGTCATGTCAGCAATGAATTTATTATGTATCAGTGGAAAAGCTTTAAAATTTAAACAATTAAATGTCTAAAATTGTGAAATCGTTTATAAATTAAAATGAAAAGGTTTCTGAAAGTGCCCTTATCTTCTAAATAACTAACTAGAACACTGAATTACTTATTTTAAAATAATACATAAAAGGGTTGGGAATAGAATCTACATATTTGTGTTTATTGTGTTAGACATATATTTGACCGTCTGTAACCCATGTATTACCCACGGTGGCGGGTCATTGCGCAGCGAGAACATCTAAATATTTAATTTGTGGCCAACCAGAATGATTTACATTTATTTGTTCAAGTACCTATGCTAGAAATGCGTAGATACATTTATTTGTTCAAAGTATGCTAGAAACGTGAGCTTTAGCAATCTAAATATTCTGCATTCTTTGAATTCACGGCGTCTGTATTTTGTGATTATGTTTATTTGCAAATGAAATTCTTCTCTCATTGCTGTATCCATCAGACCCCTCTTAAAATTCAACCCATTCATGTGATACTGAAGCATTAGAGAGACATATTGTGTTGCGGCCAACCTCTTCATAGAAAAACGCTAGGTTTGCTGAAATTGAAAATTTTTTTATAGCATAATTTATTATTTTGCAAACATGGGTACTTATAACCTAACCTAATTGGTACATTCATGGGATTGGAGAGATAGGCTAAAGAAAACATGGATTGATTGCACTGCAATGCAATGGAATTAATGACACTACTCGATGAATGACAAAAGAAAAGAGTTGGGCCAACATCGAGTAACATAAGCATAAGAAGATGAACTTGTTCTCCATGTCAATTTTATCAAGCCAGATTACTACTAAGCAGAATTTACCTACTTTAAACACCATTCTGATGTTTAATTTCGTTGTTCCAGGGGTGTCGTTGTCTCCGTTCGTGCGGCACTGGCAGCCAGCGGCGTACACGCTTGTGCGAGGACACCGGCTCAAACGCGCCGCGCTACCGCCGCCGGAGCCCCCGCCGCCGCCTTTGCGACTCTCCTTCCATGCTCATAACAAGTAAGCAAAAGAAATCATAATTTATTTCGAGTTTCAAAAGAGAGCCTCTGCTTTTCTAGGGTTTTCATTGGTATCCTGTATTCGGGTTGAACTCCGACTATGGTTGATAACCAGCGCTGTGTCTCTGTCGCGCACACGAATCCCAGAATTATGCTGTGCGCTGGCTGTTTTGCGTGGTTGTGACGCATGTCTGCTCTATATAGGTACCTGCGTTAGTATTTCTTTAAAAAAAACTCTTATCTTTCTCCTGTTCTTCCAACCCCATGGTTTCCTTGCTGCAAGAAAATGACGCTAAAGTACTATTGCGGGATCTTTTTTTTTTTTTTTTCATCCTTTCCAATGGTTTATTTTTATCAGAGAAATAGGCCTTAAAATACTACAAAAATACACTGTAGTACGGAACTCCAAAACCAAAGCGGAGCAAATTGTATGTCACGAAATTCATTAAAGCGGTGAAGTAGATGTGTGACGAGGCAGGTTGACTAATGACTCATGACGGCTAAGTGATTTCCAGAGCTGATCGATTACTCAACCTTAGATTGTATCGTAAAAATCGACTCAATATTTTTTTATGGTCTCGGAGGCCAATGTCTTATGAGTTATGTGACATCATGGCTGGCTGTGTAGACTTTTTTGTTGACGTTTAATCTCTGGTGTGTTTATTATTGGTATCGTAAGTTACGATTTTAATGGTTTTGTTGTGTTCGAACTAGACAAATTGCGCGTAAATGAGGAACCTGTTATTAAAAGTGTTTTTTGGTAAACAGGTAGATAAAAACGCAACAAAAAGCATTTCTCAAAGAATAAGTAGTTTCGTGACTGTATAAAAACATATCCTTTTAAAAAGTATCACCAGACTCGATTATGTACCGTAATTCAGTCTAAAAATATTCTCCTACCTCAAGAAAACTTAAAATGGCTTGCTAAAGTAAAATGCTTGAAAAATTCTTTTAGTTTTTGTAGTGAGATAAAAATATAAGCTAAAGTTTACGGCGTTAAGAGTTTGGCACTCGGCAAACGGCGCCTAATTCCGTACGTTAAAAATTAGCGAGATCCCAGGTTTTATAGCTTATGTAAAACTTTTAGCTGAACGTAAGTATATACTTATTTCACTTGAGAAAAAGGTTATATCTGTACATAACACATAGAAAGCTTAAATAAAAGAAGAACACTCTTCTTTGTTTTCTTTTATTCTTTTTTTTTTTTTATGAACGACGATACAAACGGTCAAATTTGTATTTGCTGTAAGCAAATAAATCTTTGAAGATCTGTACAGTGAGAAACAGGTACATTTAAACAAATTGTATCTCTTTTATGTACAGCAAATAGTTAACAATCCCCGCCTTAATTGTTATAAATAAACAATATCATGTCTACCCCGAATCTTACAATTCCCCAATTAGCTTCTTAATCCTATCTGTATCGAAATAAGGCAGGGTTAATACACTACCACTTACCATATGACTGAAATTAATAATTAATACATCTCCTTGTATGTCGAACTCAGAGCGGGCGGCCATTGTACATAAGTAATGGCAGCTCATATCCAATTAAATGAGCATTAAGCATGCCATTATATCTGTGTGTGTTAGGGCGATCGTAATACCGGGATACGAGTTGTTTGCCAAATACTGCGGACACACGATTAGCATTGAAATCTGCTTAAATGTATTCGTTAGTTTAATATTTGGTTTTAACGACGAACTGAACGTTTTGAAATTAAATTAGTTTACAATTATGTGTGCACTTTAACTGCTAAAGTAGATAAGTAGATGATTTTAGATAGGCAGAATGATTTTTCTGATCCAAACTGGTGTATAAGTTCGTTTGCTATTAGTTATGGTCTGAAAAACATAAGAAAATAAATAAAGGAACTATTATATTTGTGAGAACACTATAACGAGTGCTACATTGAATTAACGTAAGCTAGCGTTTCCGCACAAAATCCAAAGCAGCAAAATATTGTGTACACTGAAATCAGATGTTCAAAAGGAAGCTCGCACGCGGTACAGCAGTTCATCGCCTCAGATAAGTTAATTGAACGTGTTTCAAACTAATCCATTTGTAAGTTGTGTACGGCGAGCGTGCACATCAACCGTTGGCCGCTCCATTCCCTTAATTAAACCGTTCCTACGCCAATACAGTGAAACGTGCCCTTTATACCGACGATTCCAGATTATCGTTGGTGACGATCGCGTATGTTCAATGATACCGTTTTATGATAAGCGACGGTCACAAAGTTGATTCGCTGCACTCAATTTGTTGATTCAACTAAATAACTGTTATCTGAAACTATTCATGGACGTTTTGAATTGGAATGGACCAACTAAACGTTAATGTTCGGCCAATTATTGAGGGAGAGAGTATTAATTATCTATTTCAATTAAAGCTGTACTAATATGAATAGATAGTTACTGCAAACTATTATTGGATTGAGGTTACTAAAACTAGTTTTCAAACACAGGTGTTTTGAATTAACATTCATTGTGACGCAAGTAACTAAATATAATGTAACTAAAATTGACAAAGAGTACCTCAGAACTCATTGCAGGCCAATTTACACAGTGATATGCGTGTTATTGAATTCTTCCTCTATAGTCTATACTCCTTGATCATGCCATAAACAAAACGGCGCTCTACTTCCACTTCCCTTTTACCATTCCCTGAAGAGCACCGCGCGGTAAATAAATAGTCACGTAAGAGTTGCTTGACTATCAATATTGTTCGTCTGAGAGGCATCAGGGCCTCTTCAGATCGCTCCTATAATATTTGAGTTACTTCTACGATCTAGGCATTATTTCTGGACCTCCCAGTTGTATTGAATAGGGGAACAAAAGTCGTTAGTTATATATATATTACTGTGGCAAGATTTTGAGGAAGTTATCTTGGCTTTTGTTTATTTTACGTATCACTAAAACTTCCGTCGACTACGTATAATTTCGGTTGTTGATATCAACCAGAATCAAGTAGGTAGTTAGGTTTTCTACAATCTACACCAGGGGTTCCCAAACTTATTATGTCTACTGCCCAGTTTGAGAATAAATTATTTTTTAGCGCCCCCATTTTTTTTCTGAGTCTCTTACCGCCCCCCCCCCTCCCTTTAGGCCTGCAGCGCCCACAAGGGGTCGTCATCGCCCACTTTGGGAAAGGCTGCACTTTAATATAATAATAATAATCTATACTTTTATACTAATATTATAAAGAGGAAAGATTTGTATTTAGGTTAGGTTAGGATAAAACGGGCCAGGACACGGCGCGGCATACGCTGGCAGAGCGTGCCGCTTGGGAGGAGCCACGCCGTGCCCTCATCTCAGAAGTAGGCAGTGACCTGTCGCTGCCGGCCGTAGTTAGAGTCTATGGTCGGCAGCGAGGAGTCCTGGAACGCGGTGGTATCCTTCTGCGAAACAGTCGTCTTGCAGAAGGAGGCTGCGGAGAGGGAGAGGGAGATTTCATCCGCTCACCCGATCCGCAGCAGACGCGCCGGGCGTCGGCGGAGGGCGGACAACGCCCTCTTCCAGCCCCCCTAAATGGGTCCAGGGTGACGGACTCGGGGACGTCCGTTGCCCCCAACACACATCAGGACCCGAGGTGACGGCGCGTAGTGTTCTACGCGCGCCCCTCTTAGACGTCGCGGGGGAAGTCTAACACTTCACTCCCCCCCAACTCGAGATCGAGGCTCGCAAAGGCGGGCCGGCACTAGCCGGGGGTTGCGGAAGTATCGTTGTTCCCGCGACCCCCAGCGTAGGTGTGAGATGGAATACCGGGGTGGTTTTTAGTCAGTAGGAGTCTGACAGACCCCTCCGCCACCCCAGGGCGGAGGACATCCAATGAGGATTTTCCACCCCGGAACAAAAAAAAAAAAAAAGTATAAAACGGGCTGGTTTCCGCAACTCCACGACCAAGCACGTATTTTGCATACGGAGATTTGTATTTTTGTATATAACGATTAAACTTAAAACCTACTGGACCGATTTCAAAAATTCTTTCACCGTTGGGAAGCTACCGAAGAGATCCTTATGAAAATTGCAATAATGTAACCAAAAGTACCAAAATTTTGCCTATAAAATTCATTATTTGGCGTGCGCTGAGAAAAACCTACCACTATTTGTATCTCCATCACCCAAAGGTTGACTGGTATAAAAATGCCTAGGGCATTAAGTCCGCCAATGTACGTTTATGTGCTTAAAGTATTAAATAAATAAATAAAATTATTGAGTTGGTAGTTAGGGTAGGTACGTGGTATTTAGGTAGGTAGCCAGATGACAGGAGCGAAGCCGCGGGGGTCAGCTAGTCTTCAATACTTTTGGCTTTTGGTACCTATCTTGTTATTTTGGAAGCTTTGTGTAGGTATTGTTTTAGTCCTTGCTTTAGCTTATGTTGAGTAGCCTATGATGGACAATTTGTCGCCATGTTGTTGCTGCACAGGATTAATCAGTGAGTACAAAGGGTCCCTAGACACTTCCATATACACTTTACTACCTAACTGTGACCGATATTGATGATAGGTAGAGATAGCCCGATAGTTACCTGTAGGAGAAGCTAAGTATGCTGGAGAATTTAAACCAACTACGAGGGTAGAGAGATAATTGTCAAGATCTGTGCTTTTGAAAGCCTTTCCTTGTAGATATATCGCTCCTATTGGTCGGCTCCTATTGGTTGTAGCGTGATTTTATATAGCCAAACTTCCTCGATAAATGGACTATCCAACACAAAAATAATTTTTCAATTCCAACCAGTAGTTCCTGAGATTAGCGCGTTCAAACAAACAAACTCTTCAGCTTTATAATATTAGTATAGATAATCACGCCAGAAATTTGGGTTCTTGAATGTGTGATATGGACACGCGATATTTCATCATAGTAAAATAAACGACTTGCTTTGACATCAAATGTCGGGATACCGATAAGGTCTATATTAATGCATCATAGTATTGAAACCAGGAACTCTTTATCTGTTTTCTGTACCTACCGTGCTTTACCTAAATGCGTGCATGCATTCCAAAGGAAATCCTCATTGCACGCCATGTTTTTCATAACAGGAACTGGCTGTTATGTTTTGAATTGTTAACGAAATGATTGGTTGTCAATCTGTTCAAATAGGAAGAGGGACAAGTAGGATACAACCGATTGCAATTGATGTTAACAACTTTATTCTTCGGTTGTTCGGCGCAGTCGTGAGTGATGCCAATTTAAATTGGTACTAGGTATGATTGTTGATTGCTGCCTCGCTGCGTGCTAGTTCGGGTTTTTTTCGTACTCATCATGTTTAACTTTTTTTGTGGTCTGAATTTCGATTGCATTACCGTTCGTAAAACTTTAAAGCTTTTAGTGTACCTATTCTTCTTCTTATTCCTAGCACTATTCCACTTTAGGTGGGGTCGGCTCTCCTAATTTTCTGGCGACAGGACAATCTGTCCTGGGTTGTCGGGTCGGGCAATATTTCTTCCAATAGGAGTTTCGTCATGCTAGTCCACCACGTAGACGGAGGTCGTCCTCAACCTCTCTTGTGTTCAGATAGTTGCAAAGAGTTTTAGTGTACCTATTACATTTTTAAAATGTTGTTTAGCTTTTCACCGTTGCAGTTGATTTTTATTACCACAATCATACCTAGACCACCAAATACTCTCAGCTAGACATTGAAACCGCTTTAACCAAAGCCAGTTAATAGAATCATTTGAAGTAACGACACGTATAGCTTGCCGTTACACCGAAACTCCATTTTAATCGTATTACGGTCCAATTGTACGGCTGCGGACTGCGGTCCACATCACGAATTGCAATGATCACATAATGTTATGGTCACGTCACGCCGGTGCTGGCATCTCAGACTGGACCGGTCCAGCAACATGGGCTAAGAATAACCACCACTTAACTCAATGGGAGAATCGACTGGCCTAAACGTTGCGCTCGGTAAAGTCTTGTATACTGAATATTCTCCACAGCTTAAATTGAGATCCGATAATATTGTTAAGGCGTATATATTCCCCAATGTTAACGCAGTACTGTCCGTGCGCCCGCTCGGTGCCAGAATATCAATATTGAACTTTGGACAGTTTTGTTGCAAAACATTTTACAATGCATGTCCTCGAAAAGAGCGTTTTCCAAGCAGCCAAACTGTGCGGCAAGTGTCACTTTTTTTACTAGTGCTTTTTACTTTCCTATACTTTTTTAATTTTTAACTTCAACGTCAGCCCGCCGCATAGAGTTTTTATTATTTGAGAAAAGTTTAAAAAAATAGTTAAGTACAGATTATCATTCATATAAAAGGTAAAACAAAACTAATACTTCATTTAAGGCGTTTTTAATTACTATAGATTTAGATTTTGATCAATAAATTAATTTTAAATATGTATTCATTAAATATGTTTGGCAGAATGAATATTTTGCTCGTGCCTTTTTGCGTTACGACCGACGTGACAGCTATTTGCACATGCGCAGTAGACATGCCCGAGGAACCATGAACTTAGTTAATCTGTGGATATGCTGAGCGCCCTTGAATAAACGCCATTTTATTAATTTCTTGCTTGGTTCAGATATATTTTTTTATTTCCTCGCACAATGCATAGTAAAATGTTGTATGATACACGTGCGTAAGATGATTTCCGACTCGTGTCGATTTATCCACTCATCGGAAATCACCTACTTTCCGCACTTGTAGCAAAAATAACTATTTTGATTTACATATCCTATGTAGGTTAACAAGAAATTCTAACCATCAATTTTTCTGTGTAAAAATATTTTTAAACATCCAAGTCGTTCTGGAGGAGTATGCAAAATAAGCGAAAAAAATATCGTGTTGTTAACTTTTTTTTAAAGCAAAAGTATTAGTCATACGAAGAAACCATGTTTCACAAATAATGTACATGAATCAAGATTTCTTTTTTTCAAACCTTTTAACCTAGCCGTTACTAAGGAGTATGATTTAGAACGTAACCGTTTTACGGCACTAAAGTGGAGTAAGGGCCTACGTGTGGGTCCACTACCAGACAAACTGTAAGCGATTAACTTTAAACCTAAATCGATAGCACACATAATCTTAACATTAAAAGCGGGATATTTACCATGTTTACTGTTTGTTGCGAGTTCCCGATATTTCGGTGCTGTTGCAAGCACCGAAATAAGCATGTTAGTGTTAGTAACCATGACAGTTTAAAAACTTACACATAATCTTGCCTCAAAAAGATTGAGCGTTATTTACTATGTAAAAATTGTATGAATGCATGTGGAAATAAATAGATACTAGAACTAGAACTTTACAACCAAATAGTGACAGTTTCAGCTCCATTAATGGAGGTGGAAAATCGCTTTGTTTGTAGCCAATTTTCCTTCTCATAACATTTTCCATTTAGAAATAAGCAAAGCCTTCTACCAATTATGTACACGCAGCCTGAAATACTCTATCACAAACACAAAGTTATGCTTGACTTTAGTCATTAGAATAATGTCCGTAACACCTGCGTCTAAGACAACAAGTAATGTTGCCTACTCTATTAGACTTTAACTTAGGCGATAAATACTTGGTCCTCGACCTAGAAAGGAATAATTAAGTGGTTTAAGGTAAATTGTGGGTAATTATAGTTTTCTGTCGATTGATTGGGTGATAGTTCCGACATATTTTATCATATATCTTGTAGTTATTGAGAAATTTTTGTTGAAATAGTAGCTGTTTTCTGTTTTTGGCTCGTGAAACTTGTAGGGGCTCTTAATTAAACATAATAAACGCTAAAAATCAAGGACAGTAATGAAGCATATAAAATCCATCAACTCATTAACAGCATTCCTATAACGTCTCCATTATCCTTGATTAAACTTTTGCTTTCTAATTTGCGTAACGAGTAAAATTCAACTTATTTGCTTACACGCCAATTTATCATAATGGGCGAGAAAAACACGACGCGAGATTAAACTTGAGATAGCAAAGTTCGTTTTAATTTTCGTTGCGAAGTGTAAAACCCGCTAGATTTTATTATAGTTGTTGCACTTGGGACGCGGACGGCGGCGCCGGGACTGTATCCAGACGCTAACAAACCGTTCTACCGCTTTGCACATACTAATCTAGTCTGACGTCCCAAATTATTCACCACAACGTTGCCACGGATTTTTTGTAATCCAATTTACGGATTTTATACGTACGGTCCCATATATTTGCTCTTTCTACGAACTATCTATAAAATAGGAATCTATTGTTTCAGTTTGTTTTTATTAACGTAGTCTGCTATAGTCTCTGATCTAGTAAAAGATAAATCAATCGTCTATGGTACGAACCTTTTACTTTATTACTTTAGATGTCCCTGAATATCGTTCACTGATGTCAGATAATTATATTCGTATAGAGGAAATCCTGTACTCGCGGTCGATTGACTCTGAGGCGGACGTCATAGTTTGACGGAGACGATCCCCCTAAGATGAGGTTTTAACCCTCAAGAAATACTGAGCGTAAAAGGAATTTACCTCTGCTTGGTGTATTTAAATTAGGTTTTTGCCTCCCTCGCAATTTTCCCTTTGCTCACGGTTGGAAAATGTGGCGTGAAGATCCAACAACGTGTCTCATTATAGGTGTATTTTTATATGATGACAAGGCTTCGCAGTTCGCCCGCGTGAAAGTCGGAAATAATCCCGAGGGAACAAATACCCGGAATAAAAAGTATCCTATGTGCTATGCCAGACTATAATCTATCTCTGTGTCAAATTTCATCCAGATCCGTCCAGCCGTTTGAGCGTGAAGAAGTAACAAACATACAAACACAAAAAATTACTCCTTTAAAATATTAGTGTGAAGTGTGATTATCGTAAAAATATTGTTTAACATTATTAGAAGTTTCTGCTGAAAACATTTTTGCTTAAGTAATTTGGAATTCAAGTCCTTGAAACCATTATAAACAGCTGGCTACAGCTACAAAAACTGAATCCCCCGAATCGTATCTTACACAAAATAGTTTTGAAAACACTGTTTAAGTTGAAATAAAGCTAAAAAGCAATGATGATGCAACTTCAATACTCGAAATGTGTAAACAGAATGCTATAGCTATTATTATATAGCAGATTTAGTTACATAAGACGTCGTGATAAGGTACCCACGCATTTAGCCGCGTTGAAGCTTGAAATTGGAGCAAGCCATCGAGTCGCAACGAGAGTCGCCACAAACGGAGACAAAAGTACAGAAAGGTGTTTAAATTTAAATTACGCTTCACATGTAACATCAAAGAGATTAATGTAATGCGGCACATCCGACCACGAAATACGTTGTACATTTTATATAAATAAGCGTGAAACCGTCAGACATGTGATTATTGATTTTTCGGTAAATAAACTGGTAGACTGGGCACGCGTGTCTACTGAAATCCTAAATCATGTTGTGGTGTTTGTCAAACACACACCTGAATATATAAGGTGGGGCAGGGAGGAATATTTTATATTTTTCCTATGTCTTTTAATAAAATTAAACGCTAGAGCTGCGCTGCGCATTTTTTCGCATATTGGGCAATGATTTATGTGATAGGATTTTTCGCTGATAAACTTGTAATAAATTATGTTACAGTAATATTATTTTAGAGAAAACATATAAGAATAATCATACTAATATTATAAATGTGAATGTAAGTTTGTTTGTTACGCTTTCACGCGAAAACTACTTAACCGATCATCATGAAACTTTGTACACATATTCTTTGAGGTATTAAAAGTAAAATAGGGTACTATTTATTGAAAAAAAAAATACGAAAGATTTCACTTTTTCCGCGATAACCGACATTCATGCGGACGAAGTCGCGGGCAAAAGCTAGTAAAAAATATTATAAATGCAAAAGTTTGGATGGATGTATGTTTGTTAATCAATCACGCTAGAACGGCTGAACGGATCTGGATGAAATTTGGCACAGAGATAGATTGTAGTCTGGAATAGCCACGGAGCACACAACCAGTGGAGAGAACATCGGTAGGTTTTTGTTCTAAATCGAAGTCACCAAGAAACAGCGGGGGCAGAGGAAACCTTCCCCCGCTGTGATTGGGTGACAGATTGACAACCAAATGACAACTGATTCTCTAGGGATTTCAAAAAAGTGATAAAAACAAAATCGATATCGATAATTTTATTAATCGATATTGTTTTTTTAATTTTATTTTATATTTAGTACTAATAAGTTAAACAGTAAGTAAGTAATACTTATTTTTTAACTTATTATTAGTCTATAAGGATTTCTTTGGGAAACAGACAAACATAAAAACGAATTTCTTAGAATCTTCGGTACGTATAATAAACATTTATAATAAGGTAAATACGGGCTAGACAATAACAAACAAAAGAACGTACACAGCTGCAGTTCTTATTATTTTTTATAAGCTTATTAAGCCTTACATATCGATATAATTGTCGTGATGCTGCAAACAGCACTATCGAGAAAAAAAGAGACAACTGCTAATGTGCAAATCAGTGTACTAGAAAGAGACAGCAAAGCGAACCATCCAGAAATAAATAAATTTGATTTTACTTAATGAAATTGAATAAATGGAGTAAAAAACCACATAACTGTGAAATGTTATTCAATCTTTTGTGTAACTTGAAGTAGTAGTACACTTTTCACACCATTTAATTGCAAAACTAGCTATTACTTTTCGTTTTATTTGTAATAAAGACGGAAGTGCGTGACGTTCGTGCGTTTAGCCTACAAATGCTGCGACTGACCAAAATTCCGCCGCATGAGATTGATATTGCATACGTTTGGCGCCCGCTGAAGCCTCCGCATGCTCTCTCCACTGGTTGTGTGCTCCGTGGGAATAGCACATAGGCTGGTGTAAGACACTATTCACGCGGGCGAAGCCGCTAGCTGAAGCTAATATAAAAATAAACCTGCTAATCTACCTGCCCATCTTTCAGGCACTATATCAAAGTCAATAAGTCAAATGGATTGGTAAATTTTACACACCTGTTTTAAAAATATCGGCCAAGTGCGAGTCGGACTCGCGCACGTAGGGTTCCGTACCATTATCGCAAAAAACGGCAAAAAAAACATGTTTGTTTGTTTTTTTTAAACTTAAATATATATTGTATACTGTTTTTAGTATTTGTTGTTATAGCGGCAACAGAAATACATCATCTGTGAAAATGTCAGCTGTCTAGCTATCACGGTTCATGAGATACAGCCTGGTGACAGACGGACAGACAGACGGATCGCGGCGTCTTAGTAATAGGGTCCCGTTTTTACCCTTTGGGTACGGAACCCTAAAAAAGTATGACTGAAACATTTCATGTCTGCTCCACAAGTCCACACGCGTCATAAACTATTGGCTCATAGCTCGCTTCAACCACACTCTGTTTACACTGGGATTACAAACTTTTCGGTCATAATACATTTTGCATATTTTAATATGGTAATAGTAACGCAACGCAGTGCGTATTGTGTGCACAGCATGAAACGCGACAGGCGTGGACACACCGCAACAAAATTTAGTGTTTAGCTGTTAACAAAACTACGTGACTTGTTTTACAACTGGATTTACACATAATACCGTTCTGTGCTGTTTATGGAATGGTCTACTTTTTCGTCGCTGCATGTAGTACACGAATTTATTCGCAGAGTTGAGATAAGATCAAATTTTGGTATGAGCAAATCTTTTTGTCTTCGGTGACTGATCAAATCAACAATTTCCAGCTGGACATAAGTGTGGATTTAATAAATACGGAATGGATATGGATGGAGAGCAGTGGTGGCCCAGTGGTATCGGCCGTGACTTACAAATTGTAGGTCGTGGGTTCGAACCCAGGCAGGCGCTTTACTTTGTGTAAATTATTTCATCACCACTGCTCTCAAAAACGGTGAAGGAAAACATCGTGAGGAAACCGGCATGTCCTAGAACCAAAAATTCGAAGACATGTGACATCCACCAAACCGCACTGGACCCGCGTGGTGGATTACGGCCCATCCCCTCTCATAGAGAGGAGGCCTGTGTCCCAGCAGTGGGAACATTAATAGGTTGATGATGAAATGTGAATGGATATTTCCGCTCATGCAATATTACTTAAGTTAAATGTTCACAAACAACTGTAGTTAGTTAGGAATTAATAGTGTAACATAGTGTTATAGAGCGGAAATAAACGTAGCCGGCTGCGCAGGGCGGCACTAAATGGAACATAAAGCTGAAGACCATGTGATTTGCGGCCTGCCCAAGTGTACTAGCTGGTACGGTCAGCCACACCAGCAGCAGAACTGCGAAAATCACCCTTACTGCTACGAAATAAAGATGATGTTCGAGACAAACTGTACATGCAGTTAACTGTACCTGTACGAGCTGGTACGAGGCTACGAGCACAGCACTCAACAGTGAAATGTGTGCTCAATTTAGAGTGTCCGTTTCAATGGCGCGGCCACGACGATTTAAAAAAAAAAAAACTATGCCAAGATTATGTAAAAATTTGTAAAAGTTGATTCCCAAAACCATAAATTTGTCAAAGTTATGGTTAAAAAGTTTTAAGGGTTTGAACGTGGCCGCGCCATTGAAACGCGGCGAACCGCGCGGCCACGGAGATCTTTAAAACTAAGCGTTGCAGAGACCTGAAATTCAGGTAAATAACAGATTGAATTTGTAAAAAATTTGTAAAAATATAGAAAAAAATCCTAGGTTTATATTTTAGGAGCTGTAAGACTAAAACCCCATGGCCGCGCCATTGAAACGGTGAAAAACACGTTATCGCCGATATCTCGCTGAAAAAGCATCGAAGAAGTCTGCAGTTTTTTGTAAAACCTAGATTTGAATTTGTCACAAAATGTAAAAATACACAAAAAAATACTAGGTTTATATTTCAGGGGCTGTAAGACTAAAACCCCATGGCCGCGCCATTGAAACGGTGAAAAACACGTTATCGCCGATATCTCGCTGAAAAAGCATCGCAGAGGTCTGAAGTTTTTTGTAAAACCTAGATATGAATTTGTCAAACAACGTAAAAATACACAAAAAAATCGTAGGTTTATATTTCAGGAGCTGTAAGACTAAAACCCCATGGCCGCGCCATTGAAACGGTGAAAAACACGTTATCGCCGATATCTCGCTGAAAAAGCATCGCAGAGGTCTGAAGTTTTTTGTAAAACCTAGATATGAATTTGTCAAACAACGTAAAAATACACAAAAAAATCGTAGGTTTATATTTCAGGAGCTGTAAGACTAAAACCCCATGGCCGCGCCATTGAAACGGTGAAAAACACGTTATCGCCGATATCTCGCTGAAAAAGCATCGCAGAGGTCTGAAGTTTTTTGTAAAACCTAGATTTGAATTTGTCAAAATATGTAAAAATACACAAAAAAGTCCTAGGTTTATATTTCAGGAGCTGTAAGAACAAACCGTTTTGAATGTTCCATTAGGGTGACCATGACTTATTGTTTACAGAAAACTTTCCACCTGAAAGTATTAGAAATATTATCTCAAGGATACTAAATTAAATTAAGATGAAACATTATGATGCAAAAACATATATTTATATCTTTAAAATCAAATAAATCACAGATTGTTTACTTAAACTAAGATATGGGTACTAATTTCTTTCAAAACCGCAAATCACAGATAGTTTACTTAAACTAAGATATGGGGACTAATTTCTTTCAAAATAACAAATCACAGATTGTTTACTTACACTATGATAGGTACTTATCATTTCTTTCAAAATCAGAAATCACAGATTGTTTAATTATACTAAGATATAACTACCTCATGGCCAAAGATTTTCTTTAAGGAACATTTCCTAAATCTTGCAAAAAAATTGACATTTCATACAAACCAAAACTAATGAAATTTGGTACCTTGTATAAAACGTCAATATTTTTGAGATTTCGACCTATAAAGGAGGGTCATGAATAAAAATTGTTGCTTTTGCACTTAGCGAGGTTAATCCCATTGTGAAGTATAATTTAAAATTACCGTTTTTTAATATTTTTAATCATCATCTATTAGACCATATGCTAAATTATGTATTGTCAGATGTTGTTCAGAAATTGCGTGAGTTCCGGTTAGGTGTGGGGTAGGTGTGGGGTAGGTGTAGGGTAGGTGTAGCGTAGGTGTAGCGTAGGTGTGGGGTAGGTGTAGCGTAGGTGTAGGGTAGGGTAGGTAGGATAGGGTAGGTACGAAGCCAGTTGACGGGAGCGAAGCCGCGTGGGACAGCTAGTGTTATATGAACTAGTCAAAAGAAATAAAGTTACCTACACCGATTTCAGTTTATGCACTCGGACAACTTCGTAATTAATATTTCGAGCACGGCCACCGAGCTCCGAACTTGCTTCGCTTTCGGCACCCCGCGTTACAAATACTTGCATAGGAAATCGGCCCATGACATTATATAAATAAGAAGCAGCATCGTATTTTCAAATAAAATAAAACTTAGAACTTCTAAGTTGTTTGAGTTTTCGGTGATACGATAATGCACGGGGCTCCGTCGACTTTGTTATAGTAACCGTAGTGAAGAAATAAAAAATATAACCTTCGGTTCGGAATAAACGGTATGGAGGGGTTACTAAATAATCTGTAAATTATGTGATTTTTAAAGAAATAAACATATGTTTTTATATGTTATCGTTACATTTTAATTTAATTTAGAATCATTGAGATATAATTTGTAACACTTGCAGGTGGACAGTTTTCTGTAAACAATAAGTCATGGTCACCCTATCGGAAAATTTAAAACGTATTGAAAGTTTAATATTATGAAAAAAAATATACTTTTTGCCTATTATCGGTAATTCTACATATTAATAGGTGTTGTTTACAAAAAATGGTCTCGCTAATACTTTCTTTCTTCGACAGATAACTACAACTTATTTCTACGCAATAACGTACTACAGCTCCTGAAATTTAAACCTAGGATATTTTTGTGTATTTTTATATATTTTGACAAATTCACATCTAGGTTTTACAAAAAACTTCAAACCTCTGCGATGCTGTTTCAGCGAGATATCGGCGATAACGTGTTCTTCACCGTTTCAATGGCGCGGCCATATTGTTTTGGTCTTACAGCTCCTGAAATATAAACCTAGGACTTTTTTGTGTATTTTTACATATTTTGACAAAATCAAATCTAGGTTTTACAAAAAACTTCAGACCTCTGCGATGCTTTTTCAGCGAGATATCGGCGATAACGTGTTTTCCACCGTTTCAATGGCGCGGCCATGGGGTTTTAGTCTTACAGCTCCTGAAATATAAACCTACGATTTTTTTGTGTATTTTTACGTTGTTTGACAAATTCATATCTAGGTTTTACAAAAAACTTCAGACCTCTGCGATGCTTTTTCAGCGAGATATCGGCGACAACGTGTTTTTCACCGTTTCAATGGCGCGGCCATGGGGTTTTAGTCTTACAGCTCCTGAAATATAAACCTACGATTTTTTTGTGTATTTTTACGTTGTTTGACAAATTCATATCTAGGTTTTACAAAAAACTTCAGACCTCTGCGATGCTTTTTCAGCGAGATATCGGCGATAACGTGTTTTTCACCGTTTCAATGGCGCGGCCATGGGGTTTTAGTCTTACAGCCCCTGAAATATAAACCTAGTATTTTTTTGTGTATTTTTACATTTTGTGACAAATTCAAATCTAGGTTTTACAAAAAACTGCAGACTTCTGCGATGCTTTTTCAGCGAGATATCGGCGATAACGTGTTTTTCACCGTTTCAATGGCGCGGCCATGGGGTTTTAGTCTTACAGCTCCTAAAATATAAACCTAGGATTTTTTTCTATATTTTTACAAATTTTTTACAAATTCTATCTGTTATTTACCTGAATTTCAGGTCTCTGCAACGCTTAGTTTTAAAGATCTCCGTGGCCGCGCGGTTCGCCGCGTTTCAATGGCGCGGCCACGTTCAAACCCTTAAAACTTTTTAACCATAACTTTGACAAATTTATGGTTTTGGGAATCAACTTTTACAAATTTTTACATAATCTTGGCATAGTTTTTTTTTTTTTAAATCGTCGTGGCCGCGCCATTGAAACGGACACAATTTAGAGGCAAATTGTTATGACATTTTTTTAAATGCATATTTTTGTCATTTATTCCGGCGACAAATAACCATATTTTTAAATAAAGTGCTTGTTTAAAAAAAGATGAAAAATAAAATAGAAACCCTCAACTTTTATAAAATACCCTTACTTAATTAAAAGCAAATCTCGGAAATCGGCTATAAATATATTTTTCGTACGGGTAAGCGTTGTGTCATCGAGCGTACCTTCATCACGGTGGCTAAACCTGCACAACGTACACCGCCATCTAATCTCAAAAGCTCTGGATTCAGAGTCCTATTAAAATTTTAATATAGAAATGAACAGCCCCAACGGACGCTTTATCCCACCTAACTTTTATAACGAGACCCAGTTTATTTGTAGATTATTCAAATTATACTTTAGAAAGTTTTCAAAATTAATTAATTAAACGCTAACGTAAATATCGTGACGATTATCAAGGTCGAAATTAGACCGAAATTTTGAGGCTCCATTACTTAACAGCGTTAGCTATGTATAAATTAGTTTTATAATTAATGTTTAGAGTGAAAACATCGTAAAACTAAGTGGGTGTACACACTATACATACAACATATAATAGAAGCTTTTAAATTATAATTTAGATTTGGGTTGAGCTTCATGACTTGATACCTTGCTTTAATTAGAGAGCCACAACTCATTACGTTGACCTCGGCAGAATGAGAACAGGATACCCTGTACATGTCTTTAGTATTTAGCGAAAAAACGGGATACGTTCTTATCTCTTTGAATAGTTTAAAGCCTCCAGTGAAGCAAGCTATTAAAAGCCTCTACAGAAAATTTATATCCGACTAGCTTCTGCCAGCGGCTTCGCCCGCGTGTGCAAAGTGTTCTTTTTATCCTAGAGGAACATTATACAAGGATGCAAAGCTCTGGAATAGCCTATGTGCTATTCCAGACTATAATCTATCTCTGTGCCAAATTTCACCAAGATCCGTTTAGCCGTATTGGCGTGTTAGAGTAACAAACATAAACCCACGCAAAACTTTTATAATATTAGTAAAATGAACACTGTTATATCTAAAGAGCCTGCGACGATCTGATCTTCGTCATTTTATAAAAGCTGAAAGTTTCTCTGTGTAGGTATACTCAATACAGTAAGAACGATCCTCGAATAGATGTTTGGATCAGGGGGAGATAACTGTGATAGGCTTGAGTCACACATTTTTATCACAGTTTGGGAACAAAAACCGTGATAAAATGCGTGACTCAAGCCTATCACAGAGGCCGTGCTCGCCGGTCTGATTCAAACTTCATATTCGAGGATCGTTCTTACCTGTATTGGGTACAGACACAGATAAACTTTCAGCTTTTATAAAATGCGAAGATTAGATCATCGCAGGCTCTTATATGATTAAGACACGCATATAAACTCAATGTACCTACTCGTATTTCCTAAAAAAAAAAACGGTAAAAACCGGCCAAGTGCGTGTCGGGCCACGCGCAGTAATAGGGTTCCGAAGTTGCATAATAATGCGGACTAAGAATAGGGTTTTGTTGTTTTTACATGAATATTAAAACAGTTTTAGCGGACACAACTTCTAAAAACGGACCAACATAGGGTGATGTTTTTTTTTAATCTATATGCTCGCGTTTGACCACTATCTCGCCTGAAGGTAAGCGATGATATGGTCTACGGTGAAGCACGCTTGCCTAGAAGTAACCTATTCACTCTTGACTTAAACTAAAGAAGGACTAACTGGTAACTGAAGAAAGAGTTATAAAATCCAACTTCGCAACTGAAGTTAGAAAAATGTTATCTATTTGAGTACCACCGCGGGCGCGAAAGGAGCCGATACGAGCGCGCGTTAGAGCCACGGGGAATGGTATGGTTCGTTCCTGGATCCTTGCGCGCACGCTGCTTGTTTATTTCTCTTTCGGAATTTGAAAAATTTCGTATCTATTCCCCACTAATCTGCAGTATTCACTATTTCGTTCTGGAAAGTTTTACGCTACTCAATTAGCGATGTAGTCGGGTCGAATATTGACTTTATAGATGGATATCGACAAAAGAAAATAAGTAATTTGCTTGGCAATCGAATCTAATTTGGCTTTAAATTACAAAACGTCGTAAATACTTCTGCACTAACACAAAATAGACTCCCCCGCGCGCATGCGCCGTATGGACTACGGACCGGACTGCCAACGACTCCGGCCACTCCAATGCGTTATTCGAGCTTAAACATTATTAATTTAGAAATCATTGTTATTAAGCCTGTTACGATTTTATTTTTGGAACGAAGTTCCTTATCGCGCTAGACGGAAAAAATTCTTACGAAAAGTTGTCACGACACTTTTTGCTATAGTTGTAAGCCGTGCGGCGTGCGCGTGTTTCGTGCGTGTTCTAGCCTATACGCTGTTGTGTCATTCATATATATATATATGTGTACATGTATATATGTGTGTGTATGTATGTATATATTTAGTTTCTTAACGCCAGACGTACAAAACCCTCCACCACAGGCCGACTCGAGTCGACACTACTCGAAAACCGACCCCGAGCCGCCACTAATAACGAACCGGCGATCTAATCAGAAAACCTAAAAACCTCCATATCTCGGAAACGGTTGGAGCTAGCTCAATTCTGAGTAAAAATTTGCCCCCCTGCCACCCGTCGCTGCAGGCCGGAGAACAAAAAAGGTAACCCCCCCCCCCTTAACTGTTCACCTTCCCCCCGCAATTTATTTTTACCCCATTCTAAAATATCAATATGAAAAGTCTATAAAATCGTGCAACAAACCCCTCACCCCCTCACCCCACCCCCCTCACTCCTCACCCGCTCTCATTTACTCGAAATCCTTTTCATAAAATAATTTTAAAACATTTTTTAGGTGAGATCGAAAATATACTAACGACCGAACCAACTATTCAAATTGTAAAATCCACATTTGTTAACCGTCACCTAGCGCCATCTGTCGCCATCAGATGGAATTAAAAAAACATTAATTTAGGAAATAAAATTGTATCTCGGCAACGGGAGGAGATAGGCCAAATCTGACAACAGATTAGAATATACTATAAATATGTTATAAATTGTAATAAATATAGTATATTCTAATATATATATGTGTATACACATATGTATATATACTAAAGGAATTTCGTTCCATCCGGGTGTCCCTTGACACCTCTCAAGTTTTTGTATATTTTTACATGGTTCATTAGCATATATTTACTATGTTTTACACAGCTAACAACGTTATTTAAGTAATTTTTCAATGGCATTTGTACAAAATTTTTACTGTTCCAAGTACATTTTATAAGTTGGTCGAATTACTCGTAAACTTGTAAAGCCTACTTATCCGTGACAGTTTTCCTTTTAATTTCGTTATATTTACTACTGCCGTGAATTTTTTCACATAGCCAAGAGCAACCATTTCGCTAGCAGGAGGGGGGACACTTGACTAACAAAAATTTGCAATTTAAAGCTTAATTTTACGCAAACGAATCTCTGAATCGAAAAATAGTTTGAACAAACCCATAATATTTTTGAATGGCCTATCCAACGATACCCCACACCATGGGATAGACAAGAAAAGAAAAAAACATCCCCACTTTACGTCTATTGGAGGAAATACAAAAAAAAAAAAAAAACATATGTATACCCATACCAAATTATAGCTTCCTAGTACTTAGATTCTCTGGGCTAGGCTGCGGACGGACAGACAGACAGAGCGAAACCCTAAAAAGGTGACATTTTAATGAAAGATTTGGATTTGCCATTATAAACGTATTCCCCTCTAACAACTGTCGACCTGACCGCAAGTTTAATTGTGTTTCCCAAACGAGGTATTGACCATCCGAAACTTTCAACAATCCCAAGAACTTTTCATTAGGCGAAAGACAATAAAACTTTTCTTTCTAACAAATTGATGAATCCTTGTTGATAAGGTCCTTTATATAAGTACATTTACTTTTTGTTGACCTTTTAGTTTTGCCATCCATTTTATAGTAAAGACATATCATTGTTTGTCTTTTTACACTCCCAATTTTAATCCAAGTTCCAAGTTCGATTCGAGTATCATATACAAACGGCACAAGAGCATTGAAAGTAAACAGAGTACCTTCCCACGTACAAGTAAACACAATTTACCCATATGCTCGCCCTTCAACAGATGCTGTGTGAATTCAGGGACCTGTAATAATACGCCCTAAGTTACATGGAACCTATTTTGAGAAGACAAGATTAGGCTTCAGTTCAATTACAGCGGCGAACGTACGTGAAACCACTTCCCCGTGACACCGTCACTTAATATTCCCGAGCTCGGGTTTCCACAATTACACTGCGAGGAAGCCTCCAGGCCGCCTCCAAGCCTGTTTGTTACCAGAAATGAGTAATGGCTTCTGGAAATTGCCTTCGCTAATAACTTCTTACAGAGTTTTCAGGTCTGATCTACCCTCAACAAATAGGGATGGACGAGCGCTGATGTACACCAACTTCTTAATAAAAGTTAAGGCGGAATTTTCGCTGTCACTTTGTTTTGACTTAAACGCCTTGTTTATTAATCATTGTCGACTCTGTTTGGCTTCTGAGATGTGAAATTGAGAAGAAATTTTACTTCATTTACTTTTTGTCCTTGTCTTTAAACAGCTTTCAGTTCTGAATAATGGTCACTATACTTCATAAAAGATAGCTTGATCTCTGCGACATATGTCAAACTGACGTATACGTTATTGTTACGTTATTGTTAGCCTGTCAAGCGCTATTTTTACTGTATTGATACTGACAGCTGTCGCAGAGATCAAACTATCTTTTATGAAGTATAGCGCTATTTATTTAGGACGCTTACGCAACCACTAAGATATTAAGCATACCTTGTTTAAGGATCTATTTAATTCCAAATAATCTGAAACAAACTGCTACGTTTTCTTCAGCAGATTTTTAGAGTATCGTACATACAGGCCCAGTATCTCACAGCCGTATCACATCACATCACACATCATCAGCCTATTCATTTTCCCTCTGCTGGGACACAGGCTTCCTCTCTGTGAGAGGGGATAAGCCGTAATCCCACGCGGGCCCAGTGCGTGTTGTTGGATGTCACATGTCTTCGAATTTCTTGGTTCTAGGACGTGCCGGTTTCCACACGATGTTTTCCTTCACCGTTTTTCAGAGCAGTGGTGATGAAATAATTTACACAAAGTAAACAGGCGCTGGGATCGAACCCACAACCTGCAAATTGTAAGTCGCGGCCGTTACCATTAGGCCACCACTTCTCGAAGTGCATGCATGCTTTTACACCACCACCACACACCACATCCGTGCCGTATACAATTAAATAATGTATTACTTTATGGACTGGAAGCGAACGCCCGCAACTCAATAACCCGCAGTAATCTCGTTACGGCACTAAGTCCCTAAACCCCAGCAAATATAAGTTGTCGACTTATTAATATTTACTCAAGACTCAGTTAAATATTACTCCTGAGACTATTTCAAGTTAATTTCGCGGGACCAATGGAATTACTCAGGTAATTAATTCGTTAATCAAGTTAGAAATCCGGTTGGTAAACAATAGATCTGGCGAAATTCCGACGCGCTCGCTCAATTTCGTAATGAAAAAGTTATTTTTATGCCTCGTTAGCCATTTTCTATACTTGCCTTTACATGAATATCTGGCTAATTACTAAGAGGGTAATTGCTCCTGGGTACTTAAACCTTAAGCCGATATTTTTTGCGTCAGCAAAGTGGAAACTTTCTTTTAAGTTGAGTAAGCATTTCTGCAAAGTTGTAACTACTATAAAAATAACCTTTGAATATATTTGAATGAAAAGAACAAAAATCAACGTCTTGTGTAGGTAAGACTGAATGTAAGGTGTAGTGAAGAGAACAAACAATACGTTGAAAATAAGTATTTTCTTATGTTTTATGGTTGATAAAAGTACGAATTTCGTATATTTAAGTTTGTTATTCTTAGATAGAAAATAATAACACTTAACTAGCTTCACTCATAAAAAGTTCAAGAACTTAAAACAGCTTATATTTAAATAATAATGAAAGAACCTTATGTAGTAGAACTTACACTACGTTTACGTAGGTAGTTACTTATACTTTTGTTTAGAATAGAAATTCTTCACAACAGTATAAATAACTACCTACGTACCTACCTACGTCTTCCAGTAAGGTAGGCTTACCTTACTGGAAGAACAGACTTCATAGTCGCAAAACTTTCCGATTTTAATTGAGATTAATAAGTATCGTGATTGATGACCTAGCCAGGAGGATGCTGATATTTAGGTATTTCTACTGAAATCCGACAAACTGTGACGCTTTCGGCAGTATCAACGCACCACATAATATTAATGTCGCTTGTCACTTGAAATTCCCTACCGTCGTCGGGGAAATGTAAAAATCGTGCTGAAAATAATGATCACCCCACCACCGTGGCTGTGTAGATAAATACACCTTCGTTCCGCCGTCGCCGCCGCGCCGTCGAGAGGAACACTTCATCGGTTTTGTTGGATTGGAATCAGAGCAAGTTTTCCTATAACGAAGTTAGATCAGACAAACAGGAGCGACATCCGACCGTCTATTCGTCTAACATCATTAGATACCGCTCGTTAGTGCCGCTTCTGACGTACAATCTGGGGGAATTGTGAAATTTTTATTGAGTTACAGACGCCCTACATCTTCGAATCTGCCTCGTAAATAGTGATGCGATTACGATACCTCGTCTGTCGACTGTTCAACAGAGAATATTATTATTGCGTTGATTCTGTGTTTCAGCTGCTGATCTAGTTTGTGCCATGTTGAAATTAACTTTGAATCAGGAACCAACACTCAATATTGTTCTCTTACTCAATCCTCGGCTCCTGTACATAACTAGTCGCAATCATATCATTTATAACTGAAAAATAAACCAAAAAGCTTTTCATGTTGAATTCGTCTACAAATAGCGATAAAATCACTCGAGTCATACGAATAAATGTTTCATGTCGAAGAATAAATGTATTTGGAGAGAGTCCTTTGTAGGGTAACAATACTATCATGAGACGTTATTGTATTCAGAATCATGTTACAGTATAAGGGAATTGCTTTTGCGGTAACTTGTCAAAGCGACTCGTGACTCCTCTGGGGATTGTTTAACAAATCCTTCAATCTTAATCTTCTTGATTTTATAAGATTACTCGCCTTTGTTATTTTAATTTATGAAAATTAAGCTAGACACTTGTAAGCTAAACCATCAACAGTAAACCATATAATGTACACGTTTTCCTTGTCAGCTCTACATTAATTATGGCGACCCCTGTAAGGTCGCCCCGTCCTTGTCGTCGCCCTCTGTTTTCTCACATAGCTATGGATGGGTCATAGTATCACAATCAATCCAACTGTCGCATCCTCGTCCAACAATCTAACATTATTTCACGCCGGAAATTTGATTTCAGCGCGATCCCCTGGACAGGTTTGTGCCTTGTGTCATTAAAATTCAAGCATACAGACGTTATTATCCGATGTAGCGGCTAACACGTCCGAACTCCGAACGTGCGCTATACCTTACCTTCACATTATTAAAACGTACCTCAAATAAAAGTTACCCAACTAAAAACATTAAAAGGGCACGAGGCCCAGTATATCAGAATTATACCTCTGATTTATTAGCCATTACACTGGTGCTCTACATTTTAATACGAACAGTTTGAACTCAGTGTGAATAGCATTAAATCATAATTAGTTGTACGTGCTGTATGAACATAATATGAGGTCGGACGTATTACGTGAAATAGCGAAACTTGCTCACTTCACCTCCGCGAGCTTAATGCTGCGACGATAAAGAGCACTTTGCATTAACGCCGAGAGTTGTTGCTCTTGAGGTAGTATTGATTAATGGAGTGTGGGTCAAAGTATCTGTAAATCGTCATCTTATAATGATCCTGTTAACTGAGTCCGTTTCTCGCTGAGTCGCATCCACAGAGGCTAGCATTGATGGAATTGTCGGTTTATACTACTGCATTCATCCTACTTAGCTTAGCTAGCGCTTCTATGGCCTCCTACTGGATCTTACTCCAGGAAACCTATGTTTACAATATTTGTAAGTATGTGAGAACCATGTTCCTATTTATCAAATGAATGAATTTACCTGTTATTGTTTGTAATACTTTATATCTATAGTAGTAGTATAGCATAGTTGAATCAGTCTGGCTGCATTGTCCTCACGTATATGAATTAATGTATGTATGTAAATATTGTAAAACACTTTTTTTTTAAGTGTATGTATGAATTTTCGTGTCCGTTCTTCTCCATAACAAGCTACTTTTCTGAATGGACGGTAGAATCAATTATTATTACTTATAAATTTTTGGCGTTCAAAATTGCCGCGTAATGGCCGAATTGAAATAAAGAAATTAGACTTTGACTTTGAACCTGCAGTATATTATATGATATGATATAAGTGATTTTTTTTTTTATTTATGGACCATATTCTATTTGAGGAAGGTTTTGTTTGAACTCATTCAATAACCAGCCCTTTTCTAATGTTGCAGGGAGTTCAAGCTGGTGCTTAGACCGGACCCCAGCTCAGTATTCGCAGACGGCGTCCAGTTTCATTCTACGGGGGGTGAGATCGACTTCAATCCTGCCACGGTCTATTCGGGGAAGCTTGAAGGTTAGTACTAATTTTATAGCAGAATTAAACCAATTCTCTACGTCATTCGTTTTATATAAAAAATCTCTAGCGTAGGTCAAAAAAAAATAAAGTTTAGAGATCCCATAATCAATATCAATTAAGCCTCAAACTAAGACCACCACAGACGACGGTTTATTTATGAAACAAAAAAAAAGTAAAGTGTGAGAACGCAAAGTTGTTTCACATCTCGCGCAAATTATAATAATCACTGTGGGGAAATTGGCTATTGTGGTGCAGTAGTTAACTTGTAATATTAATTAGCGGAATTCTTTCATTTAAACCTTACATTAACGCTACTAGACACGATTGTTTGATGTTCTTGGCTCGATGAAATATCTACGTATAGCCGGCAATCCGGGCCATAGTAACTTCAATAGAACCTTTGTTTCGCCAGATGATTCTCATTCAAAGCTTGATTCTGTTTTCAAGCTTTGAATGAGAATCATCTGAATCATCATTACAGTTCGTCGAAATATAGCAAATTCTTATTAACAGTTCCAAGAATCCAACTATATGTTGGATTCTGTACCTTCATCACACACGGAAGCTTGTACAATATTCTTATCAGATCTTAACTTACTTACAACTTTATCGCGTCAAAAGTTTTCACCAAAGCCGACTATTATTTCCAGTCTATTTCTCTTTATAAAAAATCCTCTTACAAGAAGACATTTCCCTTACTTTTTCGTAAAAATGAACGTTAAATGTGAGATATGTGCTTAAATTTATCGCACAAAGTTCAGTCTAGCCTAAAAGTTTCTCCTGATATGATGTAACCTGTTCAACGTGAAAGTGAGCGATATTTTATATTAGAGGTTTTACGGGTCATTTAATTCTAATTTACTTTAGCTTGATAACACAAAGTAAGGGCCTAATTGTAATTTAATTTAACCAGAGAGTAGGCATTATAGCCAGTTGCCTACTAACTTGATATCTAACCTTTTTAGTCTGCTATGTATCCAGGTCGAATCAATCGCCTCTCGCGCGTTACGTCAAAGACATAATTAAATGTAATGGACTCTTACTAAATATAAACCATTATTGCTGTTAAGTCTTACCAACCGACCCAGTAATTAAAATGCGAATTCAATATTATAACAGCGGTCGAGGAACCAAAGTAATTGGCGAGTTAAATACACAGAGATGTAGCGATGAACACAATAAAACATCACATAATCTAGCCGCGGCATCAGATAAGCATTAGTGATGTAATCCCGAGGCTTAGCCCAGAGAGATGTCTGCGCAGGGTTGACTGTACCACAAACAATAAGATCCTATCGATACTTATTTTACTACTGGGAAAATTGCGTTTCCGATCATTTATTTTCCCTTCTCAGATCGGCCTAATACCTAAAGTAATTAAAAGATTTAATTAAAAGGACAGAGACGAAGACAACCCATCTTAATAACAGTTTTCATTACCGCGTTTTTGGAGCTTTATGATGATTCTTGATATTTTTTTATAACCTAATTAAGAGAGCTTTGGTTCAGGCCCTTAAAAAGTGGTTGTCTGCAAAAACTTAAAGAGGCCTTCCAAATTCAATTATAATTCAAGGGTTTCAACAAAATATAAGAATGTTCGAGATAGAGAACATTTACATAGATTTTATGAAAAAAATAAAGGTAGTCTATGGTCCTCATTACCAAAAGCGGCAATTCGTCAACCCTACACAATGAGGAACTGTAGCAAAGACAGTCACGTGCAAGCGACTCGTTTGTGCCAATTCAAGCAGCCTTCTAATACATGATGTGAGGCAGGCCATGCTCTTAATAATTTACCGAATTCCACGGACATACCCGAGCTTGTCGGGGCAATTCGTGGTGTAGGTATATTGGATCATTAGCATAGCACTGGAGAGGTATTTAGGTGGCTTAACCAATGTTAAGTGCCTTCATAATTTATCGGAATGTGCAGCTAGATTAGATGCCGTCAACCTATACTCGTTGGTTGAGCCATCATGGAGTAATAGCTTTATAATTTTGGCACCGAATTTAATATATGCAAAGAATATGTGATTTTGCAAGATGTTTCTCAAAGAAGATAAATATTGTAATTACAATGATTATTCTAGGTTGCCTGGAAAAGACCGCGTATCACGATAAGGCCGCCTGT
The DNA here is from genome assembly GCA_948252205.1 of Orthosia incerta. Taxonomy (NCBI): domain Eukaryota; kingdom Metazoa; phylum Arthropoda; class Insecta; order Lepidoptera; family Noctuidae; genus Orthosia; species Orthosia incerta. The sequence goes on from OX411748.1 coordinate 24,436,636, forward strand.
TGTATGTTTGTTTTTGTTTTAATAGATGTTTTTATCTTGGTGTACATTAAAGTATGTATCATCATCATCAGCCTATTAATGTTCCCACTGCTGGGACACAGGCCTCCTCTCTGTGAGAGAGGGAACGGGCCTTAATCCACCACGCGGGCCCAGTGCGGGTTGGTGGATGTCTTCTAATTTATGGTTGTAGGACATGTCGGTTTCCTCACGATGTTTTCCTGAAGTAAAGTATATATAAATAAATATAATTATTACTATCGCCAGTTGTCATGACAGATGCATGACAGAATTGAATATGCAAAGATAGGCTACCTTTTATTTACTTTTTAGGGTTCCGTATCCAAAGGGTAAAAACGGGACCCTATTACTAAGACTCCGCGTTCCGTCTGTCTGTCATCAGGCTGTACCTCATGAACCGTGATAGCTAGACAGTTGAAATTTTCACAGATGATGTATTTCTGTTGCCGCTATAACAACAGAAATAAATAATAATAATAATAAATAATTTATTTCTTTATTTTCTCATATTCACAAACACAGTACAAAGTCATTGTAACACTTAATAGAGACTGGTGTCTGCTGTAGGTAAAACCTGTATTACAGATCACCAGGCTTACCCTCCATCGGACAACTCACTTATGTCTGCTGTAGGTAAAACCTGTATTACAGATCACCAGGCTTACCCGCCATCGGACAACTCACTTATGTCTGCTGCAGGTAAAACCTGTATTACAGATCACCAGGCCTACCCTCCATCGGACAACTCACTTATGTCTGCTGTAGGTAAAACCTGTATTACAGATCACCAGGCTTACCCTCCATCGGACAACTCACTTATGACTATGTATTGTATTGTATTGTATTTTTTTTTAATGACTGTATTAAAAAAAAATACAGTTCGTACATAATAAAACATAAAACAAAAGTGAAACAAAATAGAAAATTAAAACTAAAACAATTGTGCGGACAAAAGTGGCTTTATATGGATTTGGGGGATGCGTTCTTGTGGATATGTGCGAGTGAGAGTCAAAGAGTGTGTGTGAGTGAGAGTGTGGGTGATGGTGTGATGGACACGTGTTAAATTTATTATCGTTCCATGTTGTGTTAACGCTATCCTAATGGTTTCAACGAACGTTCGGTTCCATTGTAATCAATTCCTTGTAGCCACGAGCAAACTTTTTCCTTGCATTCTGTTCTAGAAAGAGGATAAATTAAAAGCTGCTTGTTTATTTTATTATATAAATATGGACCCAGGAAACCGTAAAAGTTATTTGCCAGACTCAATTTATATGCATTTGCCGTGCAGACATCAGCGGATCTCCTCTTGCCTGAGTTTGTTTTGGGATCGTAAGACAGTTCCGAGTGCTTCTTAATTACTGTCAGGAGAATAAAAAGCTGTCTAACGGTCAGTACCTTACAGCGCTGATACAGATCCCATGTAGGGTATCGTATGGGTAGGAAAGAACTTACTTTTAATATGGCTCTTTGGGCTCTCTCCAATTTCAGAGAGTAAGTTTTAGGTGAACAAGAAGTTATACAATAAGACAGTAAAGATTGGCACAATGCAAGATAAACAGATTTAATTAAGGAAGTGTCAGCAATGTGACGAAGGGGTTTTAATATATAAATAAGTTTTCGAATTCTAGGTACCAAGGCCTCAAAGTGGTGTTGAAAATTTAATTGGCTATCTATTACAACACCAAAATATTTAATAGTGATAAAATAAATACATAAAAACAGAATAAAATAAAGTCAAAACTCAAATATATTTATTTTAATTGGTCCAGTTAGCGGCACTTTTGAACGTCATACATATAAGTATAACAAGTAATAAAAATTGATTCTACCGTGCATTCTGAAAAGTAGCTTGTTATGGAGAAGAATGCACAAGAAACTCCATACTTACTCTTTTTAAAAAACAGGTGTTTTACAATATTTAGTACATTATTAAATTCATATATGTGAGGACAATACTCCCAAAAATAACACTACGTACAGGTATAAAGTAATAAAAGCATTAACAGGTAAATTAATTAAATTGATAAATAGGAACATGGTTCTAACATACTTACAAATATTGCAAACATAGGTAAAATACCTAATTCAACAACAACGGAAGTCGGAACAGTGTGTGAGTCAATTTAAAAAAAAATACAATAACTATGAATAGGAATATAAAGGTTTTCAATTTGCACTCTTTTTTTTTAAACTGCTATTAAAACCCAATAAAAATATTTACGCATAAAATAAAATTGTTTACAAACAACGATCGGGGAAGCATCTCTACATAAATAATTGATTCAAATCCACAGTTCGCAAAAACTCGACAGACGAACGAGGCGATTTGTAAATTTCCATCATTACAGTTCACAGTAGAACATTCGTTTTTATTCCAACCCAACACGAATTGTTCGGCGGGCTGCGGAATCAAATTGTTTTCCTTAAACGGATTACTCCTTTGTACGAGGTTTCTTTTAATTACGAGCGAAAGTCCTGTTAAAATAACTGTCGTTAATAAGTTTATAAATTAACAGTACAGTTACCTGAAAAGGCTGATAATTCAACTTGCAAATGAACTACCGGGCCGTAAATCCATCCTAACTTCTACTAGATAAACACAAACTTTTAAATATACGCAATGTTACGTTTTGTAAACACGGAGAGTTTACAAAAACTTCACGTTATAAACAAATCAGTCGTGTGTAACTTCATTACAAAATTCCGTTTTGCTTTAATTAAAATATAATTTATTTGAGTACTTTAGACATACTCCAACCCTTCACTTATTTCCCAAGTCTTTGAAACAACCAATTAAACATGAGCCCAACAAACTTCTACATTCTGTGACTAACTTAATAAAAGGAAATTATGTGCTGCGACCCATCTGGAACGCTGGAGACAAAGTGAATTTTGAACAAATTACTTTGTAAGTTTAATGAAGTATGTTTCACGAAGATTCGTCTTTTTGTTTAGGTTCATTTAATAAAATTATGAAATACCTAGAATTCAGCATATTTATTAGGGTCAAAGAAAATAACAACAACAAAATTCCAAACACAAAAAGTTCAGGCTCATAAATCACGAGCCCTTCAAAAATGTTATCCAATTATTAAAATTCTTCGCTTTTAAATTATGCGCCCTTTGTTCGTTTTACTCGAACAAAGATCAAAATCCCATAAGAATTGGGGCAGGTGGCTTCCGTTAAATTACGCATCACCATTACTCAAAATCTTGATCCTGCGATTCGAGCCTGCGAGCCCGTAACAATGCAGCCTCTGATTTTGTCCCTGAAGACATCAGAACTCATTAAAAACATTTATCAAAAGATCTGGTCCATTACAGGCTTGCGCGGTTGTTTTACAAACCGATTTTGGGCTATTACCCGTTGCCAGATATTAAATGAAATAGAAGTGGAGTGTAGGTGAGAGCAGTAATTACCGTTATTTATGAGCGGTTTCAATCCCTCCCCCACTGCGACTGCAAGTTGTGATTTTAATTCATTCAGAGTCCCGAGGCTCTTTGCACCTCGAATAAGTTTGCATAAAATATCGTCTGCCATTTATTTGAGCGTCCCCAAGTTGTTTGTATTTCAAAGGCTTATTTTTAGATCCTGAAGTCTTTGTAATAAAGGTCTCCATTTATTTCAAAGTTTTAATTAAGTAATGTAGATATATTATTCAAGTGATTTTTCTTCTGTTTAGATGACGAATCTTCTCACGTCTACGGTGTTATCACAGCTGAGGGTCTCTTCGACGGAACAATTTGGACTACTACGGAAGAATATTACGTGGAGCCTATATCTCGGTACAACATCGACCATCCCTCCATGCATAGCGTTGTCTATCGTAGGTCAGACGTCGAGCACCCACATGATAAAAGTGAAGGGGCACCGTGCGCATCACATTTACTTCATATAAAAAGAACTTCAGGACAAGAAGTTGAACTATTTAACATTACCGATCATCGAAACACTAAAGACTCATCCCTTAACAATTATACTGAAGATCTCCGTAGCGAAATACATAGACGAAAGAAACGATGGCTCCCTGAAGACGAAATGCAAGACGACGAGCCAAAGAAGAATCCTGAATTACCTTTAGACTTAGACTTTCCATACACAAGCAACAACGAGCCGGGTGATAAGTTAAGCACTAGAAAACCTAAAACCAAAATCGATAAAAGTAACCTCATAACTAAGGTGCGACTCGATTCAGAAGAATCGAGACCAAAGCCAAAGACGCACGTCGAAGTGATAAAAACGAAAGCGGGAGTTGTAACTGTTAGTAAGGATATAGTAAAGAAGGAGCCCGTGGGGTACACGGTGTTATCGGCGAACGCGAGTGACGACGGACGACATGTGAACAAGAGAGCGACAGTGGATCCGAGGAAAACTACGTGTCTCGTGTACTTACAAGCCGATCACATGTTCTATCAACGATACGGCTCAGAGGAGGCGTGTATCGAAGTCATGACGCGTCATGTCCAGAAAGTTAACGCAATATACAAAGTGACAGGTAATATTTTAGCTTCGCTCAAGCATGATACATCGACTTCATTTATATTTTCCTAACTCATGGTAAAACTTGTTTCAGACTTCAACCAAGATGGAAAACCAGACAACATCACGTTTATGATCAAAAGAATTAAAGTCCACACGTTAGACGCCCTGAAAGATCCTGCCTACAGATTTCCCAATAACTACGGGGTGGAAAAATATTTGGAACTTTTTTCAGGTTTGCCTTTTTTCATCAATATTCAATTACGCATTCAAAAGAGCGCCGACCTCTGGAGGGCAATTCCACAAAGTTAAGCTATTAAACTAATAAATTAGAAGTGGTTAAAAGCGGAAGGCTTGTTTATTTATTTTTATAGAGATGAATTAATTGTGGAAGATTAATGATTCATTTTCTTTCAGAGGAAGATTATGATGCCTTCTGTTTGGCGTACATGTTTACTTATCGAGATTTCGAAATGGGAACGCTTGGGCTGGCTTGGACGGGGGATCTGAAAAATGCCGGTGGCGTTTGTGAGAAGAACGGGGTGAGTGTGACTTTTGACGGATTTATTTTGTTTTATGATTCTAAGCTCTTGGCTAAATAATACCAGCCACACGGGTCGGGTTTTCAAGGTTAAGCAATGCATATCGAGGTCGGTCCGTGGATGGGTGACCATCTTAACATATCGAGATTCCTCCTTGCCTCGGATTGGTCCAGGCTGTCATTTGTTGTAGATCTCTGACAGTCGTTACGGAAAATGGATAGTTAGCCAGGAAAACTGGAAGCTGTACCCAATATAGTCGCTAGTCTCCGCCATGAAAAGCTATAAATTTTGTAAATAAATAATTCTACTAAGTTACGTAGTGGGACGTACCACAAAACATTAGACGACAGCGCTTTATATCGCTAAAATATAACCCGACCAAGTGAAATTGCTCGACGAATGATACTTTGACTTGATCGAAAAATTTGTTGTTGCTTGAATTGTCGCCTCGTAATTTAGTAGAACTCTTTATTTACAAAATTTATAGCTTCTTGTGGCGGAGACTTTAGGCAGATTTATTATATTGAATTATAGGTACTTACAGGTTTTAATTTGTTTGGTAGCATTACCGCGGCAGCATGAAATCCCTGAACACGGGCATCGTGACGCTGCTGAACTACGGTAAGCACGTGCCGCCGGCCGTCAGCCACGTGACCCTCGCTCACGAGATCGGACACAACTTCGGATCACCGGTAATTATTGGCTTTTAACTTTCAACAGCATTAAAAACCTTGCAGTTCTCTGCCAAGGTTTTTAGTTATTATGAAATTATTAGTTTGGAAAACACTGATGTATTATTTGTCAATTATACTGTTCTAGAAACTTTATTCATCTTACTAATACTAATATTATAAATGCGAAAGTTTCGATGGATGGATGCATGTTTGTTACTCATTCACGCTAGAACGGCTGAAAGGGTCTCGATAAAATTTGGCACAGAGATAGATTATAGTCTGGAATAGCACATAGGCGGTATAATGTTCCCTTGGGATGATAAAATACTTTTCACGCGGGTGAAGCAGCCGGCAGAATAGTAATTCATATTTGCCTCCAGCCTTGCGTTAACTTACTGCTAACTTGATTCAAGACATATAGTTTATTAAGAACTGCACTTCGTATCGCATGAAGTTGCTTATGTACCTGCCATTCTTGGAAGTACGGAGATGTAGTAGCTTACTAAATTATTTCGAACTAGCTGTGCCCGCGGCTTTGCTCCCGTCATCTGCCTGCCAACCCTTCCATACTTACCAGCCTGCCTGCCTACTCCACATACTCAAAAATATACGTACTACGTTCCCATTATTTTTTCTAGTGTCATTCTTTCGCGTAAAATCTTAACACAGCGATTCAGAAAATGACTTTAAATGCACAACGCCATCTATCGAATAGCGAGTTCAACTGTCCGAGTAACTGAATTGCGTGAGCTGTGATAATTTTACTTCTTGAACACTTTAAATTCATCTAACTTTTGATAGAGTGAACCGATTGTGATGAAACAAAAACTGAGTAATTCTTCAAGATACGCACAATTTTTATGTATAAAAGTTATCTACATTGGTTTCGTACATTTCACGTGATGCGTGCACAAATAAACAGACAAACAGACAAAAATTCCAAAAATGCTAGAAATGGGTTCTGTTGGTTATCCTTTAACACCCTGGCAATTTTTTTTGTTTTTTTTTTTTTCGTTGTACAAAAAATATTTTTCTACAGATTTATTATATGTATTGATTTACAGGTCGTTTTGTATATTATAGCATACGTTTGGTAGTTCTTTGGCACACTACGCTAACTGATAGAATAGTAGTAAAAATTCAGTAACAAAATATAAGTTTTGTACCATCACCCTTACCATGATTATGTTATAAACTAATTTATTACGAATTGTATCACGGTATGGAATTGGGCATGACTTTTTGTAGGAGTCAGCGACCACACTAATAACAGGCGAGCGATGTCTGTCAACACATATGACTAAAAGATCATATACAGGTAATACAGGTCGCCACTCGACAATTTCGAATTAGTAGCGACTATTTCTGTGATTTGTGTAAATTATTTCATCACTACTGCTCTCAAAACGGTGAAGGAAAACATCGTGAGGAATCCGGCATGTCCTAGAACCAAAAATTCGAAGACATGTGACAACCACAAACCCGCACTGGGCCAGCGTGGTGGATAATGGCCCTTTCCCCCTCACAGAGACTCCTCTCTGTGAGAGGGAATGGCACAGACTCCCACCGCATGTTTGCGTCTCTTTCTTTTTAAAGTAATGTTTTCGCTATCTCTTCCACTCTTAGGCAAAACTAGTGATGCACCATAAATGACCAAATCTGTTATCGATAGAACTAGAAACCTTACAAATAAAGTCATTAAATTGAATAGTTTGTTTATTGTGAAACGAGTTTTTGATTACGTTTTTTACTAATATTTAAAATTACTGTATTTAAGAACCAACAACCGAAAAAAGTATGTTAGCTTTAGAATTTTGATATTTTTTTTAGTTTTAACATTTTATGTTATTATTAAAATGTTAAAACGCCGTATAATTAATAATAAAAAAGATAATATTAACAAAAAAAAAAAAGTACAAATACTATTTATAAAAATATCGAAACCTTCCAGGTTTTATTTAAACCTGTCCCATCCTTAATGAGGCGTATGACCTTCGTAAGGGACCAATCAGAGCGTAGTCGTGCCGTTAGGTATGAGGCATACCTCAGCTAATTGACAGAATTGTTTTGGCGTATTAGATCAAGCATTAGGCGTCTAGTGGCTGTGTGGTCGATGGTAGGAGTAAATGGTGTTCATAGAGGGTTGCGAACCTTAGCGACCTTCCTGAGTCCCTAGACAAGTGAAATTCTATCGACGAAACCGTGGCGACGGCTATTAGAAAAATGTCACAAATCTATTGTATGTCAAACGCTATCGCAATGTCATGTGATCAACCCCTGACATTTTGGCATTTGAACCATTGCCATCGCTGACCTCGAATGACAATGACCATGAGCCTCTGTGGCTCGATGCGATTCGACTTACATCACACCTACAAGCAATTTTTAACGTAGCGAAATTGCAAGTAGGTACTCGTACGTACACATGGATGCAATGCGATGCAATGGGGGCGTAACAGCGTATGAATTCGCCGCTAGAGGGCTGGTGTGGCGTGAGGTCTCCGATATGTCAAATTTCATAACTTTTTGGCTTTTAGCGCGAGTTTATTTACCTTTTTTTATTGTTGTGAATATTTTCCAAATATGGCATATTGAAATAGGTACGGGATTTGTCTGTTTTAATATAGTTTTATGTTTCGGAAAATATTATTCAACTATTTAAAAAAAAAAAGGTCTGCGAAAAACTGATTTTACGGCATCAGAAATGATTTTATTCAAACTTTGCTTCTGTGCATGTTATAACAACGTTTAACAGCATTATTTATGGACCTTAGTCAACGTTCCAAGTTTAAACTGATGTTAATTAGTTCATCCTTATCGACCGATTTGCACATGAAATTTCCTTAGAAAACAGATACGCGATATCGCCTATTGATGCAATTTAAATTGCGTCGCGCCACCGGAAGTCCCTAACATACTCCAGTCAAGTTACACCATTTCTCCAGCTATCCAATCTCATTTTAGTTAAATATTTATTGTTTGATCTTCTAGCACGACCCAGAGGTATGCACTCCATTCGGCGAAGACGGCAACTACATCATGTTCGCCAGAGCAACTAGCGGCGACAGGAAGAATAACAACAAGTTCTCACCGTGCTCGCTCAGGGCTATTGACCCGGTGCTCAACAACAAGGCGAGGTCGCCGAAGGGGTGCTTTACTGGTAAGACCTACTTTCATCATCTTTAGAATCCGAAAATGCTGAGCAGACTGTGTTTTCGTGGTTCGCTGTTGTGCCATGTCACATGGGTTGTCCTTGTCACAACGGTGATCCACTGCTAATTGTAATATTGTTTGTTTTGTTGTGTTTTTGTTTAGTGCACGTTTTTACGGACATAGTTATAAATCTTACTAACCTATTTTGAGTCTTGACACTTGAATAAAGATAATTCATTTCTATTCTAATATGATATGGAGACTTCTTGGCACCAAATTCTCATGAAATCAAATCTTTTGCCAGAACCTCAACCAGCGATCTGCGGTAACGGCGTGGTGGAGGAAGGTGAGGAGTGCGACTGTGGCTGGGCTAGTGAGTGTACGGACGTTTGCTGTCGCCCGCAAGCTGCCAGGCCGCACTATAAGCCGTGCACGCTTACTGAACACAGCGTGTGCAGTCCTAGTCAGGTAATTATTGGAAACTTGACTAAATTTATTACAAGGCAGACGTGAATGGAAACGCCGGGAGGGGACGCCCTAGGAAGACACACATAGACCTTATAGGTGATGTCCTTCAGAAAGGCAAGGTGCGTAGTACTCATAACCGGCGTGTGTGTATGACAAGATGTATGAATGTGAGTGAAGCAAAAGAGTAAGGATCGTAGCGGGTGGCGTTCTGTAGTTTCTGCCTACCCCCATGGGAAAAAGGCGTGAGTTTATGTATGTATGTATGTTGACTAAATTCTAACTTCATAGCATAATACATACTTGAAAAAAAAAATGGAAGGTGTTTATTCACAACCAAAACAATTTTTTTTCGTGTGCAGTCCCGTTGGTCAACCAATGAGGTTTTCGTCTGTTTAAGCGGTCTTTCCTGTGGCAGACCTAATGAACTTAAGTCTATTCTACATGTCGACGACAGACGATGACACCATTCAATACTTTTGCCGTCTCCTGAATGTATCTTGACTTTGAGATGACATGCCATACAATCCAGCATTTGATTGTTATTCCATATCATACACTTGTTGATCAAGTCAAGAAAATGTTTTCTTATCTAATAAATAATATTAACGTCTCAGGGTCCATGCTGCACTGCGTCGTGCACCCTCAAGTTCGGCGACAAGTGTCGCTCTGACAACGGATGTCGCGATGCGGCCTTCTGCGACGGCAAGCGAGCCAACTGCCCGCAGAGCCGACACAAGCCGAATAGAACGCGGTGTGATAAGGAACTTGTGTGTTATATGGGAGTGAGTATGAGTTTGTAGTGTATATGTTATGGACCAAGTGATTAATACGGCATTATTCACCGCAATTTGAAAATGCTTAATATGAGTAGGCAATATGCTAGAAACTAATGAAATAATTAAATTGACCGAGCTTATGCCCATCACTTATTGGGTCGGGTAATAATTATTTTAATGTTGATATTGATTTTATATAGAATAGGTAAGTACGATTACTACTTCTGCGGGGTAACTTCTTCGGGCTATTATTTTTGTCTCCAGGGTTAGATCCTAACAACCTAACATGAAGGAAATGATGGGAGCTGAAGTGCGCGAGCAAAATCAGTGAACGTCGTCTCCTTCGAACCTAACCTATCCGTGTCGAGGTGCTCTAAGCTCCCGAGCTCGCTTTGCTCGCTCTTGGATTAAATTCATTGACCATAATAATGGAATTGCCCAACCGTTACATAGAAATATGTATAATGACCAGACAATGTGATAAATATGAAGTTTTAAAATCATTTTATTTCTAACAATATATACAATTGAATATTTCTAATCTTATGCCTAATAACAAAACAAATTTACATACAAAGGGTAGAGGAAAAGGGGCTCATTGCGCATCAAAAAATTCATCCACATCGATGTCAATGGGAAACGTGCCCAGAACGTTGGCAGCATTGCCACGTTGAATGGCAATGCTGATTCTCTGGCTGAAGAAAAGGCCAGCCCTCTGGTCACGCGAACAGTCGATTAAACGTTTACTAATGTCTCGAAACACTCGATGAGCACTCGGACCCCATGGACCTAATGTCTCAACCCCAAACGGCTCAAACATATAATTGCTGCTAATTGGAATCGTATTTTCCCGGGATCCTGGAACCCAAAACCTTTTGATAACTTAGGCAACAGCAACACTTTAACATCTGAATTACGTAGATCAAACATTTATTAGGGCCTAATTTTCGGAATTATGTGCTTACCTACACCTTGTGGCGCTGGTGTGGTAGTTCAGTAAGTTCAATTCTACACCTTACTGAATAACCTCATACAATACTATTCCGCAGGAGCTTGGGATCTAGCCAGTATTGTTGTAAGCGCAGCAACGGGAGAATGTAGCATGAAACACAAAGGGTCGCATAATAACAGCTTAAGGGTACACTAGTCGACGACGGCACGAACTATTTTGTGCGCGGGGTTAAAATGCATTTTATATCAACCGACAACACGTGCGGAAGATATAGATGCTGTGATGAGCAGTAGGAAGCTAGTTCGCGTACGAATACACACTTTTGCAAATTTGTAGCGAAATTGATAATGATTTAGGACGAAAGCGGGTGCGCGAAATTTTATAAACAGACCTTTGGCAGTCTAGATATAATGAAAAAACAACTAAATATATCTGTTCAAAATAAAATTATTTGCATTGTTGAACTACTAATCTATCCCTGTATGGAGGCCGTTTTGCAATGTTCCGTCTTCTTATGGTATTTATTTGCGCCCAAAAATTAGTTAAAATTAGTGTCGAAATGTAGAACTTTCGACGATCCTAACTTTCAAATATTTTCTTTTTATACGTTTTTGCTTCCATACAGGGCTAGATAATGATGAGTCAAATTGATATCACTGATTATTTTGAACGTACATCGTCAAACAGTGGAATAAGCCCTAGACTACGTTTGTATGGAAGAATCTTCGACTAGTGTAACCTTAAGAGATTAATGTACTCACACAGAATTCTTTGGTATACTAATTTACCTCTCTTTTGGGCATTTCCAGGAATGCACAGGATCCATCTGCCTGGCCTACGGTCTGGAGTCCTGCCAGTGCGCGGGCCGCAAGGACGACCCGCGCTCGGCGTGCGAGCTGTGCTGCCGCAAGCCGGGCGGCGCCTGCCAGTCCTCCTTCCACTGGAACACCGCGCCCTATGACGTGCCGGATATGTACGCCAAACCGGGGACGCCCTGCAATGATTATAATGGGTAAGTTAGCTCAGGGGGGTGACCATAAGCTCTTAGAGTAAGGTTATTTTATGTGTGTGTAAGGGACAGATGTATATGACTTGTATAAATCTGTCACTTACGCGATTATTATTAACAAGAAATAATCGCTTACAACTAAAAAAAACTACACATTTATGTCCTGTAACGCACAGATATAGTCTTTTAATATCGTAATAACAATACATCACGGAAATTTAACGCGATGATTTGGATTATAAATCATTGCGTTAATATCCCGTGATATATTGTTTCTCAATTATGAAACGCGAAAGTTTTAAAGTTATTTTGATATCATCTTTGGTTTTTGAATAAACTATGTCAAGATTATGTAAAGTTATTCGATTGACTGTTAACTAAGACAGCCAATCATACCAGTTATAAGTGGGATTGTTCTTTTGCTAATCATTGTGTTGATGGGCCTCAGAAACCCTATGATTTATTTATATATACTTTATTGTAGTAATTTATTTTTATGAGCCCAGTGGTGTCGGCCGCGACTTACAAGTTGTAGGTCGTGGGTTCGAGCCCAGGCAGGCGCTTTACTTTGTGTAAATTATTTCATCACCACTGCTCTCAAAACGATGAAGGAAAACATCGTGAGGCAACCGGCATGTCCTAGAACCAAAAATTCGAAGACATGTGACATCCACCAACTCGCACTGGGCCCGCGTGGTGGATTGCGGCCCATTCCTTCTCACAGAGAGGAGGCCTGTGTCCCAGCAGTGGGAACATTAATAGGCTGATGATGTGTGTGTGTTGTGAGTACTTTGACCGCCTGAAATAAAGCCAATGACTTCATAGTCGTCCAACCGGTGTAGATGTGTTTTTTTTTTTCATAAAAAAATATAGCAAGACTGACCTATACTTCTAGGTACTGCGACGTGTTCCAACGCTGCCGTGAGGTGGACCCATCAGGTCCGTTAGCGACGCTCCGTAAGCTGCTACTGTCAGACGAAAGTATCGCGGGCTTCAAGCGATGGGTGCTCAAGCACTGGTATGCGGTACTGCTTATATTGCTGGCAGTTATCGCTCTTCTGGTAAGTCATTTGTTATTTTTACCCTCGCCTTAATAAAAAAAATAAAAAAAAATTGAGTACCCATATTCAATTGTTGCATTTTTTTAATTCTGTAAAAAAAAATTTCGTAACTGAAGTCCTGATAATGTACTTGTGAAACCGGAATTGGAACCGTAACCCAACAAATTGTAGAAGGCCTTTCGTCGTCTGTCCCTGTAGCCAATCGAGATTAAAGATGATTTCAGAAAAATCTTTTATTTGTTATCTTTTTTTTTAGCGCGTCTGCAACGCTCTTGACGTTGCGATAGAAATAGACACTAAATGTTAGTGTCTAACTTATATATAACTCCTCTGGGAAGGTATATTACCGAAACTTTATTTTAGTACGCTAGAATATACATAGGCATAGTAGACCAGTGTGTATAAAGTTACCTACAAGCTAGAATATTGTATGAATCAATCATTTCCTTCACAGGTATTGCTAGCCATTGATCGTATCCATTCCCCTACAGTTGATCTTATAATCTACAACGAACCATGTTTTTCTCACCACAAGAACTGTAAGAGCTACTAAAACCTCTATCCAGGGCCGTATCTCGAGAGGGGCAAATGTCCAGAGCGGCATAATGCGGCCAAACTACAATAGCAGCCCTTTTCATTTCATCAGAAAACCTAGCTTATTCGTGGTGTGGTGCTAAAATTTTCAAGCTCGCTTCGCTGTCGAATGTTATTGTTGTAAACCCACCGTTAAATAACTTAATATTTATAATGTTACAAAAATTCATAGGTGAAATTTTCGAGCTCATATCGTTTTCATTTCGCTCGAAGTTGTCAAAAACGCGGCTTTAATCGATCTGACGGTTAAAAATCGCATTTTTTTCAATAGATAAAACAACACCTTGCAACATTTACCTCCTTGTAAGGCGCCAAGGGCTGCAAATATTGTTTTTAAATGCTAGATCGGGCCCTGCCTCTATCTATTTATATAAAACTTTCGTACAATATTATTATGTGTTTCCAGGTGGCAAGTACGCGTTTCTTGGGCCGTCACGGCAAAAAGCTGAAGTCTGTTACCATCATCCACTCTTCTACGACTGAGACCGTCCGCTTGCCTGACGCTGCAGACCAGGGCCTGATCGTTCATACGGCAGTCAGGTATATACTCTACTTTAACTACTAGCAAACGCCTTCGCCAGACATACATGTATAAGCTATAGTATAAATATTTGTGATGGAATTTAGTGCTTATTTGTCGATAAATTATAGCAACATGTGAAACAGCATGCTACGCATTCTTGTCGTGCTATTTGCTATTTTTAATAATAATGGACACAAACAATGATATATAAGAAAAATAGAACATCAATTATATAGAACAATATTAACGCTATTATGATCTCTCGCTCACCAAAGAGAATCTCAAATGGGTAGAATAAAATCCAAAGAATACTGGGCAGCGGTCTCCCACGGTTTTTCCAGTTTTCTAGAAGTCCTACCACCACTCTGTCCAATTGTTTCAGTGCGCTTAAGTATCCAGTTCAATTCTGAACTACAGCTACAATCTTTGTTTTTGAATAGACTGTGGCTTTTCTAGAACTTAGCACTAATCATTGTAGACTATTGTAATAGTGTAAATATTTTTGTAAATCAATTAATTCGATAACAATTTCCAAACTACTACTTCCTATTACTCTGACTACTAATAGTTCTAAATATATTACTATTTAACTAAGTAGAGATATTACTGGGCCATGGTTATTTCTATCTGTCTACTTTTAAGCTTCATGGTGTGGTGTTAGTCATAATTTTGATCATTGACATATTCATCTTCACTCTTCAGTCCAACCTCAGCGCTTGCTTTGCTCAGTTTTTTCAGCTTTCGTCGCAAATCGTAGATTTCACATCCTCGTCACGAATCCAAATAAAAATTCGGCGTGAAAGCAACGTTGTGCGACATTTGTAACCTTGCTGCATTTTTTTGACAATATGTGAACGACGTTGTCAATCTTAACTAGTTTTCTATAATAACTGACATAATAACTACTAACATTGGCATTGCATATAAATATAACACTACTTATTAACAATAAGGAATGACACTGCTATTTATACCATCACTACTTGAAAAAGAACAACGCCGCTGTCAAGCTTTTAAAAACACATTTAGAATCCATTACTCACATCATTTTTGGTTTGGTTGGTTGGTTGTAGTTCATACAACTAACTGCTTGCCGTATAATGTTACAGGTCTAAACTACCTCTTAAGAAGAAAGTAGCTCTAAGAACGCGAGCTTATCGCAATAAGAAAGATCACAAGAAATTAGGAGACAAAGCCTCTCCGCTACACAGTGCCAATAAGAAGAGGGTAAGTCACGAATAAAATCATTAAATTGACGATCTTAATTTCAACAAAGAAATATTATAATATTAATTACTTTTTACAGAAGCCGAATAGTCAAGCAAAATTAGAAGATGTTCCTAAAATAGCAAAAGAAAATACAGCTATCGTCACAAACGCCGAAGGCAAATCACCGAAACATGTTATACTCTCTAAACACAAAGGTAAAGTAAAGAAACGAAAAACGAAAATGAAGAAAGAAATAATAGACTACAGTTCTATGCAGAAGCACCCCGCCTCTCCGATCAAAGACAACGAAGCTTTGAGTAAGGTGCAGCGCTGGCTGCTCAGCTCCCCGCAGCCTGCCGCCATACCCAAGTCTAAGTCCATACCGCTCGGTCTCACAGAACGAACGCATAGACAAGTACAGAAAGGCTCGCGAAAAACCAGACCGTCCAAGAGCGCCACCAACTTGTTGTCCGGCGAGAAGGCCAGGCTGCAAGTCGTGTTCAAACCTCCATTTAGGTTCAGTGTCAAAATATGCAAAAGTGATAAGACGAAAGTCGTTCTAGACAAATCTTCTAAGCCCGACTTGGACAGAAAACGACACGAAGCGGTACCTCAACCAGCTCCTGTGGATGTAGCGAAAGCCAATCCATCCAGTAAAGCCCCTAAGCTCTCTAACTCCACGAGGATTGCAGAGAACGCTGCACCTCCCAGTGCTCCTAAATTAGAAAAATTACAGAACCAGGAAAACAAAACTCATGGTTATGCTAATTTACTACCTCGAAGTGCCAGTGACTGTAAGTTAACTAAAAAAATACCCGAACTTAAAGTTCGCAATGGACATAAAAAGAGTAACTCCGTTGGCCAAAAGAAAGAGACTACTGAGAGCCGCCAAAATCTTATATCACAAGAAGATTGTGAAAACGCTCACGTTTATGAAAACGTAGTGATGTCACAAGATGCTTTCGTTCCTAAGAGTTGCAGCATGCCGCGACGACAGACCAGTGCCGGCGCCGGCATAGCTCGACAGAGCAGCTACGGTCACTTACCTAGAGCTCAAATCCGCCCACATAGACATAGTACAAACAATATAAGCAGATCCAGAAATAGCAGCACCTCCGAGCTGGAACACTTCTACAATGTTATAGAATCGTTGCGACGGAACAACGCCAACGATGTGAATACTTGTAACACAAATACGAGCAGTTCATCCGGCAGCAGTCGACACGACAGTGCGCTACTCAAGCACAGCTCGAGTTCCAGGCAAGGAGGCAGCAGAACTTCGCGACAAAACAGTCTAGTCGATAAACCTGCGCGGTCAAGTCCGACCGAGTCTTCGAAACTTAAGAGACAGCTTAGTGAGGTAGAGTTGGCCAAATCACACGGCGACAGTGGGTTGCGGGGCTTCCAGCTAGTCGTGGGGAAGGATAAGTTAAAACGACAATTAAGTGATAATGAGTTGTGCAAGTCCCGCGTACAGTTGGCGATGCCGATGTCTGCGGGCGCCGAGCCGCGGCAGGCGTTCTGCTGGAACAAGCGCGCCAGCCTGGACTGCGAGGAGTCGCTGCCGCCGCGCCGAGACAACTCTAGGAGTAAGAAGCGAACGACTTACACTTTCGGTGAACTCAAGCACACCGTCCCTAACGCGACCGACCCATCGCCCCCCGAAGACGTCCACATCTCCCCCGAGGAGTTCTTAAAAATAATTGATAATTAAGTATTACTGGGGACTCGTAAGCGTATTATAACCTCGTGTGGTTATTTAAAATATGAACAAATAATTAACGTGTATATTAGATACCTATTTGCAAGATGTACTATTGTCGGCTGGTGTAAATATTGTAATTTGCTTTTAATATTAGTATTAATGTAACCTGCCACTGAAACAGACCATTGCTCAGTTTGTCTCTCACCGTACATACTTGCAATGCAATACGAAGTACATACGTAAGTAATAATACTCTTCAGACAGAAGTACATGAATTTTAGTTAAGCTTATATTGAGAGCAGTATCTTATTACGCCATAAAAATGCGTATTAATTTCTAAAAAAATACTATACGCTGTTAATTTCTTTGCATTATTTTCTTTAACAATCCTTTCTATTCCTGTAACTAAAATTATTTGGCGTAGTAGTACATGAACTGGCAATGATCTAGTTTCACTGAACGATCTCTATAAAATGAATCTCTATTTTTTCTACATGCTATGTATTGTACAAATTTACTCAAACCTATGTAAAGTGTTCATGTAAGATTATTTAATTACTTTAAAAATACTTTACGTAATTCGATTTTATTTTGTATTTCTTTTAAAATTTTCTAACATTTCGTTTGTTTAGATAGCTGTCAATTATCATGTCAATCTGTTAACAATATAGTTCTCTAAGAATTTTGCCTGTACACCATAATATTCAAAATACAAAGTAACGTTAACTATAATTTAATAATCAAGGCTGACATAGGGTTCTATTATAAGATTACTTAATAAATTGCGATACCTTATGAATATAACATACTTACTATCGTTCGTAACATCGTGTCAATGTGGTTAACATTTGCATCAGTTTCTCTTTTTTCACATCAACTGCAAATTAACGCGAATATTTGTACTAATCACAATCTCATGACTTAATTTAAATATTTCAGTTTGACTGCGTTCTTTTTAGTTGGTCCAAGGATACTGCTTCAAGTTAATATTGAATTAACCTTAGGCGCAATTATTTGAAAATTCAATAAGCTCATACAATTTCATGAACTTATTGAAAGCTCATGAAATTCACCTTACCTGTAACATGATAGAATCCTATGAAATCCTGTTGTATAAAACAATAAGTAAAAACGAACGTAAAACGGTTTTATTGATAAAAATATTTTTCTATACGTATTGGATTATCGAACTAATTAACAGACTCGTACGTAAGCGAACTCATGGCTGTAACTTTGTTCTTTACACTTTTTGTTCTGCAATATCTGGGATGGAATGTAATTTTGTTAATTCACGTATTAGTATGACAATATCGTAGTGCATAATGTAAGTAATAATAACTCTTCGAAATATTGTAATTGTTAATAATGCTGTCTAGTTGTTAGGTATAAAAATGTTTTGTTTTATTAAGTTCCCGCCTAAATTAGGTCTTGTGATAAATGAACTTTGTCTATGATTTTTTTTTATCCAAAGAAGGTTGGGTAGGTAATTTTTACTTTATCAAATAACAGGTCTGAATACGACTGCCATATGCCATATTGCGATTAAATTATATTGCAATAAAATAACTGCTACCAAATATCGTTAATTATATTTTTGAGAAATATGAGAGATAATAAAGACTTATTTTTCAATTCCCGTGTATTTAGTATCTGTTATTTTATTGCGATTGAAGTTCGGTAATAATAACTAAACCTTAGCACATACAACGACTCGTCAGATAATGTTGACCCAGCGAAATGACATTCAATAAAACAGAATAAATAATTCGGGATATTAGATGCAGCAAAGATGCATGTATGTATATATTTTATAATGGTTTTATTTCTATCTCAGATATTAATCAGAATGTGTTCCAGTATTTTCGTGAGACGTGCGAAAGCTTAGCGGCTGTGGCACAGCGTTTATGAGCTTCGAGGTAGGGAGGTAAGGGTAAAACGTAAAAGCTATTGTATTGTATAGGAACTGATTTCTAAGAAGATCCTAAAGTATTGGAAATGTTACAAATTTGTATTTTATAAAAATACTAAAGTGGATAATGTGAGGATATCTATAAGCAAGTGGCCACATATGCTGGATTATTGACTACAGCTTGTACCTAGATATTTGCATTTATCCATACCTTCAAACATATTTATTCTAGAAATCTATTCTTCTTGAGTGAGTTTGTTTTATCTTGTATAAGTCTATTAACTCTTCCTTAATAAAAAGTTCGATTTAAGTACATGTTATTTGTGAATTTGATATTATATAATTAAATGTGACTAGATTCTATACATCTATTTAATGGTTTTATAGTTGGTAAAACACTTTCCATAATGGATTATAAGTCAAACTTTATTCTAACAAAACTATCTTTAATTTATTTACAATACAGATCTTTGTGATGTTATCTGATATTACGCATCTGACTAAAATCTCACTGTATTTGTTCCAAGTGCCTTATGAACAAATCATTACATTCCTACTTACATTCCAAATTGTATGCCTATTATAAGTTTAACTTCCGTTTCTATGGATTAAAATAATATAATTCCGCTGAATATATTTATTTAAATTACACCGAAATTATGGTCTGATCGCAACAAAAATTGTATAATGCATTGTATAACTTTCAACTTTTGAGTACTTAATTAGTCTGTGATAGAACCTACGTTAATACAATTCATCATACCATGAGTTGTTTTTCAAGCTTTGTTAATTTAGATATTTATATACCGTTAACATAATAGGAAGTATCCACTATGAATACAAATTTGTAATAAATTCATTTTCTAACATTTTACTATTTTTTTCTGCATTTTTAATGGATTAAAAAGACTCCAACAATAATACAAGTCTATTATTTTATTATTCTCTATCCATGCATGGCCTATGACACTTTCTGGTAAAATGTAGGAATATAGGTGGATAAACTCTATACGGTGAGTTTTTCAAGTGGGCGTGGATATAAGCCAAATCCGAAACTTTTGATGAAAACTAAAACTGCATCATTAGATTTTTGAAAAATATATATTCCTAGCCAGGATTCGAACACATTGATTAGGCAAAAAAAAAACACATTTTGTATTTTGCACCATTCGTTAGTGTCGCTAATAAGGATCAAATTCTGTAAAGTAATGCCATAGAGAAAACTTGAGGAAATACCTCATTTTTAGGGTTCCGTACCTCGAAAGGAAAAAACGGAACCCTTATAGGATCACTTTGTTGGCCGTCCGTCCGTCTGTCTGTCAAGACTCTATTTCTATATTTCGCAAATTTTCGATAGTCGCTAGGGAATCAAAACCTACAGGGTACTTCCCGTGAACTCAGAATCTTGAAATTTGTTACGAAGCACCGTCTTATAGTACAGATAAAGGAAAAATTGCGAAAAGCGTAAATTTTTTGTTACATCATTAATAAAAATATTTTTAATAATTTTAAACTTGGGTACTACCCCTTTCCTCATGAACGCGTAGAGTTATTAAATTAAAATTCATAACAAATACTCAGGTCTATAAAACCTATAAGCTGAGGTTTGTGCGGAACCCTCGATGCGCGAGTTCGACTCGAACTTGGCCGGTTTTTTTATTAGTAAGAAATCTGCATCATTAATTTTTTTTTAAATCCAATGATACAGTTTTAGTTTTCATCAAAATCGGTCCCGACGGAAAATTGTAGTAGCTTGAGGGCGCTCTGAGCACCGCATGCGAATTTATTCTTATATTGACCGTATGTCAAGATAGATAAGGTTTATATTATATTGTTGTCTTCAATTGCTCTCCAGCGGTGTGCGCTGTGCCGAACCCCTTTGATGAATAAATACAAATAGGTGTGATGTTTTATTTTTTGTATTATAAATTCTTCATGAAAATCTTTTTAACTGGGATATAATAAACGATCATATTTTTTTTTTAGGGTCTCCCTATTCAAAACCTCTTTGAATCGGGCATAAACACGTTCTTTATATAATTTTTAAATGACATTCATTTTTTTTTTACGATTGTCTTTTTTCTTAGACCTATCAAAATATTGACATATTTTTCGTCAAAGAACGTCCTATTGTGAATGTGATGTGATGAAAAATTTGTTGGAATAAATTGAAATGGCTCCGATACGTTACAGTCTCCACTATGAAGATTATTCTGAGCATTTGATGTCGAGATTTGGTAAACTCTTACAAATGCAGGCTTTAGTCGACATGACACTAATGTGTAGCTCTCACACTTTGCGTGTTCATAAAGCTGTGCTTGCTGCAAGTAGTGCTTATTTCCAGGTAAAATTTATATTACTTTTAAAATACTCATTTATAATTACCTACCTATTAAACGTAGTTAATTTTCGCCATTTTCCTTCTACAAAACATGAATTGCCGCCAAAATTACAAAACTAACACATTTATTAATTGAAATAATTTGTTGTGTTGTTGTTGTTTGTAAAATGTTTGCGGTTGTTTTTAGGAGGTCCTACAAAAGCAAGTAGGAGAACCACTAATAATATTAAAAATGCGCTTTAGTGTATTGAAATGTCTAGTGGAATTTATGTACTGTGGGAAAACTCAGTGTTTGGAAGAGAATTTAGACGAACTGGTGTCTGCGGCACAGTTCCTAAAGATTAAAGGACTCTCGAAAGTCACTAAGGAAGGTCTGGGCATTGCCAATAACAGTAAGTTTTGATCCTTTTTCTGTTATTAGGATATCGCATAGTATTTTAAAGACATGTGAACTATACCAAACCTCACTGGGCCCACGTGATGGAATCCAGCCCACTCTGAGAGAGATGGGCTTTGCTGCGTGCCAAAAATGGGGTGAAAGTTATAGGCTTTTTGTTATTTTATAGTAATTGCAAATCTTGAAGTTATAGTTATTTGATCTAAGATACGGTCGTATCGCATAGTTATTATGTTTACACATTCCAGGTGAAATGCCTATTTTCACTCCACCGGTGGTAATAAACAGGCCTCCACAGTCGCTTATTGATTTGCATTCTCAGGTAAGCATTTAGGTTTCATTTGCTACTAGGTTTTTTTAACAGATATTTATCTACATACCTAATGTTTTCCCAGAATCGTAGCCACGTAGATTTAGAGCCATAGCTTAGGTAACTACTAAGTGTAACTAAGTAGTATATCAACATAAAGTTTACTAATAGTACTTACGTACCTATATTAGGCACACTTGCACGAAAACCTTAACTCGGAGTTAGTTGCTTAACATTCAGATTCGATTTTAACAATTACATTATAATACTGCCTCCCTGACTTGACAAGCATTCGCTTGTAATGTAACATTTCAGATTCCTTTTTCTCAAAATGTAGCTGAATGTAATGCTCGAATCTATAATATAACATTACAGGTTGCGCACTGTAATGCTCGAATCTATAATATAACATTACAGGTTGCGCACTGTAATGCTCAGTTCTCCTCCTTCACCAATGTAATGCTCAACTCTGTAACGTTATATTACAGGCGAAAGCTCCAGCTGGTGAGGGAGAGTACTTATACAATATTGTTATAAAGTGCAAATGAGCCTAAAGGGTAACATTAGAACTGTTACTTTCTTATCTCAAGTACATTCATTTGTAGAGGCTATTAGGCACACCTTTAGTTCCATGGAGGTTTAATTAAATACATTGTAACAACTATTTTGAAGGAGAGCGATAATAAGACGCCGCAGTCTTCGCAGCTCGCTCCAGCGACCAGCACTAGCCAGCCGGTGGACAGCAGAATGAATAATAATAAGGTTTTTAGATAATTTTTTATGGCTTATGTTTAACTTACCACCAGATATAGTAACATATAACAGACAAAAATAGTAAATGATCACCAAAATTAAACCCGCATCTTATTGTAAAATTATAACCAAAGTTTTAACATCTCGCTATCCTGTTTAGGCAAAATGACTCCAAATAAATCATTGTTAACCCAAAAGTAGTAAATGATCACCAAAAGTAGTAAATGATCACCAAAATTAAACCAATGACCAAAAAGATTATAAAATTTCTGGGAGCAACTTGGAAGTAGCGCTCGCCGGCCGCTGCCGCGGCACCGCTCGCTTTGCTCGCTCGGCTCGCGCGCGGTTGGTCACAGTTCTAACCTAACCTAACCTATTTTACAACATTAAATAGCGCAATAATTTGCTATTAAAATTTGGTGATCAATTTACTAAATTTGGTGATCAATTTACTAAATTTGGGTTTCATAGTACAATTTTAGGTAATAGAGGTTATTGTCACAAAGTAATTTTAGGTGGTCATTATATTTATCCCCATTTTTTATCAGATTTTAGGACATACTAATATCCTTTACAACAACGTTACTAGTAATTATGTAGACAAAAACACGACTATTATTAGGAATTAGGTTTTATGAGAACCAGCTTAAATTGCAGGTTTACCCCTTCAACATTCGCAGGCCATTCCACAATATTTTCGACACTTCTGTTAGTGTAGGTGGTCTACCTATCCACTTATAAACAGAAAATAAATGGCATCTATAATACGGCCTAGTGTCTGTAATAGTTAGGTTAGGTACATGGGCGATCTAGAAATACCTACCTATCTTAATTGATGTGGATATGTTAGAGATTATTTCCTTTATTTCACAAACTTCTTAATTTCTACATTTTTATATACATCTTAAAAACAATTTTAAAATATAAAAGAGATATAGAGATTATTATTGATACTAGAATAATAGCACCGCTTTCCATCAACATTATTTCCCTGCCGCTTTAACTGCCCCCGTTGTTTGGTCTGGCTCCGATTCCCACAGAGATCCACTTCACACGACACTGGTTCTCGGTCGGGTCGGGAACTCTGGAGTAGGTACCAATTATTTTTATCACTACTTCCAGCAGGATATGGTAGTGCGTATTCCTTTCGACATTGAGAACTCGGGCACTACTCCTGCGGTAGACTATTCCGATGTGCCACGAGCAATCAAACCACGCCGAGGCAGACCGAGCGTCAGAGTAAGTAGAACTCTCATATTATGAACTAAATAACTCTAACAACTTGGCCGGCAACTACGGTTATTTAAGGAACTTTCCATCCCCATGTTCAAGAAAAAACTGACAAGTTGGCTATTACATAATTGCTTTTATGACATTGGCGAATATAAGAAATATTGTAAAAATGCAAGATGACATTAAGGTTACACTAGTCAACGGCACGAACTATTTTGTGCGCGGGGTTAAAATGCATTTTACATATATCAACCGACAACTCGTGCGGAAGAGATAGATGCTTTGATGAGCAGTAGGAAGCTAGTTCGCGTACGAATACACTCTTTTGCAAATTTGTAGCGAAATGGATAATGATTTAGGACGAAACCGAGCGCGCGAAATTTTATAAACAGACCTTTGGCAGTCTAGATATCATGAAAAAACGACTAACTCTATCTGTTCAAAATAAAATTATTTGCATTGCTGAACTACTAATCTATCCCTGTATGGAGGCCGTTTTGCAATTTTCCGTCTTCTTTTGGTATTTATTTGCGCCCAAAAATGCTTTAAAATTAGTGTCGAAATGTGGAACTTTCGACGCTCATAACTTTCAAACATTTTCTTTTTTTACTTTTCTGCTTCCATACAGGGCTAGATAATGATGAGATAAATTGGGATCTGACGCAGAATGTCCCATTCGCAAAAAGTCCCGTTGGCGCAAAATGTCCCATTCGCACAATGTCCCATTCGCAAAATGTCCCATTCGCATAATGTTCCATTCGCACAATGTCCTATTCGCAAAATGTCCCATTCACGCAATGTCACATTCGGGAGCACCGGTAACAAAAAAAAACGGTCAAGTGCGAGTCTGACTTGCGCACAGAGGGTTCCGTATATTTAAAAATAAATCAAAAACTTTTTCCCACCCTAGGAATTTCTTCCTTTCTTGTGGCGTGGGTGCGTTTGCAAAGATATAAACTCACATACACAACACCCAGAGCTGGAACAACTATACAGACAAACAACAAATATTACACAAATATTAATAAAAAATCTTTTTTGCAAAAAAATACTACCGACTTCCAAATTAAAAACTAAAAAGTGAAAAATAACTTTATTTTTGGAAGTCGGTGTCTTTCGTAGGTACCAATTTTTTGCGTTATGGACACAGACTTCCAAAAATAAAGTTATTTTTCACTTTGTAGTTTTTAATTTGGAAGTCGGTAGTATTTTTTTGCAAAAAAGATTTTTTATTTTTCCCTTTTTAGTTGTACCTACCCAATAGGCAAGTTGTTTAGTAACCTAACGCCAGAATAGATTACCCAAATACCATGAAACTTGAACATAAACGGTGAAATGAGAGATCTGAGTACCCCATAAGAGCGTACTGGCGTGATGTTACGTTATGAAATGGTATAAACAATGAAATCTTTCGGGATTACTGCAATCGCATGTCTGTATGCGATTGCAGTAATCCCGAAAGATTTGCCGACATGAACAGAGTTCTGTCGTACATCTCCAAAGATCTTCATCAGATCTTCACCAAATTAAAATGGGACCAATTTCGAAACATCCTCTTCATCTCAAACAAAAAAATAATTTTCAAAATCGGTCCACAATTGACGGAGATATCGGTGAACTAACACAAAAAAAAAAACATACATAATGTCGAACATAGCCTCCTCATATATTTAAGATATTTATTTTTAACCTCCTCCTATTTGGTAAGTCGGTTAAAAATAAATATCTTAAATATATATCTTTATTATATATTATTAATATTATGTACAAATATTTGTATTTTGCGGGCATCGAACCCGCGACACGCAGCGCAGCAGTTATACATAAATAGGTAACATTATTAACGTTCATAAACAATGAAAGCACCGAACATTCTTCTAACGAAGGGACAAAATTAATTTTGCCTTTTGAAAACTGTTGTCCCTATACACTAATATACAAAAATTTTACTGCTCCAAGTACATTTTAGAAGTTGGTCAACTATTACTCGTAAACTTGTAAAGCCTACTTAGCTGTGATAGTTTAGTATCCCATGGTGTTCCCCCACCCTACTTGTCCCATGTCCCACCGGTTCCGAAAGGCTTGATTAGGCGATGGTTTTTGGTGAAATCTTTTGTCTTTTTTTATGGTGCCCCGTTTTGTATCCACTCCACTGACCCAATAAGCAACTTTCTAAAAACCCCGTAAAAAGTTTTTGAGTTCTGATAAATTGAAGCACACTTGTATCGAAGCTGTAAAAATACCAGATGGTATTGGGCTATAGTTTTTAGTCAGCGACGGTGACAACAAAAAAATATAAGTGTTCGCTATAAAAATAAGCAGAAAAATTTTAAAAACCCTAAAATTATATTATGTCGACATGCAACGGGACGTTTTATGCAGCTCCAAGTTCATTCTCTCAATTATACATATAATAAAATGTTGATAATTCAGCTCAATCTACGACGATGATTATTCCAGTCGTTTATGCACTGCTCCCCAACACGCAAGGGACATATGAACGATTTTACTGTATGTTACGAGATCAATCCGTTACACATGGATATGTGTTAGGCGGATGCCTAACAAGATTCGAACCCGCAACCGCTGGTTTGGAGTGCAGGGACACTACCAACAAGCCAATTGGTCGTCATCAGACATCGGGTTGTATCGGACATTGGGATTTGACTCACCATATACGAGTTTATGCAAATGGGACCTTTTGAGAATGGGATCTTTTGAGAATGGAACCTTCTGAGAATGGGACCTTTTGAGAATGTGACTTTTTGAGAATGGGACATTTTGCGAATAGGACAATCGTTTTCACTGTGACATTTTGCGAATGGGACATTCTGCGTCAGATCCATAAATTGATATCACTTTTTATTTTGAACGTACATCGTCAAACAGTGGAATAATCCCTAGACTACGTTTGTATGGAAGAATTTTCGACTAGTGTAACCTTAACTTAATTTTTACATTTTGAAGTAACAATTGCATAATTTGAATAATACTAATTCATATTGGACTTACTGTAAATCGCAAATCTTAAAATTAATTTTGTACTTAGTAAAGAACGACAATTAAGTATTTGTACACCATATATTTCGTGGTAGAATGTCTAGAACTAACAAAAATATTAACACCATACCTACTATGTAAAACTACATTCTTACAAATAAATAAATTCTAATTCTTCTACGTCCACGGCGACGGTCGCTGACGTAAATACATGAGAAGGCACAATTAAAAATGGTCACAACTACATAAAGCACTTGGCACTTTAAGATGCCAAATTGTTAGCGCTGAACCGGCTACGATTTTCTAAAAAAAAGTAAAAATGTGATTCAGCTTTTCAGCGGAAATCCCAGAAGAGAAGATCTCCCATCTCTAAATCGTTGGATGTTTCGAACTCCGCATATCTTTGTACGACCACTTATCTAAATTACCTTCATCTGCCTATCCGGTTCCCAACTGAAAACTGAATAGATACCATACACGGATACATGCGACTTCCTATTTGCTAATACGAAACCTCTTCGTATGACTAGTTATATATCAGATATCTACATGGTCCATGGTGAAACTTTTCTACTTACAGCGTACAGGAGTATGGGAAGGTGGTACTGGCGCACTAGGTCGCGCGGCTGAGCGCGCACTGATGCGGCGCGAGCAGGACTCACGCAAGGCCATACACCAGCTGAAACATCTGCAGACTCGCCATATGCAGGTAGGATACAAAAAAAACCAAACCACCACGTCTAAGTTTCATTTAAACTATTATGTCAACTGCCTAGCCTTTTCCCAATTAAGTAAAGTTCGGATTTAACCAGATGCAGATGATGCACAACCCAGAAACTGGGCAATACTATATCCGTTAGTATGATCTTCTTTAAACTATGTGTAAATAGATATGTACCAGCCTGACCATCCCACAGAGAGCAGTGATGGCAACTGATGGGCCACCACTGGGTAACGTCCCCGACTTACGTGTCGTAGGGTCGTGTTAAGGCCAACGGGCTGGAATCCGACGCTAACACTCAACTACACCCCCTTTATAAATAACTAGCTGTTGCCCGCGGCTTCGCTCCCATGGACCACCCCACAGGACCCATTTTCGGGATTAAATAAATTGTAGTTCTAAAAACTAAAAAACACGCTTTAATGGTAAGGATAATGGGACAAACTGTTTAAATTATTGCATTGTCATCGGTCCTTGATAAGTGTGCAAAGTTTCAAATCAATCCAACGTTTTGAAGTGGGTGAAAATCACGTTCAAAGATTCCGTTACATTGATACATTGATACATTGATACATTGTTACATTGATACATAGATACATACCAAGCTAATAAAAGCGTGTTAAAAATAGCCTATGTCACTGAGGAATAATGTAGCTTTCTATTGGTGAAAGATTTTTTCAAATCGGTCCAGTAGTTTCGGAGCCTATTCGGTACAAACAAAAAAACACAAACTACACAAAAAAAATCTTGCCTCTTTATAATATTAGTATAGATAAAAATGCAATCGGCTTTCCAAATCAAAACATCACATAGTGAAAAATTTCGGCAGTCTGTGTCAAAAAACGAAGAAACAAAAACAGGAACACCGACTTCCGAAATTGAAGTCATTTTTCACTTTGTAGTGTTTTGATTTGGAAGTCGGTTGTAGGTATTTTTTTACATCACTATTAAATCACCACTGCTTTAAAAACGGTGAATGAAAACATGGTGAGGAAACCAGCATGTCCTAGAACCAAAAATTCGAAGACATGTGACATCCACCAATCTGTACTGGGCCCGCGTGGTGGATTAAAGCTCATTCCCTCTCTCACAGTGAGGAGGCCTGCTTTGTCCCAGCAGTGGGAACATTAAAACTATAATGATGATGAACCAGGCCACAGCAGGGAAAAAGCCTCTTCTTACACACGGCGAAGGTACGAGTATCATTCATCACGTTACCACCGCCGCCTACCGCGTACCCATGTAGTTGATTATTACAAATCCATACACAGTATTATTCTGTGTGTTACAGGACTACATGGACAGAGTGACTCTCTCGCAAGCCGTTAACAGCATCTGTGGCCCGGAATCCTCGACAAACTATATGAACATAGACAACGACCTCATGTATATGGACCAGACAGTCTCGTCCAACGTACTCGACCCCACCATCGCCTACAACAAAGAACACTCCATAGGAAACGAGACTGTCACCAGCTACTCCAATACCAACCCCATTAGCTCCGTTGACTCCTCCACAGGCGGTATCAGTAGTGCTATGTCTCAATATGTAAACGCACTAAAAAGCGCCGGACTCCCTACCGACCTACCCATACTCTTTGAATCCGGTGATGGCTCCTACATAAACGTCAACGAACAAGTACTACTGGACATGGTACAAAGCAGCGAAATACAATACGAAGTCATAGAGCAACCGAATATTATTGAAAAAGTAGCCGATCCAAGTGAAATTAAGAGTATCGATGATCTATCAAAATCTATAGAAAGAGGAGAAATGCTACTTGGAGGTAATAAAGGTTACAGCTCCAATTCCGATTACGATAAAGATACCTCGCAGTACAATCGTACTGAGGACGCTATCAACAGCCTCAACGCAATACTACCTGACAACTTGGAATCCTTTGAAGAGCAGCAAAACTATGTGGTATTAGATCCGCGTTTACAAGAAAACAATAATGCAATGGATCACGAAAACGCTCATGATTTTTCCTGCATCGATGGTGATATGCAATTCTTCACGAAATCTATGAGTGATGACGTAAAGAAATATTACGAAGATCAACAGTTGCATGACTCTCGAGTTATTGAACAATTATGTCCAACAAGTACTTCCTTGGACACCAATTTCAGTATTTCTTTACTGGACTCCAAGAGTTCTCATTTGAGTTCCAATTTAAGTCAACAATATAATTCTCTTAACCCTGAAGATCTGAGACGAAACGAAGACTGTTATGATTTTGGGTTGCAACTTCCACAAAGTGCCGTTTTTAAAGAAGACGCTCTCGATTGCCTTATGGCGACGCCGAAACGTAATGTTGATGACGAACAAAACAATTACGGGGATAGCACACAACTTGATCAACGAGCACAAGAGAGAGATGAAATCATAAAAGATTTGATGAACATTGAGAATAAAATGAACATGGCCCAACAACACAATTCAACTACTAATGATGATCAAGATAACTTAAACTCTAATCCTGATTGTAACGTTCAAAATTATAACGTGAATCCTCTTAATGTTCCGAGTGTGTTCGACAATGACCCTGACAATATGAATATAAAAGAGTTGGGCTCTTCGAAGAACAGCAATACAGATTTATCTGCAACATTAAACTCTGGTGAGTTGCAGTGGGAAAATCTAGATATGACCGATAAGGAGCCAGGTGAAACTGACGCTAATCAGAGCAACGAACATCGAACCACTAATGAAAGTAAGATTCATGACGCACTGGAGTCAGAATCTCAGTATGGACGCTCTGTGATAGACTTGACTGGGTCTGTAAAGACAGAGCAATGGGGAGATATTATGAATGAAAGCGATGAGCAGAATAAAGAAAATGAAGAACCTGGTACAAATGTTGACGGTATTAATTCCTCGATAGAAAACGATATACCT
Source organism: Orthosia incerta (assembly GCA_948252205.1). Taxonomy (NCBI): domain Eukaryota; kingdom Metazoa; phylum Arthropoda; class Insecta; order Lepidoptera; family Noctuidae; genus Orthosia; species Orthosia incerta. The sequence continues at coordinate 24,467,363 of OX411748.1, forward strand.
TTCGCAGTGGGACTGCTTCCTCTCAAACAGGTGCCACCGACAGAAGAGGGGAGTTTATTAAAAAGGAAGAACTCGATTGGTGTAGACTTACTAGATAATGCAGACGCTCAATGTTTAAAACGTAAGGTGAAATACAAAAAAATGTAATAAAAAGTTACCATTGATTCAAATTAAAATTAAATCTCTTTTGTATTTTTAAATTTTTATGATTTCGCAATTATCTATAAGATGCTGCAAACATAACTTCTGTCCCATATAGGACCGATTAGGCCTCGTTTCTGGAGACGCGGCACGTTCGTGGCGTCCCGCGGGCAGGGACCGAAAACCGTTATAAATTACAGTACCGGTATCGAAGAATTTTGGTTACCTCTACAATTTAGATAACCGCTATGTTTAATACAGTCCTTCGGATCACAAAGCCAAGAGGCGAACACTGGGGCCCATAGCAGTGCTGCGACTCTTGGATCTTATCAGATCTATACCCGCGAAACTGCATGTGCGTGTGAACTGAGGGACCACACTGGTAATTCGCAAAATAAAAATCGTAGGATTTAGTAGACTTAAAACAATTGTAGAACTCACAGAACAGAGAAGACAGTAGAAATCGCATATAGCTTTATTAGTATCGGAACCAGCGTACCCAAACTCACACATATACAGATTAATTGTATTTCAAGTAGGCGTTTTTTTTGTTCTGTGGTATTTCATAACACTAAGAAATCTTTGGTGTGATTGGTAGTTTAATTTTTAAATGAAAGTAGAAAATATGTCAGTCGTCGCTTATTTGAAAATAAACCACAGCTTTATGACAATAGAGTTGGTTTATTGTCTACTCTTTTTGAGTATTTATTACTTTTTCGTTTAAAGCGCACACGGAATAGTTTAATGAGCAAGTTACGCTACCCGCCGCTAGATGTCACAATAATAGATTCATTTAATTAAAAGCCGTATTTCGTTACCGATAAGATTTATATTTGCGAAATGAGGTCATTACTACTCGTCCTCCTGTAGTGATGTACCACGGTCGTTGACTTATTTATCGACATTCCGTTTTATTTTCAAACAAAATACAGTTTAGTTAAAAAAAAAAACGTTGCCCCACACTAGGAATTTCTCCTGTATCGTGGGTGCGTTTACAAACATATAATTTCACATACACAACCACCCAGAGCCGGAACAACTATTTGTAGATCATACAAATATTTGTTCCGTGCGGGAATCGATCCCGCGACACGCAGCGCAGCAGTCAATCGCACAACCACTGCGCCAACCGTGCGCCCAATAACTAGAGTCGATAAATATTATTATGTTTGTAATCAAGTTTTTATATAAATTTATTTCAATACTTACGATTTATAGAAAGTATAATTAAGACATTTTATGGTAAACTACTGATCCGATTTTGAAAATGATTCTATTGATACAAAGATGGGCGTATCTTTGTATGAGGTGTTTTTGTTCTATCAATAGAATTATAGAATACAATACTCTTTATTATGTACACCATATAAGTTACAGAAAGTATAGACGAAGAAAACATTACACTGGGTGGCACAATGGGCGGCCTTATCGCTAAAAGCGATCTTTTCAAGACAACCTTTGCATGTATTTAAAAAATGAAAGGAAAGAAAGACAGTACTGTAGGTAGTCTTTGGTGTACTATTATTAATTACTAGCTGTGCCCGCGGCTTCGCTCCCGTCATCTGTTTGCCAACCCTACCCTACTTACCTTCCTGCCTACCCTACTTACCGACCATATTTGTTTCTATAGTCATCAATCTTTCGCGGAGAATCTTAACACCGTAATTCAGAAAATGACTTCAAATTCACAACGCCATCTATCGAATATCGAGTTCAACTCGCCGAGTATCTGAATTGCGTGTGTTGTGATAATTTTACTTCTTGAACACTTTAAATTCATCTAACTTTTGATAGAGTGAACAGATTGCGATGACACAAAAACTTAGTAATTCTTCAAGTTACGCACAATGTTTATGTATAAAAGTTTTATACATTGGTTTCGTACATTTCACGTGATGCGTGCACAAATAAACCGACAAACAGACAAAAACTCAAAAAATGCCGGAAATAGGTTCTGTTGGTTATCCTTTAACACACTGGCTATTTTTTTTGGAAATATTTTTGATGTAAAAAAATACTTTTCTACAGATTTATTATATGTATTGATTGATGATGATGATGCGATAAACTACACTACAAATGCAATATGTCCTACTGATATGGGAAGCTTACGCTTTCGCCTGCGGCTACACTCTTATTAGTCCAGTCAACGAGGATATTTGTTGTATGGAGACTTCCGAAAAATTCTCCCGCCTCTGAAATTTGGCATGTGATGAAATGAGGTAATACAGATTACAGATGTAGAATAATCCAACATATTTTGTTACGATAAGTTAGGTATTTTTACCTAAACATGATAATCGCTTATATGGCTTTGTGAATATTTCCTCAGACTGAATTACTTTCTTTATACGTATGTATGTACTAGTTAGAATAAGTATGTAAAGGAATCCAATATTTTTTCGATTTCGGATATACCCCAAATTCAACTTTTAACATTTTGCACTATAACTTCTACTGAAAAATTGCTCTGCTAATTGTTATTTTTAAATATGTTTTTATATCTTTAAATAGATAGCTTTGTTTAGTTATCCAAAAGATTTTCCTTTTTAAAACATTTTTTTTGATTTTTGATTAATTACGTGACGTGAAAAATATCTCCGTGCATTTTCATACCTTTATTAGTAATATGATTTTATATTAAAACATAATTATCAATAATCCAACAAATTTTCGAACGTTCATTATATTTGTTAGGATAATTTGCCGATTTATGCTAGAACGTAAGGGTTGACCTTCACTTGACCGCTTAGAGCTACTTTGCCACGCACTACTTTTGGATTAGTGTAGGCGAGTTTTACAAATATGTTTTTTATCTTAATATGCACAATTTATGTAAAGTCATCAAGTACCACAATCTCAAATTTTCTCATTCGATTTTGAACTTAACTAACAACATTTTATGGTTTAAAATCATTTGGAGAAATTTTACAGTTTTGTATAACTTGATGTGCTGTTGGCTGTATAACGGCGTTTAGAAAATCGCTTAATATTTTTTTATACTTATATGGATATTAAAAAACTTTTGATAGGTATAAAACGTTTATTTAAAATCCGTCGCATCTTCATAAATCTTCGCATAGTTTACAAAGTCCTTAAGGACCTCCTCCTTAAGGACTTTGTAAACTATGCAAAAAAATTGTCAAAAAGTATGTTTATAAAGACACTTGTTGAGGAAATATCGAGGAAAAAAAAAATATTATTATGTTCTTTATTTAATTTTCATTTCTTATTGTCTACATTTTAAAATATTTTTTATAAATTTAAGTAAAAAAAAAACATTAGAAAATATATTTATAAAATAAAAACAAACTTTTAAAAATATAAAAAATAGACGCCCACCGGTATCGGGAACAGGGTCCAAGCATGATGTCAAGTCTATTGCTAAAAATGGAGCACTATTGTTAAATATGGAGATAAATATATTGGGACTTTGTTTAATTTATGTGAATACTTTTTACATTTTTAAATATTAGCTTATAATAATAAAATAAAAATATATTTTAAATATAAAAAATAGTAGCCCACCGGTAAGACTGGAAGCCGACCACAATATAGTTGGGGAAAAGGCTAGGCAGATGATGATGAGTAGCCCACTGGTAACGGGAACAGGGTCCAAGCTACCGGTGGTCAGGGCTCCTGAGAGAGGAATCTCCTAACGATACGCACCGCGTCAGGAGTACCGCTTTCTGGATCAAGCCCTTGATCCAACTGCCCAACAAGATATATCATGCAATGGCATGATAGTGGTGACGGCCAATGGGCCGTCACCACTATCGGCACAATGACTGCTGTATTCACATCCCACATGTCGACAACCCGGCGAGCCAGATCAAGATACTTAGTTTTTTATCTTTCTCAGCATTCACGAGGTTCTCGTCATGAGGGACCGCTATGTCAACAATCATTGAGCGACGCTCTAGTCGGTCGATCACCACTATGTCAGGCTTATTAACAACAATAGTTCTGTCAGTGATGATAGACCGATCCCAATGCAACGTGACATTGTCATTTTCGAGAACTGGGTAGGCCACATGCCTATAGTACGGTACTTCCCATTCCACAAGATTGTATTTAAGAGCAGTTGCTGATGGATAATCCTGGCTACAAAATTGTGTCTATGAAATAGTCTCCGTTAGCTAGACTAAAACAACCGGAGATAATGTGACGGATGGATTCCCCCGGCCGGTGACATGCCCGACTAATGTCAACCGTGCCGCCCTTCATGATGTGTTTCCGGTAGTTGTTCGTCATCATAACTCGTCCATAATCGCAAAGACAAAACCTTCGGTTTCCCCGAAAAGGTCATCAAATCGCAACCAGGCCACGGACGCTAAGAGATCTAAAAGCGTCCGTGAAGCGCCTTGCTCTGCCATACCTCCCTGTGGTATCTAATACTATAGGTTTGCGCATATTATCGATAGCCAAGGAGGGCGGGATAAGGCCCTTGTCCGCCGCTACCACATCACGATGCATACCCACGTAGGTTTTCTGGAAGTATTCCCTAAGACTGCATACCTCGCGGTTGTGCAGAGATTTAGCATTTAAAAGGCCTCGAACGCCGTCCTTCCGCGGGATATACAGTCTCATCACCGATGACCCTGGTGATGCATGTAATTTGCGGTAAGCAGTGTGCAGACCCTCCTATCCAGGGTGTCAAGTTCTGTATTATATATTATATATCCATTTGAGTATGTCGAAAGTGTACATCAAGACGATTCATTTAACGACTGATTCACGCCAGTAGCATCGATGCCTAGGTAGTGCTTCCGACATACCCAAATACTTGTAAGTTTCGGTTGAGTAAAGGGATCTAAGGTTTATGGAATCCGAGAGTTGTATTCCCACGGATTCCATAATCTCGCCTCGCTTTACATGCATGACTGCACATTTGTCCACACCAAATTCCATCCTGATGGCGTTACTGAAGGTTTCTGTTACCATCTGTATATTATATATCATCAGTTGCAAGTTGTTGGGGGCAAAGAGCTTCAGATAATCCATGTAAAGGAGGTGTGACGTGACCTGACCTCTTCTTCTCAACCGATAGCCCAGGCTCGAACCCACCAGCAGTGTACTAAGAGGGTTTAGGGCTAAACAAAAACACAGCGGACTCAGACTATCACCCTGAAATATTCCACGCTTGATCCTCATAGGTTCGCTGTTCTCTTGAATCTGTCGACATCCTGGATAGTGAAGGACCGTCCTCCACTGCCCCATAAATGACGTCAGAAAGGCGCGCAGAGTTGCATCAATTTTATACAACTCCAGCACCCTCATGAGCTATCATGTATCACTGAGTCATAGGCCTCCTTGTGGTATTATTATTTTTGATATATTTTTGTGATTCTCGGGACCCTAGAGTACCCTTTGAAAGGTGTACCAGAGGCCGAAACCAATTCGCAGAGGCCTTGTTAGACATGTAGAATGAAATTTGACACCAACCGGCGATTATCCCTGTATGCAATAGTCACTACGCAAGGGAACCAAAAGGACAAACCCCAGCTGGTGCAGGACTATTGCAGAATATGGACACAAAACACATTGAGCTATGGGTTTGAGAGGTTTCGTAGATCGATTACCTAAAAATATAGATGGACTATTGGCCCCTGCCTGACCACTATTGATCTACACGGCTTTAATAAGGCAGGTAAAGACTTGCACACTCAATTAATGGGCCTCCCCAAAAAAGTCTCTAGCACTTTAGTGACGTAGCGCCAAGGGAGCAACATATACGGAGGTGCTTGAAGAGTGGAGGGGTACGCCACGACTATCAGGACAATCCCGAAAGTACGGTCAAGATCTGTACCAGCATCTTACTTGGTTAACTTCCTTCCTCCGAGCTCGTATGCTCTTGCGAATCTCCACTCAAGCCAGCCAATTAAGGCAAGAGAGAGGTGGAAGCCCTGTTCCCCGTCGGTGTTCACACCGACCGGCCAATAAAGGCAAGGCGGAGACGAGGGATAAGACTTCTGCCTAGAGATCAGGTCCGTGGGGTCGCCACTGCCCACCGCGAGTTGGTGGGCAGTGGCGACCCCACGGACCACAAAGCTGCCCTGTGGATTGTATTGACCCTCACCCAAGGCATGTTGCGGCAAAGTAGAATCTACCGGAACCGACCTTGAGTTCATTGTAGCACGTAGGGCCCACCACGACGTCAACGTAGAGATACTGCGGTGGGGGTATAATTATTAGATATTTTGACTGGAAATCGAATTCGATAGAGGGGATGTTCGCTGCCGGTGGTTCTAACACTGTGGCATTCATGAATAATATTATTTTTCCTTTTAAACGCCTTGATCATGGCATCATTTATATATCATATTCGACATTTCACGTGTACTGTAAGGTTTGAAACTTCCATAAGTTGCGAGCAAAATCCAACATCTCTTCTTCGGCTTGATTGTCGAGTCTTTTGAAGTCCCTTTTATGTCACTTTAACAAACCCCACTATTAAAGGTTTTTTACACAGCACACACATTTTTAAACAAATGTTCCTTGCACAAGAACAAAGATTAAAATAATAAATATGCACAAGTAGGTAGGTACACAACTGCCCGGCGAGCATGGGCGTACCCAAGACATTTGTGACAAGACATGATAAATTATGTCATGTCTTACAATTTGTCTTAAATGCTAGCACGGGTCAAACTTGTGACATATTTTAAAGTTGACAAGAAAGGCATGTCGCGCCTTTAAACTGTGTCACATGGTTGTCTCGTGCTAGCATTTAAGACAAATTGTAAGACATGACATATTTTATCATAACTTGTCATGACCGAAAATATTTTCTTTTAAGAATTTGTAGTTCAAGTCGAAAAGCATGCAAAAAAAAACTTTCATAAATTTATGTTGGGATGCTGCTAGTATGGATGTGACAAAGGGGGGGCTAAATTTTGGTTATTTTTTGCCTAGGACATACCATTTTCGAGATACCATTTTAGAAATATAGAGCGTTTTATGCAAAATAAAATAAGATTCGGAGGCCCATAATTCGGAAACAGTCCGTCAAATAAAAATCAAAATCAAATATTTTTATTTTACATAGGCCTACATGGGCACTTATAAAACGTCGACAAAAGGTGCACGGTTCGGGTTAGTCGTTTCCTATGGAGAAGAACCGGCAAGAAACTCCATGGTTACTCTTTTAAATTGTTTTGTTTACAATATTTCCATGTTACAGCATTAGTACTTGGATATGGGGGGACAACGTAGGCCCGACAATAAGTCGTACGAAATTGAAAAAAAAAAAATAATGCACGAAATAAAAAGTTAACAAATGTTAACAATCATCTAGAAAACTAGAAAGCCTACAATGTTCACACATTCACAATAGGTAAAAGAATCTATACAAAGGTAAAAAAAAAAAAAAAACCACAACACTAAATTTAACATGTGGCACAAATACTGTAATCAGTGCTGTAACTATTCTTAGCTAAGGGCTATAATGATGATTGAAAAATATTGTAAAAAGTCTAATTAAAAGAGAAAAAAAAAATGAGATTGAGAATAGTTAGAGATATCCATATATTTGTGCCGTTTATGAGTTACCAGGGAAGCCGCATGCGCAGAGGGTGTCAAAGCCAAATTTTTTATCTTCAACGTAGTCCTTGATTTTATAATATGCTTTTTTAACAAGGACACGTTTGATGTAGTTTTTGAACTTTCCATCGGTCAGTTCTATAACTGACTTAGGCAACTTGTTATAAAAGCGTATACTGTTTATAAGAAAAGACTTGCTAGTTTTCGATAATCTGAATTTGGGTATTACAATTTCGTGCTTACTGCGTGTATTTAAATTATGGAAGTCACTTCTAGTTTTGAAAAGCCCTCGATTTTTGCGGACATACAAAATACATTCCAAAATATAAAGTGAAGGTAGAGTCAGTACATCGATCTCTTTAAATTTTTCTCTGAGGGACTCGCGAGGACCCATTTTATAGATCGCGCGGATTGCCCTCTTTTGCAAGATAAAAATTGAGTCAACGTCTGCTGCTGACCCCCACAGCAGAATGCCATAAGACATAATACTGTGGAAATAAGCATAGTATACTAGTCTAGCTGTGGCTACATCGGTTAACTGCCTTATCTTCCTAACTGCATAGGCAGCCGAACTTAACCTGCCCGAAAGAGTTCTAATGTGCGCGCCCCACTGCAATTTTGAATCGATAGTAATCCCCAAGAATACAGTTTCCGCTATTACTTCAAGATTTTTGCCGTCAAGATTTAGATTTAGGTCACGTTGAGGTACATTTGGTAAAGAGAACTTTAGACATTTTGTTTTTTTCGCATTCAGTAAAAGATTGTTAGCTGCGAACCATTCCGAGAGAACAACCAGACTTTCATTGACATGTAAGACATCCGTATCTTTCCTATCTATTTTAAAAATTAGCGAAGTATCATCAGCAAATAGAATTATATCCGATAATTTGGCCATCATAAAAGGGAGATCATTAATGTAAACAAGAAAAAGGAAAGGGCCGAGAATTGAACCTTGGGGCACGCCCATTTTGACTAGAGACCCGGAGGACGTCGCCCCATTAACATTTACTTTTTGCTGTCTGTTTGATAAATAGGAAAGCACAAGATCAGCAGCTTGTCCTCGAATTCCGTAGTGTTGTAATTTACAGATCAGTGTGTTGTGGTCGACGCAGTCGAACGCTTTTGACAGATCACAGAAAATGCCAATGGCATCCTGGGACTTCTCCCAAGATTCCAAGATGTGGCTGATGAGTTTTACTCCCGCGTCCGTTGTCGACCTACCTTTCGTGAAACCAAACTGCTGACTATGCAGGATCCCATTTGAATTGAAATGAGACAACATCTGGTCCAGCATGATTTTTTCATAGATTTTACTCAATGCTGGTAGCACGGATATAGGTCTATAATTAGAGGGATCGCTCTTACAGCCTGATTTGAAAATTGGTACTACTTTACTGTGTTTCATTAAGTCAGGAAACGTGCCGCTGTCCAAACATTGATTGAATATGCCTGTTAGGACAGGAGCAATTGAGTCAATAATATCTCCAAGAACCCTAACGGATATCCCCCATAAGTTTTCAGTGTTTTTTATATTGAGACTTTTGAACGCGTTTTTAATTGTATCAATGCATATTGGTTTAAATTTAAATGTTGGTATGTCTTTAGTAAAGTATTCCTTAAGAAGAGCTGCAGCCAATTTAGATGAGGAGGGAAGTGACTTCGTAACCTCTAACGGAATGTTGGTAAAGAAATTTTCTAATGTCTCAGCGACTTCTTGCTTATCAGAAATGGTTTCATTAGATATTTTCAAAGACAACTCATTCTGATCGCGTTGTTGTGTCTTTCCAGTTTCTCTATTAATTACTTGCCACACAGTTTTTATTTTATTATTAGAAACACCAATTTTGTTAATTATTATTTGAGATTTTGCTTGAGCGCATACTCTTTTGAATATTTTGGAATAGTTTCTAACATATGTGTGGAAACCTTGATCGGTAGTCAAAGATTTTTCGTAATATAAATTATATAAATTATCTCGGCTTTTTCTTATGCCCACAGTGGCCCATTCACTAAATTTCGATTTGCAATTTTGACTTTAACTGTTTTTATAGGACACGTTTTATTGAATTCTTGGCAAATTGTAGAAAACAACGTGCCGTAATTTATATTGGGGTCTTTTAAATCAAAACTGGCGTTACAAAGGTTGCTAAAAACATTATTATTAAAAGAATTTAATTTATTTTTAGTAAGAGGTCTTAATCGAATTGATTTAGCTAGGTTATTTTTTTTATCTGACTCAAAAGATACTAGCTGACCTGTATGGTCTGACCTAACGCCACTAATTAAAAACGATTTTTGTACTTTACAATTAGTGAATACATTATCTATGCACGAAGCTGAAGTTGCTGTTATTCTTGTCGGTTCATTAAATAAATATTTTAAGTTAAATGATTTGAACAATGAAATGAGCTTACAGTTTTCAGGTGAATTGACTAACAGATCTATATTTAAGTCACCACAAACAAAAACTAATTTATTATCTCTGAAAAGTTTACTTAACAATTCTTCCATTGTAATTAAAAACAATGACAAGTTTGATGCTGGTGGTCTGTAAACACACAAGATAGTATGCCCCTCGACCTCCGCACATGCTACCTCACATAAGCGATCAACAGAGTAAGCAGTGATATCCTTTCTTTCCTTATATTTGAGATGACTATTACAAAGAATCAGGGTACCACCACCCACTGTGGATCTGTTGTACGCGCTGGCAACTGAAAAATTATTTACATTAAACAACATCCTATCTGGTTTTAACCAAGTTTCACAAAAACATAAGATATCCATGTGGTATTTATCTACTAACAATTCCACGTCTAAAATTTTGCCGGAGAAGCGATTTATATTTTGATGATATAGTAAAATATTACTATTCGTCTTCTCTATTGTCGGCTCAAATCGTTTAAAGAATCTACTGTAGTATTATCAGAAAAACTGGATAATACTGTTAAATCACTAAACCTAGTCTCAGTTAAATCATCAATAACTGCGTGTATATTAAAAGCTAACAATGTAGCTAATAAATGTCGACTATTTTTGGGAAGAAACATATGATCCCGAATCAAAACAAAATCACTAACAAAATTGTTGGTGTCAAAAAACAATAAACGGTCACTATGACGACAAGATAAAATATGCATCAAGTTATTTAAACTAGAAATGTACGTCGTAGGGCTATGCTTCTCAGATCCTAAATGGTTTTTATGGCCAATGTTAAACCGAAACTGCAATAAAATTGGAAAATTGCCGAAAAAGATAAAAAAATAAACGTCAAGAAGTTATACCACAAGTCAAGAAAATATCTCACGCCGCCGCCGCCGTGCTAGCATTTAAGACAAAATGGCTTTATCGCCCAAACTGTGATAAAAAGTGTGACTTAAGCCATGTCACAGTAGGCCGAGCTCGCCGGGCTGCTCCGTTTCATACTTCGAGCGAGACACGCTGCCCGTCGCCACACCACTGCGCGAGCGCCCCGCACTAGTGAATAGTCCCGGGAAATCCCGGAACCGAAAGTACCGGGAAATCCCGGCAATTTGCGTCGTTTAAGGAACCGGGATTTTAATAACCAAGTCCCGGTTCTTTCGGTAAAAGAGACTTCGCGTTTAGAATATTTCTAATTTTATCGCCCGACCGCTTGAAAGCGTGGCATATACTTGTTACCTAGAAGTACAAGTAAGTACACCCCCTTAAAGATTAATTTTCCAAAAATCCCTTCTTAGTGCTCCCCTACATGATAAAAAGAAGCTCTGTACAGTAAAATTATTCAAAAATCTTTAACGCCCACCTAAATCGTGTATTAGGAGTAGTTTTGAAAAATGTATAATGAACACCTTCACTATTTACTTAGGTTAGTATTTATGCCAAGTTTCAAATATATATGGCCTACAATTTTTCACCTTTTTACCTCCTTAGGGGTGGAATTTTCTTTTTATCAACCAAGGGTATAAATATCAAAGTTCAGGTGTCCAACTTACAAACTGTAGAAATTTTAAACAAACTTTCAACCCCCTTTTTATTTCCTTAGATTTACCGAAAAAAAAAAACTCTTTATTTTTTTACTAACCAAGAGCGTAAACGAACAATTTCATAGTTTTACCTTCCAAACCAAAGAAATTTCACATACAGTTTCAACCCTTTTTTACCCCTTTAGGGGTGGAGTTTCCAAAAACCAATAAACATATGAATTCTTTTTATCAATCAAGAGCGTAAGTGTAAAATTTCACGTGTCCAATTTACAAACTGTAGAAATTTCATACAAACTTTCAACCCTCCTTTTTTTTACCTTAGGGATAGAATTGCCAAAAATCCTTTCTCAGTGCGCACTTACGTCACTTGAGGAACCTCCCTGCCAAATTTCATCTTTACGCGTCAAGCGGTTTTCGATATTTCTTGATGAGTGAGTGACCTTTCGCTTAAATATAACAGAACTTTACGAAGTACTTGACATTATTAGAACAACTTTGGAAGCCTTATGCGTTATCCGGCGAGATGCGACACTATTGACTATAGCTGTAAAATTCGCATTAAAGAAATTTTCCACCATAAATAATAGTATTGCCGCAAAAATGTTGACGATGCTGAAAATCAGATACAGACCACGTCGACTGCCGGCAACATCAATATTAACATATTTGCAAAACCCTGTACCCTTTTATAAAGGCTTACTTAAAGTATCGAAAGTACCGGGAATCCCGGTTCTTTAACCAGAGAGTCTTCACATGATGTAATTAAGTAAAAATGAAAAAAGAAATGTTTTAAAGGCAAATCTTTTGGATAACTTAACAAAGCTTTTTATTTAAGAAAATAAAACCATATTAAAAAATAAAAATTACCAGACCAATTTTTCAGTAGAAGTTATAGCGCAAAATGTAATAAGTTAAATTTGGAGTGTTTCTCAAATCGAAAAAATGTTGGATGCCTATACTTGCCTATTCTAACTAATACATTCGTACGTATACAGAAATTATTTCAGACTGAGGAATTTTTCACAGAGAGTTATAAGCAATTTTCATGTTTAGGTAAAAATACCTAACTTCTCTTATCAAAATCTTTTGGATAATTTGTTATCTGTAATCTGTATTACCTTACTTTATCACACTAGCTACTCTCACTGGCAGGAGAATTTTTCGGGTTACTTATGCCCCGTTGACTGGGCTATATTATGATTAGCTTGACTAACTCCTTAATGAACTAATGAAATTTAGTTCTATACACCAGTAGATCTTAAATTTCAGACTAACACATAAGCCACTTTTTAACTGACTTAAAAAAAGAAGGAGGTTCTATGTTCATGTGTTATTATTATTACACTTTGTTGATTTTGAAGGCTGTTGTATTTTTAACCGACTTCAAAAAAAGGAGGAGGTTCTCAATTCGTCGTAATCTTTATTTTTTACACGGCTGCAAGGAAAGGGTTATGTTTTTCGCGCGTAAGAAGATTTTTTCGAATAATGTAAGTTTAAAGTATCGATAACTCATTATCGATATTGGTAATCTCTAATTGAGTAGCTGAATGTGACATGTGCATAGTTGGAATCTTCGAGAACAATGTTTGAGTTTTAAAGAAAGTAGACCTTAAATTTAACATCATAAAATCAACTTTTACTTGTCTTGTTTAATAAAAATTGTTTTTACATTTTTATCGAAATAAAATAAATTAAGACTTGCCGATGGTAAGATATACCTACATTTGATACATTTTTGGTTCTGCTATCGTGCTTACATTCTAAAACAGCACAATAAGGCATTTTTGTATTCTTTTTCAAGTTTTTGTCACCGTGACGGTTGAACCAAGACTGATGTGCGTAGTGTGTGCGCGGAAGGAAACATTATGCGAAACTGTGCAAAACTCGGGGTACGCGGGCCCCGCCCACTTGCGACTTCTATTGTAGTAGGCGTTTTTTTTGTTCTGTGGTAGAACTAATCAGGGAATTTGTAAACAAGTATATTAAAAATTACAGCCCTTAAAGTGCCCTCAGTCCTCACAGACCATCAGCCAGAGGCCTTAGGGTTCATACGCACTATGCGGGTAGCCGCATTGCGGCTAGCCGTCCGGCTGACCGCAAGCACAATTATGTATGTAATATTCATTTCTATGCGCACTGCGATGCGGCTACCCGCAGACCGCTCCGAGTGACGGCCAGCCGGACGGTTGCTGTACGCACTGTGCGGTTCAGTCTGCGGCTGCCCGCTATCTGCTAGCTAATTATTTGTAAAAAGAAGAATTTGTAAAGATATTTACTAAATAACAGACCACAAAGCTTCAAAGATATATAACGACTAAACTGACAAGAAAATACATATTTTAGTGAATATTATTTAATCAAATATCTATATCTTTCTTTTTCTACATAAAGTTTTAATTTAATTCACAACAAATAATCTTGTTCTTAATACCAAGAAGACTAAATGCATAAAGTTCGCTTTGCCCAATGTTAGAAATCTGGGTCCCAACATTGCGCTCGGCAATGAGAAGCTCGAAACTGTTGATTCAGCTGTGTTTCTGGGTATTTATTTATTTATTTATTTATTTATTTATTTATTCAGGACCTCCAACGAAAGATGTACACATAAAACACAATGGATCATCAACATGAAGTAATAACAAGTGTACTCCCTCAATTATAGGAGGCCACAGCATGCATTTTAGATTATCGAGTAAATAGAAACTAAAGTATAAATTCTTATTACAAGATAATAGTAAAACATAAAAAGAAAAAACAAATTAGAACATGGCATACTTATAAAAAAAGACTCCTTATATGTAATTAACCTTAGGATTTACCAACATTATGGCAAACCAGACGGCAACAATGTATACTTTTTACAAACACTATTAGGTTAAACAAATTTAAAATAAAAACATAATGACATATAATGGTATAAAGAATTGAAAAAAAAAAAATTGTTACAGATGGTAAAGCGCTTTTAAAATAGACTATAAAAAAATATAAAATTAAATTAAAATCTAAAACATAAAACTATAGAGTAACTTAAAAATATAAACTCACAGAACCTCAGTCAATGATTTTTTAAATTTAAGCAATGGCTCAGAAATGTCAATGTCAGAAGTTTTCGACAAAGTATTATATTATTGCATAGAGAGTCTGTGTACAGCGGCATAGTGACCAAGATTGGTTTTTGAGTATGGTATTTCCAATAAATTGAAAACTTTTTTCTTGGGATGCGGTTGGGTATGTTTATATTTATGGAGTTCAGGAGTTCGATGCAGTCAATGGACCCGTTAATAATTTTGTGTAGAAATATTAAATCTATTAATTCCCTTCGTCTAGACAACATTTTAATCTGGTAATGTTTCATCCTATCTTTGTAACTCGTTATCTGCTTTGCTAAATGATCTCCATAACTGAGATGATAAAGAAAACGTCTTTGAACACTCTCCAATCGTTTAATATAGACATCGTAATGTGGGTTCCAAATGACTGAACTGTATTCCAATATCGGGCGAACAAGGGTGTTAAATAGTTTAATTTTTGTTGAGGATCGCTTGAATTCTTTGCAATTCCGTATAACAAACCCTAGTATTTTGAAGCCCCTTGACACAATGTTTAGGATATGGACATCAAATTTGAGTGCACTGTCGAGCTGAATTCCTAGATCACGGACAATACATAGTTTCTTTAATTGGACTCCTTCAATAAAATATTTGTTAGGTTGTGGATGTTTGTTTCGCGTGAATTGGATATAATTACATTTGCTAATATTTAAAAACATATTATTTTCTTTACACCAAAGCGTTAGTCGGTATAACAGTAGACTCAAAAATTCAATGGGGGCCACATATATCAAGCCTAGCGGGTAGGCTTAGCTCGGCCGCCTACGCCGTCAGAAAGGTTAGACAATACACTGACGTTGATACAGCAAGGTTGGTCTACTTTAGTTATTTTCACAGTATCATGTCCTACGTTATTCTACTGTGGGGCAGAGCCGCTGATATTCAAAATATATTTGTGCTTCAAAAACGAGCTGTTCGTGCCATTTACCAATTAGGTGCGTGTGTTTCTCTAAGAGATTTTTTTAAAGAGATTGGTATTCTCACAGCGGCTTCACAGTACATATTCGCCAACATTTTATATATTAGGCAGAACATTCATTTGTACAGTAACAATAGTGATATTCACAACTTTAACACCAGAAATAAGGACAAATTACGAGCTCCCTTTCATCGACTTCATAAGGTGCATAGTTCATTCGTTGGGGTTGGTATAACTTTTTACAACAAGTTACCGTCTTCTTTTCTAGATTTGCCATTTAACGCATTTAAAGCAAAGGTAAAAGCTAATCTCTGTTCTAAGGCATACTATTCTATTAATGATTATTTAGATGATAAGCATAGTTGGTCGCTGTGTTGAACTCAAGACAATGTTCGTGTTCTTTTACCAAAATTAGCTTGCTGTCAGGTTAAATATTATTATTTTTTAATTTCGTTTTTATGTGTATTTTTTAAATTTTATTTTTTGGTAAGACTGTCGTAGGTATCGTTTACTGTTATTGTCGGAGCTGATGAAGATTGCTACTATCTTTGCATTATGTAGAGTTAATCTTTCTAGTATTATATAGCAGCATAGCCAGCATTGTGTGAGTACCATGTACTTCAGAGCTATCATTGTCTAGATACCTACGTCTTCTATTGACTTGAATGACTCCGGTGGTTGAGAGTATGTCATGCCCACTCAAATGTCTCGCCGATGGTGGCGCGTGTGTCGGATCATTTAGCTCCCTTCAAAATGGTTGAGCTGAATGGTGCTGATACATGTGTCATGTTCGTGAACGGGCGCTGTCGGTTGGGACTGGTCATCTCTTAGCTGCCATGGTTTATTTTAATTGATTCTAATTTTATTTCTGAATTGTCTTTTTATATTTACTATGGACACTTTTAACTTTCTACATCGTTCTCACATAATGTGTAATCTCAACATGAATGATGTAACAAATGATTTGTAATAATTACCTAATTGAAAAAGAGTGTCCATGGAGTTTCTTGCCCGTTCTTCTCCATAGAGATCTACGCCTTGGGATGGGCATCTACGGTACTTTCACAGTTATTATGTCTTGTGACTGGGACTGTAGCACCATAATTTTGTAATATTTTATTTTGTCTTTTGACAATTCAAAAGTGCCTGTAACTGGCCTACTTGAAATAAAGTGCTTTGACTTTTGACTTTAATCGTTTCTTCCTCGTAGTGAAACTTTTAAGTCCAACTGGTTTGACCACGAGGAATCAAATTTTCTCGTGGTCAAACTAGACGAATGTTCCTCCCTGTATCAACTTCAAGTTATAAATGTGTACAGTCATACATAAATAAATTGAAAAAAACACTGATATTTTCGATATAATAAAAATGAATCCTAACACACTTTATTTAAAAAAATTACCATCAACATCAATTTCATTGCATATTTACTCCGTTTGACATTTTGTAATGAAATCGTCTCTAGAATATAATTATATATGTTCACTCTCCGACGAGAAGACGGTTCTTTGAATATTTCATTATTTATTTTTAGGCTTTTTGATTTTTAATTTTAATAATCCGTTTAAAAATGAAATTTCCAATAAAAATATTTTCAAATAAATAAACTAAAACTCTACTTTTCGACCTAATAATAACGAGTATGTGATTTCAATTATTGCATATAATTATGTGGTCTCCTTACCGTATACGGAATCCTCAAAATGACCCTCCCGACACTTTTCTTTTCTCAGTTTGCTGCAAGCCCAGTACCTAAGCATTTCCATTTTTTATAGTTGCGCCATCAGTAGTATTCGAGAAGTAGAACTGTCCGACGTTTTCGCTTCACGTGTTTTAAATCCATTTTTGTTCTGATTTTTTTTATTTAAATTTATATATAAAAGAAGAAACTGAATGACTGATCGATCAACGCACAGCCAAAACCGCTAGGCCTAGAAGCATGAAATTTGGCAGAAAGGTTTCTCAAGTGACGTAAGTGAGCACTAAGGAAGGATTTTTGGAAATTCCACCCCTAAGGGGGTAAAAAGGGATAGAATTCTTTTTATCAATACAGAGCTTAAATCTAAAATTTCATGTGTACAACTTACAAACTGTAGAAATTACATGCAAACTATCAACCCCCTTTTTACCCCCTTAGGGGTGGTATTTCCGGAAATAATTATACTCATTGTTTTTTTATTAACAAAGAGCGTAAACCTACAATTTCAGATTTTTAACCTTTCTAACCGAAGACATTTTATATAAAGATCAACCCCAATTTTATCCCCTTAGGGATAGAATTCTTTTTATCAATACAGAGCTTAAATCTAAAATTTCATGTGTCCAACTTACAAACTGTAGAAATTACATGCAAACCATCAACCCCCTTTTTACCCCCTTAGGGGTGGCATTTGCACAATCACTCAATGCAAATAAAACAAAAATATGGTCCTTCTCGATTAGCAATCAGACTCAACCAAAACAACGTCTTAGTCAAAGCTCATAACTGTCCACGGCGCCTTAGCAATGGTTCATGTATATGTCCATCGCTAACATTCACATCATACATAAGGTAATTAGGCGTGTTGATCGACAAACACTTAAGTTGGTACAATCATATTGACAACTTAGTGGCCAGAACGCGGCAACTTATATATATCTTCAAAAACTACGTCACTCGGCTGACTCAGATACTATAATGACAGTGTACTTTTCGTTATGTCAATCACTGCTTACATACTGTCTGTCAGTATGGGGTGGCACATACAAGACAAACTTTCTTAAATTGGAAAGAGCTCAGAGAGCAGTTCTTAAAGTTATGTCTTGCAAGCCCTACAGATACCCCACAGCAGAGCTCTACAGAGAATGCAAAGTATTGTCAGTGAGAAGACTTTTTGTGTATTCTTAGGAAACAGATTCCCAATAAAAAAAATACGCAAACGCCGTGCTGATATTGTTTTCCCAACAATTCAGCACCATATACTACCTTTATCAGACATCAGTTCGTCTACCTCAGTGGAAAATTATACAATAGAGTAAATAGATTGCTCAAAATACACACACTTAACCAACACCAGTGCAGAAATAAACTAAAAGTTTGATTGATGGAACAAAACTATGAAGAAATAGAAAAACTACTAATTGCCACAACTTAAAAAAAAAAGTATCTAGGTTACAGGCAGATTCAAACCTTTGTGGGAGCTGGAGTCTATACTGGGTTCGAGACCAGGGGGTGACCATAAGCTCTTAGAGCGGTATCAATTTGAGATCGAATAAGGGACAGATGTATATGACTTGTATACATCTGTCACTTACTCGATCTCAAATTGATACCGCTCTAAGAGCTTATGGCCACCCCCCTGACAGATCTCAAGGCTCACACCCTTAAAATTACAATATTATGGTGCACTTAGGACAATAATTGTGAAAATTTCTAATTGAGAGGAAGAATATACAAAACAAAAGATGTGCCATGTGTGTCTTTGGAGAGTGTTGTGTCCGTGAGTGCAATATAAGTCCTCACCTCAGCGCCCGTGAAGGGCACCGGGCGTGAGCACTTACTTGCCCGAGAGTGTGTGTGCGTGTCTGTGTGTGACAATGTGAAACGCGCTCTAGGATTTAATTGAATCTTAGCAGGGGAAACAATAATGGTTTGGGCTGGTATTTGGATCGGTGGAAGTACCGATCTCATTTGGATCAGGGGCAACCACAATGATCAGATTTATGCGGAGAGGATTGTTTCAGACGTGGTCATGCTCGCATCAACGTTCTGCCGTAGCCTGCTCAGTCGCCAGACACGCATGGGATATGCTCCAAAGAAGAGCTCTGTGTAATTAAAAAGATTTTAAAGAAATCAATTTCTCCTTATATTGCAATTGGTACAAGCAAGTACAAAATACTTTAAATAGTTTCTAGACAATACCTATGATGTGTTATAGTTGCCCCAGTCGACGGCACGAACTATTTTGTGCGCGGGGTTAAAATGCATGCTATCGTATCCGACAACACGTGCGAAATAAATAGATGCTGTGATGAGTAGTAGGAAGCTAGTTCCCGTACGAATACACACTTTTGCAAATTTGTAGCAAAATTTATGATGATTTAGGACGAAAACGGGCGCGCGAAATATTATAACAGACCTTTAGGAATATGGATATCATGAAAAAACTACTAAATGTATATGCTCAAAACAAAATTATTTGCATTGTTGAACTAATAATCTATTCCTGTATGGTGAATGCTTTGCAATTTTCCTTCTTCTTATGGTATTTATTTGCGCCCAAAGATACATTAAAATTAGTGTTGAAGTATGGAACTTTCGACGCTCATAACTTTTAAATATATATTTTTAGGGTTCCGTAACCAAAGGGTAAAAACGGGACCCTAGTATTACTAACTAAGATCACGATCCGTCTGTCACCAGGCTGTATCTCATGAACCGTGATAGACAGTTAAAATTTTCACAGATGATGTATTTCTGTTACCGCTCACACACACACACATCATCAACCTATTAATGTTCCTACTGCTGGGACACAGGCCTCCTCTCTGTGAGAGGGCATGGGGCGTAATCCACCACACGGGCCCAGTGCGGGTCGGTAGATGTCACATGTCTTCGAATTTTTGGTTCTAGGACATTATGTTTTCCTCACGATGTTTTCCTTCACCGTTTTGAGAGCAGTGGTGATGAAATAATTTACACAAAGTAAAGCGCCTGCTATAACAACAAATACTAAAAACAGAATAAAATAAATATTTATGTACATATTTATTTTTTCCCATGCAACAAACGTGACTTTTTTGTACTTTTTTTGCGATAATAGTACGGAACCCTTCGTGCGCGAGTCCGTTTCGCACTTTTTCCTTTTAGTTTCCATACAGGGCTAGATAATGATGAGACAAATTGATATCATTATTATTTTACGTACACCGTCAAACAGTGGAGAAATCGCCTGACGTTTGTATGGAAGAATGATCTACAAGGGGAACATTAAGGTGGAATGTTTGTTTCGAAATATAAAGTATTTCTAAGTTATTATATACCAAAAACCGGCCAAGTGCGATTCGGACTCGCGCACGAAGGGTTCCGTACCAAAACGCAAAAAACGGCAAAAAAATGACGTTTGTTGTATGGGAGCCCCCCTTAAATATTGATTTTATTGTTTTTAGTATTTGTTGTTATAGCGGCAACAGAAATATCATCTGTGAAAATTTCAACTGTCTAGCTATCACCGTTCATGAGATACAGCCTGGTGACAGACGGACAGACAGACAGACAGAGATAGACAGACAGACAGACGGATCGCGGAGTCTTATTAATAGGGTCCCGTTTTTACCCTTTGGGTAGGGTTGACTGGGTACGGTTGTGACAATTTTCATTTGACGGCCCATAATTTTGTTAATGTGGTAGTTAGATGTATAAAAGATGTTTTTTACTGTGAATAGTACATTTGACTACGTATAAATATTAAAATAGTATTGCATTTATTGTATTGTAGTTTTGCATTGTGGTTAACTCGTAGGAGCAAGTTAGAAAAAAAAAGAGAATGTCACAACTGACCACATCCCAAGGGCGGTTGTGACAGAGGTTGGGGTCAGTAGTGACAAGTTCAAAATACACCAAAATTGTCATCAATCACTTTTATTTCAAATAACATCTTGAAAAATACGTTTATGTTTTAATTTAAAATAAGATTTAATGTTTATAAGTAATATAGCACTGTAGCATCTATAGCTATTATTAGAAATAAAACAGTATATCTTAATAAAACAGTCTGGTTGCTTAAAACGTGTTCCAATCGATCCTACAGGCCCGTCTCTAACAAAATTATCATGATGATGAACCCGAGGAAATATAAATAAAAGAAGGAATAGAATTGCCTAAGGCATTTACTGCAAATGTAACTGTGACCAATGTGCCTCGTTCAGCTGAAGTAAGAGCTTCCACTTGCCGCATGCCACGTTGACGTATGCCACGTTGTCGTTAAACTTCTATTCATATTTTCCTCTTTCCGTGTTCCTGAAGTGTTTCCTTGGCTTCTAAAAATAAAAATAAACAGTTTAATTTTGTCACAACTGTACCCAAAAAAAATGTCACAACCGTACCCAAAGCAATCCTTCGCAAAAAAACTTTCACTATGGCAATATAAAATAAAGTACGTACAAAGTAAGCACTGCTTTTTAACCACTAATGTTTAAGTTAAAACAAAATAAAACACTGATTACCTACGGTATCTGTACACATATAACAACAAACATAAAAAGAAATCGAACAAAAATACTTACTTTTGCCTGTCAAAAGTAAAGAGCCTCTCTGCCAACGTCAACGTCGCGCGTTGGCTAACGCAACAATGTCAAACACGTTTAAACTCGCATGCCGATCCCATCTCCCCTTACACTAGTCTCCGTATTCCTTATAGTTTCGCTAATATTACGATTGTCACAACCGTAACCTGGCACAAACGTACCCAGTCTACCCTACGGAACCCTAAAAAAAGAAACCAGTATGCATGACCTAGAAACAGATTTACAATAAATATAATGTAATTATTTATCGAACAAAATGTGGCCTAGAGGTCCAGAGCAAATTGGAGGTGAGGTGATTGTTCATTGGGGTTGGCCTGAAATTGAACAGAAGCGAAACTGAAGACTTGTTTTGCGATTTTGGTTCTCTCCAGTTCCGTGCCATAGCTCTCGTTGGAACGCCCATACCAATCTGCTCCGACTTTCGATACCTTGGGTCGCTTTTCCAAGGGGATGGCGAGGTAGACCGAGACGTAACGCACCGGATCAACTCAGGATGGATGAAATGGCGACAGGTCACTGGAACAACTTGCGACCCACGGATGCCCCTCAGGGAAAAATCTACAAGTCCGTTATTGTATACTGTAGGTATGGATCAGAATGTTGGGCTGTGAAAAAGATGAATGAAAAGAGATTGCATGTAGCAAAGATGAGAATGCTGAGATGGATGAGCGGCGTGACGAGATTGGATAGTCAGAATTAAATGAGTATATTAGAAGCAGTTTGAAAGTGGCGCCAGTGGCAGAAAAGTTGGAGGGAAACCGTTTGTCCTGGTATGGTCATAGAAGGGGTGAAACGCATGTTACTAAAAGAGTTATGAATATAAATGTGGATGGATGGAGAGGGAGAGGAAGGCCAAATAAAAGATGGATGGACTGTGTGAGTAGTGATATGATATCAAAGGGAGTCAGTAATAGCGTGACAGGGGACAGGACGGTATGGAAGAAAACGTGTTGCGCCGACTCCAAGTAACGTGGGATAAGAGCAGGAAGATGATGATTTATCGAACAAAATGTGGCCTTTAGTCGCTGGCAGATAGATCGTATATCTAGGTACCTAGTACCTATATGATGACGATGTTATAATTGGTTGTGGTCACTTTATTACGGGGAAGACACTAGCAGCTGCAACACAGTTTTACTAGCGCAGGTGCTAGGGAATCCGCTATAATCTAAATTGTATTAATTATGTCAATAAAGAATTATTATTATTACTTTATTGTTAAAAAATACAAAACATGTGCACTGTAATTAGTTAAGGAAACAAAACACAATCGTTTTCTTGATTCTTTTACTGGAAACAAATACATATTATTACACGTGACAATTTTAACATTTATAAGGCATTTCATATCTTTTCACATCTAGTACACTACAACAATAGTCTGAAATATCGAGATTCATTTAGTAGGCACCAGGCATACAATAGGCGGGATTAGTTTAATTTTTTTTTATCTTTAAAGAGTTTCCATATCCCTTTCTAAATAAACAATAAAGGCTCAGATTATGGCTTCGACGAATGAAATGATAGCGACTCTTGATATTTTTTAAATGTCCTGTTAAAAATTGTTATGTGATGTAGTAGAATTTATGATAATTATCTTGATAACTTCTATAACCTTGAAACCAGTTCAAATAAAATGTCATGTTTTATACTTTTACCTAAACTTGTATACATATAAAAATAAAGCTTATATACAAAAATAAATCAGATCAATGATATAATGGCTCGGATTGGTGGTAGCTACCTTATACATAGCTGTTACATTTTACAAAATATTACTCTTAATCTATATCATATGTGATATGAACCTAATTATTGACGAATTTCATATAAAATTCTGCTTACTAAATAAGTAATATCAAACGTCATTAACTTACTTATTGTCAATTAAAATTGACAGCACAATACATATTGTAAAAAATAGAAGAATATACATATTATGGGAAAGATGTAAAACTACATATAATTGGTATCAATAACCATTACGAATTATCTACAACTATCGAACTTACGTACTTACGTTTAACAGAAAAGTCGTCTTACTGGAAATAATGGTTTTGTGCTACTGAGGTAAAGCAGTTAAAGAAGTCTTTTAGCACATAAAATAAAAGTAAAAAAAAAAACAGTCTAAAAGTGCCAGCTACGGACAAAACAGTCACACAAGTTGCTAACTTAAAGCTCTAAAAAGATACTTAATAAGTAGTTTTCAAACTCATTTTCAATAAAATAAAAAGTCAAGAATTATCATTATTCGAGTTCTGAGCGAAAAAGTAATGGCCGGATGCGTATCACAACCGAAAATCAGTTTAACAAAATAAAAACTGGATACTTTAACATTCGTAAAAATACATAATTATTATATAACATAAACTTATCGTGTGTAAAGCGTGCATCACGAGATTACCCATTTACGAGCGAAACATAAAATAAAAGAGGTAAAGAATAATAAAAAAGTTTGGACATATTGTTTATCGGCGGAGCTTCTAGCGGAGTATCCGTATGAGTCGGTGTGATAGTCTCCCATTTGGAATGTAATGGCTGGCGAGGACATTCTGCCGTCACCTCCGTTGGAGTAGGCGAGCACTCGCAGATTGTAGGACTTGCCTGGAGTCAGGTTCATTACGTACGCCTCCAGTTTTTGCTCCACATGTATAATCGTGTCATTCGCTGTGCTCATGTCTTGGTCAATCTCCCATACTCGCACCTGAAAATAACATTTTATATTGTAAGTAAAGATAAACTGATTTAATAGCTTAAAGATATTGTAAATATCCAATGGACTATTACTGCTTTAAGTTCTCGCGTTTTCTACTAGTACAAGCAGCAGTGATTTTTCGTTATCTAGGTATGTGGATGTGATCCAGTGAAATAAAATAATTATTTATTCTATGGACTTGACGTTGGCGACAGAAGACGCAGCGGAAATCACAACAGGCAGGTTTCCAACGAGGCCTCCTGTTCAGACCATAGATGGATCCGCTTCGACATTCAGGTCTGTGTAGCACCTGCACCACCTCGGCGTAATCCGTGCAACATGGACAGAGCCTCTACACACGCTCCCTTGATTCAAAGCTAGCGTCTGTGTGCGAGGCGTTGACTACTGCGAGCACAACGCAGATCGACATGCAGGTAAGGTAATTGATCGATTCAATGATAAGCAGCTACCATACCGACTGCCCAGAAACCACTCCGCGTAAAACGTGGGCAGGTAAGAAAGGCCCTGAACTGAGCCATGAACACACGCGCGGATGAGGTCTGAGACGCCTACTACGAGGACAAATCTAGCTACAAAAAATGCATCAGAGTCAGGAGTACCACGGGGTGGCGTAAATACTGTGGTAACATTGAATCTTGCCAACAAGCAAACAGAGTAAGGAAAATACTGGCACAACAGAACACATCTAGCACTGCCACACTCCGCAAACCTGACAACACAATCACCACGTCACCTGAAGAAACTAGACGCTTCCTAGTAGAAACTCACTTCCCAGGAAACGTCGTCGTCCAGGTAACTGACTGGCAATATACTACTCAGACAATGATTGGCTCTACGCACACAGCATTATCACGCTCGGGTAACTCCAGTGGGCCATCCAAAGGTTCTATGTTTTCGAGGCAGTCGGTCCAGATGGGGTGTTCCCTGCGTTGCTACAATGGGCAGGTACGTCTGTTGCAGAAAGACTGGTGGCACTGATTAGGGCGTGCCTAGCCTTTATATACGTCCCGAAAGGATGGAGAGGAGTGAAAGCAATACTCATTCCAAATCCAGGCAAAGGTGACTATACAAACGCCAAATCCTACAGACCCATCAGTCTGACTTAGTTTTTACTTATAACTATGGAAAGACTGTGCGAAAGGAAACTACGAGATGGCGCTTTAATAACATTACCTCTACATGGTAACCAACATGCCTACTGCTCGGGTAAGTCTACTGAATCTGCTCTTCATTTGGTGGTAAGCTAAATAGAGGAAGCAATTCATTAGAAAGGTGCCTGGGAACTTTCATAGACATTGAAGGGTCTTCGACAAGACAAACTTCTCCAGCATCGGTGCTGCACTCTCCAAGCATGGAGTAGAATAGGTACTAATTGGCTGGATAACCAACTTGCTTAGCAAACGAGCGGTTCGTCTGGAGGGAGAACAACAGCTGGCCTTGATAGCCACGGGCTGCCCACAGGAAGGGGAGTTTTCTCCCCTTCTGTGGCATCTGGTAATCAACGATCTTATCACCAGACTCAACGAAAACCGTTACTATACAATAGGTTATGCAGACGACCTTGCATTCCTCGTACCTGGGCAAGTGACTGGAACGATCTGCAACCTTACTCTGTAAGTGCTACGTATAGTGGAGCGATGGTGCATGGAGTAAGATCTATCAATAAACCCCACTAAGACCAAACTAGTCATATTTACCCAGAAAAGATCACTAGGCCCTTTTCGTCTACCTAAGCTGTTCAACACTGAGCTCCAGTTGTCCAACCAGGTCAAATATCTGGGCGTCATCTTTAACAGTTAAACTGCAGTAGTCATTTCGACAACAAATTGAGCAAAACTTGCTTCACCTTCTGGCAATGCAAGATTTTTTTTTTTTTTTTTTTTTTCCCTTTTCTAGGGTTCATCAATAGGATGGACCCTAATCTTATTACAATCTAGCCTTATAAATAGACTAATAAGTAATTTAATTATAACATAAACTATTAAATTGTCTTTAGTAAGAATGTGTCCAGTAGCACTTTTCTTATTGTCTCTATTAAGGGGAATACACTTCGTTCTTGTGTTTATTTGGTAGCACTTTCGTACGTTACACTATTCACATTCACTAAACACTAACTCGAACGGTTTTGTTCTTTTTAGTCTTCTCACTATGTTTGTCTCATGTATACATGTACTCATCAAACATCAAAATGAGTTGCAGGTGGTCCTAGACACAGAAGACATAGACGTGTGTTTGGTCTCCGAAACGCACTTTACTAAACAATCTTTTGTCAAATTTAGAGGATACATGGTATATAATTCGCTGCACCCTGACAACTCTGCCAGAGGAGGTAGCGCGGTTATAATCAAAGACAACATTAGTCACTACTTGCAGTGTAAATATGAAGAACAAGACATTCAAGCTGTGGCAGTATCTGTTAAAACCAAATATTGTCACGTGTCTATTGCAGCCATATACTGTCCTCCACGGCATATGATAAGAAAAGAACGATATTTACATCTCTTTGAACTATTAGGCCAGAGATTTATCCTAGGCGGTGATTTTAATGCTAAAAACACGCATTGGGGTTCAAGACTTACTACAACTAAGGGAAGGCAGCTCTTAAGTGCAGTTAAAGAAATAAATTCAGAAGTTATGAGCACGGGTAAACCAACGTACTGGCCCACTGATCACCAAAAAATACCGGATCTTATTGATTTTTTCATTTGCAAAAATATATCCGCCAACTACATCCATTTGGAGGAAGGTTTTCATATGAACTCAGACCACTCCTCGATTATATTAATGCTTAGTCAAAAAATCCTACTCAAAGAAAGCCACTTAACCCTGGTTAATAAGTTTACAGATTGGGAAAGTTTTGCCCTTGATCTAGATAATATTATCGACCTTAAAACGCCGATAAAAAAGCAAGATCATCTTGACTTAGAAGTAAACAAATATATTGTTAATATCCAACAATGTGCGTGGAACAACACA
The DNA here is from genome assembly GCA_948252205.1 of Orthosia incerta. Lineage (NCBI taxonomy): Eukaryota > Metazoa > Arthropoda > Insecta > Lepidoptera > Noctuidae > Orthosia > Orthosia incerta. The sequence continues at coordinate 24,495,017 of OX411748.1, forward strand.
CCGCAATTAAAACGTAAATATAAGGGATTTAACTATCCTAAGGCAATTGTAGATTTACTATCTGAGAAAAGGAAACAAAGGAAGCTGTGGCAGCAAACAAGGTGCCCGCGAGATAAAACAACACTAAATAACCTAACTAAGCGATTAAAGAGGAAAATTCTACAGTTTGAGGAGGAATCTCTGAATACTAAACTTTTGCAGCTAACCAATGACAAATCAACGGATTACTCCCTTTGGAAAGCTACAAAAAATCTGAAAAAACCAATGAAACAAATACCACCCATCAGAGATAGCGACGGAAAATGGGCCATAAGCAATGACCAAAAAGCATTAAGGTTTGCTCAACACTTAGAAAAAACTTTTCAACCCAATGAAAGCTCGATAGAAATACTTGAGAGTGAAAGATTGTCACAAAACCAAAGAATTAAGCTTGTGACTCCTAAAGAAGTAATGAGAGAAATTCAAAATAACATTAGTTCGAAAAAGTCTCCGGGTTACGACCTCATTACAGGGGAAATTCTTAAACATCTCCCACGCAAAGCCATAGTAAAGCTGACCAAGCTTATCAATGCTGCACTTATCCTAAAATATGTACCTGAGCCATGGAAGGTCGCTGAAGTCATTATGATTGCGAAGCCAGGGAAACCACCCAATGAAGCATCATCATATAGACCTATTTCTCTGTTGCCCGTGTTATCAAAGCTTTTCGAAAAACTGTTATTGAAACGGTTAAAACCAATAATAGAAAATAAAGACCTTATTCCAAATCATCAATTTGGCTTCAGGGAAAAACACTCAACAATAGACCAGGTACATAGAATAACAAACATTATTGAAAAAACGCTTGAAAATAAGGAAGTCTGCGCCACCGTGTTTTTAGATGTCGCGCAAGCTTTTGACAAAGTTTGGCATAAGGGTCTAATATTCAAGCTCAGACGCATGCTACCAGAATTTGCAGATATTCTAGAGTCGTATATAACTAATAGAATGTTTAGAATACGGCAAGAAGACGCATATTCAGAGCTAAAAGCTATAAAAGCTGGCGTACCTCAAGGAAGTGTGCTAGGCCCAATTTTGTACTTGTTATACACATGCGACATCCCAGAACTGGAAAATAACACCATTGCGACCTTTGCAGATGATACTGCAATTATGGCTACTGGATCAAGCCACAGAGAAGCAGTAGAAAAAGTTCAACTAGCTGTGAATAAAGTTTATGATTGGACACAAAAATGGAAGATCAAACTGAATGAGTCAAAATCAATTCACATTGACTTCACAAACAAACACTTGGACTATCACCCAATCTACATAAATGGCATGCAAGTGCCTTATGCTAATACAGCTAAATACCTTGGCATAACTCTCGACGCCAAGTTGCGTTGGAAAGCTCATGTCAAAAAGAAAAGACAGGAACTCGACATACGTTATAAAAGTATGTATTGGTTACTCGGAAGGAAATCCTGTCTATCAATACATAATAAAATAACCATATATAAGCATTTACTGATGCCAATTTGGACGTATGGTATCCAACTTTGGGGCTGTACTAAACAAAGCAACGTCAAACTAATCCAACAATTCCAAAATAAAGTGCTCAGGGACGCTGTAAATGCACCCTGGTACATAAGGAATGACGATCTTCACCGTGACCTTAAAACGGAATTCGTCACCACCATCATCCAAAAATTTGCTGAAGCCCACGAACACAGACTTCATCGACACGTGAATGTTGAGGCTATCCAGCTGCTAGACAATACAGACTTAGTGCGTAGACTAAAAAGAACTAAACCTTTTGAATTAGTGTAGTGTAAAGTGAATGGATAATAGTGACAATGCTGTGCTATACATATAACACATGAACATAGTGTTTTTAAATTATATCAGACTCTAAGAAAGTGCTGCGGACTTGTGTAAAAGTGCAAATGGACACTATTCTTAGTTTTAACATAATCTATCACGTAACATATTAAGTTAGAGTTAAATTGCTTATTAGTCTTTTAGGCTAGATCGTAATTAATTATTAAGAATTTTGTTCTTACTAATAAAGTATAAAAAAAAAAAAAAACTATGTTTGTGTGGTCGAGAAGCTGGATTGCCTCGACGTTCACATGCTGATGAAGTCTCTTTTCGTGAGCTTCTGCAAATTTTTTGATCACTTTTTCGATGAACTCAACTTTTAGGTCCCGATGGAGGTCATCATTTCGTATGTACCAAGGTGCATTTACAATTGCCCTTAGCACTTTGTTCTGGAATCGTTGTATGATTAATATATTGCTCTGTTTGGTGCAGCCCCATAGCTGAATACCATAAGTCCAAACTGGCATCAGGACTTGTTTGTATAGCAATAATTTGTTTTGCACAGACAGCATGGAGTTTCTTCCAAGCAGCCAATACATTCTTTTAAATCGGAAGTCGAGTTCTTCTTTTTTCTTCTTGACGTGGGCTTTCCAGCGTAACTTTGCGTCAAGGGTCATACCGAGATATTTGGCTGTATTCTCGTATGGAACTTGTTTATTATTAATATAAACTGGAGAATACTGGTGTTTTTTGTTGGTAAAATCTATGTGAACAGATTTGGATTCATTTAGTTTAATCCTCCATTTTTTGGTCCAGTCATAAACTTTATTAACAGCCATTTGAACCTTTTCTACTGCTTCGACGTGGTTGTTTCCTACAGCCATTATAGCTGTATCATCAGCAAAGGTCCCAATCGTGTTTTGCTCTAATTCAGGAATATCACAAGTGTATAGTAGGTACAGGACCGGACCTAACAAACTTCCTTGCGGTACGCCAGCATTTATTTGTTTCAGTTCTGAGTAAGCATCTTCTTGTCTTATTCTAAAGACTCTGTTTAGAATGTAGGACTCCAATATATCTGCAAACTGCTTCGGTAACAAGTTCTTCAATTTATGTATAAGGCCTTCATGCCATACTTTGTCAAACGCTTGCGCCACGTCTAGGAATACGGTAAAACATACTTTCTTGTCTTCTAGGGCGTTTTCTATTACATTTGTAATCCTATGCACTTGATCAATAGTAGAATGTTTTTCTCGAAAACCAAATTGGTGCTCTGGTATTATGTTTTTGCAATCTATTATAGGTTTTAGTCGTCTGAGTAACAGCTTTTCAAATAGCTTGGACATTATTGGTAGCAAGGAAATAGGCCTATATGATGATGTTTCGTGAGCCGGTTTACCTGGCTTAGCTATCATTATTACTTCAGCCACCTTCCACAAGTCTGGTACATATTTAAGCCTTAGTGCGGCATTGATAAGGGTCGTTAATTTAACCAGACCCTTTCTTGGTAGGTTATGAAGAACTTCTCCTGTTATTAAATCGTACCCTGGTGATTTTCGTGTGCTTATATTGTATTTTATTTCTCGCGCGACTTCTCTCGGTGTTACTAGTTTTATGGTAACTTCATTTTCCGATGTCACCATATTAGGCAAAGTGTGATCTTCAATGATTTCCCCGTCGTTTGGTTGGAAGATATTTTTTAGGTGTTCTGCAAACCTCTTCGCTTTTTGTTCGTTAGTTATTGCCCACTGTCCATTTTCACATTTGATAGGTGGGATTTGGGTAATCGGCCTTTTTAAGTGCTTAGTAGCCTTCCAAAGAGAGTAGTCTGTCCTTTGATCGTTACTTAGACTCTGAATATAGGTTTTGGTTGACTCGTCTTTAAAGTCTTGGATTAGTCTTCTTAATTTTTTTGTTAGATTATTCAATTTTCGTTTGTCTTCAGGGCACCTAGATTGATGCCACGTTTTTCTCTGTTTTCTTTTCTCCATAATGAGCTGCTTGATACTGAGCGGGTAAGTATTTCCCTTCGTCCTCTTGTTGAAGTCAGGTGTATTTTCCCACGCTGCTTGCTGGATATGCATTATGAACTTTTCGACTTCGATGTTTAGATGTTCGGGTGTTTTTAATGGAACTTTAAGGTCTATCTGATCATTCAATCTGGACTTAAAGCTCTCCCAGTCTGTACATTTATTAACAAGAGTGGGCCTGTTTTCTTTATAAAGAATGGTTTCGCTAATTTCTAGATATATTGCAGAGTGATCTGAATTCATGTCATAGCTTTGTTCCGATTTTATATAACTAGTTGATAGGTCCTTGGTTATAAAAAAATCTATTAAGTCCGGTATTTTATTTTGATCTGTTGGCCAATAGGTCGGCTTGCCAGTTGATATGACATCACATTTCAACTCTTTTATGGCACTTAGTAGTTCTTTGCCTTTAGTAGTTGTTAATCTGGAGCCCCAATACGTATTTTTAGCATTGAAGTCACCTCCTAATATAAATCGACTTCTAAAACGAGTTAGAAAGTTCATATAGTGGTCTTTTTTTATCACATACCGTGGTGGACAGTAGATGGCAGATACTGTTACAGGATATTTTTTGGTTTGTAGACAAATCGCCACTGCTTGGATGTCCTTCTCTTCGTATTTGAACTCTTCATAGTGCTGTAGGTTTTCTTTTACAATAATGGCACTACCACCTCTTGCAGAATTGTCTGGGTGGAGTGCATGGTATACTTTGTACCCTTTAAACTTAATGTGAGATTGCTTTGTGAAATGACTTTCTGATATGAGGCACACATCAATATTTTTTATGTCTAATACTACTTGTAACTCGTTCTGATGTTTTTGTAACCCATTTGAGTTCCACGCCATAATTTTTAGTGCAGTATTCATTTTTGTGGCTTAGAAGTAGCAGCTTTGTTGCTATTTTCAATTTTTTTCAATCTCTCGTCGAATGATGTCATTAACTTTAAGATTTCATCCAACTTTTTGTCACTGTTCATATCAACCAAAGGCGCCTTGGCTATGCCTCTTGTCGCTACCTGGGCATAGGATACGTTTTTTGTCGTAGTTTTCATTGTGCTTTGACTTCGATTGTGCTGGATGGGGACTTCGACTCTTCCCGTACGTGTATTTTCTTGAGGGGCAGTATTATTGCCTTTCGATTTTTTGTTTCGTATCTGCTGGATTTCTTTTGCTACGATACATCCCCTATAGTTAGCTGGATGTGGCGCTCCACAGTGGACACACTTTGGCTTCTCCTCTTTTGATTTTCTGCAATCCTTCGTGAGATGTTTGCCTGTGCACTTTACGCACCTCGGCTCCTTGGAGCAGTACTTTTGCGTATGGCCGTAAGCCTGGCATCTTTTGCACTGAGGTACCAGTTTTGTGGATTTTACTGGTTGTATTTCCACATTACACCCCAATACAGTTTTGATGTTATAAATTTTGCTAGTTTCTTCATCGTTTGAGAATGTTAGCATGAACATATTGAGTGGCTCTTTGGTTTTCCAACTCAATTTGTTGACTGCTTCTAGAATTTTGTAGCCTTTGCCACGCAAGTCTTCAACAATTCTCTTCGGAAGGCATGTGAAATGCAATTTTTTTGCCATAACTCTAATTGGTCTCTCTTGCTTGTTCTCATACGAGTGCCAGAGGCAATTGTTGAGTGAGAGGGCCTTTGTAATTGCTCTGTACGAATCATCGTTTTTGGCATTTACTTTGATTGTATCGCCGTTCATCATTTTGATGCTGAACACGTCAGCTGGTTGGCTCTCAGACAGAAAATCGTAGAATTTCTGGTAATCCTGGATACCATCTACTACAATTGGTGGTGGCAAAGGAATTTTAATGGGTTTTTCCTTACCCTTATTATTTTCACTTTCTTGTTCATTCAAAGTGGGTTGGGCGGGAGAGGTGTTCAATTTTCTTTTCTTCCTGCTTTTTTGCCGTATCCATCCTGTTTCTTGAGCGAGTTCTTCTTCATCCGTTGTATATTCAACAGGCGGGGAAGAAGTCTCAGGGGCGGTTGTAGTTAATGATTTCGGTGGGTTCTCCTCTTGATGTTTCAGCTGTTGCTGGAGGTTTTCTATGTGACTTTTTAAGTCATTTAGGTCTTTTTGCAGCTTTTCGCGCTGCCTTTGTTCTTCACAAAGGTACTTGTACAAGAGATGTTCAGTCTCTGTTGATAAGTTCACGGTAAATTTTTCCTTTTTCGAACTCATTGTGGAAGTTAAGCGAGTATTAACTACGCCTTAACAAAAACTATTCGCCTGCAACCGTCAGCATTACGCAATAACTAGGTCATTGCGGTGCATCCGACTGGCCGGCGTTATTTTGATGCGTTAGCACTTTTACACTGTGATACGCGCGCGATCGCATGTAACACAACTGCTCTCAGCAAAAATCGAACGCGTATATGCAAGAAAATGATAGGCAAGAAGTGGGGCCTCTCCCCAAAAATCTCACAAAATGATCACCTATGAAGCCGCGGTATGGAGGCCTCGCGCTAAGCTAAACATATATTATATACAGCCGTGAAAAAATTCCGACTTATGCAAAGACTGGCCTGCATGGCGACAACGAGCTGCATGAGGACCACCCCGACTGCTGCGCTCGAAGCTATGCTTGGGCTCCCCCCACTCCACCTGTTAATACAGCAGGAAGCAACGATGGCGGCAGTACGTCTCAAACCGTGTACGTGCTCGAGTTCGTATATGTATATATCTTACATGTTCGTATGTAATATATCGTACATGTTCGCGAGCTGGCTGACCGAAACCAGATGTATCCTCCGACTGCACAGCATGATTTTCTTCTTATTTATATCTTTTTAGTTCGCTTTTTAAGCAGTCGGGTTTTATGATTTTATTAATTAACTTTTTTTATTAATAACTTTTTAGTTTTCTTTTTTAGAATTAGGTACATTTAAACATATCAGGTGGTTTATATTTTTCAAATCATCTCTTAAAACCCTTTATTTTGATACACCACACGACGAGTTTGGAAAACAATCGCAGGGATAAGACGAATCGATTGACGTAAGAACCATCAAAATCGGCCAACGCGTTCGGTCTCTAGAACGCCACATAGGAACAAAGATACATACATAGACTGATAAAAGCTGCACTCCCTCTTTCGGCAGTCGGGTAAAAAGAAATACAGAATCCAACTCCATGAGGATCACAGCTGCGAGCTAAGGATCGGCATCGTTTTGTAGTCGCGAAAACTTTAGCTTGATAGGCAGAGATTACTTTGGGGACATTCCACTTTTTACCCACGCGGCTTTTACCTCGTTTGGTCACCTTTTCTTGTAAAGGGTTTTGATTGTAATTGTATGTTACATATCATCATGTTCTTGAATTTGATAATATAGTCACCTTATATCCCAGCAAAGGTTCCTCCTCATCGGTCGGCTGCACGTAGCGCCACACGACGCGCACCGTGGTCGGGTTGTAGGCCCACACGTTGACGGAGGCCGGGGGCTTCTGCGGCGCCTTGCGGAACGTGCGCTCCAAGTAGCGCTCGCTCTCAGGACCCTCGCCCGCCGAGTTGAAGGCCATTACCTATACAAGTATCACAGATAAGTTAGTAAATATAAGCTGTTTAATCTTAAATGCAATAATAAAGTTGAATAGCTTTATTTGTTATGAGTGACTATTTTTAAAGTCATTAAGTCGCTTTACTGAGCCTACATTATTTTATTTGCTTTTCTACATATATTTTTTTAATATTACGAACAATATTACCTTGACAAAATAGTACGTATCGGGTTGCAATCCAACAATAAGAGCCCAATTGCGCGTCGTTCTGGACAGGAAGTAGATGCATTCCTCTTCCTTGTTCGCCTGCTTCCAGTACTTCAGACGATGTCCGATAAGCTTGCCGCGCAGTCTCTCGCGCGACTGGTCGATGGGGTTCCACGTCACGTTGAGAGACGTCGAGTTGAACGACCTCGCGTACACCATCTGAGGAGCCACCTGCGGCATGTCCTCCGCTGAGTATATTGTCACCACTTCGCTCTCTGGACCCGCACCGATGTCGTTGAAAGCTTGCACCTTCACATCGTATGGCGTATAGAAATAAGTTGTCGATATATGAACTACATACGTGCCGATATTGCCGAATTTCTTGAGACTCAAAGACTGAAATTCGACTTCGGTTCCGTTGCGGCGCCAGAATATCTTGTAGTAAATACCTGGCCCATTCTGTAAAGACGATGGCAAGGGGTTCCAAGTAATAGTGAGATCGCCAGTTTTTCCTCCGCCGCCGCCCACATTAGCAGGCGCTTCATATGGTTTGTCTGCTGGAGTCGAAAATTGTGGACTAGGTGCCGAGGGTTTTCCAGCTCCCAAAAGGTTTACAGCTTGGACCCTAAATTCATAAATCGACCATGGCATTAGAGTCGTGGTAATAGTGGCACGTTTACGACCGTTGTATCGGTCGATCTCAATCACATTAGCCACATTCTCGCTTATCATGTACCACGTAGCGTTCCAGTGCGTGCGACCAGTGACCATGTAGCTAGTTATAGTACGACCATTTGAGTTACTGTCAGTCCATTCCAGCGTGACTGAAGAGCGCTGAATGTTCAGCGTCTGCAGGCCGCCGGGTGGGCCGGGCGGGCCTTCGATACGCAGCTGAGTGTGGGATGAGATGCGTCCGATGGCGGATTTTACTATACACTCGTAGTCTCCGACGTCTGATAAACTAACGTTTAAAATAGTAAGTTCACCTCCATCGATTTTGATTCTCCTGTCAGCATACAGATCAGCTGCTTCCTTCATTCGAATACCGTTATGGTTCCAGAGGTATGCTGTGTCTAACATGGGGTCTATTTCAGCATTACAATGCAAGAATACCACTGAGTTAACTTGTGTTGTGATGCGCGGAGGGAGTCGCTCGAGGAAGCGTGGAGCGCGCAACACAATTAATCGTCCTCTGCTTTCATCGGTTCCATATTGGTTTTTAGCTACGCACGTGTAGACGCCTTCGTCATCTCTAGACAGCTGCCGAATAATAAGGTTACCAGTTTCGGCAATAAATCTTTTGCCTCCAGCGCCAATTACAATATTATCTTTCTTCCAAGTGAATGTAGGTTTAGGTGCAGCCTCGGGGTTGCATTTCAATGTAACATTACCACCCTCTGAGCCATATGTCTCAGACTCAAGTGGACGCTTTTTAAAGGATGGCTTCAAAGACAACACTCTCAATTGTCCTGTTGAATAGCTTGCTTTCAGTTGATTTTTAGCTTCACACTGAAACATGCCTGGATCTCTGGTTGGATCTAAGTACTTTATTATTAATACATTATCTTGGATGATATAACGATCTCTATCATCAGGCTCTAACGTGTCCATGGAAAGTTTCTGTCCATTTTTCCACCAAGTATAGTTAACATCAGGTATGCCGAAAGCTTCGCAATTCCAATGTAACTCGCCTTTATTATCCATGTGCTTGTTTGCCAGGGGAATTGTAAAGTTGGGCATGGCTTGCACCTTCAGGAATACACTGTTAGATATGTGCGCCCGATCATTCTTCACATCACACACATATTCTCCTTCGTCTTCTACTCCAACATTGGGTATTGTTAACACTCGATCATAGTTACTCAAATGTGCTTTTTTTGGTATACTACCACTCTTTCTCGTCCAATTATATGCAGGTACTGGATAACCAAAGGAAACACATTCAAGACGAACTTCCTGTCCTACCACTGGTGCTTCAGGAAACACTTTTGGAAAATTATTTGGAAATTTAAGATGCTGATAATCAGAGTGTGGATAAACATAGAGTGGGAAGAATGGTCCATTACGGCCTGCATCAGATACTTTGCTCATGACATTACAACTGTAGTTGCCCCTGTCAATAGTCTCTAAAGCAGAGAAGTAGAGTCCTCCATCATAAGATACAAATACTCGCTTGTCTTCCTCCACAAGATTAGGGAAGTAGTTGCGAGCCCATAAGATGTTTACTGCAGGATAATAAGACGGTGGATCGCAGTACATTACTTTGCCCCAATATTGTTTACCACTTTCAACGGACCTCTTTTGATTAAATTCTCTAATAAAACCAAAAGACAATCGCACAGACTCTGATCTAATTGTACCAAACTTATTAGAAGCTGTACAATGGTACCTAGCATTGTCTTTATCAGTATCTGGCCCATAAATCATGAGGGTTCCTCCACTAAGAACAAATCTGGTATCAACTAAAGGATCAATTTCATTGTAAATAGGGCTGTCAACCTGATACTCTTCTCTATACCACTTGTACACAGGTGCAGGATAGCCGCCTGCCAGACAGGTCAACTGAACATGATAATTTCTCAATGGATCATATACAGTGTCTACTGGCTCCTTTATAAAGTAAGGTCCTCTAGGAATCCTCTCAGGATCAAAAGTTTCCAATCCATATGTAAATGACCTTTCCTCTTCAATGAGGTAGTGCAGTCTTTGAGTTTGTCCTTCACAGATGAAGTGATGGTACTGTGTACCTTCCACAGGAGACAAGCCCCAGCGCCCATCATGGTGTGAAAACTTGTACACTAAATAGTCGCGAGGCAACAAATTATAACTTGTGTATATTTGGGAATGATCATTGAAAAATGCATTTTCCAATCCAGTCAACTGTGAACCATCTGCATCATTGGACCAATACCCTGGTGACTGTTGGTGAGCACCGATATACCATGATCCTTTCTGCGGGTCTAAATTCATTAAGTTTGTGATGATGAATCCATGTTCTTCAGGGCTATTGACAGACACCAGGTCTGCTTCGTAAGCCAAACAAATTTTCCGAGCTTCATTTCTAGGGCGATCCGGCGACTTAGTGAAGCGGTAACAAGATTCCCGGAACCTGATCCAATTTGGTGGACACCTGTATCTCTCCTCGTAGTCCAAGCCAGCGTAATATGTCGCCGTGTTTTGTGGATCAACCTCATTGTCATTGGGGCCGAAGTTATCAGAGTTAAAGTTATCTTGGTAAAACGAACTCTGACCAGAATTGTAGTCGTTGCCGTTTACGGGAAAGCTGCCGTAAGGCACTTGTTGTGAGTTGGGTCGGTACAGAGTTCCATTCTGGTTATCTTGGTATGTTTGTTGAGGATAGTTTGGATTGAACGTACCACTGGACTCGGGAACTTGACTCCTCACACAACTCGTCAATGCGAGTAATATAAAAATACACTTCATTTTTTGTTAGAAAACAAAGAAATCTCTATAATTATTTTCATGTCACTGATATAAATTGTTTACGTGATCATCCACACTTGTATTAGGCTTATTTTATCACAGTTTTATTTTAAAATTCGTTTCTTATTTGAAAATAGCTTGACGATGACAAACACCATAAAAAGAAGCCTCGCCCAATTCGAAGCCTCGAACGAAATAAAATAAATTCATTCAAGGAAGAAGCATTCATTCAACTTTAGTGATGTTCTGCTGATGTCATTTTTGACATTTTCGGTTTTATGAAAGTGTAGCCCTGAGACGTTTGATTATTTGTATAGTGTAACCCCGAAAACATGACCTCGAAGACAGAGAGTTTGAAATTACTAGAGATAACATGTTTAAAGGCGGAAACACATTTACGTGGCGTGTCGTGGCGCGCCACGCCAGAAGCCTATCGGTTTCATACATTTAGTATGGTTAGAGGCACATTTGAGTGTCGTGGCTCAGCGTGGCGCTCTCTGGCGTGGCGCGGAGTGCCCGCGACCTGACCGAGGATGCTATAGATACTTATCTATAGACATATATCAGTACTAGATCTGTGTCACTGTCATATCAATATTATCCTAGTTTACAGACGAGTATGTATAAGTATAAAAGTAACAAAATAAATAATAACAAAATGGTTTTTCAATGATAATTTAATTTTAAAAAGTAAAATGTGAAAATAAACATGATTCATCAACCTGTATCCATAGATGGGTCGAGGGATAGCGATAGCATGATTCAATCAAATGCAGTGAACACAAGCGATACCACCAACCCGCACTGGGCCCGCGTGGTGGATTACGGCCCATTCCCTCTCACATAGAGGAGGCCTGTGTCTCAGCAAACATTGGTGAAGGTGTCCAGTTAGCTCGTTTTATATTCTTGATCCACTTATTTCTTAAATAAGTACACTCAGGAAACCTGTGCAAAATCAATATTAGATTAATAATAACAAATAGCAAATAAACTTTAAGAAACAAAACAATAATTGTAAGTAAAATTAAAATACAGTATCGATAAATCTTTCTAGTGCCTTTTGTCACATCTCTAACATCAAAACGTAAGTACGTAAACTGCCATAGCTCTATCAGCGAACGCATAAGGCTTAACACGCACTGCGATTTTTATACGCGTGAATAAAAATTCACGCGAATTTTTTTGTACAATTTGGGCGCGATTTTTTTTCCGCAGTGCGTGCAGCTTCATAAATTTCCATAGGTCACAGAATGCGCGGTTTTTTTTTTTTCCGCGTACTGAATTTGACTAACACGCACTGCGGATAAAATTTCGCGCGATTTTTGTCTCCTTCTACCTGTTCATAGAGTTCAAAATATTCGCGTGAATTTAATCCGCGCCGCGGTGCGGTGGATTCTGTGGCAAAACACGGATTTCTTGCGATATTATTTCCACACGATTTTTTTTCCGCAATGCGTGCTGCTTCATACAATTCCATTGGTCGCAGAATGTGCGGAAAAAAATCGCGCGTATAATAATCGCAGTGGGTGTTAAGTCTTAAAGTTAATTAATTCACTAAATATAATGGTTTAAATGATACTATACGTCCTCGACGTATTTAGAACTAAGATTCCTTTATTCCGGACAGCCTATGAAATGTATTCCCTGCACAATAATTTCAGTATGCTAGTCGATAACTCACCTGTGGAAAGATATACTTTAATTATGTTCTGTAAATACACTCATACTCATTCTACTCTTGCAACTGATAGCCACACACGACATGGTTCATGGGGATAATTAAACAACAAAATTCTTCCTAATATAAACGAAACAAAGGCGTGAAAACAGCGAAAAACTTTAATTAGAGCTGCTAACCGATGGATTACAACAGTGACTAGTGACTAGACTAAAAAGTTATCTCTTTGACGATCAGGATGGTAGCGTTTGTCTATGTTTGTCTCTTTTTTTCATAGTTTTTCTTTAACCGTTGTCAAATCTCTAACAACAAAACGTAAAGGTGGAAACACATTTGCGTGGCGTGTCGTGGCGTGGCGCCTTCTGACGCATTTGATTGGCTACAAAACTCGTTGTGTTATGACGTAGGCTGAATCAGAGTCGTTTGATTGGTGGATCCCGCGCCACGCCACGCCACGACACGTAAGTGTGGTTCCGCCTTAAGTACGTAAACTGTCATATCTCTATCAGCGAACGCGTAAAGTTTACTAATACTAATTCACTAAATAGAATGGTTTAGATGAAACTATACTGCCTCGACGTATTTAGAACTACGATTACTATAGTCTAGACAGCCTATGGAATGAATTCCCTGCACAAAATTTTCAATATGCTAGTCGTTAACTCACCTGTGGCAATTTACCATTTGATTATTGCCTGATAATACGCCCATTCTACTCTTGCAATCGGTAGCCACACACGCCATGGTTCATGAATAATCAACAAAATTCTTCCAGTTAAAAACGAAACAATCGCGTGAAAACAACTCAAAACTTTAATTACAGCTGGTATCCGAAAGACTACCACAGCACAGTGACTCAAAAGTTATCACTGTTACATTCAAGTCAAGATGGTAGTGCTAGCGTTTGTCTCTTTTTTTCATAGAGTTTTTCTAGCAAAAATGAGAGACCTCATTTTTTTTTCGTCATAAATACGTTAACTCTTCTGCTAACCACGTTTACAATAATCCGGTGCCCATAAATAAACACAACATCTCTCTAAAAATCTTTTTAGATAAATATTTAAAATTGAAGAAACGTCATGAAATCTTTCAGTAACTTACAAAGGTACTTACTGTAAGATTTCTTGCATATTCAATATTATGTGGCTAGTAGGTATAAACATGTTTTTAGGAACATTTTGCTTATAACCGAAATACTAGTGTCACTACCAGTCACTCACTACCAAAGATTACTATGGTCATTACGCATTTTATACAAAAATGTTTGAATACAGCTTCAAAAAATCGGATGTTAGTTTGAAACTGCAAAATTCTCCTGCAGAGTAAGAGTAACCTACAACTATCCAACATGTGAAGATGGAATTACCTACTGTGGCAAACACTGGTTCTTATAACCCAGGATGGGAATTTACGAGAAAGTCTTTACGAGCTTGAACCTTAAGGCATATAAAATGTACCCTGTGCCTTAGGTTTCCCTAGTCGACGGCACGAACTATTTTGTGCGCGGGGTTAAAATGCATGCTATCTCATCCGACAACACGTGCGAAAGGTGATATGATATGATGATATTGGTGCGTGATGTGATGAGCAGTAAGATGCTAGTTTGTGTACGAATTACTATCACTTTTGCAAGTTTGCGAAATTTTATAAACAGACCTTTGGGAGTCTAAATATCATGATAAAACGCCTAAATGTATATTTTCAAAATAAAATAATTTGCATTCTTGAACTACTAATCTACCCCTGTGGTGGCCGTTTTCCAATTTTTCTTTTTCTTGTGGTATTTATTTCCGCCCAAAGATGCGTTAAAATTAGTGTTGAAATATGTAACTTACGACGCTCATACCCATCAATATTTTTTTTTTGTTTCCATACCTACAGGGATACCTAGATAATGATGAGACAAATTGATATATTTTTTTATTTTGAACGTACATCGTCAAACAGTGGAGTGATCCCTAGACTACGTTTGTATGGAAGAATTATCGACTAGTGTAACCTTAAGACATTGACAATACAGACGGCCTCTTCTATAGTAAAGTTTCTGTAAGCGCTAGTTAATACAGGATACAGGCATGCTGCGTGAATTGGCGATCTTTTCTCATTAGTCGGTACCTATCTAATAAGTAGAAATAGTTGTAGTTACGTTCAGCACAGCAACGAAAGTGTGCCGGCAAACGTTAGTCTCATAGTCTCAGTATGTCAGTATAGCAAATGCCTGACAATATGTAGGTATATTACTAAGCTAGTATTATATTATCTGTGTCTATAAGCAGATGCGCATTGACCCCAAGCATCATAGAAGGATAAAGAGGTAGGTAATAAAATACGTTTTTCATTGTTCACGGTTTTATTTTCCATGTTATCAACAAGAAATAAGAGTCAATAATTATAGTAATACTTATACTGTAGGTATAGCTAAAACAGATAAAACATTACACAATTTCGATACCATTCAGAAAAGTATACAATTCTGTATAAATCGTTAGTTACATTTATTCCAAAAACTATCATTATTTTTCATACCATTTTTCCGCGCGCAAGATAATTCTCCTAATAATATTTCATCACAGATTAATAATGTACTTCTTCGTTTCATGTTTTCACAAAGAAATAAATAGATAGGGCGGAACATGGCCTGACTACTGCATAGAAAACTGCTAGGTACCTACCTACTTCGTACAGAGTCCCAAAATATTATACAGAAGTTTGTGTGCTGCACTAAATAACGCCACATGAATAAAACAGTTCATTGGCATTACTTAGATCAGATATTTGCCGCTCCAAAATAAGTTAAAAAATAATTTATTTTAGTAATAGTTGTACAGTTTTATCTTATTTACATTGTTAATTTATTTTTGCGATATGCGTAATTTAATAAATTTTCCTAATTCTTTACAAGACTGTATAAATATAAAAACGTAACTCAATAATTAATTAAAGTAAAATATTGTACAATATTAATAAAAATATTTTGGGGTGACAATATTAGCAAACATAACAAAGAACAAAAAATGCCATATTTAAACATAAAATTGATAAAGAAGTTACTAGCATAATCTCAAAACATTACATGATCATAACAGTTCATAGGTGATGTATTGATAACGAAACATTTAGATACTGGCAACTCAGATAGAAGAACTGGCGGAGGAGCGCACGTAACATTCGGTTCATAGAATCTATTCGCATACGATACTGCACTTGTTCATGCTCAATGAGACTTAAGTACAACAGTCGCGTGCATAAGGCCATCCAACCCTGTGACTTGATTGATACCTTCACTCCGAACACATAACAAAATCATCTACAATGTTCAAAGATAACCACGTATACTATTGCACACACAGTATAAGATTATGCTAACGCCTTACGATTAACAGTGTGGTAACTACATGTCGTTAATTTTCTAATATTAAATATAATTACACTAATCATCTCGCCTCGTTCATTACTTATTCAACTATCTACCCAATACACCGTACACCAACGTTAAATAGCACCCATGAGAATATCGAACATTTAAAGCAACATCTATACGCATTAACTATTACTAAACTATTTACAATATTTACACGAGTTGTTCATTAGTATACACAACATCTCACAAGCCAGACTTTAAAGTGAGATAAATTAATTGATTATGAAATGGCTGCCTTAAAATACACAGTCTCATAAAACGAATATGTTTATAATATTGTTCTTAAATGAGATACATGTTACGTTACAATAATCAGTCAAGCTTGGTATTAAGATCTCGTTATTGAGCCGTCTCCAATCAAACGCGTGTAGTATGTTTTTATTTAAAAACAATGTTATATGTAGCTGACATGAAATATTAGCATGTCATATCTGAATTCAATTGTGATTACAAGTCTGAAGAGATATATAAATATCGCCAATGTCTTATGACGGGCGTTTAATCATTGCAAAACAAAACGTTATAGAATCACATTAAAAACAATTTGATGATGACGTCGTATAATCATAAAAACTGCTTTTAAAACAAATGAGGGTAATGTGATGTATTTTACTTAATTTAGGCCTCTCCTCCGTTAAAGAGGGTGTCGGTTATTTTGATCGTCGCGGCCTGAGTCGGGGTCCTAAAAGAGAGCGTTCATCGAGAGAATTCGTAACAGTCGCGTTCATTTGTTCGGGCTCGCCGACCAAATGATCGCGACGATTGCTTTCTGCTCGAAACACCGGGTGGGGGCATGTCCTAGTGTCAGCTAACCAGTACGGTCTCGATCTTCAGCAGTTGTCGGAGCTTGTCGGTGACCCTGACGAGGGCCACTTTGGAAGCCCTGACATTGACTTTCTCTCCAGCGCCGAGCAGCTGGTGACACTGCGCACGCTCCAAGAACTCCTGCGTCCGAATCTCGCGCAACAACTCTCTGGGCGATCCTGAGCCGCAGTGGATCTGTTTTAGCAGACTGTCCTTGGATTTGATCTGGAAAGTAGAGAAAGAATTCATTGGTAACTTATTTATGTATACTAAAAATACACTTGCGTATGTCCGGCTCGTTGTTCTGGGGTTCTAGGTTCCGATTCCTATGTCTAGTTTTACATTAAAAAATACTCTGGGAGTCCTCGTTTCGCAGCAAGAGGCTCGCCACCGTGACTTGTCTGAAGAAAAGTGGATACCCTTTTGGAGCCAGTTGCCAGTTGCTAAGGTGTTACCAGGAGTCTAATAGGGTACAAAGACCTTGTCAAGTGAAATTACCTGTAAACAATTAGTGATGTCCTGCAGCAAGCACCACAGCCCGTCAGCCGGCTGCCCCGTGGGGGTCCTCAGGCTGTAGAAGGGCGGAAGTGGAGCCTCGGTGCACTGGATCTCTATCATGGAGTCCGGGGGCGGCGGCGGAGACGCAGGGGGTGGGGACGACAGCGCGTCGCAACCCATCTCCTCGCGGTCTGGAAGGAGAAAATTGATGTTTAGCTTTTCGAACAACCTTTCTAATTACGCATTTGAGAAGGACAGAACGGAACAGGACCGATCGTTGTGGCGATGTTTGGGGTAAGCGTATGTTCAACAGTGGAAGTCTTTTGGCTGCATTTATCATTTGAAAAGAATTTTAATATGGTATGATATTATTAGACATAAAAACAATCCAAAATAATAGAATACTACAGATTGTGTGCGCGAATCAGATTCTGGCAAGGAACAAATATTCCGGCAAGGAACAAATACAGGGTGTGTTTGACACCGACGCGAAAATAATACCATGGATTAGTTGCCTGATTTTTTAATACAGTAAAAAGAATGCAGAATTTATTCAAAAATAGGAAAACCCGACGAAAAATTCGAACACTAGGGCTGTGACTAGGGTTACCAGAATCATGTTTTGTGTGACCTACTTACGGGTTTTACTTACGGGAATTCGTGTAGCGTGTAGTTTTCAAGAGAGGAAATACTGCGTGGAATATCGTTTTAAAGAAAAGACATTTACACATAGCGTGAACATGTTTTCACGAGGTAACGCGCGGAATTAGTAAGCATCTTCCACCGCTAAAAGGTTTTGCGGTGTGCAATCCCTTTGACACGGAAACAATACGCTTTCAAACGGGGCAGCGACAAGCCCACTTAAAGACTCAAGAACTAGATACAAGCACACGCTAGATACACGATCAACGGAGCTCGGAGGTGTGAAGTAGACATATTATAACAATTTCTTACCTATCAATTCAGTAGGTGGAGGGAAACGCCAGGGTTCAGTAGCCATCCCCTGGACATCAGCAATATGTAATCTCAGTAGTGCCGAAGCGGGGCCCTCTGCCAGTTCTTCAGGAGTCTGACCCGTGTAGGTACCGAGAAGTGGGTCGGCACCGTACGCCAGAAGTAGACGAATAACTTCTACGTGACTGTTCTCACAAGCTTCGTGTAAAGGTCTGGAAAAGACATGTCTTAAATTAGTAAGATTGCTGCTTGCTGCTATTGCTACGATGCCAAAAGAATGGATGATGAAGAAAAAACTGTATTTTGATCCCAAATGATGTATAGTGTATTGTTCGATGAATGTTCACAATTACAACGTACCTGATTCCTCCTTGTGCAGCTGCGGACACGTTTGCGCCGTACTGCAGCAGTAGTCGAGTTATCCTAACATGACCCTTCGCGGCTGCGACATGCAATGGCGTGAAACCTGCGTTATCTTTCGCTGACGGGTCTGATTCCAATTTCTCCAAACAATATGCGACGCAATCCTGTGAATGAGAAACCTTCATTAGCCATATTCAATTTTTATTGGATAATGTTGGGAACTTTGCACAAGACACTTACCGTGTATCCCAACCTGGCAGCTCTATGAAGGTGCGTTTCTCCAATGCTCTTATTGATGAACCAGCCCTTGATCTCTTTTTTGATATCTTGGACTGATTCGGGACTTGGCTTGGCAGCTGGTCTACGAATTTTAGTAGCATTTTCATCTCTTCGTATTATTTTTTTCTTCTTCCTGATATAATCAAAACCAGAACTAAATTTTCTTCGCCCAAATAAACGCTTTAGGCGTCTTTTTGTAGGGACACCTTCAGTTGGAGGCAAAGAACTACCTTCTACTTTCGGTTTGTCAACATCTTGAGCAGAGTTTTCACTTTTATGTTTATTTGCTGACAATTCTTTCGTTCTTTTGTGATTCATTGATTTCATTATGCTGTTCCTTTTTTTTAAACGCATGAGGCGCCCTTTTGCATCATTCCTTTTTAGTGACTTAGTGCTTCGCAGTCCATCTCTTATTGAACTGGATCTTCTTTTAAGTTTGTCTTTTATGATTTTTCTAGGTTTGAACTTAGGCTTTGATTCTGGTTCTTTCTTTATTTCCACTACTTCTGTTTCCTTTTCTTCGGGAAGCTCTTCTTCTCGACAAGAGCTCGGAGGCGCAGAAGCTGGCCGTTCATCACCAAATACTTCTTTGATCGTTGCTCGTTGTTTGAGCACTCGACTTTCTGTTCTTGTCCTGGACTTAAGGACGACAGGCGCGAACTCTTCAGTAGCACCAATAAGCCCATCTGTGTCTTTAATAAATGAATTTCTAAACGCAGTTACAGTCTCTTTTCTAAATGCTCCTAAATAAAATATATCCTCCATCAATTTTTCTTTCTTGACACTGTAACTGCCTTTATTTCCGTTTTTTACCAGTCCTAAGCTAGGTGTCGGCATTAATTCACTTGACGATTTTTTAGGTATAATTTTAGGCGTTTTGTCGTCTTTTTCTTTACTTCTTTTTTCTTTTTTACTTTCTTCCTTTTTTCCACATTTTTGAATCAAAACATCAACAATGGAACTACTTTTCTTTTTATTAATCTTTGAAGATAACACAGTGGAAGTTGATGCTTCCGAGTCATATTGCAACTTATGAGGTGTAGAATAGCTAGAATTCGAATCTAAATCACTGTCAAGGGTTAGTTTATCAGGACGTCGTGCGTACAAATCGTCAGTAGCAGCTGATGGCGCTGAAGAAGGAGCTGGAGAGAGAGGTGCGGGATCCAGATCGGGTAGAGACGTCGAGCCTCGTGTAAAAATTGCACCTGACCCTCTAACAAAAGGCCCACCGGATCGCCCACGTGGTATCGCAATGAGTCTAGTAGGCATACGAAGAGACCGTTTATATTTATATAATTCTTCCTCCCAGCCAGGATGAAAGTATGAACCATCGCCAAATGTTGGTTTGCGTACTGGCGTGGAACTGTTACTTGCACTACTGCTATCTTGTTTCTTTACGGGAGATTTCACTAGAGTCTTTGAGTTAGGTGGAGTTTTGTTATCTTCCGTTTTTGTATTCTTACGTATTCGAAGTCTTCTTGCTACACCGACATCGTCATTATCGCTATCGGAACTTGAATTAACATCTTGATTCTCATTTTTGTTACTATCAATAGACAGTTTGCCTTTAGATCTCGACATTTGCTTTGCCATTTTTCCCTTGCCTTGTTTTTCTTCCTTGTCCTTTGACACTATAGAATCCAGTGATTTTCTAGTATTTTTGTTTACATCTACATCACAACATTCAAGTTTAACATACGCAGATTTCTCTGACAAGTCCTTTAATAACTGATATTTGAGACGATCACTTTTTTCCTTTTCTTTGAGAATCTTACTCTTTATAAGTGGCTCATCATCATCTGTTGATTCACATTCCTCTTTTATCACAGTTTTAATTGGTGTCTTATCTTTTGTCTCCTTTCTAGATGACAGAGGTGAAGATGAATTATCATCTTTTTCAATTTTAATTTTTGCTTTACCCTTAATTTTGCTAGGCCTGTCAGTTTCTTTTTGTTTATCATTCTTTTTATCACTTTTGGGTTTTTCAATTTTATTGGACTGCTTTTCGACATGAACTGGTTCTAGCACAAGTGCTGCTTCAGTTTCATTACTAATATCATCTTCATCCATCGGCTCTTGTTTTATAACTACAGGTGGAATTACCAATTCTACGGGTCTAGTGGTGTCTGCCGCAGGTTTTGTGGTATCTTCTGCAGGTTTTATAGTTTCCACTGCAGGTTTTGCGATCTCTGCTGCGATTTTTGTTGTATCTTCCGCGGATTGAATAGTTGAGGATGAAGTGGTACTTATTGCAGGTGGGATCTCCGGTACGGAAGGCATCATTTCGTCCATATTTTTATGCAAACTAGATTCAACAGGACCTAGGCTTGGAGACTTTTCGATTTTACTTTCATTTTCATTCTCATGGGTGTCAATTCGTTTTTTGATTACTTTCTTTTTATGACAATCAGCTTTTAGTTGTTCCATAAAACTGTCACACGCATTTGCCCAATCTAAGTCTTCAACAGGAGCTTCATCGACTTCATTAGTACCCACTGGTTCCAAACTTTCTAAAATATTTTCCGTTTTGATGGATATTTCAGCATCTTTTTCAATTTCTTCAATGTTCATTGGCTCTGTTTTAACTTCGGCAATAATTGATACAGGTGGCTCTTCATTTTTTATTACAGATTCTAGCCTTAAATTGTCTTCCCTTATTTGATTGAATAAATGAGTCTTTCTAGGAAGTAATTTTAACTTTTCATTATCAGGTGGTGGTATCTGTTTTGTTTCCACCTTCGCCATAGTATCTTGTGATGGTGGCATTACTTTTAATTCAGCTTTTGTTCTTATTCTGGACGCAACGTCATTTTCCGGTGATATTGGTTTTGGATCCGGGCTATTGTGGTAATCTGAGTCACGTGGTAACGAATCAACAGCTTTAGGCATTTGGATGTGTTGATGTAAATTAGGAATAATATGATTAGAAGAAAGTTTCGCGAAATGTTTGGATGCTAATTCTGCTTCATTATCCTTTGTAAGATCTGTGATATCTATCACAGAATCTTCTGCGTCGTCTATTACGATGAGGTCTGGAACCTGCTTGCCTTGTCTTGGCGGCTCTACAAAGCCTGTTTGTTTTGTTTCTAAACTGTTTCTTAATATACTTAGCACCCTTTTATCAGCAGGTATCCCACTGGAGGGATCAAAATGATGCGAATGAATATCTCTATGGCTCGGAATTTTTTGTATAACATGATGACGGCTATTAACAGACGGATTTCTATCATGATAATGAGCGTGATAATCGCTCGTTTCACGAGTTAGTTCAGGGTGATATGGATTATTTGAGTATCTACGGTTTGCTTGACTATGGTGTTCCCGATAGGCGCCAGGAATGGCTGGACGTTTTTGTTCGTTTTGGTAGGTTTCCAACTGTTGTTTATATCTACTATAGCTGTAAACAGGCTGTTTCATTAGTTCACGTTGTTCTCGAGATGACTGATTGAGCTGGTCTATCCGACTATCTGCTGTCCAGGTCTCATAACGCACTATCTTCTCCGGAATGTTGTTTATAATTGGCCCTGAAGGACGTTTTCTCTCTTCTATAATAAAGTGTCGGTCATCACGAACTCTATTATCAGGATGACGTTGCTCACCAAGAGACCTTGTAAGATCAATTTTAGGAACGTATTCTGGTCTCAGTGGAACACTACGTTCTTGATAAGGATGCGGAGATTCGACAGGATAGGCTTCAGGCCCTGGTCTGACCGGACGCGCTTCATACGTGCCGTTGTAACGCAGCGAGGGATGTGCAGGTTGGGGCGGTGCCGCATATCCAAGCGGAGCACCCCTCTCCCCGTATTGGGTAAAATTTGGAGCAAAATCTACTTTATGAGCTGCAAGATAGTTTGTAGTTGGTAAATGAGGATGGCGACTACTGGACGAAGACGGCCGATGAGGCAATGCAATCATTTTATTTTCTGCCGCAGAATCAACTGCGTCGTCTTGAGTTGTCGACGAGTCGGCTGAATTTTTGACTGTTTTTACAGATAAATCCAACGGTGATTCTCGTTTCTGCTTACTTTGACTGACCTGCCCCACTGCAACAGGCGGTTCTTGCTTTTGTTTAGTTTGATTCATTTGATTTACTAGTGACGTCACAGAGACCGTCATGCGTGCCTGGTTAGGGTAACCAGGTTTTACCGTCGAACGCGCGGGGGACGTTTGGACGGAGGCAGGGGCATACTCATAACTAGTTTTAGGTGCAGCTGCTGGAGCTGGACGATAAACAGATCTCGATTGCGATGAGTTTGGAACAGGCGCACTAGTTCCATACCTAGACGTCGATGTTGAAGGTGTCGGGTAGTGGTAACCACTTCTGGTATCGACAGATCTACTCATATTAGGATAGTCAGCACGTGGGGGCAAGCGAGCAGCGTCATGTGGGTGCGGTGGGATCGGCACTGGCGATCGTTCTTGTGGTCTAGGTGAGTAATGTGCCGACATGACTTCCATCGGCGCGTGTTTATATTGAACTTGCTGGTGTGTATCTACACGGTGACTCTGAACAGGCTGCGCGACCGGTGCGGGTCGGTAACTCGGATATGCTTGTTGAGGATCATATTTACGCTGAGGAACCACAGGATGCCTGTCATAATGTGCCGTGGCTCGTCCGTACGGCGACGGGTCGCGACGTTGCTGAAGGGATGCGTATTGCATTTGTGCTGATCTGCTATCAGCAGAGTGCCTCTGTGCCGGAGGCGCTGGTTGCGGATGATGAATAGGTGGAACTCGATCGTTGGGTGGAGGCGGCGGCTGCGCAGGTTGCATTTGGTATCGTTGTGTAGGTGGACTCTGCGCAGCTACATCGCGCATTCTCGATGCTGTGTGTTGCGGCATCGAACTCGTTAACCTTGCATACGTCTGTGGGCTTTGACGCGAATGTGTCGAAGGCTGAGGTGAAGCGACCGGCCCGAGGGAATTTCTGCCACCTTCTGACATGTTTGCATCATAATGATACCGCCCGTAAGGCTCCGGAGGACGTGACGTGGGATACGGATCTGGTGGTCGACCTGGAGCATAGTGATCCGGTTGCCTCGCAGTCGGCGTTTGAACCCGATGTACAGGTTGACGGTACTGTGCAGGGGGCTCCAGTTGAGACTCCGAAGCCGGTGGCGGCTGCAGCGGCGCGGCGGAGGGGGGCCGCACCGGGGAGGGGCACGGCGCGGCCGGGGCTGGTGCGGGCGAGGGCAGCGCACGTGCTGGTTTGCGGATGATGTGCGACGGAGGTGACAGTGTGCCCGCTGCCTCTTCATCGTCTTCAATCTCGGGCTGCTCCCGTCGTTTCTCTGCCGCCTCACGCATTACAGTAGCTTTGTGGATAATGTGCGGTTCAGGCTCAATAGGCTCCGAGGGCGGCCGCGGAGGTGCTGCGATGGGCGTCGAGCTCGGGGCGGAGGGCGGGGCTGCGGCGGCAGACGGCGGACGTGACGAGGGCGCCGGGGCCCCTGACTGCGCTGGAGCTCCTTCTTCTGTTGGGGCACTCTGTGGCCATAAAGGCTGACCGGAGCCGTCTGCCTGCGCTTGCTTCGGCACCCCCATAAAGTACTGGCGCGTCCCTTCCAGCACATTGTTAAAAGACACGTCCATACTCCGTCTCCTCTAGACACTACCTGAAACAAAGAATAAAATTATACATAAAATATTCAAAAGGGTCCCCAAGAGACAAGTGCTTGTTAATACAATCACGAAATGCTAATAAAAGCGATATTCATCAATCATCGCAGTGAGCGAGTAAATGCCGATATCGATATTGAACGCACGACTTGTCGAAGGTGCGTGGTTGGGTCGTTACCCGGCAGCTGCCCTTGAGCGTACTTCGCCCCCGCACGCTCACATATTTAATATTAAGTACGTAGTACATACAGATTCGCGATATCACACACACACTGAGAACTTCCGCATGAGTATTTCGCTTAAAGTTAACTGACCTTCATTCGATTGAATGTCAAAAACCCCGTGTCATTAATTAGCGATTCTCTTTTGAGGCCACAATTCCAGCTAAACAAGTATATATAGCAATTTAAGTTTTGTATATCATCATGGCTGTTTTTAAGCTAACGATAAAAAGACAATAACTTATCTATATCTATACTTCTGATCTAATAATACCTTTAAACGAGCAATGCTTGTCTATATGTATATATATAATCTGAATCTCGGAAACGGCTCCAACGATTTTATGAAATTTAGTATGCAGGGCCTTTCGGGGGCGATAAATCGATCTAGCTAGGTTTCATTTTTAGAAAATGTTATTTCTTTATTTACACCCGAGCAGAGCTCGGTCGCCCAGGTACTCGTACTATTATATAATATTATGAAGACGTAAAGTTTGTGAGGTTGTAGGGGGTAATCTCTGGATCTACTAAGCCGATTTAGATGAAATTTGGCATGGAGATAGTTTGGATGCCCTTGGTATGATACAATACTTTTTATGCAGGCCGCGGGCAGAAGATAATTCAAATTGGAAAAAGGAAAAATTGTCTGACCCCAAAGCTCTGTGTTTTGTGTATCTACAATGCAAAAAGCTAAGAAATACATCATCTTCCTGCCCTTATCCCATGTTACTTGGGCTCGGCGCAGCACGTTTTCTCCTTCCATACCGTTCTGTCCCCTGTCACGCCATTACAGACTTCCTTTTCTTTCATATCACTCCTCACACAGTCAATCCATCTTTTCTATGGTCTTCCTCCCTCTTCATCCATCCACACTTTTTTCGTATTACTATTGTTTAATAGAAACGTTTTGTTATGAAGGAGCGGAGTCTCCTAATACAGGCATCTGTTGCATAAAAGGAGGCTTCAATCTCGATATTTTTTGTACAAATATGGTTATCAAATAAACAATTTTTATTTTTTTATTTATTTTTTACTTACATTCTAAACACATCAACACGGTCTAGGGATATTTTTAAAAAAGCGAATTACTATCAATGTGTTAATTATTTATATGACATGTATATATTTAAAAGATACGTTATTTAATATTCTACCATTTTTTAATAATGGTTAAGGTACTTCGATTAAAATTTCAGGATTTTATGGAAAAAAAATGAAGCATAGACGGAAACCGTATATGAATTAACTTTTAATTTATGAGTAAAAACTTTTAATTTGTGTTTATAAACTTCCTTCCGAGCTCTTCTTTGCAGCATATCCCACGCATGCTCAATGGGATTTAGATCTGGCGATTGAGCAGGCCAGTCTAAGGCCCTAACATTGTGTGTATGTAACCAAGCTGCTACCGTTCTCGCCGTGTGTGCTTGCAGCACTCCCACAGCTCGTAACATCTCCGCCCTCGTCAAATGTTGGCGTTGCATGGCTACAATACCTCAATTTTAACTTTATCTTTCGTTTAAAAATGAAAAAAAACTGTAACTAAACGTAATTCGTATTGTTTTCTAAATTTCGCACAAATGAAAACTCCCTCTCCTACACATCAAGACATTTTTATGCCACCGAAACAAAAGAATTTTCAAAAATTTGAATTTGGAATTAGTCTGAGATAAATTACAAACAAATCGGTGTATAAAAGATTCCAATGCGGCCAGTACTTTTCGAGTTATTTAATTAAGTATGAAATATCCCTAGACCGTGTTGATGTGACCGTGTGTATTACTTTCAGTAACATGCGTTTCATCCCTTCTCATCACATGACCATACCTGCTAAGAAACATTTCTTAGTATTTACCCATGAAACATAAAGCCTCTCGGGTTTTTCTAGCAATGAAGAATACAGAACACCTTTTGTTTTATATTCTGTGAAGAATACAATATGAGATGAAGTAATTGGTACCGCATGCCTATTTAGGAGTCAACAATTTAATAATTATTATTGTGAGGCGTAACCTTCAATATTAATACCTTTAATTACCCAGTAATTATAACTTATCGAGGAGTAACGAATGTTAATTAGCTGTCAGCAACTGGCTTCAAGAATCTTCATTTGCATATCCCGCTTTACATAAATACGACTATTTGAGGACAGTTAGGGTTGACAAGACTTATTTAAAAAAGGTAGAACGACCCTGAATAAAATTAGATCGATTTGCTGAAGGGACTTTTATAGTAAATGTTTACAGATATTAGATATCCTAATCAAGATCTCTCCCTTCTCCTCTTTTTCATTACCCTAACATATTATGAAAATTAAACATGTGAAATATTGTAGATACCAAAATATCTTGTAGAAAAATAAAGATTCCAAGATATTAATAAAAATATCATATTCCGCTTGCTTACGCTGGAAACAAACATGGAGTATCTTTTCGTCTGAAGTCTGAAACATCCGGCAAATAAAACTGTTGATAGGGACTTTGTTTTTCTTTCGATCCACCCCCGGATAAGGCGGCAAT
The DNA here is from genome assembly GCA_948252205.1 of Orthosia incerta. Classification (NCBI taxonomy): domain Eukaryota; kingdom Metazoa; phylum Arthropoda; class Insecta; order Lepidoptera; family Noctuidae; genus Orthosia; species Orthosia incerta. Next base: position 24,522,366 of record OX411748.1, read on the forward strand.
GTTTTTGTATAAGCTTAAGTTTATTTACTAAGTGCCATTGTACTGAAAATGGTAAGAATCGAAACATAAAAAATATTAGGACTTTTTCTGAATTATCAGATCGTAGGTAAACCTTTTAAGTCTGTGTCAGTGTATGTTGTTGATATTGTAGTTACGCGTTCCCGAGCACATATTTGTAAAGCTTCCCGGACGGAAGCTGGTCTCCAAGCGACGTCGCTCGATCGATTGCATGCGAGTGCGAGCCCTAGCAACGGTGACGGATGGGTTGCTTTGCGACCCCGGACAAACTATCCGAACTGTTGCATCGGCAGAGAATAGAACACCAGTTTGAATTTCGAATTTGTATGTTCGAACTTCGATTGACAATCGGCCATGTTAAAAAAAATCTTAATCTAGCAGTTTTCAAAATTATCTGTGGTTGGTTTACAAGACACTTATTAAATGGTCTATTCACGTTAATAAAAATTTAAATGGTAATTCTATTGATGTATATAGATACCTACCATAGTTGCATATACAATACGTTGATTAACATATAACATTGCTTATACTTAGGTACCTAACAAACGAATGAGCTATTGTTTTTGTTCGGACAAAAAGTAAACTGTGGCTGTAACAGTTGATTTATTTCTCTGGTCTAAAATTAAACAACTGGTAAATTGGGTATGTACTTATTACGGATACGCAAATAAACCAGCATTAAACATTACTGAAAAAGATTTTTGACACTCACAAAAGGGAGACTTTATTTTAGTACCTACAAGTAAAATTAATTCATTTATTCTAAGGGCCAATTATGTTAGTAAATCCCTAGAGTATTTACTGAAAGACTGATCGATCCCTACTTCTAGTCTATTTATGATTTCGTGAAAGGTCAATGTCACCTACCCGACCGTCTGTAAGATACGGGGTTAATGACCCCGCGACTCACATTATTTACCTAACGCACGTAGCTATCTACGCACTGAACACGTCAGATGATTGTACCTACGAGTGGCAATAATAATCACAGATAACGAAATTCTTAAACACCCACTGGTAGCATTTATTTGAAACAAACATATTTGTCGGTCAAAAAAATTCATTTAGCCTTTTCTACCGGCAATTTGAGAGATAAGCAACGTGAAATATTATGCTTTCTATCTTATCTAGATGTTTTTAACTGATTACGGTAACATAATAAATACTACTAAAATAATGCACATAGATGTGAAAAATGTTTACCTAGACACAGCTCAAGTTGAATTTCACCCGCTTATAAATGTGCTTTTATTCTGAAAAGATTATATAAAACTTGGTGGAAAAACTAAAATGAAATTACATTCAATCGCAAAAAGTAAACAGAAAGAAAGCGTTTAATTGATTTAGAACTTCGTAGACTATTGAAACATGAAACTTTATCCATTTTTATTTCTACAATTAGCTTTAATTCCATAATTACAAAGTAAAGTAAGTTATCGCCAAACTTCTTATCCGCCCTGAAGTTAGCTTTCCGATGCGCAAGCCACGGATCGTTGCTGTTTTTGTATGAGATTTATTACTGCGCAGCCATTGTAGCCAACTTCAGGGCGGCCAAGAAGTTTGGCGAGGACAATAAAAGGTAAATCAATTTGCCGACCCTTTTCCCAACTATGCTCAGGCTTGCAGTCTAACCGGATTCAGCTGAGTACCAGTATTTACCATGGAGCTACTACATATCTGACTTCCACAACACAGTAACCCTTTTCTATTTTATGGCTTCCGACTACTGTAATGATCATCCAATGATCTAGAAATGACGGACGGGACGTCTATGGGCGGGACCAACGGCTAAAGTGCTGTCCGCACATTGCCGGGTTCCCGTCCCTGACGGAACACGGCAGGGACGGATAAAAATCGGCTACATACGATTTGTATGTGTCAGGGGGATCCGGATCGTTAGAACATCGACCGTCATTAGAACCCGGAAATGTGTGGACAGCGCTTAAACGTGATTACGGAGGCGTATCAGTATGTTACGGATGGTAATACATCCACGGACCGACCTCGTCAAGCGCTGCTTAACCTTGAAGATCGACTCGTGAAGCTGTTCTGTTATTACTTAGCCACGGGCTTTTTTTTTTGGGTTAGGATATCATCCAGTGAATTCTCCCGCTCTGGGTGAATCGGGAGGGTCTGTCAGACTTTTACTGACTAAAACCCAACCGTTTTCCTTCATAAGGTTGTGCCAGGGCCGCGGTGAATCTCTTTCAAATTTATCCGCGACCCACGAGCTCCTTTCCTACAAAGTTAGACGTAAAACAGAAGTAAAATCGTTGTTTTAAAGTGAAATAATTGCATGTGTGCATCGGTGCGTTGTAAGATGCAATTACGCGGGGCGCACTTATGCGGATTCCGTTATGAGACCGCCTCACTGGAAAATATACTTAGCTGTGTAATAGAAAGATACCGGAATTTGTTTAACATAACGGGCTTTTAGCCCCTGCTTTAATAGTTACAAATTATCGGCAAATATACTTCTACTAATCAAGCGTTTGTAGCAAGACGTAATCGTGTCTTCATTCTCTCATTTTGGAGTCAAAATTGCATAAGGCAAAAAGGTTCACATATTGAATTCGGTAGTTACTCCTTCATTAGGTACTAATTGACTGTTTCATTATGATCGGCCCACTTTCATATTTCTGTGGGTATGCACAGCCCATTTCAGCATTGCTTAGTATGTGATAAAGTAAAACCGACCACTGTAGGTACTCATTGAGTTAGCAGAGAAACTACACCGAGAAATTCGTTTGTGCCACGGTTGGAGAGCCATATACCTTTGTGAGCCCATCTAAAACGCATTTTGGCATCCATCAAACAAATTCGTACCATGGGACCTGTGGTCGTTTGACAATCAGCCAAAGAACAAATAATGCTGTATGGAAGCTTGGCTGTTAAACACGATAGATTGCGATATATCGATGTTTTCATGTTTGCCATTATTACCTTCTAATGGTTTATGTTTACGAAATAATTTATTGCAGTAGGAACGGCAGATATCGGTTTTTTTAAATTAATCTCTATCTAATCCGCATTTGTAGGAACTCAAAACTAAATATGTATATTAATTTTATTTACAGTATTAATTATTCCCTTAAATGACATCAGAACTAAATAAATTTTATCTCGATGATTCCAGTCTATTTAATTGGAATGGAATAAAATATGATGCCTACAGCGGACATTGGACTCTTTGAATTTAAAACAAAGACTTTTTGATAATGGCTTCAGGAAAAAGGAAGAAAATTAACTTACGTGATATAACGGCGGCTACCCTGCTGGATGAGAGTGGCGACCTCTAGGCGCGTTCATGTCTTCGGCTTCTCGTCTAGCAAGACCTGAAATGAAGGAAACCTTTCTTGAGTTACTTGGAAATTTCTGACTTTAAATAAAGGGCTCTGCCATAACCATTTGCAGAGCAAGGCATAACAATGACAGGTGACACTAACTTTACAATAGGGAACTATCCGCAAAGCTGAGCTCAGATGGCGCCACAGCAACCAAACTAAACTGTCAAAGTGGAGCGACAACATTTCGCAGTTAATGCATACAAAATATATAACTAATAGTGAACGAAAAATTTATAGCTAACTAAGAATTAAGGAAATCAGACCATACTGCAGCTAAAAACCCGGCTTCGAGAGTGCGGTGCATCAGTAAAATTAAGGAAAAAAAATGTAAACATTAAATAAAGTTCGGTAACCACAAACAGTAGTAATCGCCTTGTTATTTTTACTCCACTCCGTCAAGCGCCATCTGACGGGAGCAATTGGCAGTAATGTTCCCTATTGGTTTAGGCTTTATAATATTATAATCGCATGACACTTAAGTTGGATGAACCTCCTCAGCCTCAGAATCAGTCAGCAAAAGTACTCATGTATTCATAGCCTGGACTTAATCATTTAGCTATTGGATGACATCGTATTCAAGGATAATAGTAACAGAGAGCAAATATTACTTATCTGGTTATAGGAAAGATTACGTCATTTATTAAAACAATCGTTATCATTGAATAGGTGACACGAGTATTAAGAGCATCTAAATAAATATAGAAATCGTAAACAAAAGAAAATAAAGATACTTATTTACATCTAAAGGAGCTGTAGTAGCATTTTCTAAGTAGCAAACTAGCAACACAAGCAATACGCAGTAACTTGAACACGATAAATCAAGTAAATTATCGCCGCGAACTATTGATAAGATGTTCTATAAACACACATTAGTTACTTTATCAATAGTGGACACATACGTCACACAGATAGGTAGGTAGGTGTTGCACCATATGGACATTGACCTACATCTCAACATCCGTTGACAAACGATTCAGCACATCATGCGAATTGACTTTTAAATCGATTTTGTTGAATAAAAAAATACACAATAGCCGTGTTCTGATTCCGAATGACGCGTTTTGTTTTGTGCACCGTATGTGTACGATTATCATAGGGGTAAATAATATATTGACGATTATGTTAACACATGGTTAACACCACGTAATCATAGACATAGAGCATAGACTCATAGAGCAACCGTTTTACTATAAAACCTACTTACTACTTAAATACTATTGAAGCGATGAAAATCCATCCATCCTTTGTAAATTGGTCCTCTTTCAATATATAAGTTGGAAGCCAAAGATGTTGCCTCTCTGATATTGAGAAATTAATTTCCCTTTGCAATGGAATACTTATAAAATATGAATGAATAATATCTTCCTAATTACTGAATTGTGAAAATCTTTGAGGTGCTTAGTTGTAATGAGAGTATTAAAAGTTCGAACCGGAAGATCGCATCATATTTTGAAGATATCACTTACGAATGAACTATAAGCCGATAGGCAATCAATGCCTATACGCAATACGTAAGTATTCGATAGATCTACAGATCAGTAAGTCAATGTAGGTAGATTGATATTCATGATCATGTGTCATGAATATCAAACCACCGTCACTCACGTAGCTTGAACATTTAAATCAGGATTAACGTTAAAATTTATTTAAATTCACACATACGATCGAGCGATAACTTTGTATAATTTACGTTACTATAACTGCACTAGTGAAGATCCAAGATTACAGATGGTCATAAAACTGCTTTGAAGCGATCTGAAGCCATCATTGACGTAAGTAGGTACGTAAACGTCAAAAAACTTAAAATTTTCTTGAACAAGAGCGCGCGTGTGTGAAACACTATTTACGTACACAGGCGCGCAACAGCTGTGGCGGGTCGTTGACCCGCGACCCGCTCGTAACAAGGTGAATCGTAATGTCTGTACTTTTTGTCTCCTTCATTATTGAAATGAGACTCCAAAACGTTTTTATACCTACACTCCTAAAGTTTCGCAATTTCTATAAATAATAATGACATGAGATCACTAGACTAGTAGGTATATTACAATGTAGGTGTCAGGTAACGATAACGAGTCATCGCGTGGATGGATACCTCCGTAGATACTCTAAGCCGATTTTAATGAGGCGTTCTGAGAATTTCCTTTGCTTATAAAGATGTTCAATTTTCAATTAAGTAGCAATAAGATTGAAGGCTGGGTTCTCATTTTCTACTTTCCACTTAAGTGCTGCTGCAGCGCTGTTGGTTGATGTGAACTTAATAATTTTACTATACCCAACTATATTGGTAAATACTTTATTAAGTACCTACTTATTGTGTAGTGGTACAGCGCATAAAAGCAGACATTAATATTATTTATTTAGCTGAGTTCGTTATATCGGCATTGGAAGAGTTCAATTTATATTTATTGCAAAGTCAGGCGAAACAAAGATGTCGATAGTAACGGTTCCAAAGTAGGTACCGGGAAAATCTACATTCCAACAAATAAAGAGATAATTCATTAAAACAAAAATTAAATGACGTCAGCACAATCGCGAAAACGCCCAGTTATGCACACACGTTGCATTCTTAAATTCCATCAGCAATAAAAATGTCGTAAAATAAAGGCACAAAACTAATTTCAGAGTCAATTAATCTTCCCCACACCCTGCTACGGCACGTTCGTATAGGAATCATACCGAGAGCCCCAACGTGCACTCCCCACGGATCCAAGGCAAATAATGGCCAAAGGGGATGCATAGGGGAATGAAAATTTTACTGACTCCCCCTCCATCTCCGGCCATTTTACACCATGGGCCCCTATAGGGTCATATTTAATTGATTCCCTCAGTAGTAAACACCTCGGCCTATATTTCATTGCAATTAGCCTTTTAAAAAATACAATGCGGTGTGATTTGTAAATAAAGAATTACAGTGCGTCACAATTGAATGTCCGAAATTCACGTGGCCGAACCAAGTTCGCCTAAATGATCGATCGCACGAAGAACGTTTGCCGATCCGCCGTCCGGTGAACAATTATTCGGACGTACCTACGTTCTTCGGGTGAATGATCATTTGGGCGAACGTTCTTCGCGCGAACGTTCATTAGGCGATCGATCATTCGGGGGAACGACCATTCGGTCGTACGTGATTCGGACAAGTGAACTTCTCGCTAGAGATGTGCAACTCGAGTTACTAACTCGAGTTAACTCGAGTTCTGCCTGACTCGAGTTATCTTCCGAACTCGAGTTACTATCAAAAATACTAAAATAAAAATAAAAACATGAGAAAAGTTTTTTTTTTAAATAAATTACTCGATCGAAAGCTACAAATGTAAAAGTCAGTATTAGCTGCAACCAAAATGATTTGTTTTGATTGTGATAATTTGTGAAAGCTGCTGTATGTGTATAACTAGTTTTGTTGTTGATTATATTATATAATTATAATTGTTTAAAATAAGTCAGACTAAAATCAAAAATACAGATATGTGATTTATACTAAAAATAACCTCAATTATTTTAATCCTACCTACTTAATCTTATTTTATTTTCTTAGCCTGTAATAACCCACTCCTGGGCAAAGGCTTCCCCCATTCCTTTCATTTCCTTCGATGTTTTGCCTTATCTCGCCTATTCTCAAAGAAGTCATCCAATTATCTGTCAAATATGTAAAAAAGTGATTTGTAACAAATAAATAATTAATTCTAACTTAACCTCCTTCGTTCTGCTAACTCGAGTTGCGTAACTCGAGTTCAACTCGAGTTATGTGAATTTCAACTCGAGTTAACTCGAGTCGTACTTAACCCGAGTTGGCCCATCACTACAGTTCTCGCTATCGTGACGCACTCGAAGGATTACATACATTACATGATTTGTAAATCATACATGATGTTTTTACCAAATTTTAAAAATCTGTCGTTAGTTGTCCTCAAAATGCTGTAATCTGTAAAGATATTACTCGTATTATGATAATTCGTGGAAGGGAAGGTATAAATCCGGGAGCAGCATGAGCAACACTAGTAAGAAACACAGATAATATAATACTAGCTGAAGTCAAGCGAAGGTTACAAATAGCAAAAATAAAATTTAGTAAAGATGTTCCACTGGCACATTTTCTGTTAATTTATTTAGGTCCACACAGCCCACAACAAGAACACAACAGTTAATTTTTATTTCACGGAGTTGGCTGCTAATCCTAAGCGTTTTATTTGTTTCTGACAACATTTGGTTGGAATTAAAACACAATACATTTTCTGAGAAGAGCTGCGTGTCCACATTTTTCTAATTAACAATGAGATTAGAATAGATCACAAAGGATCTCGGCACTAGGCGACCGGCACAGTGAATCGTATTCGTACCCGCGCGGCACGGGAGCGGCTGTGGCCCACATTACGCGTTCTATTTTTCATCAGTGTTGCTAGCGCCCTCTATTATTAGATCCGCATTGTTTATGGCCATCGCCCGACTAACATCGAGCAGTTTCAATTGCCTTTACTTCCTGTATTTGTTTCTATTTCTGTTATGAAATCTTGTATTTTCATCTTCACTGTATTCACAACACTACGCTTCGAAGAAGATCGTAGGCAGGTAAACTTGCTGTTTCAGCTAAATCGGTTTTGAAATATTTTCTCAGTTCGAAAATTTAGTCCATAGTTATTTATTCTAATTTGCATGATCAGCTAATTAACTAATAGGAATTCTAATTCGTCAGAATATATTTTACACATTGAATGAACAGTTTCATAAAAAAACTGTAATCAAACAATAAATTAGTTTTGTGAGAAACCCTATGTATATTAGAGTATTTAAGACGACGACTAACGCCAACGACCTTGAGGGAACAAAACGCCCACTCGTTTCACATCCGCGCGACCCAAAATTTAGTAGTTTTTTGTACTTTTCTTATTATTCTATGACTTTCAAATAGAAAGCTTCAGATCAAAATGTAGATGATTAAATTGCATATGCATTACAATACGCTCAGCGGTTTAGGTGTGATTGTCGTCTTTTTGTCTGTTTTAGACATAACTTTACAAATTAATTACACTTATTTATTTTTACTTATTTTTTTTTTTTACTTTTTTTATTACGTTTTTGGCTAATGGCATTTTGAATCGGCTGCTAAATCAAAAAAGTTTGGTGTCTGAATCTGCCTCTGAAATTAAAAAGTTAATTAATACCACATCAGATTGTTTAGAGTCGATAAGAAATCTAGGTGTAGATATTTCATCTTGGGATATTTTAATTATCCATCTTATGAGCGCGAAATTAGATAAAGATACCCGAAAAGCATGGGAACTAAAAGTGTCCTCAGATACGTCTGACGACTTTCCAACGTTTGGGCAATTTTCTGATTTTTTGATTGGGCGTTTTAGAGGGTTAGAAAATCTTGATACGAGATCTAACAAAGTAGAGAGCAAGAGTACCAAATCTTTTCACATTGTGAAAGAGAACAAAATTGCGTCGTGTGCGTATTGTGCTGCAGATCATAAGATAACTGCTTGCAAAAAATTCACCAAAGAGTCTAACGACAAACGACGTGATATTGCAATGGAGAAAAGATTATGTTTTGTGTGTTTGAACAGCAACCATTCTGCCAAATTTTGCAAAAACATGGTCCGATGCCGGGTGTGTAAACGCCGCCATCATTCATTATTGCACCCTAGTGGTGATTCTGGTTCGGTTAGCGCAGAAAATGAGACGGTTCACGAGGGAGCTTCGTCGACAAGTAAAAAGTCGGTTGAGGAAAATGCTGCATCTGACAGCAATAAGGTTTCCGCGCAAGCGGAGGGGTCTAGGAAGCCACTTGTGTCTTGTCTTTCGACAGGGAACTGTGGTAAAACGGTTCTATTAACTACAGCTGTGGTGCAAGCTGAGTCGAAAGACGGGACTTATCTTCCGGTTAGGGCATTATTAGACCAGGGGTCGCAAGGGTCCTTTATTACAGAAGCTATGGCTCAGTATTTAGGATTAAAAAAGATTGCGGCCAAACACACTATAGTAGGTGTAGGTGGTGACAAAAGTGTGACTTCAAAGTCCACGGTCAAAATTAATATAAGGTCGAGAGTAGAGCCCCAGTTTCAGGTTAAGGTTGATGCTTATATCTTGAAGTCAGTTACGTCCCTTCTCCCAGTTACTAAAGTAACCAGGGTAGAATGGGTAAATCTGACAGTTGATGATTTGGCTGATCCGGAATATCACAGGCCTAATAAGATCGATATCTTATTAGGTGCTGAGGTATACAGCCAAATCATTCAAGAAGGCATTCAAAGAAATCTGGGTGGTTCTCTCTTGGCGCAGGAAACTGCGTTTGGGTGGATTATATCGGGCGTCTGTGAGATAGATAATTCATCCAATATACATTCTCACATCCATGTAATGCATTCAAGTTTTGATGCTGACAGCATGCTGAAAAAGTTCTGGGAACTGGAGGCGGAAACATCTGAAACAAAACAAATGCTCACAGAGGATGAAATTAAATGCGAGAAATTATTTACAGCGTCCACTATGAGAAATAAGGAAGGCAGGTATATTGTGAAGTTACCGCTACGTGACGCTGACCCGGTCAGTAGGCTTGGTGAGTCCAGGAGCATTGCTGAAAAAAGATTAAAAGGTTTAGAGATAAGGTTAGGAAAAAACCCAAAATTAAAGGCAGATTACACAAAGGTCATGCAAGAATATTTAGATTTAAATCACATGGTCAAGGTTGCCGATAAAGATAAGGGTAATAAAGCAGCAATTTATTTACCTCACCACGCAGTTGTCAGGGAGGATAAGGACACGACGAAAGTCCGAGTCGTCTTTGATGCTTCCTGTAAGGGAACCAAAGGCAAGGCACTTAACGATGAATTAATGGTTGGCCCGACGTTGCAATCTGAACTCCGTCATACCATTTTGCGCTGGAGATCGCATAAGATAGGTTTGGTAGCGGACATAATAAAAATGTATCGGCAAGTATTAGTAAATAGGGAAGATACGCCATTCCAAAGAATACTTTGGAGAGATAGTCCGCATATGGAGCTCCAGGAGTATGAACTGATTACCGTTACTTTCGGTACTGCATCAGCACCATATATGGCGGTAAGGGCGTTGCAACAGCTGGCCTATGACGAGTGCTTGGATAGGCCTGGTATTGAAAAAATCATCTTGGACGATTTTTATATGGACGATGTGATGACAGGAGCTGAAGATATGGAAGGTGCTTTCCATATTTACTCAGAGTTAAGTACGGTGCTAGCCAAGGGAGGTTTTCAATTGCAGAAATGGAGAAGCAATTGCCGAGAATTATTGGATAAGATCTGGAATGAAAGAGGTGGCAAGGATGAGGGCTTAAGTATTAAGGTTGATGACATAACAAAGATTTTGGGACTTACCTGGAATCCAAGTGGTGACTTCTTTCAGTACTCCGTCGTTCTCACGCCGCTAGTTGAACCTGCAACAAAAAGAAAAATTATTTCGGACATTTCACGATTATTTGACCCACTCGGATGGTTAGCGCCAAGTATTATTGTAGCGAAAATATTAATACAAAAGCTATGGCTAGCTGGAATAGGGTGGGATCAAGAAGTTCCAAATAATTTATTAAGTGAATGGCTTACTTACCGTCGAAACTTGGCTGCTTTGGTTGAGATAAAAATCCCACGTTGGTTACACACGTGTAATAAGAATAAACGCGAATTATACGGGTTTTCGGATGCCTCAAAGGTGGCATACGCTGCCGTCGTATACCTCAGAGTAGTGGATGACCAGGGGAAAATCCACGTCTCTTTATTGACGTCTAAAACGAAGGTCGCGCCGATAAAGCAAGTGTCGATACCCAGGCTCGAACTTTGTGGGGCTGTCCTGTTGGCTAAGCTCATTGTTGAAGTAGCTGAAGTTATGGGAATAGCCAAAGATCAGTTGCATGCTTTCACTGACAGTGAGGTAGTTCTGGCCTGGTTAAATAATCATCCGAGCCGCTGGAAAACCTTCGTGGCAAATCGGGTCTCAGAAATTTTGTTAACTCTGGACACCCAGCACTGGTCTCATGTACCAACTAAGAAAAATCCAGCGGATTGTGCATCGCGAGGTATATCTCCTGCAGAGCTTTCAACAACTTCCATATGGTTTGAAGGTCCCGACTTTTTAAGACAGGAATTGATTAGTTTTAAAAGGCCTAAGCATCTCGTGACTAACCTCGAAGAAGTTAGAGTACAAACGGCTGTCGTTGACGTTACTTTTTGGCAAAGATTTTCCTCGTTCTCCAGACTTGTTAGAGTGATCGCTTACTGTCGACGATGGTTGAATGTTAGCGGAAAGGTAAATATCAGGTACGACACTAAAGTCTTATCCAGACAAGAAATTGAGGATGCCATAGAAGTTTGCGTTAGGAGATGTCAGGAAGAAGGATTTTCGGAAGAGTTGGAAGAACTGAAAAGAAAGGGAAGTTTAGATAAGAAAAAGAAGAAGCTAAGATCCTTAAACGTGTTTTTAGATTCAACCGGTATAATAAGAGTTGGCGGCAGATTGGAAATGTCTTCTTTAACATTTAATGAGAAACATCCGATCCTTATACCAAGGGAATCATTTCTAACAGGTCTTTTGATTGCCGAAGCGCATCAAAAAACTTTTCACGGTGGTCCGCAACTTATGATCACGTACTTGCGGTCAAGGTACTGGATTGTAGGGGTCAAGGCTTTGGTTAAAAAGTGTTACAGAGGCTGTGTCACTTGTATTAGGTACTCTACTAAGGTGACGTCTCAGCTCATGGGACAAGTACCTTTATCACGTGTGACTCCAAACAAGCCCTTTTTCATTAGTGGCGTAGATTACGCAGGGCCTATCAATATAAGAGTGTCAAAGGGTAGGGGCAATAAATCTTATAAGGGTTATGTTGCCTTATTCGTGTGCATGTCGACAAGAGCGGTGCACCTCGAAGCGGTCAGCGAGTTAAGCACTCAAGGTTTCTTGGCTGCTTTTAGAAGGTTTGTTGCAAGACGAGGCAGATGTGCTGAGTTGTATAGTGACAACGGCACAAATTTCGTAGGAGCGGCTCGCGAGTTATTGTGCTTGTTCAATGAAGAAAAATCAAACTTCAAACCGGAACTGGCAGAATATCTCGCGAACAACGGGACTCATTGGAACTTTATTCCTCCTCGCGCGCCCAATTTTGGGGGACTTTGGGAGGCAGGCATAAAGTCCATGAAGTTTCATCTTAAGCGAGTCATAGGGAACTCTACGTTGACCTATGAGGAGATGGCCACAGTGTTAAGTCAAATTGAGGCGTGCCTAAATTCAAGGCCAATGTCACACGTAGAAGATCAAAATGAGCTTTTTGTATTGACTCCTGGTCATTTCCTGGTTGGGGAACCACTCGTCGTAGTACCAGACTCCAATTATGAAACGTCGAATATCCATACTCTACGGCGATGGCAACTCCACCAGCGAATGATGCAGGACTTTTGGCGCAGATGGTCGCAGGATTACCTACATCAATTTCTGCAAAGGAATAAATGGGAATACCAGAACCCGGAACCATCACTAGGCGATGTAGTTTTAGTGAAGGAGGACGATTTACCTCCTGGCAAGTGGTTGTTGGGCAAGGTAGAGCACAAACACCCTGGTCCGGATAAAATTACCCGGGTGGTGACCATCCGTACCAAAAATTCCCTAATTAAAAGACCTACATCAAAATTATCGATATTGCCCCTAGCAAAATAAGATTTTCTCTTATTAATTACCCTAGCAAAATAAGATTTTCTGTTAATTATTAATTACTCTAGCAAAATAAGATTTGCTATTGATTATTGTTATTTACTTTAAGACTGTGCCATGGTGGGCGGTTTGAAGGACATTCTGCATTATGTCCTTGGTGGGCGGTATGTTCAAGTTTGTATGTGGCGAAACCACGGCGAGATCTAATATTATTTCATTAAGTGTCCAAAGTTGACCTGCGTGCTCGATAGATGGCGTTGGCGTCGAGTTAGATCTCGCTATGGTTTCGTTACCGCCGTTAGTAAAGGTAGCTTAAGAAATATTTTTTTTTTTTTTTTTTTTTTTACTACTAGTAAATAAGAGCGAAAATGTACTCACAATTAATCACTGCACTCACTGTCACTGATTTTCTTCGACGTCACACGCCTGCTACAAGTGGCGCCCTCTGGCGCACCGCAACCTGCCTTTCACCTCCTCCCGAGTTCACCGCTCCTCCGGATGTAGCCACCCGGTTCCTCCACTGCCTTGGCGCCTTTCCAGCCGCCTTGCTGTAGGGATGATCTGGCCAGCGATCCACTGCCAGTAGCGACGAAACGGGTGGTAATCACTACCACCACTGGTGATTACCAAAACACGCCCAGCCAAATCCGGCTCGAAGGACCATGAACAAATCTAGGGCTCCGTTAGGCGAGAAATAATACTGCTTGTGTACTACTAGTAGGTACTTATTAAGCGTTTATTCCATGAAAATGATTCACACCAAAAAAATATTTCTTAAGCTACCTTTACTAACGGCGGTAACGAAACCATAGCGAGATCTAACTCGACGCCAACGCCATCTATCGAGCACGCAGGTCAACTTTGGACACTTAATGAAATAATATTAGATCTCGCCGTGGTTTCGCCACATACAAACTTGAACAATGTTATACAAATAAAATTCAAAATTTGCTCAGATCAAATTATTAAGGAAATAGTCTAATATAACATATATCGTAGTAATTTTTCAAAGAATTACGACGAGCCATTTAGACGTGATTCTCATTTTAAAATCAGCTACTCAAGGGAATCGGCGCCTTAATAAACAGATTCAGCGCCTTTACAAAAACAATACAATCTGGAATTACATGACATAACACAATAAAAGATGTTTAGTCTCGGCGGGGGTGCCCAACAATTTTGTTTATGTTGTAAATACGGCAAATTATGGCTCACCAGTACTACTATGAATGCGTAATATGCATACGTTACGTATAAACTAAATATATTACAGTATCGTCTACAGGAATTCCTATTTCGTCGTAAAATGAGTCAAAACACGATTGGATAAATAACTTGAGGCAAAGTTATTGTAGCAATATAAACCATTTCTATTATACTTGGTCCTTGGTAGCTCTTTGTTAACGTTAACAAACTTAACCATAGAAATGCCGAGCGTAGGCTTTAGGGAAAAAATGAAAAAACATCGAAGGTTTCGTAAAAAATAATACAACAGTTTTTTTTTTGCGAAACCTTATACCGAGTTTTTTAACGTACTCACTCGTGATATCGTAAACGATCTCATATGTCAAAATGTATACAAAAAAACCAGCCAAGTGCGAGTCGGACTCGCGCACTAAAGTTTCCGTACTATTATCACAAAAAACGTTTGTTGTATGAAATCCCCACCCATATATTTATAACATTCTGTTTTTAGTATTTGTTGTTTGTTATAGCGGCAACAGAAATACATCATCTGTGAAAATTTCAACTGTCTACCTATCACGGTTCATGAGATACAGCCTGGTGACAGACAGACAGTGGAGTCTTAGTAATAGGGTCCCGTTTTTATCCTGTGGGTACGGAACCCTAAAAAGAGTTTCTCCTTACCGTCACCAGACGGCGCTTATCCAGCTTCAATGCAAATTGAAGTTTACGTAAACGCGATTGAGCGTGAGTAAAAACTCGCACTAAGGCCTCAGTACATCGTACGGATTACAAAACTGCTAAATTGCAAAGGCTTCGCAAACTTCAAACTTCGCTTTGTTTTGCCACGACCAGCTGACCGCGATCATTTCACGTTGTGTTGCTATTTTTCATTCTCATTAAGATTCGATTTACAGGAGCGAACAGCTGTGTGTTCTCATAAATAGGTTGAGATAAAATACCTACAGAGTCTATTTTAAGAGTTGTAACAACTAGAGCTCGACGATTTGGAGTGTCTCCAACATTTACTAACAATATAAAGATCGCGCGATCGTCCTTTTGTTGTCTACTATTGTCTATGACAAACTACAACGGGGAAATGCTACGACTTTCGGAAACTTCGCACCAAGTTTCGGAATTGTTTGTTTGTATTTTTTCGGCTATTAAAGTTGTTTCGAATAATCCGATTTGCATAATATGCTTTGTTATAGGAAAAGTTGATGAATGGAAATGCTAATAGGGAAAAACTAAGTAATGAATTTTTTGCAGGTTTTTATGGGTTAAACTGTACTAAAAGTAAAAAAAAACTGGCCAAGTGCGTATCGGATTTCGCACATTTAGGGTCCCGTACCAATTTATCAATATTTTGGTATTTGAGAGTAAAAAATACGTAATAATAAACATTATCACCAAATTTCAAGTTCATAGGACGGGAAGTTAAAAAATTCTTCGGCACAAAATGTGTGACAGACGACGGACACGTGAGAGACTGCAATATGGTTCCGTTTGGACCATTCGGGTACGGAACCTTAAAAATCGGCCAAGTGCGAGTCGAACTCGCGCATGAAGGGTTCCGTACCAATATCGCAAAAAAACGTCAAAAAAAAAAACACGTTTGTTGTATGGGAGCCCAACTTTAATATTTATTTTATTCTGTTTTTATTTATTGTATTTGTTGTTATAGCGGCAACAGAAATACATCATCTGTGAAAATTTCAACTGTCTAGCTATCACCGTTCATGAGATACAGCCTGGTGACAGACGGATCGCGGAGTCTTAGTAATAGGGTCCCGTTTTTACCCTTTGGGTACGGAACCCTAAAAATTAAGCACTCGCAGTGACAAAAATGATAAAAGTTTAGGTATTTTTCACACACACCTATCTTAAGTGAAGTTTTCGGTTTCTCCACAGCTGCACGGGAATCTGAATGGGTTGCCTATAAAAGTGCGTTTTCTCAAGTTGCGCGTCTATTAGACTATCTTTCTAATAAATTTACCTTAAAAAAAGAAAAAGTATAAATATAATATCTATGAAGTGGATCTAAGAACCTGCGCATGTCAGTTTCCACATATATTTCACATCCAATCTTAATCGGTATGAATAATATTATAATTTTATGTTACCACAGCCACATAACACAAACGTAGAATTCGTGCACTATACGTACACATATTATTTAATAATAATAGACCGTCATTGTTAACCGTATTTGTATTTAAATTTGTTACAGCTATCGTCCTGTCTAGCGCGTTGCGTTGCGGAAAATGTTTTACGGAATAATTTTCCGCACGAACCCGTATTTCTCATAATTTTCGTCGCGTCGTCGTTAGTAGTCTGATTACATTTTGGTGGTATCTACCATGTTACAAACAACTACAAGGTACGGCAAAGGATGTGTTAATTGGCAAGACGAATCTAATTGTCACACCACAGCAGGCGCAAACCACGTGAGTGTGTGTGCCACGTAAACGCCGCGGAACGATACTAAGCTGTGTCTATGATTACAAGCTCTCGCATTCCATAATCAAATTAGGACTTGGATTGGACTCTTGATTTTACTCAATAATTTGGGAGGCTAATGCTCCATGTGTTTCTGAACTATAAGAAATCTGTAAAATTTTATTTTATTAGTAACAAAAGAAAAAAAAATGTCGACGATATTTTGAGCTCTTCATTAATTTACGAAAAAACGACCGAAACCAGTTTTAATTGCTTTAATTCAATTAATTTATAATTGGTATAGTTTATCATAAACGAAAGTAATCTCGATAGTTACATCGACGGGTCGATTGTGACACTCAACTAAGTTGTTTTCCTTCAGTTAGTGTGTCAGTAGGTCAATAGTTGGCTGCAACCGTACAATTCGCAAACAACTCACGAACCTGCTCACTATTATAAAAGCGTAGCTTCATAAACTCACTGGCCTATTTAAAAAACAATATTTTCAATAATATGACCTTTAACATTTTTAATTCCATTTTTTTTTTTCGAGTGGCATAAAATTGTGCCAACGATATCTATGACCAGAACGGGTGATTACCTAACAATATACCGCGTTTCCTGCATGCAATAGAGTTGTACATAATTCAGTACATATTCTGTTGCGGTTACATAACTCGTGCCAGTAATAATCTTTCGCACGATTTTATAATAGCTACACTCGATGGCAGAAGTGGTGATGTGTGTAGCGAGTTGAACACTACTGCAGTTGTGCAAACGAATGGCGGACGAAGAAACTTCACTATCGGTCACCGGGCCAATGTCACGGCTTGCAATAATTCACGTGTTTTTTAGTAATTCCAATTTTAAATAATTGAAATTCGTAAAATTCTAAGAGACTACATACAACGATAATACATATTACAGCAGACCATATCATCCATATAGAATTTTTCAAACTTCGAGCATTCTAGCCACAGAACAAAAAAAACGCTGTGATTCTAGCTAACATTTTCCCACGACTTTTCAAGTGCATGGAAAACTGTCAAGATAAAATTCTCTTATCTAAGATTTGGAACCTCCAGTGTCATTTTTAAGAAAAAGCAAAATAAACAATGATTCATGGGTAAGGTGGTTATATTCACGTGAACTCGAGCGAATCAACTAATTTCCAAGAATAACATACATATATCGTACGTAGTCGTACGTAATAACTCATTTATGTATTTGTGTATGTACTTGCCACGTTTCCCGTAGGTAGGTATATATATATATATGTAGGAAGCGCGTATGTTATCTCAATAGATAACCTTTGTAGCATAGTGCTCTGGAGTTATATAAAATGTAAATAATATATCAGTCCTTAGTTACGCATTTATTGATAAAACATTTTAACACAGCGATGTTTTGTCAATAATTTAAATAAATATGACGTCAGAAAAGTTGAAGCACTGACTCTAGCTTAGAATAACTTTTTAGCTTCCAGAAATTAACAAACAAAATTAAACACGCTTGAATATCAAGATTCCGGCTCGTTTACCTATTGTAACAGGATTAATTGATGATAAAACTAAATAAATTTAATCATAATAAAAGTTAAAAACTGTCACCGAATACCTAAAAGAGTTGCCATGTGAATACAAAAAGAATGTTAAAAATTGGAACACTCGCGTTCAGAATCAAACCTGCTAACGCGCTACAACATTAAACGACCATAAAAATGTTGCAATATGCAATAATAATCTGTATAAATGAGCGCCAATGAGCGGCTCCAAGTAACGCGGAAATAGAGGTGAAAGTGGGGTGAAAGCTGCGCGCAACGTTTACCTAATCGCATTGGCGCGCCGCGGCGCGGGCGCAGGCGGCCGTTACATCAGCGCCACACGACACAAATGTGAAAGTCAATGTTACATTCGATAATCGTGCTGCTCAAGACACACATGATAACTGGCAGACGGAATTCGCAGACTCACCGTTACATAGTACCGTTAAATCTTCTTTAGCATACGATTACCTAGTTCTGCTCCAACTTAAAAAGAATTTTCTCAAGATAAGCAAATAATAAATTGTACCATCTCCCGCGTTAATAACTCACACAATAAATGAGTATTGTACAATGCATGAAAATACTCCTACAACCATTGTCAGGGATGAGTTTAACAACGATGATACGCATTAGATAGATGATGTTGTTGACGCAGAAATAAAAACAGGGCTAAAGAATGGTGAGGATAAAGCAGCAGTAAAGAGTAGAACAAACATAGGTGTTATGGACAAAGTCAATGTGGATACAAAATTAGCAGCAGCGTACAAAGTAAACAAACACGAGGACGAGGTATTTCACGAAATGGAGCGTGCAGAGAAAGTGGTCGGACGTTATCGTAACGGTAAGTGATAGTCGGTATCTAAGTGGGTCGGTGCTCGGCGCAAACGTTAACTAGTGCAAACTGCTGTTATCTGCTAAATACGTACTCAGCTCTGTTTGTGTACACAACAAACAGTCAAACGCTCATTTGCAAATCTGAACAATAATATTGCTAAAAGGAAAGCGGTGCATTCGATTGTTATCGATGTAGGTGGCAGTAATTGAGTTTATCTATAAAATCCTTGACCCAAAATTATCAAGTGGCTCGTAACGACTAACGAAGCTGTACCTATGTATCTATATTATAAATTGTAACATCATTTTAGAAATTGCCAATTTCATAACTCATTAAGTAAAATCATATGTTGTCAAGTTGGTTGTTAGCATCACTTTTATCAGAATTTACTATGCATAAATGCGTTTTTAAGAATCCAATATTTAAATCCAAACAGGAACCTCTGCGAACTTCGAACTTTCTTTCTTCATCGTCTAACGAGTTTACTAACAATAATTTGTCGTAAGCAGCGTCGTATTAATGGTGGAGGTTGTTTTAAAATGCGATTAACGAGTGCCTTCCTTATAGTGTCGTCAGTGTCTACAGCGAGTAGGAAACGCCAGCCGCCCGCGAGCGTGCCTTGACCCACTTTATATACCTCTTCATGAGCGCGCACCAAGCTCTCGCTACCACATGTCTGCGAAGCAATCATTTCAAACTTCGAGTTTGAATTACGCGACTAGCCCAGAATAATAGAGAAACTTGAAGAGAATTAACGAGAACACGGGTAGATACAAATTTTTAGGAGAATTAACTATTGAGCATATAGATTTTTACACCAAATTGGAACCCACAGCATTTTCGTCTTGCCGACTTTATGGAACTCGGTGAAAGAAAATGGGCAACACGCAGTTAAGTATTAAAACTTTGTGATAAACATTTGAACAAGCATCAAGCATCGGGAGCACAGAATGTCAACCGTGTTCTAAATTTAGTGAACTTGCTCACGAGGTCGCGATGCGCGTCAGTCAAATCGTAAAGATGGCGCCCGTATATTCGCAATCTCGATGTCTCATTAGCTTTGCAGCCTTGCTCAACAATTCACAATGAGTAATTTATACATGTAGCAAATAGATTCAGAAGGCCAGCATAGCGAGCGAGCGTGAGAATTCGTAGAATGTTCACTGCACCTGCCTGAACTCTCCGAATCACAATTTATTGCTGACAGAAAAAATCTTGGGCCGCACGAAACTGACTGGTTGACTTTTTTCTCTAATTCGTTTCCTATTGTTTTGTCAATATCGGACAATTAATTTTCGTCCACTGCATTAAGAAAGCTATTAATATTGAATTCGTATTCCTTCTCATTATTGGAATGAAACAGAATGTAGTGAAAGATGAAGATGCGTTCCTCTTTGTTGAAAATTGTTGCTCTGGTGTATGTAGATGACATACTAGTTTTTTTTTAAATAAGCTATCTCACAAGATAAAAATAAAAATTATGAGAATACCTTAACATGACCTTGTCAAGATTACTAAGAATAATAATAAAATATTTTTCCGTAATGATAACTTCAGATGCGCAGGTTGACAATTGACATCGCACTATAAACGAATTTGACAACAAAATAGATAAAGAAAAGAAAAACACTTACAATGGCCATTTAGCTGCTGAGAATCCAAATAGATAACAATCCAATAAAGACACAAATCACTTGTTTACAGAGCATAACAATCAGAGAACTGTCGATGAAGTGTACACTGCACTTTTTATAAATCAATTAGCTCCAATACAATTCTGTCGTTTCACACACACTAAGCGGATAATTCACGAACTCCACTATGAGTTTCTTCAATAACAGTATAAATAAGATTACATAAAACCACACACACCGTATCTGGGTTCACACCCAGTTCCAAGTAGGTACCTGTAACAAGACAAAGCGGTAGTAAGTTTTATGACTTTAGTTGATAATCACCGGAGAAGAAACTACGAACTCAAATACAGAGCGATACGCTAAGACACGTGTCACTTACTAGATTCTTGTGAGTTTTAAAATGAGCACAAAATTAACTATGACGTAAAGAAGTCGGTAGTAACGGAGATGCGGAACGTGCAGTCTGTCCACCGACCAAACGCTGACTGGCTGGCGCAATGGAGGGGCGCTGGGGGCGGGGGGGCCTGGCAGACGGAGGACAAGCGAGGGAGGGAGAGCGTCTGGTCGACTGGTTGGTCGACCTATTGGCTTGACACACACACAGCCGCAATGTCAGACAGAAGATTGTAGGCTGTTTAGTGCAGTGCGACACTATACTTATGGTTTCGAACCGATAGGATAGGAGTTTTTTGTGCAGCTGCACGAGCCACACGGGTTTTTACTAGAGATACTAAATGATGTTAGACCAAGAGATAAATCTTTTCAAGACTAACTGAGCGGCCATCCGAGAAGTATACGCAACCTTCAGAATTTCTCATGGTCAGGCGCCCGAGCGTAAAGGTCATCGCGTAGTTGCTACAGCAAATAACAATGCTTGTCGAATTGCTTAACTAAAAACTGTAAACGACTACAACATTTTTAGAATATTGACTCGGGGAGATATCAATAGCTATCCATAAGTTATCGGCGACAAATGAAGAACTTGCTTCAATGAGATAACTGCTGATAAGAGCCGATAAAATATAAGCTGAGGTTGTAAGGGCCATGGAAACAATCTTTATGGCACTGTGTTAAATGTTTCCTCTTCGTCTGTGTTTTAATACGTCTGTATTTAAAATTTTGGTTTCTGAGAAGTCTTTGTTTTCCCCTGAATTATCTTTGGTATGTTTCGAAATATGTACACAGCAAGATGCATTCATTATTCTCCTAGCTAGAATGTCAGACAATGTCGCTGAATAAATTATCAGCTAAAACAAGGTTAACAGCCTGAATTTAAGTTCCATGTTGGAAAATACGCTTATTAGATTCCAATAGAGCTAGGAGAACGAGTCATTATGAAGGTGACAAAACGAAATAAACGCAAACCGGTCCAGCTAATTATACATACACAAACTAATTACAAACCTATTTCAACCACGATAAGCTGCGAAGGCCTGTTGGGACACTAATAACTCATTTCATTAATGATAAGTTAACTATTACAGAATTAGCTCCTGAACACAATGTCCATGGCGATTATATAACTTAACTACAATGATTAGATAGATAGACAAGGGGCAATTAGGGCTTAGGTTATTAGCATTATCTAATATACTAAGGTAGGTACTGAAGATCGAGGCTGGTGACTAATAAATTTAAATTCTGTTACGCTTGAGGAAACAAAACCGGTAACAGGCTTGAATACATTTGAAATTGTAATAATGAGAAACGATAAAGTTGGATTTAATAAACATGATGTATATCCTCATGCAGCAGTGCTCGCTCGGACCGCTATACGCACAGAGATAAATAAAAATAAATACGCAGATAATCTTCGTGGGGGTAACGCACTTGTTTGGTTCTATATACCTCTCTCTGTCTCGCGCTTCGATCGTTTTTTTTTTCATTCCTATGCCAAGTCATTGCCTTACCAGTTTTTTTTAATTTTTAATGGCAGCAATTTAACTCGTGGCAAAATTTACGAACCTTTCACTGGTACTACTGTTGGGTGCTTTTGTGATTGCATATTTTATGTGGACGACACCATGCTTGAATTCCAAATAGCGTTTAAAAAGCTTCATGTTTGGAATAATTTGCTATATAATAATATGTTGGCTTTGAACGATCGATGTAATCAAAATTTTCAGGAAGGTTTAACTTATTGGATAATGGATATTCTATAAGTTCTATCATTCTGCAGCAACAATCGAGTAGACGATAGATTTAAAGATTGTAAAGAAACTGTCGTAACGTCTTTTCGTATTATAAAATGTAGGTCGAGTATTTATCAGTTTCTGTTCTGAATTCTGATTTCCAATAGAAGTAACGGGACTCACAATTGTTCCTCTCCGACACTAAATCTTGCAAAGCCAATAACCACTGACATTCATGCGAACAGAGAACTTGTAATGTACCGTATTCACCAGTTTGGAAATTTAAAAATGTTCAATTCGATTCGCTCAGAGATATATTCGGTTATATTGCAAAATCGTCATCTTATTGCAAAACCGCCAAGGTCAATAATTCTTATATGGTAAAGCCACACACGCACAGCACTTTAACATTGTAAGTAACCGGTCAGCCGCATATATCACGTATTTCACAATTTTCAAGCTTATTTGCACTGTCGGTAGAGTGGCTGCGATGCGTGTGAGCACGTACCTCCGCGGTCGGATCAAGACTGGGACCTGTTCTAGAGAAAGTGACCGTTTCCAAGCGAATACTTTCCAAGCGATCGTTGAGTTTCGGCGAGTCGTACGCGCTGAGTTGCTTCGGCTTTAGCGGAGTATCGTTACCCCCTTTTTGCGTAACGAGGTCGCGTTTAAAGTTCGTCATATCTCCGTTACGGTTAGCAACAAAATTTCACTTATTTCGATCAGTTACGCAACTGATGAACTGACACGTATGAAAAGAAAAACAAAAAAAGTCACGTTGTCACGTCACTCACGCTGTAGGTGTCGATTTCGATGATAGAACATTCGCAATATGCGGAAGTTTTTCGAAAGATTTTTAGGCAATAACTCACAGATTTTTACTATCCGTGAATAATGGAAATATTTAGCTGCATACCTACATTATCTAATCGTAGTTGCATACATAGACATGCGACTTGATTGAAAGTGCGTCTAATTTACGACAAAATTATTACGATAGAACAGAATATGTTAGAAGAGTATCTAACACTTAGTAGGCATATGCTCTACATTCTCATACCACGCACGGAATACTGAGAAGCAACATTTTGGAGAAACTAGCAGCGAATTTAAGAGAGCACTTACAAAATAAAAGTGTTTCGGAGTAGTGGTGTGCGGTGGTATTCGTTTTCCGTTATTCGAAACGGTCTCTGAGAGCCGCTACGATACGCGTTGTTACGTTACTTATACGGGTCAGAGCCAACATACAAACTTGAAAATTACGGTCGCACCGTGAGGTGTCACACTATTGAGTTACACGGCTTTACACGTGCGATCTCCAACTTGGTGATGATGTCACATCACTGCGTCATTAGGAATGTCTTGTTTTCACTTTGACAGATGCTGCAAGCGATATTGATGTGGGTTCAGTAATTCATTACTTCGTCTGATATGACACGCTAGAGCCATGCGTGGGATAAATGTTAGGTTTAAAGGTCACTCTACAGTTTACAAACACTGTCAGACTACGTAGATTAGCTACAGTCTTATCTGTGATTTATATTCTGTCTTCCATCACTAGACAGTTGGACCTTAGTTCTGGTGTAAGATTTACATCAGATATAATTGCCTGGTTACAGAAATATCACGAAGTTTCTGATCTTTAGCAACACACTGTAAAAGATATGAACTTCAAAACCAAAACGATTTTCTTCATATTTTCATTAAGATTTTTTGACGTGATTGCATAACTGAAATGTACACCAGTAATGCACAATTCTCCTATGACACACAAACCATTAGCCTGCACAGTTGGTTACACTTAATCAACATTAAACAGAGATAATAAATGAGCATTATCTTTAAGTAAATAACGTTCAATGACACTTCCTTATCAAATTACTGTATTCATTTGCTATTTACATTATCAAAATGGTGACAAATATAAATGAGTTTGCTTGACGGCCTAAATGTCACTGATTACCTTGATTTGAATAGGAGTTGCCCCTGACTTTGGATGTGTTAACGCCTTAATAACTACAAGTTGACTAAGATCACGTTTTAGAATAAATTGATAATGATTTCTATTGCCACTATCTTCTCGGTAATCTAGAGATTCGTAAACTTTAAAAAAAATCTATTGTTGTAGTGTTGTTGTGTAAAATATGTATTGTCTATGAACGATCCATCTGTAAAGCTTGTTAGTCGATTCTAGTTTCGACTACCTCTATTGACGATTTGACATTGACAATCAGTGATCCGAAAACTGCCATCCCGTTTCGTGGGGAAATTGACTTCGCAACAGATTTGTAATTGTGTTTCAGTTTCATACGAGAGCAGAGATAAAAAACCGTTACGAAGTTTTGTTGTCAACATGTTTAACTTTGTATTAATTGATGGAAATGTTCGTTTATTTTTGTTTTACCATTTTGTTTATCGTGTCAGTCACGAGGTTCAACTTTTACAAAAAAGACAAAAAACTATTGCATAGCTAACAGAATATGAAATGAATTTTCAAAGTGCTAATTAGTCTCACTAAGTCCTATCAAACAGCAAAAATTACCTGTCCTACAAATCCACAAATATTGAAGTGTTTTAAATAATGTAGATAAGTAGGCGATCGAGTTTAGTGGTCGGTATAAAAGTGATTACAAGCGAACAAGAGCGCGGGCTGACCTTGCTTCGCTCATGGACACCACAATTAGGTCACTAGGTCAGCGATTTTGCGCTTTTTCGCTCGCTGCATTCCCCTACAAGTGGCAGACACGTTTTTTTAATGTTGAAGTGGAAACGGATCAATGCTCTTTTTTACAAAAAGTATTGTGGAGAGCTACCGAACTTTTTGGTATGTTAAATTTAGAATTCGATTTTTTTAAAGTTAAACATCTTTTTGTTATGTACAGAAGTAGGAGGCATAGGGATAAAATTTGTTACAAATCTTACTAGACAGCCTTATATTCCAAAAGCATTTTCAGTATGGCGCCGCGTGTATACTATCACTTGCCAAAGTCCATACTAGAAACTCCATCTATCGACGAATTCAAAAATAAATTAAAAAGATTTTTACTATGTAAATGTTATTATAGTATTCAGGATTACTTAAAAGAGACTTTTGACTTTTTAGATATTTATTTTTTTACATATTGTTGATGTGACTAGTACACTTATTTTATTATTAAGTCCCTTATTTAATTTCTTCCTTATTTCTTACATTTTTAAATATTTTTACAAAATACATACAAACAAGAAAAACATTAACAATATTGATATTATTACTAATTTTATTATTTATTATTAATATTATTACTTTGACATTTAATTTACAAATATATCTTCACATTCTCATTTAATACATGACATTTAATTAATCTAGAGACATTATTATTTGCTTTATGATTATTGTGTTTCATTTTTATTTGCCATGGTAAAATTTCCAAATAATGCACGAATTTAATTATTATATATTTTTATTACTTAAAAATTTTTCATAAATGTATCTTGACATTCTCATTTAATATATGACATGTTATATTTAATTCTTCTATTGACATTATTGATAGCTTCATTTGTTATGTATCATTGTTATTTGCCATGCAAAACAAAATAAATTGAAAGTGTGTTGTTAATTAAAAATGATTTGTGTTTAAGTGTGTAATAAAGCTTGTGATTTGCATACCTCAAGGTGTAATATGGTTGGACTGTGCTATATTTTTAAGAGCTCTATGTAATTACCCATATTAGCAAATAAATGATTATCATTATGATGATAATCATTTATTTGCTATGCATTTATGATGATTATGATTATAAATATTCGAGCCAAAACAGAACGCTGAGAAGTTTAGATGTCATTCTCAAAAGCTGGAAGATCTAGAAGAAGAAGTTGAAAGAAGCAAGAGAGAGAGTTGATTAGATAAGTAAGTAGGTAGAGGTATCGCATTTGCCACATATTAACCGTAATTTTCTCGAAACAAACCTTGAAGAAGGTCAGGGAACGTGTACTGTAGTAACACAAGAAAAATTGTTAGACTATAATAATAATAAGTGCCTGCAAAACATGCGCATAATACTTTGTTTCATAAATATTACATTTACATTTTAACGTAAAACCTTGTTCCGTTTCCGTTGCTAGAAGCTATTTTGATATTATCTATTCACTTGTTTTTGTTTAGTAAATAATAGAGGGTGAAATAACCGCATAAGTTGACCAATTTCTATTAGGTAATTAATTCTTTGATATTGGATATGTCACGAAAGCAAAAAGTGATAATAGTCTATTGAATTTGGACTATTAGGAATTTCTGAGTAGCAGACCGTTGACGACAAATTGGAAATAATGTACTCAAGCAGGCTGTGGGTGTACAGTGTACGAGTGTATCTTGAGACTATCATACCCTTGTTTGTTCTGTCTCCTGCTTGATATGGAGGGAAGTGGAAATTTGTATTTTTTTCCTACTCCTCCGTTATTCTTTTCTGATTAATTTCGTTGCGGGATCCAAGACAGTTAAATTCATTCTCCGGGACTTCGTCGAGCTTCATTGCCTCGGCGCTATTCTGGTGGTCGCCACTGTTGATTCTGGCTTTCAGGAGTTGCAGTGGTTTGGGAATAGTGCGGTGGGTTTGTCCCAAAAAAAATACCCTTCGTGGAATATTCAAATACCTAGATTATTTGTTGGAAACTGAAAACACAATATTATTCTGCACCTGTAGTGAGTTCCTGCTAGTGCCCAATTATTTTGCTCGACCCTGCAGGTTTACAAAGCGAATCGAATAACGAAGACTTATGATTCTCCCGGAACTACCTAACAAGTACCGCATAGCAACGAGAATATTTTATAGATGCTTTAAATATATTTAAAGTTGAATCCCTGTCTATGGAAATAGGAAAATACTGTGTAATTGGTACGAGGAACTTTGCACTCGGCTGCATTCCATCAGACTATGTTCCTATCAGTGCATTCGCAAAGTTAAGTCAATTTTCCGCGAAGGTTGCGGTTCTAGAGTTTTCACTGTAACCATAGACAAAATAGATGTGGTTAGCGGGAAACAAAGCAAGTTGCAATTCGGGAAATAAATGCCTCGCTTTCAAGAATAAATTGGGTTCATTGACATAAAAATTGCAATATGAAGATGAAATCCGAAACGATTCTATAAATGATTACAAAGGTAGATATTGTGTGAATTCAGGTATAATACCAGCAACGTACGCGTTTAACTTACGTAATAAACAATCGTTTGTATCTAATTACATACCTACTGCCGCTAACAATCATAATAAAATCTTGTGTCAATGACCAACATAAAAAAATGAAACGAGTGACTGCGATGATATTATTATGACGAATCGATTTTGCGAACGTCGCCGTCATCTGTTCTTTATGATCGTAATTAAAGATGTGTTTAGTGATAAAACTTACAGATATAAATTAATTTTGAGATCTTTATTGTGTGAGACCTCTACAAGACTAAAATAGTATAAATACATCCCGGAGACTATTCTAGAATCTTATAAACTTCTAAACTAGACCTTGTGAAGTTCGTGTGCAAAATGATAATTATGTGAGCGGTAAGTGCCCATGGAGAAATAGCCAAGTACTCTAGGTAATTGTTATTGTGTAAAATTATATTTTTTTATGACTGTTGAGCCTACTGCCTTGAACTCTTGAGAATGTACAAAATCACCTTTTTGGCAAGGACGTGATTAAACAAAAATAGATACAATTTTAGGCAACTAAAATAGATAAAAGTAAATTATTAGTTATGCAAATTGAGTCAGATTGAAATAACCCTTAGATTCCAAGATTACCCCTTAGATGACTGTTTGTTTGTTGTGAAACTGTTCATATAAGAACGTGTGTAAACGCTCTTTGAAAAGCGAACGAGCGTGACCATAGACCACAGTCTACTACCGCACTTTTAATTTTTGTGTTGAAGTCTAAAAGATAAAGGCAGTTGTAGAATTCGTAGATAAACGTGCGTTTCGCTCGGCTCCCGCTTCCGCGCCATTCAATTGTTGACCTTCGAGTTCAACCTTCGGCTAGACTTCCACTCGATTATCGTTTTCATTGCGAATTCGTATAAATTGCGCCCGAGGCTACATCGCCCAACATCGATGTATTTTACGATTACAAATTCGGATAGGTAGGTTAGGTACAAAAAGAATTAATCATGCTGATAACGTGGGAAACACCTACACAATTATATCTATAGCATCCGTCAGAAGTACAAAAATAAAAACGATAGGTAACTAACTAATGATCTTGCTTGAAAAATAATAGGAAATTTCTTCATATATCTGTAGAAAGTGTGTTACTTAGTTTTTGTTTCATCGCAATCGGTTCACTCTATCAAAAGTTAGATAAAAAAGTATTCAAGAAGTAAAATATCACAACACACGCAATTCAGATACTCGGACTGTTGAACAGGAACTCCATTTTCGATAGATTGTGTTGTGCATTTGACGTAATTTTCTGAATGGCGGTGTTAAGATTCTCCTCGGCATAATGATCGTAGAAAAAATTGGTAGGTAGGTAGGTTAGATAGGATGGTAAGTAGGGTAGGTAGGTAAGTAAGTAAGTAGGATAGGGTAGGCAAATTACGGGAGCGAAACCGCGGACACAGCTAGTAATAAAATAAAACTGTAATTGGAAGTCTTGCAAAGTTGAAAGCATTCTTATAGGCGATCTTTAATCAAATAAACCTGTAGACTGCAGTGCAGTGTCTGACGCTGCGTTTAATAATAGAACGCCAACGACAACTTTTTTCAATAAGTTTTTTTTTTTGTGAAATATCTACGACATGCGTTGGAAAGGGTCCCCCATTTACTACATTATTCGTGATCGCAGCCACAGCAGGTAGTTTGACTTCTCGTTTACACAGGTCCAGGGAAGGGATGTCAGTATTTTTTGTGAAGCTACGAAAAAAAAAACTTTACAATCTATGGCCCTTTTATATCGCTGGTGATTTACTATTGAATAAAAACCGGGGCTACGTCCCATCACATTTTTAAAGATTAATAATTTTATTTATAAGCTTTACCTATTTTTGCTGTTAAAGGTGTTTTCAGTTTACCTTTGTAAGTTGCAACAATTATAAATGGCTTTATGGCTAGATATCGCTTGATTTCAGTCAGATTAGCGAACGCAAAATGCAAATTCGTATTTTTCAATTGAACATGAACATCAACAAACAATCAATAACGCTGGGCTACAATAGCGCGCCCACGTCAAGTTCAACACAATGTAGTGAGGGCGTGAGGATAAAGCCACGTCTACACTGTTCAGTTTACTGATCCCAGTGAGCTATCCCTCTAAATATAAGTGTTAGAAAAACGAAAGAAAACTGCGGCTTTCCCGCTATGCGGGTAATAAATCGTTGAATGCGTCACGCACTCGCGCTTGAGTGTGGCCCACGCTTATGTAGTGAGGTGTAACGCGCGTCACGGTACACGCTACACGTTTCTGCCACGGCACACGTTCCACGAACATGACACGATGTGACGCTGCATAAAATCAAAAGCAAATAGTTTATTTCAAATAAACCAAAAAGGTACTTTTGAATTGTCAAACAAAAACAAAAAAAAAAAAACTTGTTGCAAATTCGCAAGCGTCTGTAAGAGTCTCAATGGAGAAGAATGTGCAAGAAACTCCACGGACACTCTTTTCCATCAGTTTTAATTGCGATTAAGTTTTTGGTTACGATGTAAAAAGGCGTGCACGTAAAAGCGTCTAGAGTAACAAACAATTAAAAAAAAATACAATAACAGGCCGAGGCAGCAAAATTATGACGAATCCCAACTGATGGCGCCCGTTCACGAACATGACGCATGGATCAGCACCACTCAGCTCAACCATCATAGATATGTGCATAATCATTGCGTTGTTGCACATTACTTCCCACACCGACTCTCAATTTGTGTGTGATTCAAATGTGTGATTCAAATTCTCACAAAATTGTGAGAATTTGAATCACTTCATCATCCCCATTCCAAAATCGTTCCCAAAGCTATTTCTTTTTTTTGAGTCTCGCTCATCTAACGTATGGCCGCAGATGTTGCGCAACCCGAACAAAGGCCACTAACAATGTCGCGTTCAATCTATCGCCGGCAACGCGTATTGTTCACCTAAATTATTCGACATTTTTGTGAATTTACTAGTAACATGTGACGTCTCATGTAACTACACAGATTTATTTTAAAAGTGTTGATTTATGTTAGATAAATTCTTCACATTTTTCAATACAATCAGTATTGTCAATACATTTGCTTAGCAAATTATATGAAAATCCGCCTTGCCGAAATTGTCATTAAACGAATCATTGTGATCGCCCGAACTATTTGAACGAACAGGTTAGGGGAGATGATAAATGATCCCATACGAGATAATCGGAAGGGGACTGTCCCATCGCGCGCATCGATACGTGCTCCGATACGAAACACTAGTCGTAGTCCCGGGGTTGGTTAACAAATAATAATAACTCGCAGCCATTACTGGCGTCGAGTCATCGACCTTCGAAAAATCTGACCTGCACCGCGCGCCGCAAGGTTGCGAGCACGCCACTCGCTCACTCGCTTGCCTGCTCGCCATCGCTCGATTAACTTCAATATTTTAAACATGTTTCCATATTGACTTTGTGTTCGCATCTAAATCACTTATCAATTTCCATTAGCGATTAAATACCTTCACAGTGTACTGAACTTAGTAAACCATCCTGACGTGTTATCGTACATTCGCTTGCCAATTACCTGTCTCATTTTGATTACGAACGCGACTCAAAAAGAGAACAACAAACCATATGTCGCTGTCATTCAGTGACCTTTATTGGCGGAATTGGTAAACCCAAGGTGCTCGATTCGATTTGCAAAAAGTGCAGAAACTCGTCTTTCTTGAAAATAAATAAATTTGTCGGGGTCAGAAAATGTCAACAAACTGTGAAGGTGATGGAGGTAGGTTTATGTAAACGATTGTGTAAACAGTATAATTAAACATTGAATAAAAATTTCAACTGTACAGCTCGTTCATTGTTATCTATAGCGACTATTCGAACTACCTACAAAAGTACTATTTGTTTAAATATTTTAATGTTTCAAGCCTGAAGATTGCAAATCGGTAGCCTAGGTGCACCCATAGCGACAACGAACGTGACACACGTGACTTTCAGAACCTAATGAAGATATACATGGTAACAACGAAAATTATGGTTTTAAGCACAAGAATTTTAAGGCAAGAGGGTAAACAAAGACGGTACGGTATTTACAAAAACAGGTGTATGAACGGGCGGGGCACCGCTGACACACGTGGCTCCGTTTGTTTAGCTCCAGTCGACGGCGCAGGTCACCGTGACGAAAAAACCAATTTTCTCGTGTAAATACTTGAACGGGACCTCTCCGTCCGCGACAACATGTAATCACCCGGTTGAGATCCATGTCGGTGTCGCAAAGTAATACATAGACACTGTTATTAAACTGTTGTACTGACAACGTACCATTTAGATGTGCTTGATTGTAGACAAAGTTATCGACTTTCAGATTTCGAGACATGCAAAGAAAACACAGATACGCACCTATCCATCTATGTAACCGCTACAAACAATAGTCATTGTGCAGCTATGAATAGTTAGTAAACAACTACGACAATGTACAAAAGTAAAACATCTGTCGCGACCAATACGAACTTTATTTTCAGAACATTCATTATAAAAGTAATCGAGTCGTGGTTACTGTGCAGAATACGTCAATTTACCTAATAGAGTACAATACGCAGCGAATGAGGTCGTGGAAGGTGAACACCCCTCCAAGGAAAACCGTTGACCCCCTCGGCCACATCCGTGTGTAGTGTGTACACAGCCGAGCCGTTCGGCCATCGTGCTCTTAAACATAGTTTTTTATCAATACTTTGGGATTTGCAAAACACGTTACTGATAATAGAATAATATTCATAGACATACCATAAAATGTTTTTAGCGTATTTTCCAAAAGTCAGGCTTATGTTCAGAATATCAAATCAATATCTGATACAGGCCTTATAAAACATTTAAAACTGTTGACCTTGGCTATGTGCCAACATTACTGACAACGGTGACTGCATTTCCCTGCCGTATTCTAATACGTGTTACTTGGAAATAATCTTCAAAATGGTTATTTAGTTGGCGAATGATTCAATCAAAAGGAGGTTTTGTATAGTCGTTTTGGGATGTCACATTTGAAATTTGAAGTCTTTAACGAGAGACAAGTGATAGTAATGAATCTGATTGATCTTTGTTCAATATTTTTCATCGCTCGTGATTTGTTTTTATTTGTCCTGAAGTAAGTCCCGGTATCTGGTGTGTGGTTTGCCTCTAACAGGTCTTACTGTTTGTTTATAGGTGTAAGGGACGGTTGCACGATGTGACATTGTTTGATTAGGGAGAGGGATCGCATTCGCAACACGTTTCAGTAGTTGTCTGAATCCCATGTTAATTGAAATTGCCACAGGCACTATGAGCCATGCAATGCAATCTGAAGGATAATAATCTACTTAATTAAACTGAGCATAACTGCCCGCATCCTGATTTTTTAATAAAATAATCTAAATAACCACGCAGACAAATCAAAAGAAAATTAATCACCTTCCTCGCAACTTGTCTGAGAAGTTTTTCAACAATATCGCAAAACGCCGTACAGACAGTGGATTTAATAAGTCAGAAACGTACGCAATGATGCGAGTGAGTGAAGGGAAATTGATGATGATCAAACCGTTGCGTAATATGTTTCTTTTACACATACAATGAACGCGTGTTTACCAACATGTTTCATTGGTAGTAATCAATTCGATCAATAGGTTTGACGACAGTACTAAAATCACGGACTCGGCCGCATTTTGTCCTACTAACAACCACTTTACGAGTACGACGACCTGAGCAGGTAAAGATTTATGTTTCTTTTTCGCAAATCCATACGAAAACAAACAATTGGAATGGGAGCATATCATACCAAATGACTATAGACGGAATAATGTTTCTATACCCCAAATATGAATCATATCATCAAATATTGGATTAGGATTGTTGACCATCTAAAGACATTTGTAATGATAATGTAGAAGACAACTTATTACGATATCAATGTTAATTGGTAAGACTAGATAGTAAATAACCAGACAAAATTCCTAGGAATACTATGTTCGTCTATAAAAGCCACAAAACATTTGTCACGAAGAGAAATGTTTACGAATATATTTCTATGAATGAAGACAAAGTACATTCATTCAGTTTATCGCATTCCAATAACACATTGAATGATGGCGATGTTTGAATAACTATTATAACATTTGACGTAATTTCCGAAACGCTCAGAATTCAGAGAAGAGCATCCTAAGTAAATATACCAGAGAGTAGATATTAGAACAGAGCTCGAAACATTAAGAGGACGACTAACGCCAACGACCTTGAGGGAACAAAACGCGCACTCGTTTCACACCCGCGCGGCCCAAAATTTTGTAGTTTTTTGTAGTTTCCTTATTATTCTATGACTTTAAAAAAAAAAGCCTCCGATCAAAATGTAGATAATTAACTTGTCTTTGA
Source organism: Orthosia incerta (assembly GCA_948252205.1). Lineage (NCBI taxonomy): Eukaryota > Metazoa > Arthropoda > Insecta > Lepidoptera > Noctuidae > Orthosia > Orthosia incerta. Next base: position 24,556,715 of record OX411748.1, read on the forward strand.
GATGGTTTCGATTTAATTAAAATACGCCCAGCGGTTTTAGTGTGATTGTCGTGTTTTTGTCCGTTTAAGACATAACTTTACAAATTAATTACACTATATTATACGAATAAAACTCAAAATTTGCTCCAATCAAATTATTAAGAAAATAGTCTATTATAACATAAATTTTTTTCAAAAAATTACGAGTAGCCATTTTGACGTGATTCTCATTTGAAAATCAGATACTCAAGGGAATCGGCGCCTTAATAAGTAATCAGAATGTTTCACTTCTAAATGCTCATTGTTTTAAAAAGATAAGTCAAGAACACGAAGCGGTAGTTATGCAAGCCACTGAGCGTACGTCATTACCAGTGGCAGCGATTGGAAATGCAGGATACCGTTGTTAACTCCCGCTATAGAAAATTGACGTTTACATATCACTTTTCCCTTCCTGGTAGATTGAAACGAGCAATTTACTCACGGACTCATGGTGACGGTAGGTACTAAGCCAAGTGTTGTTGTTTTATGATTGCAAATAGTAGCCGGCGACAGACCTTGAACTTCGTTTGTAATATCTCCGCAAACGTATTAATTAACTTGCAAGTTCAATAATTCATTGGCTACAATGGTGTCTTTCATATCGTTCCGAATGTTCAAGGTTGTCTAGAATACCTACGAAGTTTTCAGAATATTGGCACTTCATTTTTCAATAGAGGAGATATAGTAACGTGAGGTACTGTTCATGAAACTATGAGGCACGTTCTGGGTGAGTTTTTCTTCAATATTGTTGCTAATATCATGTCCATTACTATAGGACACAAATCAGTGATGTAGTAGGTAATGCGCGAGTGATTAATGAGCGAAATTTAAAAATAGTGAACTTCACAAATATTTCAAACATTTACCTAACGTGAAGTATCCTTCAACATTATCATTAGAGATTTCACGATATCTAGATTAAATTCCAAATGGGTAATTTAAGAGAAAACCGTATCTTATAAAATTTTTCTACTCTGCAGATGCTATGGCCAATTAAATTACACTAGCTTCTAAATTATAACTTTCAGCAAAAAAATCCGTGAAAATTATTTTTACAGAACGACCGCGGAACTCGAGACGTGCGTGTGGACAAAAAACATGAAGTAACTTTCGACTATTTTCGGCGTTCGCTGTTACGAAACCATTTGCGAAAGCGATTGTTGCGACATCCGCGCCGGACCGAGCTGCGCCGACTTTTGACAGTTGTCTATACTTCGCCACCTTGATATACCATCGCCATCGGAAACAATATGTTGATCATTTTCAGTGTTTGTAGTAAGTACTGGCCGCACACGACGGCATTCTCAATTCAAATAATTAATCTTATTTTTTGTTGTGAACTTGCAAATAATAAAATCGTGACTGATGTTTAGCTGTTCAATTTGAGACGCTTTGTTTTGTGAATGTCATTGTCACTGTCAAGATGACTTTAATAATAATATCACGTGTCATGTCGTATGATTGTGTTTCATCGTGCTTATTTCCCATGTGGCTTGGATGGGCAGAATATTATATTTTATGCAATGCCGTTCTAATATTAATTTAGTGTGAGTTTGCTTAGGGTAGTAAAGGTGCATTCATAAGTTATGACGCGTAAAAGGGTAAACGATAAAAGCCAAGCTAACGTTTATTGGATAACAGCTTATGCTCACATTTCAAAAGAATTATAAAAACAAAAGAATACCAGCCCTGTTCTATAAAACTGAAGCCAGTTAGTTCAAAAGTGAAGCTTTATTGGTTTCACTTTTAAAGTTCCTGCGAAAGAGGTGTGATTGTTCTGATTTGACCCATTTAACCAGAACGTGGGGATGTCCTAGTAGTTCTTATACTTGCAGAATGCCAGTTAAGGAAAATGTTGGGCAGGTAAGCAAGTAGGTTCTCGGTGTAAACTAGATAGAGATGACGGTAAGCTACATGTAGAACTGGTTCAGGCGGGCTGGGGGCAGGCGGCGCTCGGCGGGGCTGCGGGCCCCAGACGCGGGGCGTCATTGACCTGCGCCCCCCGCCCCGCGGCGCCCGGCACCCGGCCCGGGCGCGAGGCGCGACACCACGACACCGTAACTTCATTGTGTCGCTGCACTGCGAATCAAATTCGATGTAGCGGACACTTTTTTGCGAGACCAAGACCACTTCAGTCCCCCCCACACGTCTCCAACGTCAAGAATTTCGTTGCAATGTACCTATTCATCTCTCGAGAATTAATAAGTTTCCTATAAGCGGGCACTTTCTGCGAAACAGTTTTTTTTTTAAACAAGCCACGCAGTCCATCGCGACGTCGAAGTTCGCGGAAACTGTTCATTGTTAATTAATGGATATTTATTTTACGATAAGCCGCTGAATATTTAATTAAGTTCAGTCACCTTACAGCTAATTTTTCTGCCAAAGTGAACTGACGTAGCTCATTGTATTTTTTTTCTTTACTGATTCATGAAATTTTATTTGACATTCATTGCACGTGTTTCTCCAGGGTCGTAATGGCCCAGTGCCGCATCACCCTTGTACCCACAAAGTGTAAAGGTCACTAACGAAATATTTAGCGATAAGCTCAGTCTTTCATTCCTAAACCGGACGTTTACATAGTGACTATTGTGAGCACAAGTATTTATTAGTAAACAAGTTAATATGCCACTGACTATTCAAAACGGGTATTTCCAAAGAATTCGATTCACGAACACGTTCCTGTAGAATCACCCTGAAGAAGAAGTAGAAGTCGTATAAATCCGGCCGAACAATAAGTAGACCGAAAATCGTACAGTTCGGGGGTAAATCGTACAAATGTAACAAAAACTTTTTCGAAGGTCGTCGGGGCGAGACAAGTGACCCGAACCCGTGGGTCAAGTTCATTATTTGAGGATGAATAGATACACAGAGGGAGACTTTCAAGCGTTAATACCCTTCACAAGCATACCTTTAGAAAAATGTCAAGGTGATCATATAAATAACTCAATTTTAAAAGCTTTTAACGTTCATTACATTTTTATACAAATTTATTAAAATCCGGACAGACTGACTTGTTAACTTGTAGACACTAACTTAATATTACATTGTGATTTATTAGGGAATCTCTGTTAGTCAGAATAAAATTTCTGAGAAACTACGGAACACATAAAGCGTTCATATTGTTATCATCAAATATCAAACTGTCACACTATCTGCCGATTCTCATCGTACTTCAAGATAAACTACATATCTGATTGATGGTACAGTTCAATGGTTCCTTATCCTACTTTCACGTATTCTTTAAATAACTCTACCCATAAAGAGCAGGTAGAAAAATTCACTGCCATCGCGACTCAGGTATAAGTTTCTATAAGATTTACTGCAAAACCCAATGAATTCCCTTTAACAAACATACGTACTGCATCCGGAAATAACATAACAATATTAGAAGTAACTCTCATGAAAACAATAGAAGGCTATTTAGAAATTAAACAATAGCTCATTTGACCGGATGCACTAATTAAAGAAATGGCAGGTGCTTCGGACAACATCCAATCAAGCTTCGAATCTCTGAGATTTTATTACTATTTTTAGAAAACATAAGAAGCTTTTATTTATCAAGTTATTTTTGACTTCAAGATGGTACTTTTTACATATGTGTAAATGTTTAATCGAGGTCTGAAAGAAAATACCAAGAAAAGTACGATTTCAACATTTAAACTCGTATGGTTCGCCGACACACAAAAGACAAAGTACCTCATGTATACGACTGGTCTAAATATGCTAATACGAAACCGAGTAAACGTAATACATTATGTTTATTTTAGAATGTGGGTAAACCGATTCCAATATGAATTTCAGATGGGTAACAGTCTTACTAAATATTAATACGAAAACCAAATATGTTGGCTATAAGCAGAGGCCGAGTTTATAATATATGCGGGTCGGCCAGATAACCTTCTATTTTGTGAAGTTGGGTAAAAATTGGGTCGAGTCGAGCGCTGGCACGCTTACCTACATTATACACAAGTTTTAATAATTATATTTGTTCACATAGTCAGGATTATATTTATACGAATGGAGTTTATTGTATTTCTCATAAACCCGACAAACAAAAGCAACATGATTACTTTGCTTTTGTGTAATCGGTATTCGGTAAGCTAAGCATTAATACGGACGATGGTGTTCGCTATTCCACAATTAAATCGACCTCATTTCCTGATTGTTGATTGATGACGGCAATAAAATAAAGCAATAAACTCACTTTCTTTCGAATTCTACTTCGTCATAAAACTCATAAGCAGAACCGCGGCACAATGATGTTTACAAAATAAAAATAAACGAAGGTGACGCCAGATGTCACTGGCACTTTATCTGTGGGCGGTGCGATTTCATTCGTGTTAACGCTAAAAAGAACTCCGACCGAATATTACCGTCATCTACGAAAATATGGGTAGTTAACTATAACTACATACAGCAATTTTTCTGTGTTAATAATGGCCATGAATTGAAATGCTGCAAACTTTTCTAGGCAGGCTACGATCGTTTTACGACGGCACTAGACTGTTTCATGCGATAAATATAGATAAAAGAAGGTAATGTTATAGTTATTCGAATCTCGTATCGAACTAAGTTGAAGCCAATGCCGCTGAGCTCGACATGTTAATGATCGGAAAATAAAACTACAAATGAATACTTAAGACGACGACTAACGCCAACGACCTTGAGGGAACAAAACGCGCACTCGTTTCACACCCGCGCGACCCAAAATTTAATAGTTTTTTGTACTTTTCTTATTGTTCTATGACTTTAAAAGAAAAAGCTTCAGATCAAAATGTAGATAATTAAATTGTCTTTGAAATGGTGTCAATTTCATTACAATACGCTCAGCGGTTTTGGTGTGATTTTCGTGTTTTTGTCTGTTTTAGACATAACTTTACAAATTAATTACACTATGTTATACAAATAAAACTCAAAATTTGCTCAGATCAAATTATTAAGAAAATAGTCTAATATGACATATATTTTTTTCAAAGAATTATGATGAGCCATTTAGACGTGATTCTCATTTTAAAATCAGCTACTCAAGGGAATCGGCGCCTTAATTTAGCTGATCATTACCAATTTGTAGAGTTAATAATGTTAACAATTTTACTTGCAAGTAACAACAGATAAAATTATTGATGATATGTATCCTGATGAACGAATACTTTATACCTAGTCCAGTCAGATTAATAAAATACACATACGTATGTAAATAATTAAACTTAAATAACGAATTTCTATATTTGATTAAGAAAACAATAGAGTAATTAACAAATGTCAAAGAAGACACAAAGGAACGCGACGCACCTATCGTAGAATTCCAATAAAAATATTAAGAGGGACATTCAAACGACTCTGACCGTTCAAAAATATCCGCTGGTGTATTTATAAGCACAGACAATGTTCTTGGTATAAAAAAGGAAAAGAAAAACTTTTTTCGTTTCCGCATATCGGAGGCATACCGACCGTCATAATCGTAAAGCTATTGTTTGCACGTAGTAAAAGCTTTCTACGAACAGTTTGTGCCCTGTGAACACAACCTGTGAACACAATTGTTCGGACAGCCTTGCTTATCGAAATGTTGCCACGACCGACGATAGACATGGGTAGTAAACAGTTGATACATGAGAAATAACAGAATCATATGACGATTTGCTATGAGAATTTAATAGAAACGAAACGAACGTAAATCTCAGCGATTTTGACCATTTAATTAATGCATTTAATCAATTTAATCTAGTCTATCTCATTAGTACCGCTGAATGCGGTATTATAAAATTTATATAATTTAAAACTGGGTTCGAGGCTCTTCGAGGAATTTTTGGACGGATGAATTTCTAATGCACGAACGAATGTTTAACATGTATCACAGCAAAACGACTGAGCATCTGGCATTCGAGGTCACAACATTCTTTTTTACGAAACGTATTTGAGCAATTGCCACAACTCGCGATTCTAACGAAAAACTTGGAAAGTTATGTAAGTTCAAGTTACAAACTTGAACACCTGAAGAACCAAAAAGTTGAAGTAATAAACCCTACGAGGTCATACATTTAATGTATTTAATTAAACCCTTTTGAAGGCCAACATGTTAACTATCAGTTTAATAAAATACTTAATTAAGTACACGATAATTATGTATGAATGATAATGAACATTTCAGGTCTTGAAGGTCGGTCGTCAAAGTTATTTATAAGCATCCGTCATAGTCAATTTGAACGGTTGATTTTCTGATAAAGTTAAGTTAATAATGGACGCTTTCGTGGATTTAAAAATATTTATATAAAATTAATTTAGGCTTACCGGTTGGGCAATATTGAGGCGGAGATTAGTGGTTAAACTGCAACAAAAAAATAAACTGTTAAAAAAGGGTATGATACTTATTGTACAAAACAATCGAGGTCGCGCGGTTACTATGCGACGTATAGCGATTACTGCACGGGTTACTACGGGAGGCCTACGCCTTATGCACTGCGACTGGTACAACCTGCGTTTACGAAGCGTTTGTGCCTGGCCTACGCTGCGTCTATCTCGTCATCTACGCCTTACGCGCTACGAATCGCCTACGCCGAGCCTATGACAGGCTTACGCTACGCTGCGTCTATCTCATCTCATCGCCTACGCCGCCGCCGTACGCGCTAAAAATCACCTACGGCTACGACAGACCTACGCCGCGCCGAGCCTACGACAGGCCAACGTCTATCTCATCGACTACGCCGCCGCCGTACGTGCTAAAAATCACCTACGGCTACGACAGACCTACGCCGCGCCGAGCCTACGACAGGCCTACGGCAGGCCAACGTCTATCTCATCGACTACGCCGCGCCGTACGTGCTACGAATCACCTACGACAGGCCTACGCTACGTCTATCATCGACTACGCCGTATGCGCTACGACGCGCGATAGGCCTACGCGGCGTAGCCGCTACGAGAATGCCTACAACTTCAAATGTAGCCGCGTAGGAATTGCTCCTAACCAAGTAATAACTTGTTGAGTTGGCAAAATGTTGTTATAGCTATAAGCCTATAAAATAAAAGAAAATGACTATCACAAATCAAATTATCCTACATCGTACTCGTAATATTAAAGTTGAGTTAGCTTTCTATTAACGACGCAGCGTCAACGACCGTCCGTTCGCCCTTTTGCTTTACTGTCTGAGAATTAAGGAGGTTTTCTTGGCAACATTTAAGTAAGGTCTGGTTAGAAGAATCTAGTAGAATTAGTCTGAATTAACTTTGGTACAATTATTACAAATTTCTCTAGAGCGTTTCTTGGGGAAGAATTTAAACACTTCGAAGTCGTTTATTCTTAGTTTAATTTGCTGATTAAAATCAGCTCTACCTTTCCAATTTACAAGTCATTCATCTGGCTGACATGTGGCACAGAAATAATGAGATACCACAGTTTTTATGGTAAATGGGAGAAGTGCCAACTGCCAGAAATCGGCTTGGAGATCGTATGTTTTCATAATAAAGTTATTATCTAGACATGTAGGTCTATCTAACATACATTGTAGGTGTGGTATGAGTATCTTACACTAACATTTATTTAAGGTGAGGATTATAGATACATACATAAACCCACGCCTTTTGCCTTTTGGGGTGTAGGCAGAAACTTCAGAAATCCACCTGCTACGATCCTTACATTTTCAAATTATTATGATTTTAGTTTCTGCTTCGTAAACATTTTCTTCAGACTCTATTAAGATTTAACCTTGTTCATCATCATCATCATATCAGCCGAAAGACGTCCACTGCTGGACGCAGGCCTCCCCCAAGCGTCGCCACATTGATCGGCACCGTGCGTCTCGCATCCAGCGGATCTCCGCAACCTTCACCAGGTCACGCAACCTTCACCAGGTCACGCAACCTTCACCAGGTCACGCAACCTTCACCAGGTCACGCAACCTTCACCAGATTAACCTTGTTACGAAGGTACTTTTATGACATCTAGAATTCTAGAGCAGTTTACTGTACACTGGAGAATATAAAGATCCGATACGGCAGCCTGAATGGTTTATTATTTCAATTATATGCTATGTAACGATTATTGATTTATTGGCTTTGTAAGATAATAATACTTAATAGTTATCGTTGTATGATTAAAAAGCTTTAAAGTAAAAACGGGACCCTATTACTGCGACTCTGTTTGTCTGTCTGTCCGTCTGTCACCAGGCTGTATCTCATGAACCGTGATAGCTAGAGAGTTGAATTTTCATTCAGATGATGTGTTTCTGTTGCCGCTATAACAACAAATACTAAAAACAGAATATAATTAATATTTAAGTGCCATGCAACAAACGTGATTTGTATGCCGTTTTTTGCGATAATGATACGGAACCCTTCGTGCGCGAGTCCGACTCGCACTTGGCCAGTTTTTACCTTCCTTTCGTATAATATAATATGTTCGGCAAAAACCAACCGATTTTTCAAGCACTTCCTGTCACCCGATTAAGTTGAAACTTTGCGTATTTATGTAACTTTGTATAAATTGAAATAATCTAAACTAATATTATAAAGAGGAAAGATTTTTTGTTTGTTTGTTTGTAAAAATAGGCTCCGAAACTACTGGACCGATAAAAAAATTCTTTCACCAATAGAAAGTTATATTATTCCTGAGTGACATAGGCTATTATTTAATCCCGAAAACGGATCCTGTGGGGTGGTCCACGGGAGTGAAGCCGCGGGGAACAGCTAGTATGGTTATAAAGAACTGATCTCATATTGGAGCCGGAAGATGGCCATAGCAACTCCTCAACAGACAAGGTATCATCATAGTGTTAGGGCTCATTGGATATTTATTGACAAGTGGTATCACATTTTGTACTTTTTGGTAGGTGCCTATATTAAAAGCTTGTTTTAAAAATATTTTTGAGTTAATTACTATTAATTAATCGCGACTATTATGATATGGATTAAATAAACAATAATCCAAATATAGTGAGTACCTTTTAGTTACCTACTAACTATATAATTAATATCTGATATCATATTAATATATTTAATATCTGAGTTGTTTAACGTACTCACTAATGATAACGTAAACGATCTCTTAAATCAAAATTTATACAAAAAGGCGCCGCCTGGTGACGGTAAGGAGAAACCTCTTTTTCTCCTTACCGTCGCCAGGCGGCGCTTATCCAGTTTCAATACAAATTGACGTTTACTTTAACGCGATTGACCGTGAGTAAAAACTCGCACTAAGGCCTCTGATCAATTTTGCATGCCGTAAGGTAAAATGTACCGAAACTGTCTACAAAAATTACGTTCTTATATGTATACCTAAAATCAGACCTAAAATATTGCCAATAAATGATTCTGATTCTGCTCCACTGCAGGGCAAAGGCCTCTTCTCATACAGAGAAGGCACTAGCACTAATCACCATGCTACGCTTACGCTTGCTCAATGCGGGCTATTTCACTAACTACTTTACCTGGTAAATATTTCCAAGCATGCAGTTGTTTATAGGAATGTGTAGATTAAATTTCATTAGTACCGTGCCCGGGAGAGAAAGATAACGATGTTTATGAGCCGTGCACGTGGCGTGGAAAGTTGCTAGAGCAAAATAATGCACCGTATATTATGAACCGTTTTGCTGAAAATAGACTGAACCAATGAATCCCTGGGGTTGAAAACCGATACACGTGTTTAAATTATATTGATTGGCGACCTTCATGAAAATACTGCTTAAGGTTACACTAGTCAAAAATTCTTCCATACAAACGTGGTTTGGGGATTATTCCACTGTTTGACGATGTACGTCCAAAATAAAAAGTGATATCAATTTGTCTCATCATTATCTAGCCCTGTATGGAAGCAAAAAAGTAAAAATAGAAAATATTTGAAAGTTATGAGCGTCGAAAATTCCACATTTCGAAACTAATTTTAACGCATTTTTGGGCGCAAATAAATATAAATACCATAAGAAGACGGAAAATTGCAAAACGGCCTCCATACAGGGATAGATTAGTAGTTCAACAATGCAAATAATTTTATTTTGAACAGATAGATTAAGTAGTTTTTTCATGATATCTAGACAGCCAAAGGTCTGTTTATAAAATTACGCGCGCCCGATTTCGTCCTAAATCATTATCCATTTCGCTACAAATTTGCAAAAGTGTGTATTCGTACGCGAACTAGCTTCCTACTGCTCATCACAGCATCTATCTCTTCCGCACGTGTTGTCGGTTGATATAAAATGCATTTTAACCCCGCGCACAAAATAGTTCGTGCCGTCGACTAGTGTACCCTTAATTTACTTATTTGGTAACTGCGGTCATGGTAAATACTATCAATTCAGGGATATCCCGCGGCTTCAAGGAAAATTTAGACAAAATCCACTCCTTTTTTAGCGGGTTTTCCGGCACTCTGTTCAAGGTATTTTTGTACTAAAATCAAGCTGACAACAATTTCAAAGGATTGTTTGTTATATCTGTACTGCAAAATATAATCTCTTTTACAGGAAAATAAAAAAAAAACCAGACATCTTCACTCGTAATATCTTGATGAATACAATATTTTGTTGTTTACATTTCTACTTATAGGATTTAATACCCTTTGGAAGTCAATAATGTTTTATGTATAAAGATTCTAAAATTGTTCAAACGGAATCGTTGTTTATTCAAGCTTTCAAAGATTATTTTAAGAAAAAGAAAAATAAGGAGAGCTAACTGATTTTTTGCTGAAAACACTTAACCTTTTATTGATTCAATAAAACTTATCTAAGGCTCTGTGCATCTGGACTAAATATTAAAAAAGAAGAGGAATGTTAATGTTTTATTACCTAGGATAAGACGTCATCATATCAAGATCTAATAGAAACAGGTTATGGTTACCATTTCTAAAATCGAAAAGGTTACCATTTCCAAACCAACCAAGGTAACCATTTCTAAAATCGAAAAGTCCTGACAAAAAGCCGGATTTTTTTCAAAAGTCAAGTCATGTTAATAATGAAACAAAAAAATTCAAAAAACTAAAACTCGATTACAAAGTCTAAAAGAAAAAACAAGAAAATATTCTTCTATTATGAAAAACAACAAAATGTTGTCCAAAATCTGGCCAGAAGGCCAAATGTTCGGACATGTCTGGATAAAGCCGGACGAATAATATCCCTAAATAGAGTGTTGTATTCTAAATAAAAATATCATTCGTCCGGCAATATCCGAAGCGATAATCCACAGCAGAACTTCCAGCGTCATAATAATATCATTGACTCTCGATAAATGGCCCAAGTATTAATCCCGATACTCAACAGATCAGGTGAGTGTTCTGTAAATTAAATGTATCATCTTTCGCAACCGACTGTCAAAATGAAACGAACCAGCTTTCGTTGATCGGAATTATATAAATAGCAAGTTAACCGCAACGAAAACGTTTGAAGCACTTGGCGAACGTAACACAGTAACCACATGGCACAAATATGTATTCACCCACTGGCACTGGGAACTCTGTGGAATGCAGCCCTTTTCCATAACTGACACAGCAGTGTTTTCTTTATCTCTGAGAGTCTGACCGTATAAGCTCGTATGTCCATTACGGGACATGAGTCTCAGACATATGTCGCTAAACGATGAGCCTTCAGCCTTAAGGGGTTAAGAGAGCGTGCCAGCAATACTCTTGATCACGATCCTAGATTGCATTGTCCGACATCGGTTTTCAGCCGTGAATGTGAAGAAGCCTACACTTGAAAAGGAGTTTTGAGAATTTTAGGCAAAGTGCGAAGTACCAATGAATTTCTGGCAGATTTAACTAGTCAAGGGGCAAAGGACTAATTTCTTTGTGAGCTCAGTAATTTCATTTCGGCCCCTACAATATTTTACCTTGAGAAATCCTTTCAATACTGACTGATATGAAGATAAGAAGATGATAAGAAGAAACGATACATTGACTACTCAATGCAGACACGTGCAAGAAGATCTTGTAGACTTAGAATTCCTGATGGAGTTTCACAATACAGGTAATGTAAAGCCGTGCCAAGACACATAGACAGTCTTTTATGATTTTCCTGAAACTGTGACGTGAATGACGTCACGAGCAACAATAGGCGTGCCAATTCGTCAATGAACGGCGCGGACGCACGACAAGATGGCGGCGGTGCGGTGAAAGTGGCCGGTGGCCGATGGTCGCTGCCGTCGGCGTCGCCTCGTTAAATCTTTGCACAACCTGTTCTAACTGTTATAACTAATACTAGGCTAATTGCTCGCTTTTGAAGCTCCAGTATGTCTGTGGTGGTGGTTTCAAGCTACTTTTATTTTAACACTGTTTTGTTAATTATTGTCATTTGCTATTAGTTTTTTATTATTATTATTAGTGTTATTAAGGCGATATATACACCCCAATGCTAATGCAGTACTGGCCGTGCGCCCGCTCAATGCAAAAATATCAAAATTTAACCTCCTTTTGAACAGTTTTGTTTGCAAAATATTATTTGATTTACATATGCTATGTTAGTTATGAAGAAATACCAGCCATCAATTTTTCTTTGTAAAAATATTTTTAAACATCCAAGTCGTTTTGGAGGAGTTTCCAAAAGTTGCGAAAATTATCGTGTTGTTAATTATTTTTTTAAAGCAAAACTATTAGTTACACGTAAAAACCTTGTGTTCAAAATTATGTACATGAATCAGTAATAAATATATATTTTTTTCAAACCTTTTAACCTAGCCGTTACTAAGGAGTATGCTTTAGAAAGTTGCCATTTTACGGCACTAAAGCGTATGTAGGCCCTTAATAAACTTTACAGTTTCTTCATTCATATCATCGAATTCAAACAATAACACAACAAGTCTACTTTATTTATGTCATATATAATCAACGTGACCTAATTTTGAACGGCTTCGCTTAAAATGATATAGGCCAAGATTTTAGCAAGGAAGAATCATTAATGGATGATATCATAAAAATACCAGCCAATGTCAACGAATATTGTTTGATAAAACAATCCATAACGCTGACCCTGATCGTAGATTGAGGCCGCTGACGGTTTCGCAACGCGCGCCCGCGTACTGCATCCGGAACTTGCATCGCTCCGAACTGTATCACCTACATACATGATCACGCGAACTATTGTTACATGGAGAATTCGTTTCCTGTTTAATAATATTATTAAAATGCATAATTTAAAGCCTAATACGTACCTAAATGTCGATATAATATATTTGTCAGCACGTAACTTGGCAAGAGTATCGACTCTCTCTCGATTTTTAGAAGATGTCGTTTTTTAGGTCTCTTTGGTTACCAAGCAGGACGCGGGGAACATTTAGCACCGTTCCGAGCGCGCGATTGGTTGGTCAGTTGACACAAGCATCGACTGACCAATCGCGTCACGTCCACGTTCCATTCGCTCTTTACGGTGTTTGGTTAGTTCGCTCACTATGCTCGAATTTACCACCACTACGCCAAAACCTTGCCAAGTTACATGCCGAGGACTATACCAATGTTTATTACTGCAAATAACCTAATAGTAAAGTTGTAGCCACCCATTTTAAAGCAGAGCGTAACGTAATGTTAAGGGTACACTAGTCGACGGCACGAACTATTTTGTGCGCGGGTATAAAATGCATTTTATATCAACCGACAACACGTGCGGCAGAGATAGATGCTGTTATGAGCAGTTGGAAGCTAGTTCGCGTACGAATAAACACTTTTGTAATTTTTTAGCGAAATGGATAATAATTTAGGACGAAAACGAGCGCGCGAAATTTTATAAACAGACCTTTGGCAGTCTAGATATCATGAAAAAACGACTAAATCTATCTAATAAAATTATTTGCATTGTTGAACTACTAATCCATTCCTGTATGGGGGCCGTTTTGCAATTTTCCGTCTTCTTATGGTATTTATTTGCGCCCAAAAATGCGTTAAAATTAGTGTCTAAATGTGGAACTTACGACGCTCATAACTTTCAAATATTTTATTTTTTTAGTTTTGTGCTTCCATACAGGGCTAGATAATGATGAGACAAATTGATATCAGTTTTTATTTTGAAAAACAGTGGAATAATCCCTAGACTACGTTTGTATGGAAGAATTTTCGACTAGTGTAACCTTAAGTAACTGGTTTGCTAGTTATGCATATAAAGCAGTGTAATAAATATGCAACAAGTATTTAGCCAATAAAACTCGGTGGAAGCTGCCAGCAACACTTTCATTTGTTTGGAGTTTTAACTGTGAATGTAGATGAACGTCAGTATTTATTTTTGTTTAGTGTGAATGACAATCGCAAACATTACGTTGTGTATAATTGTGTTAAACTTATATTGGTACGTTATAAACTACGTCTCTTTAATACTCTATAGACATAACGTGATTACAAGCTTTTGTACTTACTCTGATGGCAAATCAATTTACCTTTACAAAGTAGGAGACGGCCAATAACAACGCTGTTTATAAAACATAATATTGAGTTAAGGCGTATATATTCCCCAATTTTAAAGCGGTACTCGCCGTGCGCCCGCTCGGTGCCAGAATATCAATATTGGACCTCCTATTGGGCAGTTTTGTTTGCAAAATATTTTTTGATTTACATTAATTTATCCTATGTAGGTTAAGAAGAAATTCTAACTATTAATTTGTATGTGTAATAATAGTTTAACAGGTTCACCGTCCCATTAACGAAAACAAGAGGTAAAACAATACTGCAGACTGTATGTGGCTCCTGAGACTGTGAACACATTAAACATCCAAGTCGTTTTGGAGGAGTATAATGCAAAAGATGCGAAAAAATATAGTGTTGTTAATAATTTTTTAAATCAAAAGTAAGTCATACGAAAACATTAAAAAAAACATATTTCACAAATAATGTACATGAATCAATAATAAACATATTTTTTTTCAAACATTTTAACCTAGCCGTTACTAAGGAGTATACTTAAGAAAGTATCCGTTTCACGGCACTAAAGCGGAGTAAGGGCCTTAAGTCTGGTCTGCAGTAACATCGGTAACTAAGTTGCTCCCGGCGATAGGAAATGTTAAAAGTACTCTGTAAAGTGCGCCAATAGAATTCCTAAAGATACCTTCCTCTTTATTGCCTTTTGTAAAATTTCTGTCCGCTCCGGTCGACGTCAAAAGACTTCGGTAATTGCCTTTACTGTTATGAAACAAGTTATATGTGTATTTTTATTTAAAAGCAAGTTTAAGTATTTTGACTGTTAAGTTATTAATTGCAAAACTTGGTCATTCAAGATAGACGTATGGCTTCTGACTCGATAAAACTCAGTTTTCCTATTCAAATATTATATGGTAAAACTTGGTGTAAGTAAAAAAAGTTCCGGCTTTCTGATAAAAGCAGTTTTGCCCAAGGGACAATATTTTGTCCTTTTCTATGTTAAGCCGATATACAGTATGAATATCATATATCTTTAAGCATTATAGTGCCAAAACTACTTACAATATTTAGCCCCAGATTTTGAGATAGCTCCGATAGCATATCGAATGACTATATAATCGAAATAAACAATATGGAGTGTCCAGCTGTCGATATAAGGTGATTGAGTACAAGTTGACTGCCTGATGTGGGAATCATCTGGACAATCA
The DNA here is from genome assembly GCA_948252205.1 of Orthosia incerta. Lineage (NCBI taxonomy): Eukaryota > Metazoa > Arthropoda > Insecta > Lepidoptera > Noctuidae > Orthosia > Orthosia incerta. Next base: position 24,572,252 of record OX411748.1, read on the forward strand.
AAACAATTACCATAATATGAATGTATGAAGTATACAGTAAACATCAGACATTATTAACTTTGGAACTGTGTCTGTTATTAAGGTTCCCCTAGTCGACGGCACGAACTATTTTGTGCGCGAGGTTAAAATGCATGCTATATCATCCGACAACACGTGCGAAAGAGATAGATGCTGTGATGAGCAGTAAGACGCTAGTTCGCGTACGAATTATTTTGCAATTTTTTATCGAAATTTATGTTCATTTAGGACGAAAACAAGCGCGAAATTTTATAAACAGACCTTTGGGAGTCTAGATATAATGAAAAATACACTAAATGTATTTTTTCAAAACAAAATTATTTGCATTGTTGAATTACTAATTTATCCCTGTACGTAGGCCGTTTTGCAAGATGCGTTAAAATTAGTGTTGAAATATGGAACTTTCGACGCTCATAACTTTCAAATATTTTTACTTTTTTGTTTCCATACCTACAGGGCTAGATATTAATGAGACAAATTGATATCAATTTTTATTTTGAACGTACTTACATCGTCAAACAGTGGAGTAATCGCCAGACTACGTTTATAAAGAAGAATGATCGACTAGTGTAACCTTAAATTAAATTTAGAAAGGGTACGATTGTTTCAGGTGCAAATAACATTTTTCACGCATTTTACGAGACAAAACCCAGAATCCTCCAGACGTAATGGCCATAAATCAGACAAACAGTTGGTTCTTGCGATGAATTATTATGAATCATGGACGCGTGTAAGGCAATCTTGCTCAATTACTGCCGAACGCCTAACCTTGCCTGTTCGTGAGGATGTGACGTCATGGGCCCGATATCACAATGTCTGTTTCCTTTACACTGTGACTATTGATTACCGTACTAACGCCAATTTTACAATATTTGGACATTTGACTGCAGCAATTTACGTCAAGGTTAAGACTTTATGATGTATGTCTGCAATTTCAGCTAATGCCGAAGTTTAAAATGCAAGGTCAATAGCAAATAACTTGTGCTACAATATTTATGTATCATCGAAGTATATTTTCCTTGTTTGAAACTCCATCAATCCATCAAAGTCGACATCTGATGCAGGAAGTCTAAATCCTCATTAACAATATTATTAAATGATATGAGCATCAGATCTAAGCATGCTAGTATTATATTATCTGAGTGTCTAAGCGTTCGCAAATGAATTCACGAAACCATTCAATCAATTCGAATCTGCGGTATCAAGAAAAATATAATCCATACCATCCATACCCATCGACCTAACTCGGTGTGGAATAGGACGATACAAACGTAAGCACCGAGACAAAGTCGAGGCCGTTAACCTCCGACTATCAGCTGACGACATCGGTCCAACCGCGAGAAATTATCTTTCACGCCATATTTCGGTCGTTCACTGCCACCCTTCGTCACGAATCGTCGAAAACAAGTGACATTCTGCCAACTATGACAAAGGGCCACCCAACTACATTGTCAGCCGTCGACATTCTCATCAATTTGATCTCACCTCAACGATCTTCGGATTCACTTACTTTCTACACAATGAACACAACTAAATTTAAACTTTATGGTTTTAAACAAGCATCCAGCACAAATTTCATAACACCAAGAACAGTAATTAAAATGCAGACATCGAACTGCAGCGTGATTCACAAAAAACTTCCGCTTGCTCACGTTATTTCGGGTGTTTGACCCGTTTATTCGGGAGCATTCTTCGAAATTCATCTCCGATAACCAAGATTAATCCGATGTTCCTACGCATTTGAGGGACGTCTTCCAATAATTCAACATTTACTACTAATAAATCTTGTCAGAATGGATCCAATTTATCATGACTGATGTGGGGTTTGTTTTTATTACTTTGATATTGAGGTGGCCCATTTAGTGGTCGATTTTTGACGTCCTTCGTGCAGTGTCATTGACTACGCGTAGCTTGCGCGTGTTCAGGTACGCGCGCTAATATCGCGACCTAGTTGTTGGCGCAGACTGACCGCCCCAGCTCATCCCGCATGGTATCCTTCTAATAATAGATGCAATGTTGAGAAAGCACGACCAACATCGTATCATGTCGTTCTTTCGTCGCCTCTCTGTCTAATAGTATATTATTGGTCCCAAGTTCCGAATCTTGTGTCACATTTTGCGTTTTACCCGAACCCATCTTAATTTGAATAGGTATTAGAGTCGTCATCGAACTATCGAAGTTGTCATGAGTATAAAGAGCTTGTTTTCCTGTTAATTACTTCGATAATTATGTTTGTGAGTCTTACGTACCTAAATAAATATAATATGTTCACGTAGGAATTACATCGTAAAATTCAAACATTGGTTAATGAACCCTGCCTAGCAAAGGGCAACCTGTATCTGAAAAAGACATTGTCATGAACGAAATATTATCCAAAATTGTTCTCGTTTAAACGTATATTATGATAAAAAGTAAGCCCAATTTAAAGTGTTTTTTTATCCTAAGAATTTGATAGATATCCATTTTGCGTTAGTCATCTCATCCATACAAATTATTAGAAAGTTTTTTTGGGTGAGACTGAATGCAGAACTTTGAGCAATTGTTCTGTCGTTGCCGCCTACTTCAAACTTTTTCGTCGAGGTGTGTTGGTTGGGCCAGCAAAAACTTTAAACTGTGTTTATTTATTGCTGAAACACATTTGTGAAGATGTATTTTTTTCGAATTCGCCGTCGAGCAAATGGTTAACAGATTGAACAGAATCGTGAGAGCTCGAGTGTCTGGTGACCCAACGCTCGTCTGCGATGTCGAAACTTTTCAAGTGGGCACACTCGTAGAGCACGATTTAAAAACCCGTCCCCGAGAGCCTTGAAGCACTTGGCCACTTGCCACGCCCATTTGTGTTGCTGGCTACCATGTTAACCCGACCAGTTTTGTCAAATTAACTTCCTAATTAGAAAATGCTATTCTCATTTTTTTATCGCTTCCTTCACCCATATCTATCTCCTTTGGAGTACCTACTTCACGTTCTATATTTCATAATTTTCTATCTAACAAAGGCCAGATGTTCAACACTCGCTGATTAAGGAACAATAAAGTTGCTCATCGCCGTTTCCGCATACGTAACCGTCTTTATCAAGATAATGGCATTGAAACATGCTAACACGGTAAACATTTCCTTATTTTAAGCCAGGCAGCGGCTGCGATCGCCTATTTCAGACCATCGCTGATGGTAGCATACCACAGCCCCAGTTCTGTCTTAACTTTTGATAAAGTATGCGTTACCAGCAGCATTAGTAACGAAAGCCTCCGCGGGCAGGCATCGACCGCGACGTCGGCTAACGGTACCCGTCTTTCGAACTACGTTCAGCTCCGTGCCAATCGTGGCGAGAAGCGAATCCAATTACTTTGCACTAACTTTTTATAAGAAATAGATTTCATTAAAAGCACGACACCGCAATCCGGTTTCTGTCCACGTATGCGCTCTCCTCAGAGGAGTCTCGGCATTACCTCGCGAGAGTCGGAGGGACGACGCCAACTCAGGCACGACGACGACGGACGTAGCGCGACCAGCTCCAATTCACTGTCACCGATTCACCACAGAACAAACTTTAGTCACATTGATAGCGCTCCTGCGAAGCGTATCATCCAGTTTTTATAGTAACTTCCAAGAGTTTTTAAGGTTATTCAAAGAGAACACACGAATTAAGAGACGGCCAAAATCGCTCTTGCGAGCGACAAGACGTCCACACACGGGCGAGGCTCGAGGTAGACTGAGTCAAGTAGGTAGGTACTGCCCCGGGCGGGTAGAGGGGGGCGAGGTCTCATTCGCTCTCGCAATCACGTCCAAGCAGGGGACGCGAGCGCGAGTCGCGAGGCAGGCCGAAAGGTAACGAAACGAGCCGAAGAGCAGCCGCTAATCCCGCTATCACCGCTATGGCATGACGGGAGATCGCGGGGCCGGGGGCGTGCACGTGCGTGCAGCACATGAGCACAGACGACTGCGGAGTGCGCCGTGCGCCCATCAGTGCACCAGGACCTGTGGCGTAAAAGGACATTGACACATATTTCGTGTGACTGTATCGAAAAGCTTCTAAGTTTAATCCATTGAGTATAGTTACTGAGACTAGTGACATTGCTAACAGTACAATAACAACAAAAGTGTTGAGCAACATCATTTTGTGAAAATTCTGTTTTTCGGCTGAAAGTTTTCCTCGTCAACAAAGTAAAGTTTAGCCATTATTTTGTACGGTAGAGTTAGTACCGTATTATTACGGCCTTTTCAACTGTGTGTTGAGCCGTTTTAGGCATTTTCGTTTTGATAATTAGGGTTCCGTACCCAAAGGGTAAAAACGGGACCCTATTACTAAGACTTCGCGATCCGTCTGTCTGTCTGTCTGTCTGTCCGTCCGTCTGTCACCAGGCTGTATCTCGTGAACCGTCATAGCTAGACAGTTGAAATTTTCAGAGATGATGTATTTCTGTTGCCGCTATAACAACAAATACTAAAAACAGAAGAAAATACATATTTCAGGGGGGCTCCCATACAACAAACGTGATTTTTTTGCCGTTTTTTGCTCGATATCAGAACGGCTCCAGGTAGACGCTTGAAATATTTACGGTATATTTAGTTGTATATTCACTTCAAAAAATGATTATTATTAAATTAAAATAAAATAAATTGAGGGGGGCTCCCATACAACAAACGTGTTTTTTTGCTGTTTTTTGCTCGATATTAATAACGGAAACAGGTAGACGCTTGAAATATTCACAGAATATTTATTTGTATATTCACTTCAAAAAATAGTAATGATTAAATTAAAATAAAATGAATTAAGGGGGGCCCCCATACAACAAACGTGATTTTTTGCCGTTTTTTGCGATAATGGTACGGAACCCTTCGTGCGCGAGTCCGACTCGCACTTGGCCGGTTTTTTTTATATTATTTTATCTTTTTGTTTTTATAACTTTACTGTCCGAATAAATAATATATTAACCTTAGTTCTCCGGACACTTAGGCTAGGTTGAGAGTGGTTATCTTAATTAATTGTATGCTTATTTGTAAAGGGTAATCTCTAAAAGTACTGATCCGATTTCGAAAATTGTTTTACTGGTAGAGAAGGCTACATTATCGCTGAGTGTAAAAGGCTACTATTTATCCCAAAAAAAAAAACGGTTTTAGTAGGGTGCCACGGGAGCGAAGCCGCGGTAAAAAACTAGTAAATTACAATTTAGGTAAGAGTTACTGTCTGTTTTTGATACTGTAGCAAAATATCTTCAACAGTACAGCGAACAGTATAAAAACAAATCCGTTATGTAGCAATCAAACACGCAACAAAAACTTGAACATGAAGCAAATTTCTCTGCGCGCTGCGTTTTTGCACAGTTCACGGTTGAATCGCGTTCCGCGGTATTGCCAGGAAACTCGTTACTTATCCCCGAGTGCCCGAGCGAGAGAGAGGGTGATGGACTGGCACTCTCATATAGCGTCAACTCTTTTTAACACTTAATAAAATCGCGGTGATGCTTGATGTATTCCGTCGACTTTCTTCGATATCGCCGCGTTGAGTTCGCACAACTTTCCGATGTCATTGTTCTCTGAACACGTGGGAAGGTTTTGTTTTTGTTCCACTTCCATTTGATTTTCTGGTCTTTATGACTAACTTGCGCTGACGTTAAATATTTCATATCAAAACGGTTGATGGCTTTTGTCCTGCACCTTTTATTGAGAACGACGTAGATTGTAATTGTAGCACGATGGAGGTTTGCGAGGTTTTGGATGCCCCTTTACTGTGAATTTCGGTAACGTAACAAACCTTACCGAAATTGAATGACGGACAATTTTTTTTTTTTTTGAACATTTGAGTATACCATACCAAATAGTACCTAAAGCTACCTTTTCTTCCGACCCTTGTTATGGAGGGGCTGGCCACCATCCAGCCCAATATTACCAATACATACAATAAATTGAATAGCAGGGGCCTGTAGTGCACTTTTCCGCACGAGTGCGAGTATGAAAAAGAAACTCACTGCACTGCATTGTGAGACTGAAAGCGGTGCAATATGAGCCTAGTAAGTATTTTGAAAATTGTATTGAATGTAATAACTTTGCAAATATAGGTTCCTAGTTTGCAAAGTAATTACAGTTTATAAAAACAGCATGTGGCACTGATTTTACAATAGACAAGAATGAACTGACGAAAACACGTCGTTTTGACATTTACCATTTTATTTGACTTTTGTACAGCTTTAACTGACATTCTTTATTTCACAATTGTTATTCTGTAGTATCATTTAATTTAAAATTTATCTTTCTAATTATCTAATATTAATTAAATTAACTTATTGTTTTACTCAATTGCTGTGCCCGACGGGGTCCATGTCAACTATATTACTATTTAAAAGACCTTGTTAAACACATGTGTTATGCAATAAAGATTTGACTTTGAATTTGAATGGTATACCTAACTAAAGTAACAGGAACCATTAGAATACCTCAAGAGAAAGTAACGGTAACAAAGCCGAATTTCGAACCCATTTAATCGGGATGCGAGCTGAATTTTAACTAAACATTCCTTAAACACGTAGGTAGATAAGTAAAGAATGACATCATTATCTATCCTATCGTGTGTAATCCTCAATCACGAGTTCACAACAATGCAATATCAACGAGGAAAGCCACGTGACACGTTTGTGTATAAAATACGAATCTACTACGTGGAGTAAACAACTGACAATCACGTTACCGGTTACTCACACGAATTTTTTTAAAGAAAATATATGAATTGTTTTCCTCTTAAACAAATATTGTAGCGGCTTAACTCCATGTGTTTTGGTCCTGTCTGGTCCTAAGATACGAAAATAAATACCCGTGGGAGTTTAAAGACCGCAATACCGCGTCATGACTATTGACAGGTTACTAACCCATTACTCACGAGTGCGATAAGGGCTTGTTTACACTTACAGAAATAAAACCAACAGACAAATTGTTACTAAGACGTGAAAACAAGCGTTGAGACGGTTTATAAAGATGTTTTCTGAGAACTCTTCTCCGGAAAATATAGATCACGACCTTGTGACTGGACTGGCCTATTTAATAAGCGACAACTCGACATAATATATGACTCTACATTTACAGATATGTTAAAGATCATTTCGCAAGGGAAAATACCTAAATTTTATGGTTTGGTACGATAACAAATAAATATTATCATAGACGTTTCGTCAGGAATTCGTCCGCACGTTCACTTCCTGAAATGTGTCCATCACGTTATTTGGCTTCGGAAACTTTTGCAAAACTGCGGCATCGCTAGCATCACTTAGATTCCTACGTGTGTAATTTTCTCTTGATAGCTACGCTTACGGAAATTTTAGGAGGCACACGCAGTAAGTTGTGATTTTTGACAGTTTGTGAAACATGAATTTAACGTTTGACAAACATGAATTTGATGTGGGCGAAACACGAATTTGTCTTTTTTTATCTATAGGCTCGCCTGATGGTAACTGATGATGTGGTCGACGGTGAAGCACGCTTGCCTAGAAGTATCCTATTCTCTCTTGACTTAAAGCCCCCAAGGTTGTAACTATCAGGAAACAAAGACTCCGGCAGGGTATTCCACTCCTTAGCTGTGTGTACAATGAAAGTATTCGCAAAACGCTTTGTACGTATGGGTGGGATGTCCACCTTGTACCGGTGGCACATTGCCGTACGTCTTGTTGTCCGGTGATGGAAAGGGCTAGGCGCAATCAAATTGTGCAGTTCCATCGCACACTCCCCGAAATGTAACAGATAAAAAACCCACTGACTGGCCACTTGGCGTCGATGTTCAAGGCTTTGGAGCTTTGAGGCGACCAGTGCATCATTGCCAATGATAAGCCTCTTGCCCCGTTTGGCAATCGACTAAAGGGCATCAAGTTGATATTTGGCAGATCCGTCTCAGAGGTGAAAGCAGTACTCATGTACTCCATGCATGTCCGAACTTGCGCTTTATACATTTGAGCAGCTGTTTGCCTTAAGTAAAACAATGAATTAGACGTTTGTGAAATATGAATCTGACGTTTGTGAAATATGAATCTGACGTTTGTGAAACACGAGTTTGAAATGATTTATTACTCCTTATTTTTATAGGGCAACCAACATAATTAGGTAGCAGTAATGAGGTGTCGGGTGTAGTAACAATCGAAGTTACTGTTCTTAACGTCAAACGTGTCAGGTGGCGCCACCTACAACCGTTACACGCGTCACACACGTTAGGAATTTATTATCGCCGCGTCACTTTCCTCGGCGCGTTTTTCTTCACGTTTCCTCGTACTACTTACATTAGCACATGGAACACATTATATTGAAAAGGTTTCATAAGAATTGGCGTTTTTATAGCTTTGTTCGAGGGACCATTTACATTATTTATGTTTATTACGATATGCGATCACAATGAGATGATATCGTAAAGTGATATGATAATAGAAGCAGATGCGTAAATAATGTAAGTAGAATGAAATCATGTCCCACAAAACGGTTTATATTCGCACTTGGCACAGTTTTGCTGTGCGTGGAATGTGAATTAAAACAAGGTGTTATTGTATAGCGCTACACACCATAATAATATAGAATAAACCAAATAAAACTTCCTCTTCCACTTAAGGGACTCGTAGATATAAAATTAAGCCAAACGTCAATAACCTTCACAATGTTTTTCCCTATCAATTACGTCATGGAAGAAAATATAAAACCTAGGTACGTAGGTATCTTACCAACAAAAAGTTTACCTACCTCGAAAGCGACAGCAAAAATTAAGACGACGACTAACGCCAACGACCTTGAGGGAACAAAACGCGCACTCATTTCACACCCGCGCGACCCAAAATTTTGTAGTTTTTTGTACTTTCCTTATTATTCTATGACTTTAAAAAAAAAGGCTCAGATCAAAATGTAGATAATTAAATTGTCTTTGAGATGGTGTCGATTTGATTAAAATACGCCCAGCGGTTTTGGTGCGATTGTCGAGTTTTTGTCCGTTTTAGACATAACTTTACAAATTAATTACACTATGTTATACGAAGAAAACTGAAAATTTGCTCAGATCAAATTATTAAGAAAATAGTCTTATATAACACATATTTTTTTCAAAAAATTACGACTAGCCATTTAGACGTGATTCTCATTTTAAAATCAGCTACTCAAGGAAATCGGCGCCTTAATGTTGCGTGTCATATTTGAATCATTTTTGTTAAAGTGATTAATTATTTACTGCTGATCTAGCTGGTCCCAGAGGTATTCTTTATGCGCCCATATTACAATTGGCCGAAAAATAAGCAAGTCCATTGACACGAAACGAAGAAGGCCAAAATAATAACCTCGATTGCCGTGATATATTATTTCAACAAGCCATATTTCCTGCCTATATAATCTTGTCAAGTGCGAGACTCTGCAAGGCCGTGCGGTCAATTGGAATACATCGCGATTGCTTTATATTATGCTACTTCCTGTTTAAAAGACCTACCACACAATTATGTAACTGCTATGGTTAAATAAACCACAGCTGGGTGACTGTATAAATAAATATTTACCAGAATATGAGTTTACAAACTTACAAACTCGTGTTTTGTTGCCATAGATACCGCTTTAAATAATTGACCTCCTTTTTGATTTTTTTGTTTTATTTTTACGGATTGTATTGAAAGAATATTGTTGTGGACTGCTATCGTACACAATAAAGCTTATGTATTGTGTTCTGTTTACTACTGATGTTCTAAATACGACTGGCGTCCTTTATAAATAACCTGTTTCATAATTTAATGTTACAACTGGCAATCAGAAATTCTTGCGAGTTCGCGTGATAAAATCTAGAATTTATGACTTAACTTTAACCTCATTTATTTTATGTGAAGGTATTGTGCTAACAGGCTGAACGAACTGAATAATAACTGAATGTTTGAACGACTGTAAATGTTAAACAGGTTTCATTCTCGTCACACAACACAACAGACATATTGACATGACCGACAGAACAGATTTGATTTGATTTAGGCTAAAGTTAATCTCCATTTTACCTTTGTTTTACACGTTATAGTTTAAAGAAATATGTAGGAATTTTTAAAAATAACTCTGATATCTTCAGCTAATGTTTTTATCTCTGTCAAAGTAAACAGAGCCACAAGAGACACCTCTAAAAAATTATTCGCCCACCACATTTATAGTAACCCATTTCTCAAAGTCATTCACAATTTTGCGTGGGAACAAAAATGGCGGTCTTTCATTTTTATTTGTATTACACTAACCTAGCATAATTCATTTATTACTCATCTGAATATGGCCGTGATTATCCTAAATTTGATGATTGTGATTATAATAAATTCATAGACCAAGACCAAGGTAAGGTTTTTTTACTTCCTGCGAAATAAAACCTCTTTACAATGATTTATTATTCAACATTCAAGTCCATCCTTGTTCCGTGCTTCAGGTGACCTAACACACAATCTAAACCTATTACAGTACTAGCGTAATCGTACCTCGTAAGTAAAGGATATTTAGGTTATCGTGCTGTAAGTAAACAATACTAAATGTACGTGAATAGGAAGGTATGGCCATTGCGATATTCGTGGCATACTTGACCTAGAAAACAGGTTTTGTGTAAATTGTTCCATAAAAAGCATACCTACAGCATATCTCAGCAATAATTATGTTATTATTAAGAACAAGACACGAGTGTGGGTTTCTAAAACGGTATTTAACATAATCTCCATTTTCCAGTCAGTTTAAAGTCACACTAGTCGATCATTCTTCCATACAAACGTAGTCTGGCGATTACTCCACTGTTTGACGATGTACGTTCAAAATAAAAAATGTATCAATTTGTCTCATCATTATCTAGCCCTGTATGGAAACAAAAAGGTAAAAAATAAATAAAAAAGTTATGAGCGTCTAAGTACCTTATTTCAACACAAATTTTAATGCATCTTTGGCGGCAATAAATACCATAAGAAGAAGGAAAATTGCAAAACAGCCACCATACAGGGATAGATTAGTAGTTCAACAATGCAAATCATTTTATTTGGAAAATATACAATTAGTCGTTTTTTCATGATATCCATACTCCCAAAGATCTGTTTATATAATCCCGCGCGATCGTTTTCGTCCTACAAATTTGCAAAAGTGCTAATTCGATACGGGAACGAGCTTCTTACTGCTCATCACAGCATGTATCTCTTTCGCACGTGTTGTCGGATGAGATATCATGCATTTTAACTCGTCGACTAGGGCAAAATTAAAGCAAATTATGCTGAGACGTAATTAGTATAACGTAAGATATATAAAAGAGACTATGGTTAATTTAAATATCTCCATTAGTAAGTTAATCGTTATGAATATTAATTAGGTTGTTGATAGCAATTATGATGAAGAAACAAAATTATAATTAAGTAAGAAATAATAAACGCGAACACGGAGAGCCGTTTAATTATTACCGTTTAATATTACTTAGGTTACGGCAGTATACTACAGTGGACACGACTACAGATTTTTATCTTTTCGTATTCGTAGCAATTCGTAGCGCATAGGGCCACGAAGGCTACGGGATGCCTACGAAGGCTACGGGATGCCTACGAAGGCTACGGGTTGCCTACGAAGGCTACGGGATGCCTACGAGGTCTACGGGATGCTAACAAAGCCTATGGGATGCTATATACTTACGATGCCTGCAGGATGCTTGCGAAGGCTACGTGATGCCTACGAAGTCTACGAGTGTACGGGATGCCAAAGAAGTCTACAGGATTCCTACGAAGGCATATTTTTTTAACAAAACTAGATATGTAGGTAAGTTGATTTAACCGCAAATGGTTTAATGAATGAGTTGACGTAGATATTTTAACTACCTTCAAAACTAGTAACACAAGTTATTCGACTTCTAAAAATATTTTGGAAAAGAGAAATCGCAACCAGTTTTCGCTGTAGGTTCAGCAACTTTTAAACTTCCATAGTTAATATCTGGAACTAAAATCTGATAGATCGTTTGATGAATAGAATAGAGTAATTATTTTTATATAACGTACAAGTTCGCACATCTCTGCATTGTGCGGCTGTGCTGTGATGCAACAGTTGTGAAAGCCGATACCGCTGGAATTGGGTTAGCGTTGCGCGCGCGTCGCTCGCACCAAGCGTGCGTTGTGGGCTTGTAGCACAGCGTTTTTATTTTTGTTCAATTTAGTTTGGATGTTATTGCTTATTATTTTGGACGTTTATGGCAAGTACGTATGGGTTGGTTTGCTTGATTTATTATCTTAAAGAGTTTAAGTAGGTAAGTAGTATGAATAACGTCTAATAACGTAAATATACAACGTTATTTAATTTACGTCCAATTTCCGCAATTTAAACTGAGATTATGAAGAGGATAATTGTTTCTTGTTATATTAAATTTAATTATATTTAATTATTCTGTTATGTAACAAACTATTATAATTAAATTATAATGTATTATTTTAAGTTGAATTAACTTTATTAGCATAACTAAAATTGTAATTTTGTATTGTTGTAATTTTAGTATCCAATAAATTAAAGTGTAGATTGACTTGTAACTTTTAGCTGTTGGAGGAAGGCGCCGCCGGTGTCTGTAACACAGTTTATACTAGTAAAGACATTATCATTCACTCTATCTTTAAAAACAAAAGATAAATAATTATTATAATTTAAAATATTAATTTCGGTGTTTTTGATTAGGTTTTATTATTATTAGGATTACCCATTTTTGATGAATATTTTTTTTGTAGGAAGTTATCTGTAAGTACCTACTGTTCTGATACCGGAAACTCTTTTACTGATAAAAAGAAAATTGTCAATGAGTATCATAGTTTTTATCGCCGAAAAATGCAAATAGAATGGAAGATAGGCCATGCAAGCAAAGCCACGGGGAAAAGCTAGAACGTTATTTAATTTATAAAATTCAAAATAAACATGCACCATAGAAAGCAGTAACGCTAACCAATCGTCCATCACCTGAGGTGACATTGGCTGAATGCACAAACCGTACGAAGCCAAACCAGAAAAAAAAAAAAACTCGTCCATCACCTATGCGACTGCCAGTAACCCGGAAAATCTTTAATTATGTAGGTGCAGTTAAAATTAACAATCTTCGTTAGCTAATCACCTTTCAAGAATTTCAAGATGGAATCTCTGTATAAATTACGAAGTCTTGCATAATTCCTGCGGTTATACAACACGCTGTATGTTCCGGTTGTGAATGTCGTTGGTGCAAGGTCGACTGCACCATGTTGCTAATCAACTCTTGAAAAGCATAGGTCTTGGCAAGAAAGTTTGCAGGATACGTGTTGGTCCTATAATAGGTGAAAGATAGCTAGTGGAATGGGCTACTAAGACTAATTAGTAATTACTTATATTATTCCTTTTTATGGAACTTTTTTATTTATTTACTTTAGGCTCGCGCTTGACCACAATCTCACCTGATGGTATGCAATGATGTGGTCGACGGTGAAGCATGCTTGCCTAGATTAAACCTATTCACTTTTGACTTGGGCATGTAATATCGGTTTTGTTTTTTAAGTTTTTCAATTCCGATATTGATTTCTGATATTAGATCTCAATATCGGAATACCGATATTGATTTCGGTATCGCACACTTTCGTTAAATATTACAATCTTTATTTTGTAAATTGCTAAAAAAAACAGAAAATAAATGTTTATCGATCAATCTGAAAGTATGTCCCGATAAGTGTAGTGAGTAATAAATTTCTAAATTCAGTATCGGTCAATGTGGCGACGCCTCCTGGGGGAGGCCTATGTTCAGCAGTGTACTTACGTCTTTTGGCTGAAATGATGATGATGATGAGAGACAATGTAGTCATGTCATTAATACTTATTTTAATTTTATTGTGTGTAATTTTGTTGCTAGGATACTTTAGTATTATGTAATTTTGTGTGTTTGTGACTTGTAGCATCCATAATGGATCAAACTGTAAAGATGTTATAATTGGTGATAATAAATAATAAATAAATAAATGTAGTGGAAGTTGATTTATCCAACAGATTAGTGATCGGATAGACTAATTTGTTGTATTCAATACAAGCAGAAAACTGAAAAATATATAGCTTGAATTTATTAAGTTTTCGAAGCCAGTAACACATTGTAAATTTCAAATAAAGTTTCATTGTAAAGGGGGGTGATGTTGTTCTCGTCCGTAGGATTTACCACCTTTACTAGGCCCACCCTACACGAGCCCCCCGGGTGGTGCTAAAGAACAACAACGCCGAGACTTAGGCGGCGGTTAAGTAACCTATATTAGGCTACCACAAGCCTAGAGGAGTTAAATGCCCTCTAAAAATGTGGCGATGGTACCTTGGAAAAGTGCTATATGTATCTTCCAACCCCCACTAATATGAAATGTCGTATAATAATGAGAGAGATTTGTCATGCGCTCCGGCTAACCCCCGGCGCTCGTGGGTGCCCGGGCCTGCGAGTGTGAAATCAGTTACCGAAGACTCCACAGGGGTAGGCGACCAGGCCCCTGTGTCAGTAAATGCATCTGGCAGCACCAACAAAAAATTTATTCAGCAGGTCCTTCACCCGAGCTTGTTTAAACCAAGACCTAGATCTTCGTCATTAGGAAATATTCCTGTACAGACACCTACAGAAAAGAAACCTGAAAAAATAGAAGCCCACCAGCCTAGTCACACTGAACATGCTGAATGGCAGGAAGTAAACCATCGTAAAAGAATGAGAAGTAGCCCTGAAAACACGATCAGAAATCAGAAGACCAAGCCGAATTATTGGCTAGGAACTCCAATATCTACTTTTAATAGCTTCTCTGAAATCGAGAATACAGACCAACCGATACCGTCAGAATCAGAAACCGTAATGATAACCAAGCCCCCTCCATTTTTCATTGATAAGGTTAGCAACATCCAACCCCTCACAGAAATGTTAGAGAAAGTGGCACATGGGAATTATGAGATAAAAATCCTTCAAAGCGAGCGAGTAAAAATACAAGCTAAAGCCCACGAAGCATACTCTGCTATATACAAGGAATTAAAATGCAGAGATACTGAATTTTTTACCTACAAAACAAAGCAGGAGAGAAGTTTTAGAGTAGTATTAAAACACATCCACCCCTCAACTGACACTGACTCGCTGAAGGAGGCTCTAGAGGAACTAGGACACAAGACTACCAACATCTGGAATATCAAAAATAATAAAACAAAACAACCATTACCAATGTTTTTTATAGATCTACAGCCTAACCATAATAATAAGGACGCCTACAACATAAAAACGCTACTCAATTGCCGTATAGAAATTGA
This sequence comes from Orthosia incerta, assembly GCA_948252205.1. Classification (NCBI taxonomy): domain Eukaryota; kingdom Metazoa; phylum Arthropoda; class Insecta; order Lepidoptera; family Noctuidae; genus Orthosia; species Orthosia incerta. The sequence goes on from OX411748.1 coordinate 24,587,514, forward strand.
ACCACCAAGACCCAAACGCACTATCCCCCAGTGTACTAACTGTCAACAGTATGGACATACACAAAACTTTTGTCACAGACAGCCCAAATGTGTTAAATGCGCAGGATCTCACCATACATCAAAATGTGCCAGGAAAGAACGTTCTGACAAAGTGAAATGCATACTCTGCGAAGGAAATCATCCAGCCAATTATAAAGGATGTACTGTATATAAAGAGTTACAAAAGATAAAGTTCCCAAATCCTAGCCCCAAAGGTCAGCAGTCGGCCAAACATGTAATTCGGCAACCGAAAACCACACATGAAAGTGTTAACAAATCGAAATATGCTAGAGATTCGGACATATCCTATGCAGCAGCAGCAAAATCTGGACCAAAAGCACAATTTTATAATGACAATTCCACTAGTAATGAACCGAATATATCTGAAGCCCTTCGAACTTTTAACGCATCAATGCAGACCCTCATGAACCAAATGCAAAAGATGACACTAATCTTAGTTGATCTCATGTCAAGAATGCCAGTATATTCGCTGCCCTAAAGCTATGCGTATGGAATGCCAATGGGCTAACCAAACACTCGAACGAGTTAAAAACGTTTCTTAAAATAAATAAAATTGACATAATGCTAATATCGGAAACTCACTTCACATCTAAGAGTTACTTAAAAATTCCCGAGTATAACTTATATCATACCATGCATCCCGATGGAAAAGCATATGGAGGGTCAGCTATACTTATCAAAGCTAGCATCAAACATCACCAATGTCAGTCATATTGTAGAGACTACATCCAAGCAACTAACGTAGTAGTGTACGATCAGATTAGCAACATCACAGTGTCAGCTCTGTACTGCCCCCCAAGACATACAATTAAAGAAAGTCAATTTTGCGACTATTTCAATATCCTAGGCAATCGCTTTATAGCCGCAGGCGATTACAACGCCAAACACACTTTTTGGGGGTCTAGGCTCATCGTGCCTAGGGGTCGGGAACTTTTAAAATGTATTCAAGCAAATAGAATGGATGTTGTCTCTACAGGACAGCCAACATACTGGCCTTCAGACAGAAGTAAAATACCGGATCTCATTGATTTCTGTGTCACCAAAGGAATTACGAGAAATAATATAACGTGCAATAGCTGCTGGGATTTATCATCGGATCACTCACCTATTATTATCAATATCGAATCTAAGGTAAAGGTGACCTCAAAAAAGTGTACATTGCACAATAAGAAAACTAATTGGATTCTTTTTCGATACTTTGTAGATGAAGCATTTAAAATTCCACCTCCACTCAAAACAGAAGAGGACATTACAAATGCTGTTGAATTCTTTAATACAAACGTACAAAATGCCGCATGGAACTCGACTCCATTAGATCAATACAAGTCTGATGTCCAATCGGTCGCCCCAAACATACTGGACTTAATTAAGGAAAAAAGAGAGACCAGAAAATTATGGCAACAAAATAGATGTCCTGATACGAAAAAAAAGATTCAACCACAAAGTAAGAGAGCTAAAACAAGCTCTGGAACAAGATCGGAACGCTACCTTCCAGGCACACCTAGAGGGCCTTGATGCAACAGCAGCTACAGACTACTCTCTTTGGAGGGCCACTAAGAAAATCAAAAGACCCATGGTAACAAGTTCACCACTTAGGAAACCTGATCTTAGCTGGGCACGTACCGACCATGAAAAAGCAGCTACATTTGCGGAGCATCTGGAAAAGGTTTTCCAACCCCACCCATACGAGGGTTCACCTGAACATGAAAAAGAAGTTATTGAATTTATTAATACCCCCGACCAGGATGATAACGAACCTGACTACTTCACTAAATGTGAAGTAGTAGAAATTATTAAAAAGGCAAACTTCAAGAAAGCTCCTGGATATGACCTAATTACTAACAAAGTCTTACAGGAACTACCAGACTCTGGGATAATACTACTCACAGCAATCTATAATGCAATCACCAAACAAAAACTCATCCCGCCGCAATGGAAAGTAGCACAAATAATAATGCTGTTGAAACCAAACAAACAACCAGAGGACCCAAAATCATACAGGCCGATCAGCTTATTACCCATACCCGCGAAAATATACGAATCTCTAATATTGCGCCGACTGATACCACTGATAGAACAGCGCAAACTGATTCCCAAACACCAATTTGGATTTCGTCGTAAGCACGCCACCGTCGAACAGGTCCACAGGCTAATAAGCGAAATTGACAAGACCTTTGAAACTAAAAAGTACTGTGCAAGTGCTTTTTTAGACATATCACAAGCCTTTGACAGGGTATGGCACGAAGGCCTGTTATTTAAAATAAAATCTCTGCTCCCTACCTATTTATTCAAAATCCTAAAATCTTTTTTGGAAATGAGACATTTTCTAGTCCAAAACGGCGAAGCGCTCTCAAGTCTCCGCCCTGTTAAAGCAGGAGTTCCACAAGGCAGTGTGCTGGGCCCGACGTTGTACCTTATCTACACGTCTGATCTACCAACTTCAGAGAGTATCACCACCGGTACTTTTGCTGACGACACCGCGATCCTAGCAGCTCATCCTGACCCAGTTGTGGCGGCGGAACTCTTACAGTGTGGGCTTAATGATATATCGACCTGGTTAAAAAAATGGAGAATCAAGGCTAACGAAACAAAATCTGTAAATGTTACCTTTACTCTAAGAAGAGGCACTTGTCCACCCGTCAAACTCAATAACTTAGAATTGCCACAATCAGACCATGTCAGGTATTTAGGACTACACCTGGATAAGCGACTCACCTGGCAAAAACATATTTTCACAAAAAGGAAACAATTGGGATTACAATTACGTAAGCTGTATTGGTTAATGGGACGTCGGTCACAGCTGTCACTAAGTAGCAAGCTTCTACTCTACAAAACAATCCTTAAGCCGATTTGGACTTACGGGATACAACTCTGGGGGACAGCCTCCCATTCCAACATCGAAATCATGCAAAGATTCCAGAACAAAATCTTGAGGACGATAACTGGTGCCCCGTGGTTCGTCACGAATGAACAACTACATCACGACCTGCACATGACAACAGTCAAACAGGAAATACTCTTCCATACATGCACATACAAGAAAAGAATTAAAGACCATCCGAACAGCTTGGCCAATGTCTTGATGGAAGACAATTGTACAATTCGCAGATTGAAACGGAAAATGCCCCAAGACACACTTAAATTGCAACAGAGTGAAGTAAAGTAGGATGCGACACAGGTCGCATACCGAGCACGCCAATAACAAACCCAACCAACCCACTGATAAATGTCCCTCCGGCGACAGATAGCAGTGTAACAACAAACAAAAAAAAAAAAAAAAAAAAAAAAAAAAAAAATTGTAAAGTCGAAACAGTCCTCTCAAAAGTTTGGAAAACTATCTTAGCATTCATCATCATTGTCATCGTAATTTCAGCCGAAAGTCGTCCACCGCTGGACAAAGGCCTCCCCCAAGCGTCGTCACACTGATCGGTCCTGTGCGTTTCGTATCCACTGGACGCCCGCAGCCTTGACCAGGTCGTCGCTCCACCTAGAGGGAAACCTTCCAACACTGCGTTTTCCGGTACGCAGTCGCCACTCAAGAACTTTTCAGCCCCAACGGCCATCCGTTCTGCGAGCAATGTGCCCTGCCCACTGCCACTTAAGTTTGGCTATATCGGTAACCTTAGTTCTCTTGCGGATGTCTTCATTTCTGATTCAATCACGCAAGGAAACTCCGAGCATAGCCCTCGAATCTCCATTGCCCATTGGGTGACTTTAAGCTTTCTGACGAGGCCCATTGTGAGCGACCACGTCTCTGTCCCGTAAGTAATCACTGGCAACACTCTCTGTCTTGAGACACTGTGGTAAGTTGGAAGAAAAGATACCGCGTAACTTCCCGAACGCTGCCCAGCCGGGTCGGATTCGACGGTTGACCTCTTTCTTGAAGTTGGACCTACCTAACTGAACCGTTTGTCCCAGGTAGACATAATCGTCCACAGCTTCGAGTGTAGAGTCTCCGACTTTGATAGGAGTGGGCGTAACATTATAGGCATTCAACATCACCTGGTTTTGTACATGTTCATTTTTAGACCCACTCTTTCGAAACTCTACTGAGGTCATCGAGCATTGTACTGAGGTCCTCCGTGGTCTCAGCCATGGCCAATATATCGTCGGCAAACCGAAGGTGAGTGATGTACTCGCCATTGACTTTGATGCCTAGCCCTCTCCAGTCCAGAACCTTGAAGACATCCTCCAGTGCAGCAGAGAACAGTTTCGGAGATATGACGTCTCCCTGTCTTACACCTCGCTGCAGAAGGATAGGTTCTGCAGTCTGATCCTGAAGTCGGACTGACATAGTGGCGTTTTTGTACAAACAATTTAGCACCTCGATGTACTGGTAGTCGATTTGGCACCGCTGGAGATACTGCAGTACAGCCCAAGTCTTGAATCGAAGGCTTTCTCGTAGTCCACAAAAGCTAAACAAAGAGGTAGTTTATACTCTTCTGTCTTCTGCATAACCTGCCGTAGCGTATGTATGTGGTATACGGTGCTAAAGCCTTTTCGGAAACCGGCTTGTTCGGGAGGCTGGAGACCGTCAAACCTGCGCGCAAGACGATTCGTGATGACTCTTGATAACATTGATTTATTTATAATGGGCGATATAGCAGTAGTGGCCCAGTGGCAACGGCCCCGACTTACGTGTCGCAGGTGCTCTAAAAACGGAGAAGGAAAACATCGTGAGGAAACCGGCATATCCTAGAACCAAAGATTCGAAGACATGCGAAATCCACCAACCCGCACTGGGCCCGCGTGGTGTTAATCCATCACCACGGTTGTACCCTCTCTCACAGAAAGGAGGCCTGTGTCCCAGCAGCAGGAACATTAATAGGCTGATGATGAATGGGCGATAGTGGCTTGAAGAAGTTTTCAAACAAATTACAAAACATCTACTGATAAACAAAATCCAATCGAGTCATTAAACTCAACATACCTACCTAATATTTGATAAAATGCTATACCTAATATAGGTAGGTAGGTAAGGTAAAAATTTCATAATATTATGAAATTTTGCAACTCATCTTTTCGTTTTGTCTACGTATCTACGTAGAAGAAAGTCACATTGATATACATAATTAAACAGGTTTTTTTTTGTCTGGACTAGATAAAAATGCTTTTTACTATTGAAAAATATTTTAAACTAGCTTCTGGCAGCGGCTTCGCCCGCGTTAAAATTGTTTTATCATCCCAAGGCATTATTACATCGCGATAAAAATGTATGTGCTATTCCTGACTATAATCTACCTCTGTGTCAAACTTCATCCAGATCCGTTCAGTCGTTCTGGCGTGATTGACAAACATACATCCACACAACCATCAAAATTTCACATTTATAATATTAGGAAGGTGTGAGAGTCTACCTAACCTGTGTTTGAATATAAGTGTATTTGGATATTTGTTAATCTATCACGTACCAACGGCTGAACAGATTTAGAAGAATCGCACACGGATACACCATTGCATCACCTGGATAATGACATGGATACTATTTATCCTGGAAGTACCTAAGTACGTTCCCGTCGAACAATTATCGACATTCACGGGGATGAAGCCTCTGGCAAAAGTTTAGTAGATAATAAACACATTTAGGTATTGCACGTACTATTTGTTTTCGATCAACAACGAATAAAAAAGCTACAACCAACTCCTAATATTATTTTGGACAACACGGTTGGTTGAGCGATCGGCTGCTGCGCTGCATGTCACGGTTTCGATTCCCGCACGGAACAAATATTTGTATTGCCTGGGTACAGATAGTTGTTCCGGAATGGGTATCTAGTGTATGTGAGTTAAAAATTGCTATATTACTTTGAGCAGCTAATCAATCAGTAAATACAAAAATAAAGACCCACAAAACATCGCGTCGTTGTTCCGGCAACTATTCTCGAAACGGTGCGCGGTGGCGCCATTTTATATTTCCTTGTCAACGTAAACGAGTTTAACTACATAATAATGAGCACTACAGTAACATAATAATAAGGCTATAATTAGTATCAATTATTGAATTTAAATTAGCGAGCATAGACTTTAACTAAACATAATATATTCACGTATTTATGTATAACAAAAATAGTTTCGTAGCCGGCTTTTTTAAGGCGATTACATAAAACGTCTTTGCCTGCAAAATCGACAAATAGCTGCCATTAGGAAAGCGAAGGGTATTAAATAATTTATAAGTAGTAGTAGCAAGTAGCTCAGAAATTGTAGAAGGGCCATTAGGTAAAGAAAGTGGCGTCAGCACTCGCACGAAACGAATATTTTTATGCTTTACAGAATTGCTTTTCTTCGGCGATTTTACTTGCCTCTCTCTGTCTTGTTTCTCTCTAACCCAATATTTGAGGCCGGCTCTCGCCTTCATTCGCCAGACGGTCTGTGTTGGGTCGTTGACACATCTGTACCTAAGTAATTTTCTGCCTTTTGGTCGTTTTTTACGATGGTCATCTAAATCAATAGTCTATGTGTCTGCCGACCTCCTTCATTACCTGTCTTTACACAATACTGCTCAGCAGGGCAAAAGAGTATGAACCATCGACTAATCACATAGACGGAAATCCTCATCGCGTCTTTTATCTCGCCATGTGATTGCTCGTTTGTTCTAATTCATTACGCAATAAGGCTGCTGGACTTATCTATGCCCGGACTATCCAGACGTGATTTAGACCATCAGGTGATTTTATTTTTGGACACCACACTCCACGACTATAAGTCTGTAGCCCCATGGACATTATTAGACTTAATCATAAGCCCGTGTTAGCAGTCCAATAAAATGAAGTAAAAGAGGCTAGCCAATAATTGGAGCAAATATTTAATTGCAACAAATAGCAATGCGCAGTGCCGGCCGGTGCATCACGAGAGTCGTGCGCAGTAAACTAAACAGCTGATTCGATGAACTCATCGCGCACTGGATTGGAACAACCTTGTGTGACGATATACTTGCGACTATTATCTTGATCCAAAGAGCTCAGGTGGACTTCTGAAACCCCGACACATTTTTATTTAATGCTTTTTAAACTACATTATTCATCTAGTAGTAGACAGGCTTCGATCGACAATCTATCGATCACGTAATGTTGACACGATATCTTGCGAAAATAACCCGATTCAAACAGTAAACTTAGAACCAGTAACTTTAGAACGGCTGAAACGATTTTCATTAAACATAGCTAAGAAAACTCTCGATAAAGTTATCTTACAATCAAAAAAACTAAAACAAAATCGGTTCATCCGTTTATGAGCTATGATGCCACAGACAGATACACAAACACGCAGGTACACACGTCAAACTTATAACACCACTCTTTTTACGTCGGGGGGGTTAAAAATTATACCCCGGTTTCTGAAAAGAGACTTTGAAGTTTAGAACTTGTCAAAACTTTAGTTTAAAATATGATTATTTAATAAACAACTCAATATCAACATTCAGTATTCAAAGATTTGCAAAAATGAATTAACGCATGTCAGTGCACTGAACTATAAATTATGTATCGTCGTTCGTTTGTTGGCCGGCGAGCAACTGCCGCCACGTGGATACTCCCGTGCCAAAATTAATTTAGGTATAAGACATATACCTACCTACTCAAATTGAGACAACTGCATAAATAACGCAGTCAAGGTACGTTATGCTCGGCAGAAATAAACGACTGTTGCTATTGCTAGTTAACACTCAATAAATTATCAAGTCACTGTCTTTGAGTTTTCGAGGATTTATATGTGCGAATTAAATGACAAGTCTTTTCATCAGGAAAAAGGACTAAAATCTTACTAATGGATGATTTTAGGTCTTGTTCCTGATCGTAAAAACCCGAAGTAGTTTAGTATAGTATACTATGGAGGTATTCTTAAGGAAAAAGCTATGGAAAAAGCAAGTCCCGACGAAGGTCAGGCACAAAAGCACACAAAAAAAAAAACAACACAAGACTTAAACTTATTAAAAATCCAAGTCTAAGCAGGCATTATTATTCCGGCCGGCTAGGCTGTGACATGGCTTTGACCCGCACAGATTTGGGTCAAGAGGAATCGATTTATAACACCCAAGTTTGCATCTATCCGATGAATTATTAAGTGGCATCAGAGTGAAGCGGTATTTGGAACTGCCGATTTAGGCACGACTTTAAATATTCGGGAGGGATTGACATAACAGTGCCAAGTTGAAAGTGGATCGGGCTGCAAGCTCATTGTCACTATTTTGTTTTGACTCTGAATATTTTAATACAGTCTGGATTCGAGGTGCTTTGAAAATAGAACGTTTCGGTTTACAAGCAGAAGCGAATATTCTTTTGGGGAAATTGTATCTGCGTAGTCAATACATATATACCTACGATTGGTAGATGGAGATTAATGAATGACATTATAGTCCAAGGAATTTAAGACATTTGTTGCGAAAAAAACACTAGTTAAGGTTACACTAGTCGAAAATTCTTCCATACAAACGTAGTCTAGGGATTATTCCACTGTTTGACGATGTACGTTCAAAATAAAAAGTGATATCAATTTGTCTCATCATTATCTAGCCCTGTATGGAAGCAAAAAAATAAATCATTTGAAAGTTATGAGCGTCGAAAGTTCCACATTTCGACACTAATTTTAACGCATTTTTGGGCGCGAATAAATACCATAAGAAGACGGAAAATGCAAAACGGCTTCCATACAGGGATAGATTAGTAGTTTAACAATGCAAATAATTTTATTTTAGACAGATAGATTTAGTCGTTTTTAGGGTTCCGAAGTCAACAAGGAACCCTTATAGTTTCGTTCTGTCCGTCTGTCCGTCCGCAGCTTAGCTCAGAGAATATAATTTGGCATGGATATACATATTATTAATTCCGACAAAGTGGTAAAATAAAATCATGAAAAAAAAATTTTTTTCGGGTACCTCCCATAGACGTAAAGTGAGGATGTATTTTTTTTTCTCATCTGTCCCATGGTGTGGGGTATCGTTGGATAGGCCATTCAAAAAGATTATGGGTTTGTTTACAACATTTTTCGATTCAGAGGTCCGTTTGCGTAAAATTAAGCTTTAAATTGCAAATTTATGTTAGAGTCAAGTGTCCCCCCCTGCCACCGAAGTAGTTGCTCTTGGCTATGTAAAAAAAATCATGGCAGTAGTAAATATAACGAAATTAAAAGGAAAACTATCACGGATAAGTAGGCTTCACAAGTTTTCGAGTAATACTGGACCAACTTATAAAATGTACTTGGAACAGTAAAAATTTTGTACAATTGCCATTGAAAAATTACTTGAATAACGTTGTTAGCTGTGTAAAACAGAGTTAATTTATGCTTATGAACCATGTAAAAATAAACAAAACTAAAAGCATAACAGGCTTTACAAGTTTACCAGTAATAGCGACCAACTTATAAAATGTACTTGGCATAGTAAAATTTTTGTACAAATGCCATTAAAAAATTACTTAAATAACGTTGTTAGCTGTGTAAAACAGATAGTAAATATATGCATATGGACCATGTAAAAATATACAAAAATAAAATCATAACATCCTCAATAATAATGATTTCTAAATTAATAGTATCTAAGCTCGAATAACGCATTGGAGTGGCCGGAGTCGTTAGCAGTACCGGTCCGTAGTCCGTAGCCGGCATGCGCGCGGGGGCGTCTGTTTTGTGTTAGTGAAGAAGTATTGTCGACGTTTTGTAATCTAAAGTCAAATAAGATTCGATTTCCAAGCAAATCACTTTTTTTTTTGTCGTTATCCATCTATAAAGTCAATATTCGACCTGAATACATCACTAATTGAGTTGCGTAAAAGTTTCCAGAACGAAATAGTGAATACCGCAGATTAGACATACGAAATTTTTCAAATTCCGAAAGAGAAATAAACGAGGAGCGTGCGCACGAGTCATACAATTCCCCGTGGCTCTAACGCGCGCTCGTATCGGCTCCTTTCGCAATTCACACCCGCGGTGGTACTCAAATAGATAATATTTTTCTAACTTCAGTTGCGAAGTTGGATTTTATAACTCCTTCTTCAGTTACCAGTTACTCCTTATTTAGTTAAAAGTCAATACTGAATAGGTTACATCTAGCCAAACGTGCTTCACCGTAGACCACATCATCGCTTACCATCAGGCGAGATAGTGGTCAAACGCGAGCATATAGATTAAAAAAAACATCATCCTATGTGGGCCCGTTTTTAGACGTTGTGTGCCGCTGAAACCGTTTTAATGTTCATGTAACAACAAAAAACCCCCTTCTTAGTCCGCATTATTATGCAACTTCGGCACCCTATTACTGCGCGAGGCCCAACACGCACTTGGCCGGTTTTTTTTCATGATATCTATAGTCGCACAAAATAGTTCGTGCCGCCGACTAGTGTACCCTTAAGTACTCTCAGCGGAATTATGTTTATTATGGTAGTAGTAATGTTGCCTGAAAAGTCCATAAAAATCCCATAACTGCAAAAACATATATGGGCTGTCAAAGGTCCCAAAAGTCAGTTTTTTTGCATAATTCTCGTAGTTTTGATTTTACTTCAATTTGTACTCTGAACAAGTTTATTCTTTGTTCAATTGTGCTCAAAAAGTCCTACATAAGACACACTCATTGTCATTAATTTTCGAGAAATTTGTAAAAATAATAAAAAAGATGTGTTTATTGTTTGTACTAAATCTGTGCACATAATTGTTTTTATGCTTAAGAGGAAATATGGACAGAGAGCGCCGACTGAGTTTCCTTAGTAAAAAGTCATAATTCGAGGTTTGGCTCTCGTCTCTTTCCTCCTCCAATATTGGACCAATTTAAAAGATATTCCGTAAATTGAAAATTAAAGATATAGAGAAGATATAGATAGGGCCCGCTAGGACCTATGCCTGTCAGGGTCGGTCGGTTAAATTTGAAAGAGAGTTACCGCAGCCCTGGCACAAACAACTGAAATCACACGGGTGGGTTTTAAGTCAGTAAAAGTCTGACACGCCAGTTTCACCCAGAGCGGGAGAAGTCATTGGACGATTTCCCAAAAAAAAGGTGTAACTTATACATTAAAGCCGAAAGACGTCCCTTGCTGGACATAGGCCTCTCCCAAGCGTCACCACACTGATCGGTCCTGTGCGTTTCGCATCCACCGGACTCCCGAAACCGTTACCAGGTCGTCACTACAACTAGAGGCGTAATACCTTCCAACGCGGCGTCTTCCGGTACGCGGTCGCCGCTCTCGAACTTTTCGGGCCCAACAGCCATCTGTTCTGCGAGTAATGCCCCTGCCTGCCAGCCCTGTCCACTGCCAAAGTTTGGCAATTCTTGGGGCTATGTCGGTAACCTTAGTTCTGTTGTGGATGTCTTCATTTCTGATTCGATTACGCAAGGAAACGCCGAGCGTAGCCCTCTCCATTGCCCTTCGGGTGACTTTAAGCCTTCTGATGAGGCTCATTGTGAGCGACAACGTCTCTGTCCCGTAAGTAATCACTGGCAACACACACTGATCATAGACTTTCGTCTTGAGACACTGTGGTAAGTTGGATGAGAAGATACCGCGCAATTTCCCGAACGCTGCCCAGCCGAGTCGGATTCAACGGTTGACCTCTTTCTCGAAGTTGGACCTACCTAACTGGACCGTTTGTCCCAGGTAGACATAATCGTCCACAACTTAGAGTGTAGTCTCCGACTTCGGTAGGAGTGGGTGCAACATGGGCATTCAACATCACCTTGGTTTTGGTCTTTCGGTTGAAATGATTACATTAAATACCATTTTTTTTTTGCGTGGAGAAATGCTCATGCATACTGCACTACCACGGGGAGATAGTGCAGTTATGTAGGACTCTAACCCACTTAAACTCCACGGTTTCCTCCAGTGCCGCTTATGGCGGGAACACGGGCACGCGTTAGCACTCACCGCGAACCCGCCGCGGCTGTCCGTCACCGGACCCTTCTCGGGGGAGTACCCCCATCACCGGCGCACAAGAACACACTGCACGCCGTGACCACCCCAGGGACTAAATCAGCACATGGGTGCCAGACGACCCCGTGTATGGCACCCTTGGTCCCACTGTGAACGGTCGAGGTCAATGGCCCCGCCACCTACCATTTTGCGGCCGCAGGGGATAGGGAGAGCGGCTAACGCTATACCGACACTCCTCCTCCCCTGCGGCCCCACCGCGTCCGCCATCAGACGGTGGCGACCCCGTCTAGGCCGCGGAAGGTAGGGAGAGCGGCGCACCGCAATACCGGCACTCCTCTTCCGCCGCGGCCTCCAACCCTCAGCCGCGATATCGTATGGGACCTGGAAATCTCCATAAGACATCGCGGCCCGCCTCAGTTGCGATGTCGCCTGTTACCAAGCGGCACCGCAACCTACTAGTTGGCCGCTACGTCGTCGGCTTAATCGGCAAAAGCCCTGACGAGCGGCCCCTCCTCGGGTTCCTCTTCGCTTCACCGTGGGTGACCAAGCCACGGTTACTGAGCCCCCCCGCCTCGACAAAGCGGGAACCCACCGGGGGGGACATTAAATACCCTGCGGCGTTGTCTCGCTGTGGACTATCCGCGCTGGCTCAATACACGCGACTGCGCTCTACCGCACAATATGCGGCTTCAAATCAAGCTGTTTCTTTGCTTAACACCCTGACTGATCAGCATCCGGAAGTTACATTACATATTCCACTCCAATGTGCGTGTATTTTTAAAGTTGCAAAGAGTGTTTTAGCAACTAAAGTTAATTGGAAATTATTGAATATTGTTGAATTTAATTACGAAATTGTTATTGTTGAATTATTACTATTCATTATTATTGTTGTTTTTTTTATTATTGGACTGTTATTATTGAATATTTTTTTTGTTGAATTAAGATTTGCTTATTAATGTTAGTTTAATTGTTTTGCCTGTCTTTGTTTAGTCTATGTGAATTATATAATTATTGACAAAAGAAGTTTTAGTACCTATATTTTTCTCTTATTTTTGTTTGTCCCCGCCTGCAGCACCTCATAATATTTAAAGTATAAATGATACCTTGTACTTACTTGTTTTTCTCTTTTCAGTTAATTATTTTTTAGCTGTCGAATTTTTTGTTTTGATAATAAATTGTTTTATTACAGACTTTTTTATTTTTATTAACTTATGTGTCGTGGGGCCACCACGACACATAAGTTATTAAAAATAAAAAGGCAGTGGCTAAGACCTCGCCTCTCGTGCTTGAGGTCGTGGGTTCGAATCCGGGCAAGTATCAAGGTGACTTTTTCAATTCATGTGTACTTTCCAAGTTTATCTTGGACATCACAGGCAACATCGTGAGGAAACCTGGACTTACATAGTTAATGTAAGTCTGAAATAGCCAAGTCAGAGGCCTAGTGGGGTTATTATAAGATAGGATAGTGAGTTTATTATAAGATTGTGCTCCATTGGTGTAATTGCTGCAAGGCGTTCCAGTGCCTTCATTCATTTATTTTATTTATTTAAATAAATAAAGTAAATTAATGAAATTAGTGAGCAGTGGTGGCCCAGTAGTATCAGCCGCGACTTACAAGTTGTAGGTCGTGGGTTCGAGCCTAGGCAGGCGCTTTACTTTGTGTAAATAATTTCATCACCACTGCTCTCAAAACGGTGAAGGAAAACATCGTGAGGAAACCGGCATGTCCTAGAACCAAACATTCGAAGACATGTGACATCCACCAACCCGCACTGGGCCCGCGTGGTGGATTACGGCCCATTCCCTCTCACAGAGAGGAGGCCTGTGTCCCAGTAGTGGGAACATTAATAGGCTGATGATGTGATGTGATGTGAATGAACCAGTTCTCCAAATAAGTTACGTGGTAATAGATTGTGTATTTTGTAATCAAAGCTTCGCTTATCTTGAATTTTTGTCAAAATAGTAACATAAGTTACGATATAAAAAGTATATATTTTTGGAATGATTATTTATGGGAAATTATTAGCCGAGGGAAAAATATACTGAATGGGCGACTATTATACTAAGTAAGTAACTATTTATCCGATTTGAGTAATAGCTTTTAGGAGATTTTTGTGAGCTGCGGTAATAATATTGTTACATACTTTAATTGTATTTGGGTTTCTATTTTTTCTATTTTAGAATATTATTATTTTGAAAATAGCTGAACAACTATCGAGGCGACATCACTGTGCAGTGCGGGAGTTCGGGTTTATTCGTGTCCAAGAGCGAGCGAAGCGAGCTCGGGAACTTAGGGCACCCCGACACGGATAGGTTAGGTTCGAAGGGGATGACGGGAGCTGAAGTGAGCGAGCAAAGCGAGCGAACTTAGCTCCCGTCATCTCCTTCATGTTAGGTTACTTTAGACCCTGCAGACAGAAAAAGGAGCCCTGTCGACAAACTTATATTTTCAAGTCGCTGTTTTAAACATTTGTATTCGTCCACTGTTTGTCGCCCACTTAGTATTTCAGTAAGCCATAAACAGTATTTTTTACACCTTTAATTTGAATTTCTTTCGCTCGTTTAAATACTAGCCATTATTTATTAGCTTTCATTTGATACCCATATCCAACGACACCTCATTATGCCTAATCCGTCAAGCCGTTTGGGCTGTAGAGCGTGCTATAGAAATGGACATACATATATACTCTGAAAAAACCTTACCCTCCCGTAGTCGGGTAAAAACTGGAAGTTAATGGCACTGAAATATAACAAGGTATAAACTTGCCATGATCATAAATTGCAGTAATATCAAAACTTTACGAGAATTAAGAGAAAACTTTTTTAGACCCATTTTTTTTTGCTCCTATGAGATTTTTATTGACTTTTCAGGCAGCATTACCTCTGCCACTACCATAACGAATATAATGCCGGTGAATGTACTTAACTAAGACTTTTTTCGCAGATTGGCCTCTAAATGCAGTTGTCAATGGAGTCGGATGGATGGACAGCATGATTGTAGTTTATTCGTAATACCCTCTAGTTCTTCTCATCTTCCTAAAGTTAAGGTTAAGACGGGCTGGTGTCCACAACTTCACATCGAAGCGCGTATTTTTCGTACGGTTTGAATTCATCTCCATACTCGATCCACCCCAGCTCCTCGAGGAATGCCAGCGGCGCCTTGGTGTTGCCGGCTATCTCCTGTGTGGTACCTGGGTCACCGAGATATTTGGCCTTGTAACCAGCGATTACTGGGCAGCTTAGGAGCACGTGTGCTGCTATCAAATGATATCAAATCTTCCTATCAGACCTGAAATTTTCGAAAAAAATCTTGTATTATGTACACAGATAGAGAGGTCAAGGCGTGTCGTTCAATTTGATGAGTTAAAAAAAAAATAGGCAAATGATAAACCTATAGAGCAAGACAAATTTATTTTAAACCTGTATTGACCTTGATTATAAGCACAAAAGGAAATAATTTGCGTAAACACTCTAATCTAAAGGTTATCGTGCCGAGAAAACGAGATTTTCCATATTTTTTTCCTTCTTGATTTCCACTATATACTTAGCTTCGTAATTATTATATTAGGATGGTTGATGACTTTGATGTTTACCAAGTAGAACCTCAATTAAATGAAAACGTTAAAAGTAAGGTAAGTACCTATATAGGTACAGATTTTTTTCTAAGAATTCTGCTATAGCTTATCTTGAAGTACTTATTTTTTATTTTGCAATTTGTGTCAGATCCTCTCGGTAACAGGTGGACAGGTGGTGGGATCTTTATTGTGCGGGGGGGGAGGTCCGTGGATCCATGGAGACGCTGGTTGGGTCGATAATACCACTTTACGTAAAACAACGGTAGACGCTTAGCAATTAATGAATTGAAATAACATGGAACTTAAAGAAGGCACTGAAGCACACACTCTTACGAAAAATGTTTGTTGAGTTAGGTAGTAGGTACTTTACATTCATAATTGAAGAGGACTCCTCTTTTTTACTAAAATACCGCAATATCAATACGGGTGCCACAGGGTATTCTACAGGTTAAGCCCCCACTTAATCTCAGAAATCAAAAGGACGCTAACGACTTTACCCACAGTTAACTTTACCTCTACGCATGTGATGATGGGAATTTTTATGCGTCACTTGAGTTTAATGACTCAGTCGAAAGCTTTACTTAACGATATTGTGTTCGAAGAAATAGTGATTGTTTTCCTAAAAAAAATTAAGATATTTTATTGTGTGTCCCATTTTATAAAAAAAAACCGGCCAAGTGCGAGTCGGACTCGCGCAAAGGGTTCCGTACCATTATTGCAAAAAACGGCAATAAAATCACGTTCGTTGTATGGGAGCCCCACATAAATATTTATTTTATTCTGTTTTTAGTATTTGTTGTTATAGCGGCGACAGAAATACATCATCTGTGAAAATTTCAGCTGTCCAGCTATCACGGTTCATGAGATACAGCCTGGTGACAGACGGATCGCGGCGTCTTAGTAATAGGGTCCCGTTTTTACCCTTTGGGTACGGAACCCTAAAAACGATATCATACGTTGAAATGAATTCATCTATTTACATAACAGATAACGAGCAATGTACGATTTAAAGCAAATAGAAAATAGTGTCAAAACTCGATCTTTTAAAGCGTAGTTCTATAAAAAGAATGATGAAAAGCGATATAATATCTAGAGTTCAGTAACATCAGAGATAAAAGCAATTATACAGATAGACACACTGGTGACTGGCAGATAATAAACGAGCATTACTAAATCAAAGAACAATCGTCACGCTTCTTTGATATTCTCTCAGATCATAAAGAAACTGTTAGATTCATAATTAATTGGCCCGTTGACAATACGACGAAGACGTTTGTAGAACTGAGGTACATATGTATTTTATTTTCACATATCACGCTCGGGTCAATCGTATCAGTTGAGTAATACTGTGACAATGCGATAATTGCCTTTATCTGTTTACTCTGTCATTGTACATAAGTAGATATTATAGCAAATTGTAAATATTTACGTCTACTTGTTGTGAACTATCTGCTCTTATTGTATCTTTGACTACGTGGATATTTGTTTGTATAATATTATTATACTTAATACATATAAGCCTACATTGTAAAAATAAAACAATACAAAAACATCAAACTAAATAACAATGTTTTACATAAGGGACCTACCCAATACTCGTTTTCCTCATCCCCTGTTACATATCTCATGTTTGATTAATATTAATAGGTACCTAAATGTGTTATTTATTGTGTATGAAACAATAATATTAACGAGGTAAATCATAAAACAATAATAATAAATACCTACTAAACTTAACGCAAGAACACAAGTTTGATCAATTATTTAGATTGAAGACTCCAATACCAGCGAATGCATGCGCGCACCGTTGCACGTTTGTCGTGTCGATATCGCAAAAAGTGCTTGCAACCGGTTTCGATACCAAGCCTCCATAATCAGGTACCTCCATTGAACACACGCAACTATCAGAAACACCGTACTGTATATGACCATCACTCTCCATTTTTATTAGCAAATTGAGTGTAAATAGAAATGATCCCGCTAAGGCTTACGGCACGATCGCAATCTTTAGATCACTGTTTGGTCTATGTGCAAGTAGTTTTTTGGAAGCGTCCTTTGTTGGATTTGTTTTTAATCTCCTTGCAAACCAATCATTGCTACCGAAATATTGAAAATATATATCTACAATACGTACAAAATACAATGTTGTTTGGTGTTCCGCAGGGAAAAAATTTAGAACCAAGTCTATTTTTAACTTTCTTCTACATAAACAAATGACGTTGTTTTTTGCCTCATCGTTGTGTTACTAATTGGTAGCCGACATCGATCGCTGCTTACTTCTGACCTACTTTAATATTAAGTAAAGTTTTGCCGAGTAATGTTTTAAAAGATCCACAATCCCATCGCTACACCAAGCTACAATTCGCGTGTCGTGATACGGCCGATTGTACCTCAGAAAGAGTGATTTACGGAGGCCCGCCCACGGCTGAGCTGCGCTCATTATATCGATTAACAAACACTATAATTACACTAGCATCAGCATTTATTATCGTGTTCCCCGGAAATTAACGGCTATTTGAGTTGAGCAGCAGATAAATTTTAATGAAAGCTACGGGATAGCTTACGACGTAGGTAGCTGCTTCACGCCAATCAGTATCTAAATAATCGAAGTTATAAGGAAGATAATAGTCTGCTAATCCAATATCAATCTCAGAAGCAACTTGTCTATTCAATTCAGAGCATAAAATACCTACCCACAATTATATTCAATCTTGGAATAGATTTATATATAGACCGTACAAAATTCAAATATAATATAACAGAGGACTCTCTAAATCTAAATACACAATATTTTATATTTCAATGGAAGTTTGCCCATAAAAACGTAGTCGCTGAGAGATAACGTTGTTTGTGAGACCACCGTGTTTTATTGACTTTCACTTGTTTATCTGAAACAACAACAAACCGAACGACACACGATCTGAGTAAACATAACATCTTATTGAATTATCCTTAGGATAAACAAAAATGCCCGACTCTACAACATTAACGAGTAAAAAAAATTGGTATCTACTTAATCTTTTTTGTACATTATTTTGCAAAATTGTTGTTGTTTTGGCAAAAGATTAGTAGATTTTTATATCTGCTTACTCACGGCTGCTTACGACAACTTTTATCTAACGATAGATATTCGTAAGTGGTTGTGGTAACGTACAACATAGGTACGCAGTTGTACGATCTTGATTGAAAATCCTAGGAGTCACTATCATTATATTCATTATTAATATATTATACCTACTTACAACAGCCTCTGAGTTGAGTGGCAGTTGATTGATATAAATCTTTAATCAAATCAGTTCGATAAATGAACAGTAAATTGTTCGATTGTCCTCATTCTGTAGGTATCGATAGCTTTGTCACGTCACTATGGCGAAGGTTGAGCCGTTGCCCGAACGTTGAAACGAGATATCGATATGGAGGGTGGTACGTTTATAGTTGTCGTGGTCGTGGCTATCGGTCGGCGGTGCTCGGTGCGCGGTGTTCGCTGGTAGTTGCGCAAGCGCAGGCGGTCAGGCGCGCGAGGCCGCCATTCGGCCTCATTCTCGTTAGGTACGCAAATGTCAGGATCAAGGCCGCTGTATGTACATTCAAGAATTTATTCAATCTTATTCTTGTGTAATATTTTGATTTCAATACTTATTTGTAGTCTGAAAATAACTGGCATAGCAGTATAACAAAACCTCACCAATGCTTATTTCTAACTTACTTTCTCAATAACTTACCAGCAGAGTGTACTTTTCTATTTTCAGCTGTTCTTACCAGGAACTCGCTAACATTTATTTATTCCGACGACCCTCGTTCGCCTGAAAAGGCAAAGTTAATCCAATTAAATAGCTCCTGTTATGTTATCGCTGAAAACAACAGGAAGTCCTTTTCTGCACTGTTACATCTGAATTCATCCGATTATTGTCTTTACGTCATTTTTTTCCGGGTGTTACTTTATTGTTTCTTCGCTTGGTACTGTATTTCTTTTATCATCAGGTAACATAAAGGTGGGTATCCATTATTTTCGCAAACCTCTTGCGCTCTGCGCTCCTGTAAAGTTGCACGCTCCGCAACAGGTGATTCGAGCTGTGTCGGTTTTTAGCGCGAACACAAAGCGGAGCGCATCCCGTATCCATTGAAGCTGTTGCAGGAGTGCGGAGCGGAAGAGGTTCGTAAACATAGTGGATGCACCTTTCACAGCATTACGAAGAAAAGTTCTCCAAATAGGTAAGGAGGAATCTAATAATCTAATCTTCTTTCTCACTTTTCCATTTTCTTGAAAATCCTATTTCTTCTTTAGAGCTGAGACGGATGGGATAAATGATGTCGATATTAAGAACATGGATACATCTTTCACTTTTAAACTTCTTTTTTTTAAATGTGTTAAAAAATCTAAAGTTTAGGCTTGACAAATATTAGCAAGTTCTTTCAAATTAAATATGTTCAAACACTCAGGAAATTGTGGATTCGAAATTGAGAACATGTGGCACACTATTTTGCTATTAGCTAAGCATAAGTTTAACAAGTGTTCATGCTAGAGTTCGACGAGTTCTCAAATACAAAATCTCAGTTTGTCTTGGCAGGGTTCAAAGAACAAGGCAGGCAGGACGAGGCGCCTAATGATGTCCTTTGTTAAGCAATGAATATTGCATTATCGTGTAGCTACTATTTAAATTTGGTATCACGCCATGTTGTAACTGGGAACATCTGTATTCTTTTCAATTTGCAAGAGACATACAAAAGCTTTTATAGGTCGTAAAGCTTGCCATCTTATTGCTTGCACAGCTTTGTTCGTACCTTTGTAGTTTAAACAATGTGGACCACGTGAAATATGGATACTTACTTTTTTCTGACGATAGAACCATCAGACAGTGATTGGTACCTTCTCTATTTGAATGATGGACAGTTATGTCCAATTTGAATGAGTCTTGAAAGGCTCATAGAACAAACACTAACGAACAATCTGTCAAAATCCTGTTACTGCTATGATTGGGTGTGACGTGGATTTGACCGAAATAACAACAAACAATCACATCATTGATTTGAGATTTACAATTGATTAAATTTAAAAAGCCGGGGTAAGGAAACCGGTATAATCAGCAAAAGGCAAAACAGTATCGAGTAAGCTTCAAAGGCTTCTATTTCGATGGTAAAAAGTAGAAATAGCGAAGCTTTTTGGAAATAAAACTAGAACGAAATATGTAGCAACGCTCTCATTTATTCGATCAATAACAATAAGTGGTATTTTTTTAATCGGTACAACATCTTATATAGCTCAAAACAAATTTTGGACATCATAATGTATTCCAGTCAGAACTACCGGTGCGTATCGTTCACAAAATCGTAATAACCTACTTCACACGTACGCCGTCTACTATGATGGTAACAAGGTTTCCCGGAGAAGTAATAAAACAGTGAAGGTAATACCGTATAATATCTACTTTTAAAAAGAAAGTTAGCAATGCGCGGTCGCATTCACCAATTTTCTCCTACCCGAGAAGCTAAACTAAATCCGTACTGATAGATTCTTAAGCTATTTCACACTTATTTTCCGCCATCTCAAGAATAATTAAAAGTTGCCCCTCGGTAAAAAGCGACGTGTGAATCAGGTTTTACAACCAATCTGTCGACTGACCCGACGCTGCCGTAATACAAACAATTTCTTGCCGAAATAGCTGCAACGATCATCGAGCTTTATATAAAATAACAGGCGATTAATTACCATCTACTTGAGCTATTAATATATCTACAACTTTTTTATCACCATCCAATTTTTTTCCAGGTGTCAATCATAGACACGATTTACGCAACAAAAAAAACTGATGTTCCCTACATTCGAGTCATGCAAACAAAAATGTGCCTTCTTTTATTTTCAAATTTAGATCGTGATAAAAAATCAGGCAGGTATTTTAATAATCAGACTTTAAATGCAATTAAGAAAACATGAAATATAAAGTCGTACGGATGGACTGCCGGCGTAGCGCTCCAGCGGGCAATAAAGTAAAACTAACCTTTAATTAGTTCCAATTACCGCGGGCGTCTTGATAGCCGACGTTATTTATTGTATAGCGTCCATAATACTTTAAATAATAACTTAAGCTTCTTCTATTCTACAGTTATACGAGTCTACCGGTACGATGTTTGCACAAAGAGAACAAGTTTTAGTTCTTGTTGCCAACCTCGACTCGCTTGTCAGAATGGATCGACTCTCAGTTTATTTACAAATCGTAGAAGTTAGGAAACAATAGAGAATTTAGTTTAATGAAAGTTGTATACTTAATTTATAGTGTGTTTTCGCTAAAAAACAATCATAATAAATTAATTGTTTACACGTTTTGAATGCTGAAATTAAGTCTTTCAGGATAGCGTCCTCTAATTTGTATTTTCAAGTATGATTGTATTACCTACTTGGTAATCGGCAAATCATGTTTTTCTAAGAAAATAACAGTCTGTGTACTGTTATTTTGTGAATCAAGCTCTGAAGAATGTCTCAAAAACATGTTTTGCTAGCGACGCAACAAGCAACGCCTAATTTATTTTTCTTTTCTCAGACATAAACCTAAGTCGAGTCTAACTTGAACAGTTTTGATTTTATTGTCTGTAATACCTAAGCACGACTAGCTAGCCACCATACTCCGAACAATAATTACACACGCAAACATGTACTAAACCGTACCTACTCAATAAAAATGTCAACAGCGGTCATTATAATTTATTTGATGAGTAAATAATCCTTACGTTATTCAAACTTACGACCTATAAAACACTAACAAAACTCTACATTCACTCATTCATAAATTCTTCGTTAAACTCAATCCTTACGTTATTCAAACTTACGACCAATAAAACACTAACAAAACTCTACATTCACTCATTCATAAATTCTTCGTTAAACTCTATTGCCTCTATTGGCCTGTTTCACAACTTCTTGATAAGTTCTGATTAACTGATCTGACATTTACATTACGATATTTTTCTATTTATCCTAATGGACGCAGTGCCTATCCTGCCAGTGTGAAACAGGCCCTATGTATCATATTTTTATAAGAAATTCGTATGTATTTTCGTATTAAAATAAGTGGTATTGTACCATCTATCAATGACTGATACCTACGTGCATCACCTACTTTTAAGCCCAGCATCAAAGTTAAGTGCCGTGGGCTACTTCAAAATAAGTTGGGCGTTGCGTAGGCAAACTTACACCTACACTCTGTAACTGAATTAATTAGACATCCTCGAAATAGGTATCTGCCATTTCGTTATCTTTACGCATATTATAAAAATGTGGACTTGTTTTTTAGTAGATAGACTTAGATAGGTACCTACTTTCAACTCGCAAGCTTTCCCGTGATCGAGTAGTAAATGAGCGTATTGTTCAATATGCATAATATATGGCAGTCAAATACAGTGTTAACTTCTTACATCAAACGAAATCTACTTTATTTTTACTGTTAACACGTCAAATTGCTGCCTAATTAAATAAATAATTGATTGAACTGCTAACCCTACATAGCTACAAAACAAAACGGAACGGGCTCATCTTCATAATTATCGACATTTTCGTTAACTTATTTTTCATAAAAAACAAGGTAAGCAAACACACGTTTTCTTCACCTATCTATGATTCTATAGGCAGAAAAAACAATTTTCTTCCCTTCGATAGAAGCCTAAAGAAATCATCTGGCATTTTCATATTTTATTTATCGCACTCGAATGAATATACCTTCGATGTTGAAGCACATGATATTAGCATTTTCATTTTCAGAGCTCTTTCTAAAAATAAACACGTCAATATCAGGTTTCATGTAGGGTATTCAGGACTCACGGTTGAGCGCGCGTGTGTGTGTTCAGGACATGTGTAGGTATTATTTAAATACCTAGGTTCTTTAATTAATTTGTTGTCATATTTCTGAAGTTTAATATTGTTTATTTTCTTGGTAAATTATCTCTGAATTCTTTCAGGCAGACTGAATTTCAAAATCGATCTTGCTGTGTTCACTTGCAGCGCTAAAAACACTAAGCGAGAATACGTCTTGTATTCCTCTTCAATACACCTCCTTTGTCGTTAAAACTGAATCCTATAATGGTGTGTGCGTTTATTATCTTTTGCGGACTCCGCGGACCTTCTCCTAGCAGCTGCATACACCGCTAACTTGGACGGCGAAGGAAGGCTAGAGTCTCTTGGACGGACTAGGGATTCCCGGGACTCTGCAGCAGGCAGTGATGCGGAAGTCGGCACAGAAGGCAGCTTGCGAACAGTGTCGTATGGGAGAGGTGAGCTCCGGGATGCAGTTGACGCGATGGAGCCAGAGCCGTCTGAGTCCTGAAACAAATTGGTTGTTTAGCCCTAACTGAAATAGAACTTTAAAGCTAGTAGAAATAACATTCTAAGTAAATCAACTACAGTACCTACTAAGTAACATAGTAATGCTGAACCAGCAGCCTAATTGCGCAAGTGAATTCGCCAAGGGAAAGGGTTTAACCGCCATCAATCGACCAATCACATGTGAGATGAAAGACGCGATGTGGATTTGCCTTGGCGAATTCACTTGTGCAATAAGCCTGCTGATAAACCCAGGGATAGCGTGGGCAATTTCCCATCTATTGAGTCAGGTCAAGTCAGCAGCCTTATTGCATAATGAATTCGGCAAAGAGTATGAACAATCGGTCAATAACATGACGAGATGAAAGACGCGATGTGGATATCCGTCTATGTGATTGGTCTATAGTTTATACTCTTTGCCAACTGCAGGACTTCTATAAAGCCGTGATAACATATCGTGTAAGGTTTTGAAATAAACATATCTTAGGGCACAAGCTTTCCAGCAGGCAAGACCGTAGCAAACACTAACAGAGCTGCGGAACCTACCCATAGCCGTTAAATTTGGACTCCACGTAATAGAGCCTCTAGGAGTAGAGAATAACAGAGATCTAGCATATTTCAATTCAGCTTCTGAATAATGCACTCGTTATCTGGAGCAATGTACTAACAATACCAACCTACTAGTAACATTATAAAGCGATAAATTATAATCATGTTGTTACCATGAAGCGGCCTTGGCTTAGTGCGGGGCAATGACATCGATACACGCAGCGAGCTTTGGCGAACTAAATTTAGTTTACCTTCTACAAAATCAGGAAGGATTTGTAATTTTATTGAAGCTTTAAATAGAATCTTTGTTTACGCCTGTACATGTTGTCACAACTTGTGGTTTCATTAAAAATAGAACAGACGAGAGAGACTGACGTAAGACCTATAAATAAAAATATTGATTTCTGTGCGAACGCAATTTGAGTATTCGCAATTTGATGCTTGATGGTATAATTATCTCTAAGGCTGATGGCTTAACATTGCAGTCTAGTTCATTTAAAGTCGTTCATCATATGTAATTGAGTAAAGAAATTTACCTATCGTTCACCTGTCGAGTGTCGAGACTAGGTCACAGTGCTAGGTAAGTACATATGCAGGCGACACTCTCTAATCACCCTCCTGGAAACTACTTAGGTACTACTCGAACATCGCTTCTACTTTAATTACTTACTTAGTGGATAGGTAGACAACTAGTCAAGCGGCTCGAGGTATGCTTGTCTTAGTATTATGAGAGTCATAAACAATGTGATAAGTAATAATGAATCTCCATAGAATTGTTAGTGGTGTAAAATATATCTACTATATCTGAGGGTGGAACCAATTACAGTTTTAAACGAATAAGCTGAGATCTTATTTGTTTTACAGTACTGCATGTTTAGCCTGTTGTGGACGATGATGTCTACCTGGGACAAACGATCCAATTGGGTAGGACCAATTTCGAGAAAGAGGTCAACCGTCGAATCCGACTCGGCTGGGCAGCGTTCGGGAAGTTGCGCGGTATCTTCTCGTCCAACTTACCACAGTGTCTCAAGACGAAAGTCTATGACCAGTGTGTGTTGCCAGTGATGACATATGACTCTGATACGTGGTCGCTTACAATGGGCCTTATTAGGAAGCTTACAGCCACTCAAAGGGCAATGGAGAAGGCTATGCTCGGAGTTTCCTTGCGTGATCGAATCAGAAATGTGGAGATCCGCAAGAGAACCAGGGTTACCGACATAGCCCGAAGAATTGCCAAACTTAAGTGGCAGTGGGCAGGGCACATTGCTCGCAGAACGGATGGCCGATGGGGCCGAAAAGTTCTGGAATGGCGATCGCGAACCAGAAGACGATACGTTGGAAGGCCTCCCACTAGGTGGACCGATGACCTGGTTAAGGTTGCGGGAAGGCGCTGGATGCGAGACGCACGGGATCAGTCGTCAATGTGGCGACGCCTGGGGGAGGCCTATGTCCAGCAGTGGACGTCTTTCGGCTGAAATGATGAATGATGATTTTTAGCCATATCTTTTAATATAATGCTCACAAACTGAAAAAAATAATTCAAAAGATCAAAAAACCCGTCTGCTTGAAAAGCGAACTAAAAAGATGTTAACAAGGAGAGAATCATGCTGTGCAGTCGGAGGATAGGGATACATATTTGCGAGCTGGTTGACCAAAACCAGATATATCCTCCGACTGCACAGCATGATTTTCTCCTTGTTTACATCTTTTTAGTTCGCTTTTCAAGCAGTCAGGTATTTAATGTTTTTTTCTTTTTTTTTTATTACTGTTTAGTTTTTTTTTTTCGAATAAGGTAATTTAAGGGGATTTAAACATCTATGTGTTATCATCATCTTCCTGCCCTTTTCCCATGTTACTTGGGGTCGGCGCAACACGTTTTCTTCTTCCATACCGTCCTGTCCCCCGTCACGCTATCACTGACTCCCTTTTCTTTCATATCACTCCTCACACAGTCCATCCATCTTTTCTTTGGCCGTCCCCTCCCTCTCTATCCATCCACATTTATATTCATAACTCTTTTAGTAACATGCGCTTCATCCCTCCTCATCAGATGACCATACCAGGACAAACGGTTTCCTTTCAACTTTTCTGTCACTGGCGCCACTTTCAAACTTCCTCTAATATACTCATTTCTCACTTTATCCATTCTCGTCACTCCGCACATCCATCTCAACATTCTCATCTCTGCTACATGCAATCTCTTTTCATCTATGTGTTATATATTTCTGAAATTGCCTCTTTAAACACTTTATTTTGAAACCTCACACGATGCGTTGGGAAGAAAAAAAAATTTGCTCCCCAAAAGCTGCCACTTTCCTATTTTCCAATTTTAATGTAGCCAGTCGATTGACGTAAGAACCATCAAAATCGGCCAACGCGTTTGGTCTCTAGAACGCCATATAGGAACAAACATACATACATACATAGACTGATACACACATTACCCAGATTACCATCCTTCGGAAGTCGGGTAAAAAGGCAATGTTCCAGCCCTGTTCCAACATTCGCGTAGGTAACCATGAAGTATCTAACCTGTTCTTACCTGTGTGAAACGGTAAATCGGAACCATTGATGCACCTATCATAATACCTGACCGTTCTTTATTAAATTAAGCCCTTTGAACTTTAGGACTGTGAGTACAACTCGTGCAGTTGTAAATATTTCCTGCTCCGAAATCAGCCAAAAAACCCATCCAAACAGAATTCTTTATCAACGAGACAAAATTAACTTGTTTTGTCGGATAACGGGAAAACATCGTTGTAGGTACAATTAGAGGATAATTTTCCGGCTGGCAACAACAAGGATAATCACAATAACTTCCCCTACCTACAACTTTGACAAGGTCTATTTCGATATTTACGAGGGGAAATACTTATTGCAGGTAAATAATATAAAAATAGATTCGTTATTGAAACATTGTTAAAAATATTAAAAAAACTGGCTATGTAACTGTATGTTGCATGAAGTTTTAAATAAATAAATAATAAGTTAGGTATTGGTTCTGGATTTGATGATCGAACCTTAAACCCAGATCCATTGTTAGAAATATATTAATAAGCTCTTTCAAGTATTTTCAAGGAACACCTTACCTTACGAGCATCCCTATGCTCCAAGCGGTCGTATCTGGTATTCCTGGCGGAAGGTTTCCGAGGCGGGCGTGGCAGGGCGGAGGGCGGGGGCGGCAGACTGGAGGAGCGCGTCTGCTGCGAGGCGCGGCCCTGGCGCTCCAGGAGTAGAGCTTCTTCACCCCGTCCACCACCGCCCCGCGCGCCCACTGTGCCCAACCCAGGGAAGCAGCATAGACCACGCTGTGGAGGGAAGAAGGTTCTTACTATGTGTCTTATTGGTTCAAGAACTCCTGGACCCTAGAAATAACGGTAAAAAAATCTCACAAAAATTTTAAGCAAATGTTAAGATTTTTATTCAGTATTTTTACACCTTTAAAATATTATAGTTGATGACATACAGGGTTGATGCCTGCTAGGTCATGGTAACCGTACTTAGCATGCTATGACACTTTAAGCCATCACTAAAAGAATTTTTAGCCTTACAGGAAGACCGTTACTCGGAGGGTTCAGGAGTTCTGTCTATTTAAAGGATGCTGGTAACGAATAGAGTTGTCCCGTAATGATGAAAAACCAATTAGAAACCAATTCAAAATGAAATACCATTTACCGACTCGATGTCGCTTTTATTTCTGCGTGGCGTAGGTATGACACGCGAGTAGTGTAATTTTTTTTTTTTATAATCTATAGGCTCGCGTTTGACCACTATCTCGCCTGATGTTAAGCGATGACGTGGTCTACGGTGAAGCACGCTTGCCTAGAAGAAATCTATTCAATCTTGACTTAAAGACCCCAAGGTTGTAGCTATCAGGGAACAAAGATCCCAGAAGGGAATTCCACTCCTTAGCTGTACGCACAATGAAAGTATTAGCAAAACGCTTTGTGCGTAGGGGAGGGATGTCCACCATGTACCGATGGCGCATGGCCGTACGTCTTGTAGTCCGATGATGGAAAGGGCTAGGCGGAATCAAATTGTGCAGTTCCTTCGCACACTCCCCGAAATGTAACCGATAAAAAACCGACAGGCTGGCAACTCGGCGTCGATGTTCGAGGCTCTGGAGCATTGAGGCGACCAGTGCATCGTTGTCAATAAGCCTTTTGGCCCGTCTGTCGATCGACTCAAGTGCATCAAGCTGGTATTTGGCAGATCCATCCCAGAGGTGAGAGCAGTAAGTACTCCATGCATGACCGAACTTGCGCTTTATACAAGTTGCGCAGCTGTTCAGGCGTGAAGTACCGTCTCACCTTAGCAAGAATCCCCAACTTTTTTGCAGCTAACTGAGCTTTCGCCTCGATGAATGGACCGAAGTTGAGGGTTGATGTCAACGTTATAAATCGTTATAACTCGCTTTAATTGCGTTTTTGGATGATTTATCCAGAGCAAAATATGCATTATTTATTATGCCTACAGCCTTCGTCTCGGGATATTTTGTGAATTTGAAATCATGTTGTGGAAAAATACTCTCTCTTAAGTAACAAATATAAGCACTTATTGCTTACGAACTGTAAACAAGGTTCTGGAACGTCTCCTGTTAAAAAAAAAATAATGCGTTTGTTTTTTACGGTTGAATTTTGCTTAAAATTGTTAAACTCTTGTTTTGCTTGAAACAGTTCGAACGCGTTCATGCCCTTTTTTTATTTGATCTGAGGTTCATGCATAGAAAAGTTAGTACCTAAGTTTGATATTTACAAACTTATCATTCGGTGAAAATATAATTTCATAAAAACCAAGGCTTTTCAGGGTGATTTAGCTGTAGGTACCTACTTATTTGAATTTAAAAAAAAACCAAACAATAGTACAAAAGGTTTGTAACATCTGCCTAAAAAAACGCCAAACTAGCCATTCCAAGGAAAATATACGTAAAATACACTTAGATAACCCCTTATTAAAACAGCGTATCATTCCGTTTACCTACAACTGATATTTGATGTCAATTTAACTTAATCAGGTTAAAGAAGTGAAAATAGCATTAAAAAAAGTTTTTTTACACATGGCTGATGCACAATAGACATGTCATAAACTTCTATGGCGCTTGACACGACAGGCGTGCCACGAAATATTTGTTCGCCGCCACAGCTAGAAGTTTTAAAAAACGGGAGTCGCCGTTCAGGCATTCTTAACCGATTCATTAATAGGTTAAGAATGCCTGAACGGTACAAATTCCTAACGAACTGACAACCTACTGACCAAAACCTAACTAAGTAACTTCCCTACTTACCTATTTCAATTTAATTAGTATTTCAACACTGGTTCTTTAGTGAATCATCGATTTTAGAAAATTAATCAGTAAATGGATCAACTTCCATTGAAATAAGAATCGGGAAAACCTCTTCTCCTACACTACAGCAAACGCCAGATCTAATTGTGGACTAAAAACTGATATAGGTAGGTACCTACCTGATAAGTTTGTAACATACTATACCTAATTGAAGTGAACCTATCATCGAAGTGTTCAAGTGTTTATACAAAAACGCCACCATGTCAGTTCGACTTCAGGATCAGACCTCGGAACCCGTCCTTCTGCAGCGAGGTGTGAGACAGGGAGACGTCATATCTCCGAAACTGTTTACCGCTGCACTGGAGGATGTCTTCAAGGTTCTGGACTGGAGAGGGCTAGGCATCATCGTCAATGGCGAGTACATCACTCACCTTCGGTTTGCTGACGATATAGTGGTTATGGCTGAGACCATGGAGGACCTCAGTACAAAACTCGATGATCTCAGTAGAGCTTCCGAAAGAGTGGGTCTTAGGTTGAACATGGACAAAACCAAGGTGATGTTGAATGCCCATGTTACACCGACTCCTATCAAGGTCGGAGACTCTACACTCGAAGTTGTGGGCGACAATGTCTACCTTGGACAAACGATCCAATTGAGTAGGGCCAACTTCGAGAAAGAGGTCAACCGTCGAAACCGACTCGGCTGGGCAGCGTTCGGGAAGTTGCGCGGTATCTTCTCGTCCAACTTACTACAGTGTCTGTCTTTCAGAGGGCTATGCTCGGCGTTTCCTTGCGTGATCGAATCAGAAATGTGGAGATCCGCAAGAGAACCAGGGTTACCGACATAGCCCGAAGAATTGCCAAACTTAAGTGGCAGTGGGCAGGGCACATTTCTCGCAGAACGGATGACCGATGGGGCAGAAAGGTGTTGCGTTGAAAGGCCTCCCACCAGGTGGACCGATGACCTGGTGAAGGTTGCGGCGATCCGCTGTTTGCGAGACGCACGGGACCGGTCAATGTGGCGACGCTTGGGGGAGGTCTATGTCGGCTGATATGATGATGATGATGATGAAACCTTATCGTAAATTACACTATGTTTCAATAGCCTTGACATTGATTTATGTTCATAATAATACAATTGAATATTTCTAATCTTATGACTAATAACAAAACAAACTTACATACAAAGGGGAGAGGAAAAGGGGCTCATTGCGCATCAAAAAATTCATCCACATCGATGTCAATGGGAAACGTGCCCAGAACGCTGGCAGCATTGCCACGTTGAATGGCAATGCTGATTCTCTGGCTGAAGAAAAGGCCAGCCCTCTGGTCACGCGAACAGTCGACTAACCGTTTACTAATGTCTCGAAACACTCGATGAGCACTCGGACCCCATGGACCTAATGTCTCAACCCCAAACGGCTCAAACATATAACTGCCAATAAGGTTGTTATATTTGCGCCGTTTGAGGTTTTCTGCACCAGCAGCAGCTGCCCCAGCACAGCCCGCCGTGCTAAGAAGATGGGATGGCGCAAGGGTATCGACACATGTT
This sequence comes from Orthosia incerta, assembly GCA_948252205.1. NCBI lineage: Eukaryota > Metazoa > Arthropoda > Insecta > Lepidoptera > Noctuidae > Orthosia > Orthosia incerta. Next base: position 24,618,691 of record OX411748.1, read on the forward strand.
GCATCCCACACCAAAGGCCTACCCAACTTCCAAGGCATTATAGTCATCCCGTCCGGTCTCTTCCCATCGTCGCGTGCCAACCCATTGGGTTCTAAAACAGCTGGCACCCCGGCGGTGACAAGAGCTCGACGTATGATGTCATTAATGCTGGCGTGCCGTGCTATCCGACCAGCGCTCCTACTGCAGGATAGGCCATGGTGTCCGAGGCGGTCGACTGCTTCACCACATTGACAACGGTGTGGAGCTCCGCTGGCAGTACCAAGGCGCAGACATGTAGCGATCCGGAAGGTAGTGTCACTCAACATTGTACCTATGTTGGGTGACGGTAATGCCTGTAGCCAGAGGCCCGACTCCCACTCACCCACAGCCTTGACATTATATTGGATTGATTAACGCTCGGGTAAGATTTTGCGACTACAACACAAGAGTAACCTACTATTTCTGCAATAAGAATTTTAGTATGTGTCAAACTCCACTTGAGCCTGGCTGGAACCGTCTCAAACATTAATATTAAAGTAAGGTTTGACACGTAATGACTCCAAATACTGAATTCGTATTGTCTTATATCATCTCTAGAAGTATTACCAAAAAGTACCTACATAAAAAGGCTATTTGGCAAATCCATGGTTGATTTCAAAATACAAGCAAGAACCACGCCCACTGATGACGTAACTAACGCCTACGATCCTCTGTTTACCTACTTATTTGCTAAGATTCACTATTATGATATTATGACCGCTTTAACAACATCATTAAAATACCTTACACATTCCTTGGTATTATTCCTATAAAAGATGATCTAAAAATAAATTGGGTTCAGGTGTGGTAACACTGGCACTGTTAATGAACTAGCACAATAGAACAATACAAACGTCAATAATTAGTGATTCTTACCTCATTACGGAAGCGACGCTGCCCGAAGAAAGTTATAATGTGACCACTCTAGTAAGACCACTTCAATTAATAAACAAATAAGGTTTTTATCATCTCGAAAGTATGACTATGGATACTATGAAACCATAGTGTGAGCAAACTATGGTCGAGCAATATGCAATACGCGAGTCAGGGCCAAATAAATAATTAGGTCGTGTAAATTATGAATTAATTGAAAATAATCTGCAACATTGTAGTTCCACGCAGCATTGTGTGACCTGCAGCCCAACTGCGTAAGTGAATTCGGTAACGCAAAGGGTTTGACCCCATGAAGGAGTATGACAAATATTCTTTAAATAATTAGATTGCCAAATTATTGACGCTCTTTTCGAAAGAGTTTAAGAATTTTTGGCAATACCTAATTATTTAATGAGTATTTGTCGTACTCTTTCATTGGGTCAAACCCTTTACCTTGCCGAATTCACTTAAGCAATTAGGCTGCCGTAGTTATCAGTATATTTGACTCTTGATAAAAATGTTACATTAAAGGCATATCAGTATATTCAGTATTAAGTACTGTCGATACTTGTGTGAGATTGAAAGTGGTCTATTTAGAGCAGTCTTGTTATAACAACAGTGTCAGTAGGCATCACTGCAACACTCCAAACAAAAGCGAATATATTAATGTTAATAATTACGACGAGGCAAATTGTTCGTTGTTCCTTTTCGCCTTTTACTTAGGGGACAATCTTTACACCCGGTTTTTGAAAGGCCGATTACTGAATAATTAATGTAACGTGCCACCGGCTGTTAATAATGTTTACAAACATTTTCTAACACTAATACATTTACTAACAAATGTTAGGAAAATGTTGTGTTTTTAGAAAATGTTTACTAATATTTGTAAACATTTTTAAATAGCGGTGTGGGGTCACAATTAGATACAGAGATTGCTTGCCGGAAACAACAATAGACAATTAAATCACTACATGAAACTTGACAGCAATGTAATTTTTAAACAGCCTTTCAGAAACGAGGGGTTAACTCTGCCAAAGCCGCTACGTGTTAGGAACAGCCATTAAAACCACAACAAACAAAACATGATGTTTATTCTAAAACATGCTTCTAAAAATATGATTAATATTACATCGAATACATCTTACAAAAATATATCTGTATACACTTAAATAATAAAGCCTCGGGAATAACGGCGAATAAACATCGATATGGGTAAACAGTATTCATCACTAAAATACATGTAATACACTTTCTGTGTAAAACAATACAAAATGTGTCAATTTGTCACCGACAATGATGTCAATTTTTGTTAGTCGTTCGTTTTTGCAATCTGGTTAAACTTTGCGTCGTATAATGGCTCGATTTTTACATTCTATAAGTTCACAAGCACCTGTTGTTCTATATTAATTGTTTACATTGGTAATAATAACAATAGGCATTAAACATCTAAATAAATGAGATTTACAATAGGAAATAATTTTCCGTAAACTATAGCTGCATGGGTGTTACCTATCCATATAACACTGCTTAATTGGGTCATGAGACTCATGAATAACGTGACAAATTATTCTTTGAGACAAAACGGGACATGTGGTCAATGTCCCGTTTTGAGTCTTCTAGTAATTCGGATGTAGGATCTTCAAAAAGTTTTTTTAGTAACAGGGGACATTTTTCAACTCTCAAAAAGTATTTTTTTAATGGCACATTTTTAAAACCCTTTTCAAGGCATGCAATCTGGTTTTGCTATAGCCGAGCATTTGTTGATATTCCGTTACAGTTTCGGCGCAAAACTCCTTTAGAGCTTCAACCCGAATCGTGTAAATATAAAAAAAAAACATATATTTTCAGTAATCTAAGGGTAGCCTGTCTGCAGCAGATTTTATTGCATTGTGAATTACATGGACTCCACATCCAATACCTATTAATGGTTTTTCCAGAGATGATTGTAATTTCGTTAACACATGCGGCGGCCGTCCGGCCGGCTCGACTACTCAAATTTTCGCGCGGTTTCAGAAAACGGGACAATTTTGCGTCCCAGAGTTCATTTCGGGGACACGGGGACACGTCATTATAAAAAGGGTCAGTCCCTTTCAAAACGGGACGTCTGGTCACGTTAGTCATGAGCAGCAATGTAAAAGAAAGATCGTCCTAATCAATGCTTTACAGTAATAAAATTATGTTAGGTTAATCTCTCAATGATCACGCGGCTTTTACCGTCTTGAGGCATCTTAGAAGTGACGAAACTTAAAAATTCTAAAGATACAATAAGGGACCTACCCGATGCATAGCACGACACAATTTAAATAGACTATTTGACAACATTGAAAATACATATACTACAAACTGTGGTCATATCAAATAATAGCGTAATAAAACATATAATTTCTCTTTATTTTAAACTAAACTATGTATATTTCTTGCAAACTACACGAAATAAATATAGTTTATTTCGTGTAGTTTGCATTGTTTTTTTTAATTTTATCTGTGACGGGCATTGGTTGCAACTCTGGTGACGTCATACGCAAGCTAATATGCTGGGTGTTATATTCGATCTTTGAGCTATTTCTTATTTAAAAACCTTTATGTGTAATCATTCAGAAGTTTTGCAAATTCTCATTGTAGGTTATGTTGTTATTTATAGTCGTATTTGTACATTGTACACACCATTTATTAACTATTTATCCAATAAATTTGATCAAAAATTATAAAATTCACTGGCTGTTTACTTCAGGTTGACTTGTTTACTCGCGTGTGATGTCACACATGTCATATGACCAGCGCCATTAGGCGCAGGCCACACTGAAATGGCGTCGGGCGCGGACATGGCACGTGCGGCTTCCTATTCCATTCAAATTTAATACAAATACATGGAAATAAAGCGCAATTCAGGACACACGCCGCCCGTGCCATGTCCGCGCCCGACGCCATTTCTGTGTGGCCTGCGCCTTTAAGACTCAGCGTTTTTACGCGGTTTTGAAAATTTACTCATTGATTTTTATTGATGATACAGTAATTACCCGGCAATATCAATGTAGTATGCTTATTATTTAATAAAGAATAATTTAAAACGATTTTCCAAAATTAGTCAAATAGCCTATTGCGTCGACAGTGATAATCGTTCGAATTGCATCAAAATGCGCTCACATGAACGTATTTGCAACTTCTCTGAGTAAAAATCGCTTATCGAGTGACCCATCGGGTAGGTCGCTAAGGCTTATCCTGCTTAAATTATAGGAACAAAAGAAAACTTGTAAACCTATAATAAAAGCAAATATAATTTCAAATCCCGCAGCGTGTTTTAAATCAAAATAAATACAAAAAATAACGTAATCTACATCTGTACATTTTAAGGAGTACATTTCATAAATGGGCCGAAAAAAATAATATAATAGGTACTAACTTTGGCATATTTTTGTGACCAATGCCTCTGTTTTACTTCTTTATAAAATCAGAATCACACGAATATCATAAAAAGTTATTATTATTTACCGTCCACCTTGTACAATATTTGTTACAAAAAGTAAATCCTATGTTTGTATCAGAACAAGTTACCACTGTGCTCAGTTCTTCTATAAAATTGTCCTAGATCAATGTATAAATACGGAACCCTAAAAATCGTTTCGGCAAGTATACTTCTCTATGAAACAGTACAGTTCCACAATATCTCTTAGGGCCGATTTCACCAATGAAACTAATTGCGATTAGTTCAACTAAACTCAGTTTAAGCAAGTACAGTGTTCTGATTGGTTGAGGTTAAGACTATTGAGAAACTACCAATTAGAACACTGTATTTGCATAAACTTGAGTTTAATAGGGTAGTTTAGTGAAGTTTAAATTTTTGTCCGTCAGGTAGATTAATAAAAAATATTGGGCAAGTACTTTTTCTTTTGACCTGTAAACATAAAGTGACGACGATATAATGCGTTGAAATATCGTGTGAGACGTCACTAGTACACATTATACTGCCTTAGTGACGTCAAAAACTCCCACTCCTGAACTTTGATGCGCTTTAACGTTGTCAATTTTTATTGATTTTGGTAAAGCAAAAAATACGTTACCAATATTAATAGTCTCACTGACGGACTCAATAGAATTATCATTTTTCTACGCAGGCAACATCCCTATTGAACTAATTCGGATTAGTGTCATTGGTGAAATCGGCCCTTAGTAGTTTTAATGAGAAACTAAGCATAGTGGTTAATATTAATAATATTGTCCCTTTTCATTCAGACCTACCATAAAGGTAAAAAGACTTTGAAAAACACGTGTGAAATTCTTTATTCTTAACCTTTTTAGAGGTTTTTTCGTAACTTTGAGAATGGTTTATCAATACAAACTCTTTATTAAAATAACTTAAACTACAGACACAATAACTTTACAATTATCTTATAGGACTAGGTTGATACTAGTGGAGTGTAAGAAAACAGTTGTAAATATAATTTACGGAGATTCTTATATGCTATGTGGCACCAACACTCTCTTGGTTAAAAGACACGGTTAAAGGCACATCATTTTAATAATGTTCAGACTTCTACTGTCTTTGATCAGCACCAGAAAATATTGTGCAACACACTACTGACAATCTCTTCAATTTTGACAGTTCAACAACATCTTTAGTTTAAAAATTGAATTTTTGGCTGATTTTAGAGTCACGCTGACCGTCACTGACGGTCGCCGCGACGCGAGCTCGTCATTGGTGGAATTTGACGGCCGTCAGCGCTGATCCGAGCGACTCGTCGACTGGTCGCGTTGGTCAGCGTGACACTAAAATATATAGGGCAAAGTTCATTGTTGAATGACAAGGGATTGCCGCTTGTAGTGCTTTACACAATTTTATTAGGCTGCAGGTTAAGGTTAGATAAACACTTGGAATAAAATCACACGGAACACAAAAACGAAGCGTCGTTCGTGATATATGTACATCGCCGGAATGTTTGTGTGAGTAAGCGGAATCCTACGAGTTTAGGAATGTTCTTATTAGTCGGAAATCTTATAAAAGTTCGATAAAAATGCTGAGTTCGAGAGATCTTTTTTTTCGAATAGTCTATTCGATAATAACTTCGAGACTTTAATATCGATTATTGTTTTTTCTTTTTAGTCGGATATTCGGTTTCGAATCTAATTTTTGATTAATCTTTTAGACAATGCCCCTAACAATGCCTGTGGATTGATTGTGAGTTGTGAGACTCCCGCGTAAGACACACGTACAGAGTGGTTTCTGGAAACCTTGTCCAAATTTCAAGATGTTTTCATTTTTTAAATTAATATTAAAAAAAAAAATCGAATGGAGAAATAGTAAACGGAGCAGGAGAGAAATAATAGAAGAAGATTGGAGTATAAGACTTTAAAGTGGGCTCTATCTGTGGAGAGTGGCCCGAGATAGTCATTAATGGAAACAGCCAAGAAACAAAGAGATATACTTGAACAAAGACAAAATGTCAGAACAAAAGACCAAACACAAAATCTGGCATGAAATTTATTGTAAGGGCCTTATTTTGAAGCATGGTTCCAGTGCAAAATCGAGATGGCGCTACACATATTCATAACCAAACCAAACACACTTCAACAACTCTAAGCAACCAAATGTCCTTATTGCACTGTCATCCAAGGTTTCCAGAAACCACTCAGGTGGGAGAAAATTTATAGCAATCATTAATTTATTTGGCCGGGCTGAGGTTGACTACAAATGCTGGTAATAGTAAAACAGCACTGCTCCATGCTGTTCAGCTCAGCCAAAAAGATTGAGGATTACTGTACTACTCGGTTAAAATAACTGTGCACTTGGGGCTGTGACGTCACTCTGTCGTTTGACCCTCGCTATTGGCGCACGAAGCGAATGCGGGGAGCCGCGTGGGTAGGCGGGGTGGGGTCGATGTGCACAGTTATGTGGACCGTGTTATGTTAGACGTGTGTGTCGTGTGTCAGTAGTAGTCGCGGGCGGCATGTGCGGCATGTGCGGCATGCGCGCGCGGCTCGGGCGACATGTTAGACATGTAACTCACGGCGGGCACGGGCGGCCGCTCCAGGCGCGACTCCAGCGCGGCCAGCTGCTCGTCCAGCCGGAGAGACGTGCTGTCGAAGCCGCAACCTGGGACATACAACATTATACTTCTTAGTCATAGAGCGGCGACGCTTGAAGAAGTCAGCTACGAAAAGCAGCATCACGAGGGTAATAACCACCACTACATCTTTTCGCGACGAATTGCTACAATATTCGCAGCGTACCGGTGCGCTATGCAAGAAGCGTAGTCCGATACGACTGACTGATTTCACTCTCTGTTCCCAACATCACTCTTATTAAGGGGAAAAACCACCAAGGTATCTTAGGGTATTTTAAGAGTATGGTGAATACTAGAAAGTCATCGTTCCTTACCGCTAGAGTTGTCGTTATGTGGAGAGTAGTTTCTGCGCGTGAGGTGTCGGTAGCGACCAGACACACTGCCGCCTCCTACGCCCTCCGCGCTCGAGAACGATGCACCGGACGATAGACCCACTGGAACATACACAACACAAGTTAGATATAAAGAGGAAACATTTTTTACAATGCATATCGTCGAAAAGAGCGTTTTCCAAGCAGCCAAACTGTGCGGAAAGTGTCACTTTTTTTTACCAGTGCTTCTTACTTTCCTGTACTTTTTTAGCTTTTAACTCAACGTCAGCCCGCCGCATAGAGTTTTTTTTATTTGAGAAAAGTTTTAAAAATGAGTTAAGTTCAGATTATCATTCATATAAAAGGCGAAACAAAACTAATACTTCATTTAAGGCGTTTTTAATTACTCTAGATTTAGATTTTGATCAATAAATTAATTTTAAATATTCATTAAATATGTTTGGCAGAATGAATATTTACTCGTGCCTTTTTGCGTTACGACGTGACAGCTATTTGCACATGCGCAGTAGATATGCCCGAGGAACTATTAGTTAATCTGTGGATATGCTGAGCGCCCTTGAATAAGCGCCATTTTATTAATTTCTTGCTTGGTTCAGATATATTTTTTTATTTCCTCGCACAATGCATAGTAAAATGTTGTATGATACACGTGCGTAAGATGATTTCCGACTCGTGTCGATTTATCCACTCACTCGCTTCGTTCGCTCGTGAATAAATACCACTCATCGGAAATCACCTACTTTCCGCACTTGTAGCATAAATAACTATTACAGGACACCAAAGATACTGGCGTTAATCACGGGAACAGTCATTTAGAACCATATGCGAAATCATCTTTACTCCAACAGGTTATATTCAGGTATATTGAAGAAGTGCAGATCTTCTTTCTAGCTAAAATACTAGAAAGTGGTGAAGAGTGGACCATTTTGGGAGCTGTCTATTATAATGATGGTCATGAAGGGCTATTTTGAAGTAATGATCTGGATAGAGTACCAAGTTCCTCGCGACTAGAGTTGTTCCTGAGTGAGGCGCCGCTGTCGTAGGCGGCGGTGGTGTGCTTCTGCAGGACTTTGATCATGGCGTCGCGCTCCGCCACTTTAGATTCCAACTCCTTGACTCTGGGGAAGAAAGTTAACTTTTAGTTAGTTTCGTTATTCTATGGAAGTATACGTAGATGATATGAGCTTGCATAACATCGATTTTTGAGCTAGAGTGCGCGCAAGATAAGTCTGCGCGCGGCCAAAATTGGAACTAATCGTTTGTCATTTATGTCAGATGTCAAGAGAGTGTGTTGTATTCCGTGTTTTTATTCGTTTCCGAAGTAAATAATCGCCATCATTATGCTAAAAGTAATTTAAAATGCTGGCAGAGATGTTTTCTTGAAGTGAACATGACAATAACGGGCCTACGGTACCATTATACAAAGATAGAGCCCGCGTTGCTTATTTGACAGGTAACTTTTAGGGATACCAATAAAAAAAAAAAATCCCTAAATTTTCGTACTACCAGTGCCTGACAGTACCTATTGGTTTTTGGGTGGTACATAAATATACCAGCAGCGGGACAGGACCGGCATCATGTAATATAATGCATAATTGTTATTCTGTTTTAGGCGTTTCTGAACGCACCGTCACCCAAATAACTCAAGAGGGTTATGTGGCAGCAGCTTCTTCAAAAATTGTTGAAGAAGAAATTAAAAAGAATTGATATTGAAATGGAAGGTATTATTAGCCACTGCTGGACCATTGTTAGACCAAATTTAACAGTAGGTACTACTAAGTACAATAAAAGATTTACAATAATCTCATGAAGCTTTTTTCATCCTATTCTATGCAAGTAGAAAAAGCTAGTGTGATGGGTAGGAATGAATTAAGCTTAACTTAAATTACTTTAAGTTTCGAGTTATGAAAAATGACTATTGATTAAATGAAGGAAAAAAGGTCAGTTATGCTGGCAACATTAAGCACGCCCCCCGTCGCGCGCAGACTTATCTTGCGCGCACTTTAGAACATACAACTAAGGTCATAATATGTCTCTGTGGCTTTTATTGGAAGGTTTTTTAACTTGACATGTTAGTAAGTATGTTTGAGTAAATTCCGTATGTATGTAGTCAGTACCGATTACTCTCCGTCAAGCCTGTTATTTTACTTTTGACAGCTCAAAAGTTAATGATTTAGTGATGAACTAATGCGGTTCCAATTCGATTTTCTTATAACCATCGACTTTATTAATGAAGACATTTTAATCAATTTAATATACGATGACACGTGATTTTATTCAAGTGAAGATTCCAGTTTTGTATGGAGAAGAATCCAACGATTCATCATAATAAAATCCCAAGTATTTTATTTGTTGTTTTTCTATATTTATATATCCAATATTACTTTTAAAAAATTTAACCTTCGTTGGAAGGACGAACCTTAATTGCAAATCATATATAAAGATTATTTATTCTGCTCTATGCCAGTCACTGTTGGTGTATTGTATAACTAGTTGGGGAGGTGCGTGTAAGTCAGTCTTAATCAAAGTCGAGCATGCTCAAAGAGCACTCCTTAAAGTAAGTCTGTTTTTACCATTCTTCCATCCCACAACTAGCCTTTATCAAACCTGTAAGGTATTGACTGTGAGGCAGCTTTTTATACTGCAAACAGTCCTTAGAATGCATAGTTCCTTAAAGTATAGCCCCTTAGCATTTCATCAGAAGCGCAGAAAATATTCAGTTGGTGTGTCTAGAGCGTGCCGCACTAAATTTGCTCAGAGATTCTTCCCTTTTCTTGGTGCCCATATTTACAACAATATTAATCTTATCCTCAACACGTATCCCCTTACCAAACACAAATGTAAAACAACCGTTACAAACTGGCTCATTGACCTTGACTATGCCAATACCGAAGAGTTACTACTTGTCCAGAAATAACTAAATCGTTACGTTACTAAACACATACACAACACTACACTTCACAACACTCCTACATCTTACACAACACGACACTTAACATATCTCTCAAAATCGTCAAGCTGTAAACTAACGCAATTATTGTATTTCTATTTTTATTCTTCTGTTTTTCTTCGCATGACTTAATTGTCTTAGTTGCTCCTTATCTAAGTAAGAGTCCTTGTTATGTTCACTGGAAGAGCACTGATTTCCAAGATACAGGTTTTTACCTAGTTTGGCAATCAGGAGTTCATTTCGTTTAGAAGCCTCTTATATGTTATGTTTTTAGTATTTTAACTGTAGTAGGCTAAGTTCTGATTTTGTTCAATAAACGTTATTATTATTATATTTATAATTACATTATTATTATGTAACAAATATTCAATTTACAAAATACGATATTTGCTGCTACGTAAATTCAATTTAAGTTCATCGGAAGAACGGAGCGAAAAAGCATGTCACTTCACTACTGTAAGCGTCCAAGTCGTATTGCATTTTATTGTCTATGGTTGCCTGTTAATAATTATGAAATTTTATAGGCGTGCAACTGTCAAAAGTCAAATAATAGGCTGGACGGAGAGTAGTTGAAATTTTGCATACACGGTTAGCTAAGTGGCATCATTCTAATGCCAATATTGCGGACTCCCAAAGATGGCGGACCATTTATTTTTATGCACCTATACAATAGGGGTATGAAATAAATGAGATATATACAAAAAATGCTTGTTTTTGAATAGTATTTTTTTATTATATTAATATTTTTGTCACCCACCTGCCCTCTAGATCAGCTAGTTTCTTCTGCGCAGAGTGCAGTTCGTCCATGTGTCGTATCTTCTCATTCCGCGCCTCGGCCATGAGTCGCTCGGACTCGGCCGACGTCTTCTCCAACGCCGCTATCTTGGCGTCCCTGAAAACGGAACTGTTTTGAGTTACAATGGTACTTCTATTAGGGTTAGGAGCGATGGTAAGGGCTTTGCAAGATTATTGTTACCACACACATATGCTTATAACAAGATTCGGCCAAGATTCACAGTACTGGGTTGAATAGAATAAAGTACACAATGTAGATCAATAGCAATATCAAGTTTGCGCGGGAGTATTATGCACTCGCCCCGCGGATCCAGGCCCCCCTTACATGTTGTCACGCCCCCCTTTTTAATTGAGGTTAGGCATGGGTTCGATATATCAAAACGTAACTTATATCGGATATGTGTTAGATATTATACCATATCGATATCTATAACAAAATAACTGATATCACAAAAACTGTGTCGATTCGAATTAAAACCTCTACTAGCGTGCGAGAACTATTGTATAGTTACGATAACGCTTTTAGAATCTAAATTTTGTCGGCTACGGCTACTCGAAATTAGTTACATTGTTGAGGATTCAACCAATAAAACCAGGTCAATTACCGAGGCAATGATTCTTCTTTATTTCGATCTTGTGTACACGTGTTGCTTGCGCCGCTGCTCGCAGTAAAAAGGGCTTTGGCCAACAATGGCCCCTTATTTATAGAAAAGTTCCTAACGCCGCGCCCCTCTACAAATTGCGCCGTGTCGAGCAACTTCACGTCGATCGAACGTCGACCAATCATAGCGAAGCGGTTACTCGACCAATCGGCGCAAAGTAGTCACAATTCGGGCGCGGCACTATTCCATGACAAAACGTTACTGTAACGAGGCCCGTTTGGCTATTTCGAATTAATTTTACTTTAAATTAGGGGCCTCGCTACAATAAATTAACAAAACATATTAGCTACATAATGAGGTTTACATATAAAGCAAAAACATATTACTTAACTATCCCAAACACTTACATAAGTCCATATTCACTATCACTGTCCTAAACATCGACGCCGAGTTGCCAGCCTGTCGGTTTTTTATCGGTTACATTTCGGGGAGTGCGCGACGGAACTGCACAATTTGATTCCACCTAGCCCTTTCCATCATCGGACTACAAGACGTACGGCCATGCGCCATCGGTACATGGTGGACATCCCTCCCATACGCACAAAGCGTTTTGCTAATACTTTCATTGTGCGTACAGCTAAGGAGTGGAATTCCCTTCCGGGGTCTTTGTTCCCTGATAGCTACAACCTTGGGGTCTTTAAGTCAAGAGTGAATAGGTTTCTTCTAGGCAAGCGTGCTTCACCGTAGACCACGTCATCGCTTAACATCAGGCGAGATAGTGGTCAAACGCGAGCCTATAGACTATAAAAAAAAAAAAAAAAAAAAAAAAAAACACTTTATAAGTCCATAGTCACTATCACTTATGAGTCTATCTACACCATCACAATTCACACGATGTTGAGGCTTCGCAGGCTGCGTCACCAACAGTCTCCCCCTCGGTGCCTTGCACCTCAGCTTGCAGGGGTGACGATGCCGGCACTATCACGACCAGCCGGGATGCTGGCCGCCGCAGTACTTCCGCCTGGGTGTGGGCGTCGACGATCCGAGTTCTTCCATCTGGCCCAGGGTAGGTCGCGCTGTTCACGCTACGTGGACACGAGCAGCGTGGCAAGGTGTGGTCCACCAGCACGACGAGGTCGCCGACGGTGGGATCCCGATAATGGGGACCCTGGAAGTATCGGGGCGAGAGCGTTGGTAGGTACTCTCGCACCCATCTGGCCCAGAAGTGGTCGGCCAGGCGCTGGGATATCCTCCACGATGGAGAACCGATGAGCTCAGCGTCGTCGAATGAGCCAAACATGTGGGCTCCGCTGGACCTGCCGATAAGAAAGTGGTTAGGGGTCAGTGCTTCTTCTTCGTTGGGGTCGGTGCTCACGGAGAATAGTGGCCGTGAGTTGACCACGTGTTCTGCCTCCATTAGCAGGGTATGCAGCACCTCCTCCCTTGGTCTTCTTTCGTGGAGTGTCGCTGCCAGTGCTGTCTTGACGGTGCGCACTAGCCGTTCCCATGAGCCACCCATGTGTGGGGCTCCTCGGGAAATGAACCTCAAGACTATGCCAATTCCGTCGGTTTTCGACGTATAGCGCCGGCTTCTGACGAAGGTTCAATTCTTCGCTGCTTCTTTTCATGATGACCGGTGCCTCGTCTTTCTTCCGTGACTTCTTCCAAGCCGGGTCACGTTCCTTCTTCGTAGTTGTTCTGGTCCTGGGTGTTCTGTGGGCGATGCTTCTCTTGAAAGCGCCTACAACTTGCGGCAATATTGCCGTCGCAAACCTTCCTGGCTCTGAGACGGCGGTGGTCGCGATTCTTCCCAAGCACAACGTGACGGCGCGTGGATTTTCTTCTCCGCTGTACTTGGTGAAATCCTTTTCATACCGTGGCCACTCTTCTTGGCCTTTGTCGAGGAATGACGGCCCCGCGAACCACCTATGTTCCTTGCTGGAGTCCTTGGGCGCGTCTCGCGTGGCGTCGTCCACGTCAATGTGCTTCGTGGGCGCCCATCGCCATTCCCTGTGATCGTCTTTGAAGCTGGGTTGTATGACATGGTGATTCACGACCTTGACTGGAGCGCTGCTGCTTGACCGCACTCCATGTAGCACCCATCCCAGCTGCGTTCTCGATGCGACTGGCTTGCTGCGGTGACCATGCTTGACATCCTGTGAGGTGATGAGATTCCAGTTGTCTTGACCAATGAGCACCGACGGCTTGGCATTGGGGTACTTCAACTGGTCCTGTATCTCTTCCAGGTGCTCGCATCCTTCCAAGTCCTTTTCATTGACTTCCTGAGGTGTCAAGTGCAGATTCTTCACAGAATACCCGGACAACTTCTCGACGTTACGGACGAACATCCCGCGGATTTTGAGGTCGATCTTCTGGGACTTCTGGTCCATGCGGTGGCCGCCTACGCCTTCTATGCGCAGCTCCTCTTCTGGCCCTCGTGCCCCGATCTTCTCGACTACTGAGTCTTCTATCAGCGTGACCGTCGAGCCTTCGTCCATGAGAGCGCAGACGCAGACGTTTCCCTTTGGCCCCATTAGTTCGACCGGAACAATCTTCAGATACGCCTTTACTCCAGCTTGCGTCGCGTTGACCGTAGAAGCTATCGTTTGGGTGGTCGTTTCTTGGGTCGTCGGCTTCGTTGCTTCTTCATAATGCAACAGCAAATGATGACCCTTCTTGCACTTGCCACATGGCTTCGCTTTGCAGCTGAAGCTCCGATGCCTTCCTTCTAGGCACTTGTAGCAAAGCCCAGACTTCTTGGCTTGCTCCCATTTGTCTTTAATTGACGCTTCACTAAATTTCTTGCACTTCAGAAAAGTGTGCTCGCCTTCACACAGCGGGCAGGTAATCTTGTCGCGTTCCTTCCTGTTATCTTCTTTGCAGGAAAACACCTTAGCTGACTTCGTCCTGCACTCATGTTCGCCTTCTGAATCATCTTCTGACGTGTGATTTTCTTGGTTCCTAGCAGCTCGAGTAGTATGCACGCCACGAGAGCCCGCGTTTCGCGTTCGGAACGATACTTTCTTTCTTTGTTCTGGATCCCACGAACTCGTGCATCTCAAATTGATCCACCATGTCGATGAAGAAATGCATGAGGCTCAGGAGTATGGGCTCATCTTCATCTTCTTTCTTTGCTCGATACTCGTACCATTTGGAACGCACCAATGTACACATTTTTTCTATGATTCTGCTTGAAATATCACTTGAGTGCAGGTAACTTTTTCTATTCATTTGTTTCACGACGCTAACGGTATTAGACACTGCCCCGGCGTAACGCACCAACTCTCTTGCATCGTCTGACATCGGAGGAAGCTTCTCGATGTTTTCTATCTCGCTTCTAATGAGATAAGTGGGGCGTCCGAAGCGGCGCTCCAAGGCGGTCATGACTTCTTGCGGGTCTATCTGGGTAAACAATAGCGATTTCACAGCTTCTTTTGCTTTGCCCTTGACAGCTCTTCTCAATCTGATTCAAATTCTGAAGGATTGCTTCTGCCAGCTGGTTGGTGTGACTCGGTGCGGCAATCGCGACCTCTGGGGCGGGCAACTCACATGGCGGCTCCCCCTCGTTGCGTTCCACACTCTTCGTCGTTGACACCCATGCCGCAGTTGCCTGCACTGCGGCGGCTTCGACTTCAGCCTCTTCTTCTCCTTCCTGGTCACTCAGGTCCGTATCACCTGCGCGCGCTAGTTCCAGCTTGGTGTTAGCAAGCTTGGCCTTCATTCTTATTTCTTCTAATTGCAACATTTCCAGCTCCAATCTTGCTTCTAATTCCTTCTTCCTTTGGGAATTATTCTTAGAAACTGTCTTGGGCTGCTTCTTCTTGCCTTTTTCAACCACGGTGATGTCGGCGTCCTCGACCACAGTCGAGCGTTCGGTCGCTGCGGTGCTGTCGGTTACTGTTTCCGACGTGGCACCCGAAGTCGTCCTCGCTGCCATCGTATCACCACCGCTGGTTTCTTCCTCGGTAGTTGACCTCGTGCTATCTCCTTGGCGGCTTCGCGTCATCATATCGGGCTTCGAGCTGAGTGACTTCTTCAAATATTCACTCTTCCCAGCGTAAATCCCGACGAATCTTCAATAGGAAATCTTCCTGCTTCCAAGACGCGACGTAAGTAGGTACTTATTCTTCGTGGCGCAAGTAGCGCTTGGCTCAACCTTGCTGCCGCTAAGTACTTCACTCCGATGTCGTGCTTGAGCGTAGATTCGACGTGGAATTCCAAGTTGATATGACGAACGCAGCGATAATTCTTCACGGTATCCTTTGATGTCTTCCCGTTGGGTATTCACGTTATGGCGTCTTGAAGTCTTCACGTTTCGTACGATCGTCTTGAAAAAGACGTTTGGTTGTGATCGTTTCGAAAAAGACCACGTTTATGATCGTCTTGAAAAAGACCACGTTTTGACCATCTGCTAGAAACCGCCACACGTTTTCGACCCTCTTAAGGACCACGTGTTTTACTATCGTCTTGAAAAAGACGTTTGGTTGTGATCGTTTCGAAACCGTTAAGTCCATATTCACTATCACTGTCCTAAACACTTTATAAGTCCATAGTCACTATAACTTATGAGTCTATCTACACCATCACAATTCACACGATGTTGAGGCTTCGCAGGCTGCGTCACCAACATACATACTTATTACTTACTCTACAAAATAGAACTAAAGATCGAAATAATAAGGTTGAACTTGAGTTGTTACAATATATTTACTTTAGTTCGTGTTCGTTGTTAGTTTGCTCATCTAAATATCATGTTAACGTTTGCAAACTGTACTTCTGATATCGATATCTAAAAACTGTTTTCGCCAGATCTACCGGATCTAGCGTCGCCAGATTTACCGGTCCCGTGCGTCTCGCATCCAGCGGACTCCCGCCACCCTCACCAGGTCACCTGTCCACCTGGTGAGAGGCCTTCCAACGCAGCGTCTTCCAGTTCGCGGTCGCCACTCCAGAACTTTTCAGCCTCGTCGACCATCCGTTCTGCGAGCAATGTGCCCTGCCCGCTGCCACTTAAGTTTGGCAATTCGTTGGGCTATGTCAGTAGCCCTGGTTCTCTTGCGGATCTTTACATTTCTGATTCGATCACGCAAGAAAACTCCGAGCATAGCCCTCTCCATTGCCCTTTGGGTAACAGTAAGCTTTCTGATGAGGCCCGTTGTGAGCAACCACGTCTCAGAGCCATAAGTAATGACTGGCAACACACACTGGTCATAGACATTCGTCTTGAGACACTCCGGTAAGATGGAGGCGAAGATACCGCGTAACTTCACGAACGCTGTTCAGCCGAATCGGATTAGACGGTTGACCTCTTTCTCAAATTTAGACCTATATATCTGGACTGTTTGTCCCAGTTAGAGATAATAGCCTACAACTTCGAGAGTAGACCTGCCGATCTTGATAGGAGTGGATATTCTATGAGCATGCAACATGACCTTCGTTATTTGTAAGTTAATTTTTATTCACACTTTCGGAAGCCCTACTTTGTTCGGAAGCTCTACTAGCAGACTCTATTATCCACACTTAAATGGTAGACTATATTTTATTTGCCTTGCTAAGAGAAAATAACTTTTATTGACAATTGACGCGGCCAACCCGCGTGAAAGGACTGTCAATAAAAGTTATTTCTTGACAAAGATTTTCAGTTTTTTTTTCTATCTGGGAAGTTCCTTTTCGCGACCAGAAGCGCCGATTGTCGAGACTCGTGTGTAGTTTCATTGTATTGGCGCTTAGTGACTTAGCTACGCGCATCCACACAAATTTTACAATGCATGTCCTCGAAAAGAGCGTTTTCCAAGCAGCCAAACTGTGCGGAAAGTGTCACTTTTTTTACTAATGCTTTTTACTTTCCTGTACTTTTTTAATTTTTTACTCCAACGTCAGCCCGCCGCATAGAGTTTTTATTATTTGAGAAAAGTTAAAAAATTAGTTAAGCACAGATTATCATTCATATAAAAGGTAAAACAAAACTAATACTTCATTTAAGGCGTTTTTAATTACTCTAGATTTAGATTTTGATCAATTAATTAATTTTAAATATTAATTAAATATGTTTGGCAGAATGAATATTTTGCTCGTGCCTTTTGCGTTACGACGTGACAGCTATTTGCACATACGCAGTAGATATGCCTGAGGAAGTGAGGAACTATAAACTTAGTTAATCTGTGGATATGCTGATCGCCCTTGTATAAGCGCCATTTTATTAATTTCTTGCTTGGTTCAGATATATTTTTTTATTTCCTCGAACAATGCATAGTAAAATGTTGTATGATACACGTGCGTAAGATGATTTCCGACTCGTGTCGATTTATCCACTCACTCGCTTCGCTCGCTCGTGAATAAACCAATACCAGATTATCGGAAATCACCTAGTTTCCGCACTTGTAGCATAAATAACTATTGTCTCGACAGAGTTTTAATTCGTCAATGACGATAAGTACGTTCGTTATTTACGATATTAAAGGGTTATTATTGTAGCTCTTTCGTATCACTACAGATGTACTAGCTACTGACTTGGGTATCGAAGCAGCAGACACCGCAGCCTGCCGTAGCGCAGCCTCCTCCAGATAGCGCTGCTCCCACTTGGCGCACTCGCCCTCCAGCGCCAGCAGCCTCTCGTCTCTCTCCCTCACTTGTCTCCTGAGTTCCGCTTCTCCCCCACCAGGACCACCTGCAGCGCTGGCACCGCCACAGTTGCACTCTCGCTTCCTACAAAGACAAAAGATACATTCGTCAAGCCGAAAAGATTAGGATATTGCGATAAAGACTACCAGACAAGGCCGTTAGCCGCTCAAACTCTTTAGTCGACTTATGAAATTCACCTCCAACGTTTGCTCTAACCTTATCTCTGGTATACTCAAGACGGAACCACGCTTACGTGTCGTGACGTGGCGCCTTTTGACGCAGTTGATTGGCTACAAAACTCGTTGTGTTATGAAGTAGGCTGGAACAGAGTCGTTTGATTGGTGGATCCCGCGCCAGGCCACGCTACGACACATAAGTGTGTTTCCGTCTTTATTGACCAAAGTCGGGCAAAATCAGCAAGAATTACTCATACTCCCTCCAAATGAGAGAATATTGCCAAGTTTAACCACCAGTGGCAGTAGCAGCACAAACAGTAAACAAACATTGGCTTCTCATAGCATGTCAATTAGATGCATTGTTTGAGCCATTAGTATAGCGTTAAAATAACATGGAGCGATAATAAATTTAACACGTTTCCATCACACCCACACTCTCACTCACACACACACTCTTTCACTCTCACTCGCACATATCCACAACAACACATCCCCCAAATCCATATAAAGCCACTTTTGTCCGCTCAATTGTTTTAGTTTTAATTTACTATTTTGTTTCACTTTTGTTTTATGTTTTATTATGTACGAACTGTATGTTATTTTAATACAGTCATTAGTCATAAGTGAGTTGTCCGATGGAGGGTAAGCCTGGTGATCTGTAATACAGGTTTTACCTACAGCAGACACCAGTCTCTATTAAGTGTTACAATGACTTTGTACTGTATTTGTGAATATGAGAAAATAAAGAAATAAATTATTATTAATATCACAGAACAGAGAAGACAGTAGAAATCGCATATAGCTTTATTAGTATCGGAACCAGCGTACCCAAACTCACACATATACAGTATATTTGTATTTCATAACACTAAGAAATCTTTGGTGTGATTGGTAGTTTAATTTTTAGATGAAAGTAGAAAATATGTCAGTCGTCGCTTATTTGAAAATAAACCACAGCTTTATGACAATAGAGTTGGTTTATTGTCTACTCTTTTTGAGTATTTATTACTTTTTTCGTTTAAAGCGCACACGGAATAGTTTAATGAGCAAGTTACGCTACCCGCCGCTAGATGTCACTATAGTAAATTCATTTAATTTAAAGCCGTATTTCGTTACCGATAAGATTTATATTTGCGTAATGAGGTCATTACCACTCGTCCTCCTGTAGTGATGTACCACGGTCGTTGACTTATTTATCGACATTCCGTTTTATTTTCAAACAAAATACAGTTTAGTTTAAAAAAAAAAGTTGCCCCACACTAGGAATTTCTCCTGTATCGTGGGTGCGTTTACAAACATATAATTTAAGTGCGGTGGGATTGTCCCAAAAAAAAGTATAGACGAAGAAAACATTACACTGGGTGGCACAATGGGCGGCCTTATCGCTAAAAGCGATCTTTTCAAGACAAACTTTCCATGGATTTAAAAAATGAA
Source organism: Orthosia incerta (assembly GCA_948252205.1). Lineage (NCBI taxonomy): Eukaryota > Metazoa > Arthropoda > Insecta > Lepidoptera > Noctuidae > Orthosia > Orthosia incerta. The sequence continues at coordinate 24,638,551 of OX411748.1, forward strand.
AGGAAAGGCAGTACTGTACGTAGTCTTTGGTGTACTATTATTAATTACAAGCTGTGACCGCGGCTTCGCTCCCTTCATCTGTTTGCCAACCCTACCCTACTTACCTTCCTGCCTACTCTACTTACCTACCGACCATATTTGTTTCTATAGTCATCAATCTTTCGCGGAGAATCTTAACACTGTGATACAGAAAATGACTTCAAATTCACAACGCCATCTATCGAATATCGAGTTCAACTCTCCGAGTATCTGAATTGCGTGTGTTGTGATAATTTTACTTCCTGAACACTTTAAATTCATCTAACTTTTGATAGAGTGAACCGATTGCGATGACACAAAAACTAAGTAATTCTTCAAGTTACGCACAATGTTTATGTATAAAAGTTATTTACATTGGTTTCGTACATGTCACGTGATGCGTGCACAAATAAACAGACAAACAGACAAAAATACCAAAAATGCCGGAAATAGGTTCTGTTGGTTATCCTTTAACACACTGGCTATTTTTTTTGGAAATATTTTCGATGTACAAAAAATACTTTTCTACATATTTATTATATGTATTGATGATTGATGATGATGATGCGATAGACTATACTACAAATGCAATACGTCCTACTGATATGGGAAGCTTACGCTTTCGCCTGCGGCTACACTCTTATTATGATTAGCTTGACTAACTTCCTTAATGAACTGATGAAATTTAGGTCTATACACCAGTAGATCTTAAATTTCAGACTAACACTTAAGCCACTTTTTAACTGACTTAAAAAAAGAAGGAGGTTCTATGTTCATGTTTTATTATTATTACACTTTGTTGATTTTGAAGGCTGTTGTCTTTTAAACCGACTTCAACAAAAGGAGGAGGTTCTCAATTCGTCGTAATCTTTATTTTTACACGGCTGCAAGGAAAGGGTTATGCTTTTCGCGCTTAAGAAGATTTTTTCGAATATTGTAAGTTTAAAGTATCGATAACTCATTATCGATATTGGTAATCTCTAATTGAGTAGCTGAATGTGACATGTGCATAGTTGGAATCTTCGAGAACAATGTTTGAGTTTTAAAGAAAGTAGACCTTAAATTTAACATCATAAAATCAACTTTTACTTGTCTTGTTTAATAAAATATTGTTTTTACATTTTTATCGAAATAAAATAAATTAAGACTTGCCGATGGTAAGATATACCTACATTTGATACATTTTTGGTTCTGCTATCGTGTTTACATTCTAAAACAGCACAATAAGGCATTTTTGTATTTTTTTTTCAAGTTTTTGTCACCGTGACGGTTGAACCAAAACTGATGTGCGTAGTGTGTGCGCGGAAGGAAACATATGCAGAAATGTGCAAAACTCGGGGTACGCGGGCCCCGCCCACTTGCGACTTCTATTGTAGTAGGCGTTTTTTTTGTTCTGTGATTAATATTAACAGATAGCAGATGATCTGCTATGCAAACTTTATATACAAAAATGAGTTGCTCCAGTCCTAAATCTATATTGACATGATCAACTAACCTTATAAAACTGTCTGTTTTATGGAAGATAAGTAGTGATTTACCTAAGAGTCTGCAACTCCTTCTCAAGCTGCGCGCGCAGTTTCCTCTCGGTGTGTTCCCGCCGGTCGGACGCCTGCTGCAGCGACGCCAGCGCGCGCTGGAGGCCCATCACGCGCTCCACGTAACCGCTGGCATGGCGGCACTGAACATGACGAACGATCATTTAGAACAAGCCAACGTAAAATGTATATGACACAAGCGAGCGCCGAATTTCCAGTCGGCAGAAATGACAAACTTTCATACAAACTTCCTCTATTTCACGACTTAATGCGGGTATATTTTTAAAGGATTTCTTATGCAAAATAAGGATGTTATCTGGGTAGAATAATTATAATTCTATTTAGTCCGCCAGTGAGATTATACAATAAATATTGGACCCGTATTTTTACCTTTATCGAATAAATAAAAATTGACAAAGATAAAGCGTATCAAAGTTCAGGAGTGGGGGCTTGTGACGTCACTTTGTCAGTATAAAGCACACCGTGACGTCAGACGATATTTAAACACACTGTTTCGTCGTAATTTTTTGTTTAAAACAAAAGAAAAAATACATGTCCAATATTTTTAGATAATCTAACTGACGGAATAAATAGTTTATTTTTCCACTACCTGTAACACATTGCCTAAGAAATTCGTTTCGAAATATGAACATTTAGACACAAGATTATAAAAGAAAAATTAAAAATAAATACGAAATTACATAACAGTTAGTTACGAAATGACTTTTGTATGGATCATTATGTAACTGGCAGAATGATACTGAACCTGTTACCTCTCGGAAAAGCGCGAGTTGATTGTGTGTATATAGTCTGTGGTTTTTAGTCTGATCGTTTCTAAAAAATTGTTGTTGGAACTTACATCTTCCTCCAGTCGCACCACGTTCGCCTGTGCGTTAGTTAGTGCGGTGTCCAATATATCGATGTGTGTGCGTTGTTCCTGCAGCGTGGCGCGTTGTGCCGCCATCTCGATCTCTTGTCGCTCCTTGGCACATGCCAACTCTTTGTCTGTACACAAGTAAACAATATATGACCCATTGTAGATACATTGACTGACGCATAACCAAGATTGCTATTGCTAGGTTGCTGATTCTAGATGAGGAATGTCTGAGCTTCGGGTCTTAATGAATTGACCCACTGAAGTGCTTTATCGGCCCAACCTCTGCGAAGTTAGTTGTGTTTTTAGCGATATGTGTATTTACACATATTATGCCCGCATGTATTTTAAGCCCTACATTCTATGGTATCGTCCGCGTTTATTTTATTTATTTTTTATTTTTATTTATTAGGTCTACCAACAACTGCTTACACTAAATTACAAACATAAATAAAACATGCGTACAAACTATACACAGTGCAACAATTACTTATAGGTAAACACCACATGAACAAAAAACAATACTAAGTAATTACGTTAGCTGTAAGCTACATATTCCACGAGAAAACTTAGTAATATAACTCCAAAATAGTAACATACGCGAAACATTAAAGAATAATTGCCTCAAAAGGGTACGTACACACAGTCCAAAAACATTTACAACAAATCTGATAGACAGTTCTGAAATTTAAACTTTTGCTTATTGAGAGAATCAAAGTGAAAATCAACTTTATCACTACAACTATTCAAAACCCTACAAAACCTAGCACATGGAGAGTTAGATCCCAATACCGTTCTTCTCATTGGAGGACTAAGCGGAGTAATAGGTTTACGCGGAATCCTCGATGGAGCACGAAAGTTAATTAGTGCGAGCAGCGGCGGTGCGTCGATGTTTCCCTTCAAGAGTTTGCTAGCAAACATTGCATCGTTCAAACATCTTCGTTCTTCCAAGGAGTGCATGTTGAAGAATTTCAATCTCTTTGTGTAAGTACGCACTTTTCTGGTTATTCCCACAGAAAAAGCCAGATGCCAAACGAAGCGTTTTTGAACTCGTTCTAGACGCAAACTACTTGTAGCGTAGTGTGGCCGCCACACAACACTGCAATACTCTAATATGCTACGTACTAAACTCTGATAAAGTAAGATTTTAGTTTTAATTTGACGAAAACCTTTACATTGTCTTATGACAAAACCTATCATCCTAGATGCTTTTTTAGAAATGTGATCCAAGTGTGGTGCAAAGGTTAGCTTTTGATCAAACATAACTCCAAGGTCACGAATAGTATCCACTTCACTAACTTTGTCCTCATTTATGTAATACACTGTATTTATTGGATTATTCTTTCTTGTATATTTAACGTGATAACATTTTTTCGAATTCAAATACATTTCATTATTTTCACACCATTGAATAATACTATTAAGGTCCATCTGTAAGAGTGAGGCGTCTTTGTTAGATTCAACAATTCTAAAAAACTTTAAATCGTCTGCATACATAAAAATTTTAGAGTGCCGAAGACAGTTGGGGATGTCGTTAATAAAATAGTTGAATAATATTGGACCCAGATGAGAGCCTTGCGGGACTCCAGATGAGATATTATATACGTTAGATTGATAACCATTAACTACAACAAAAAAAGATCTACCTCTCAAGTATGAAATCACCCATTCAAGCAAGCCACCAGTGATACCATAAGCACGCAACTTACAAGATAAGATTTTGTGGGAAACTTTATCAAAAGCCTTGCTGAAGTCGGTATAAATGACGTCAGCTTGGTGACCAGAGTCAACGGCTTCAATTAAAAGTTCCGTGAAAGAGACCAGATTAGAGCTTGTGGATCGTGATCCAACAAAACCGTGCTGATGATCGCTAATGAATAATTTTAGATGGTTTTGGAAATACGGGCAGAGCAGTGACTCAAACACTTTAGCAAACGTTGAAAGGATTGAGATAGGCCTATAGTTAGTTATGTCATCGTTACTATCAGATTTATGTATAGGCACCACCTTAGCCATTTTCCATTTTAGAGGGAAAACGCCAGAAGATAATGATTTGCTGTATATAAGAATAAGAGGGCACACTAACTCCTCCGCACAAGAAGTAATAAAAATCGGCGGTATGCCATCAGGGCCAGCTCCTTTATTAATGTCCAAACTCTTAAGTTTTTTAAGCAATGCCTCACTGCTAATTGTTGGACTTGTTAAACATAAACTACTATTTTCGAAAGATTTTAATAATATTTTAGTATCAAGCTCCTTGCTCCATTCTCGCTCGGGGCGACGCGAAATTGGTAGCGAACATTTCACATATTATTGTACCATCAGATGTGGACATTGATCCATTTTTCATGGTCATAGGGTAGGTACTAGACCCTCCTCGTTTATTTTTTACGTGCGTCCAAAATAATTTAGGGTTGTTTTTTAGCTCGTTTTCAAGACCTTCCATATAAGCCTTGTAACAAGAGGTGGCCAATCCATCGCAACGCTTACTTATTAATTTTAACTCAATCAAATCCATTGGGTTTTTATATCTATTGTATCGCCTTCTAATATTATTTTTATAATTTAACATTTTAATAAGTTTATGGTCAAACCACTGAGGATATTTACGTTTCTTTGGGACCCGTGAGGGAATAAACTGTTGTATAGCGTTGTTAAGCGTCTCATAAAAAACATCCAACATCTCATTCACATTATTGCTACTCTCAAATATTTTAACCCAATCAACTTGTTTTAAGAAATTACGAACTGTTTCATAATTCGCGGTACGAAAATTAAGTCTAATCTTGTCACTGTTGTATGGGAGATTCGCATCCCTACTCAAGGAAACAACTATGTCAAGAGGCGGATGCTGTTTATCGATATTACTTATAGGACTAATACTTTTGCTCACGCTACACAAGGAATGGGTTGACAAAACTAGATCCAAAATGCGACCAGCGTCGTTTGCTACTAAATTAAGCTGACTAAGTCTGTTAACATGAGTAAAATCAATCAATAATTCGCTAGTACTAGGCAAATTTAGTTTATTATCCGATTTTCCTACTAGAGTCCAATCAATGCTGCTCAAATTGAAGTCACCCACAATAAAAACACTTGAATCTGAACATTGCTCAAAAACAGCATTACATTGTTCCAAATAGTGCTCCAGAGAAGAACGGCGTATAGGAGGAGGCAGGTATACTGCGCAGAGAACCATTCGGCGAACAGTACATGATATCGGCAAGTCAATACTTACCCATAAGTCTTCACAGCCACTTTCCCAATTCTTAATACGTTTAGACTTGATTTGTTTATTAATGGCTATTAAAACACCACCCCCTTCTTTACCACTCTGAAAATGTGAAGATTCTCTATCTCTTCTATATACCACGTACCTATCGTCGAACAGCTCGCCGCTCAGCACAGAGCCATTCAACCAAGTCTCAGACAGAATTATTACGTCATAATTATTACAGGCAATATTACGATATACGGTATGTGTCTTAGTTCTTAACCCTCGACTGTTCTGATAATATATTTGCAAATTATTGAATTTAAATGAATAAATTTACAAATGCACACAACAATAGGTAAATCGTTTGTTTTTATCAAGTAGTTATACACTTTATTTTAACTTATTTAAAATGTCCAAGCTTCCAATAAGAACATGTTCATCGCCATCCGTCTTTCTGACAAATATCCTGCCGTTCCTCACCCAAACATACTTATATCCCTTCTCCTTCGCCTTAAGTCTTGTTGCAGCGTGAAGAGCTTTGTATGCAGGGGATAAATGCTCGGCGACAAACACAGGAGATCTATTTCCAGCTATACCAAAATCTACGGTATTTAGTTTTTCGTGGCTTTTATTTTTGTTATAATTGATTACAGAGGCCAACAACTGATCGCGGATTCTCGGCGAAGCAAGCTGCACCACAATAGAACGAGGGCGTATATTATTCTTGTTAAGTTTAGCTATTCTTGTACAGTGTGAAATATCTCTATCTTGAATCCCGCAACCGACCACTGAGCCCAACTGCTTGACAATGGTGTACAGGTTTTCCTGTTTATTTTCAGGCAAACACTGCAGCTCCAAGTTGTTGGCCCGTGTCTGCTGCTCCAAATAATTTAGACGCTGACCAAGATCCGCCACTGTGTTCTGAAGTTTAATATTATCGTCTTTTAGTTCCTTGGTAGTACTCTTAAACTCGGCGTGCTCCGATCGAAACTCATCAAATTGACTCGTGTGGAAATTCAAGGACGCCCTAAACTCCTCAAGATCCGCACGAATCGGGGCTAACTCACTGTTGACAGTGTTTAAAATCGTAGTGTTTATTTGCTTGATCATAGTAGCAAATTCTGTTTTAATAACTTCCTGCACGATTGAGCGCACCTCCTCACCGGTAACCGCAGGAGCTGGCTCTGGAGGAGAATTTAAGGCAGGCCTCTTGTTTCCTCTTGAAGCTGAGACGTTACGCTCTGGAGTTCTGTCTTTTTTAGACGACATTGCGGGCAGGTTAAGTTATGAGTTCACAGTATAGTAACAAACAAAACGCCGTCGCTGTGTTGCACCAGCGAGCCCGCGAGAAGAACGTCGTAAGTGATGCGTATATCACGGCGCTTACGCGTACTGGGCAAACACTCAGCGTTATCACTCACTGACGGTAGCTGTTTTATTTTAAGTTAATGAGTTTTGATCAATATTGCAAATTAATAGCAGACTAACACTCTGGAATGGTTCACTCACTAATCACTTTTGTACCAAGAACAGTCAAGAAGTCTTATCTCATAAAAAACTTCGTCCAGCACTGGTTTTAAAACATAAATAACAGTAAAGATTGAGGAGCACAATTATTATAATGTTTACCGCGCGGTTGTTTGAGAGATGTTTAGTTCGTATAATATCGTTTTCAATTAAATTAGGGGAATTAAAATCTTACTTTGTGTGATGAGTTGTGCGATGAGCATCTCTCTGTTCTGCAACTCCTTGCGCAACGCTTCTGCATTGCTCTCGTTTTCAGTGCGCACTCCTTGTGACAGTAACTCCACCTAAACATAACATTCTAGTTAAAACATGTTATAGTTCCAATAATTGAGAAACTCAATCACCATTGAAGCCAGTTAAAAATTCTATCAAAATCTTATTCCAGTGCTAAAGGATATTGTCAGAATAAAGGTCGTAGCTCATTTACACGAACCCGCTCCCACACCGCCTCAAACGAAGATGACTGCTCGCTGTCCACGCGCCGACAGCTAGCAGGCAACTAGCTGTCCACGCTTTTACAGCTAGAGTGCACGCAAGTTAAGTCTGCGCGCGGCCAAAATCGGAACTAATCGTTTGTCATGTATGACAGGTGTCAAGAGAGTGAGTTGTATTCCGTGTTTTTATTCGTTTCCGAAGTAAATAATCGCCATCATTATGCTAAAAGTAATTTAAAGTGCTGGCAGGGCTGTTTTCTTGAAGTGAACAAGACAATAACGGGCCTACGGTACCGTTTTACAAAGATAGAGCCCACTGGAGCCCGCGTTGCTTATTTGACAGGTAACTTTTAGGGATACCATTATACTAAAATTTCCCTAAATTTTCGTACTACCGGTGCAGGACCATTATTAGACCAAATTTAACAGTAGGGGTTCTACTAAGTATTCAATAAAACATTTACAATAATTCCATGAAACTTTTTCATCATATTCTATGCATGTAGAAAAAGCTTGTAATTAATTATGCTTAACTTAAAATACTTTAAATTTCGAGTAATGAAAAATGACTATTGATTAAATGAAGGAAAAAAGATCAGTTATGCTGGCAACATTAAGCACGGCACCCGTCGCGCGCAGACTTATCTTGCGCGCACTCTAGCCGTCAACTGTCAGCTCACGCGTCGACCACTTTCGCCTTCCTTTTTCGACAAGCTATCAACGTGCTTCAAGCGAGCAGACCGCGTGCGTACACCACGCGGGCCGCCCGCTAGAAGCGCGTGGTCAGCATGCGGTAAGCGAGACGTCAACTATCGAGTGGCACGATGGCGGTAACCTCACTTACTTGTGTTGTCAATGTAAATTATGTCTACAGAGGACGCCTTGAGGCTCACATTTCAATGAACAATATTTTGCCGGGTCAGAGCAGTGTCGTATAAGTCGGCTACGACCTTTAGTCTTGTATAGCTTCATCTCGCATTTCGGCCGATTGCGTATACTGGAATGCCACTGCTAATACAATTTGGCAAAATGGGGTTTTATAGAACCCAAGAGAGTGTCCCACCTGCACTTAAGAGAACCACATGAATGCCACTGACGCTGCAATTAAAGTACTGGGCCTATAATATTTAAAGTGTTTACCATGAACTCTGAAAGAAAAACATGCTCTTCTACTTGTACACTCCCAAATTCTTCGTCTAACTCATTTTTTAATTTGCCGTCTCGCCGTACGCTATAAAGGGATACGCAGATGTATACAGTTCACCTTAGTACACTCTCATTTCACCGGTTATGTTCAAGTTTCATGATATATAAATAAACTATTCTGGGATTATAGGTTGCTTATTATAGAACTAAAAAAAAATACAAAAAAATCCAACCGATTTCCAAATAAAACACTACAAAGTGAAAAATAACTTCTTTTTCGGTGTCGAACAGTTAACAGCAACACCGACTTCCGAAAAATATATTTTTTTTTGTAAAAAAGTTACACAAAACCCTCAGTTTGTAACAAGATCAACAAGTTACCTGTTGTTTCAGCGCTCGGTTGAGATCGTGCAACCTGCGGCAGTCAGCCTGCAGACGCACGCGCGCCGCTCGCTCCAATCGCTCACGACGCTCGCAAGACCCCACCAGCTCTTCGTGAGCGGTGCGGACCTTCTCCACTTCTTCTTCGAGCTAAGACATTAACGTTAATTCGTACAAAATCCCGGACTGGAAAACGTTAAATAAGACCTATTGGCGTCGTTCTTATAGAAAACGATCAACGCGCGAATACGCGACCGTTTCACTTGTATGGCAAACCCCAACGCATCGTCGCGCCGATAGAGGGCGTTTTTTAACGCAAACATCGCAATTCGCGCGATGTTTATTTTCTATTAGGGCTACGACTAAAACCATGTACTCTAGGGGGCTTTCTGTACAGTTGAGTAGTGAGAACGAGAAATAACAAGTTGTATGTTCTTGCATGGACATTCGTGCCTCTACACTTCTGTGAAACGGTATGAATGTAAACGACGCTTCGTAAAAAGAAACAGAAAGAGTTAGTGGATACACAGACTAGGTTTTTTCCGCGGCTTTACGTGTTCTCACCCACAGGAACTGCGCATTTTTAGGGTTTTTCTGGGAAAACAGTCTATGATACTCAGCGAAAAGAATTTTCTGAATCGGGTCATTACTTGGAAGTAAGAGGGACCTTATTTATCTCTTTCACAAACACACGAGTCTTCAAATATTATGCTTTGTTGTTCTAAGTTTATGTTGCAATTTTTTTGTAAAGTTATTAAATTGTGAATCCGTAATTGGCTGTAATCGTAGTACAATAAGTGTGCTAAGGTATTTTAAGTGCTGTGGATTTTGTGATTAATTAAAGAAATAATCCGACAGTATTTTATCCACTTTACTAATATGATTCGTTGACTAACGCAAGCATAAATAATAACTGTAAGATCATGACGGTACACTGGAGTGTCACATTCACATTTATAAGTTTAGTAGTAAATCGAGTCAGATTCGTGGGCGACTGCGACCCACGTCCTGCTATTTCGATCTTTATGATATTAGTAATCCGGTGTAAAAAGTGCGTGAAATTGCGCAACACGGGCAACCCGCTTTACATTCATGTTGATTTTGTGAATATGAAGGATATGAGCCGTATTCCACCACGCGGTCCCAGTGCGGGTTGGTGGATGTCACTTGTCTTCGAATTTTTGGTTCTAGGACATGCCGGTTTCCTCAAGATGTTTTCCTTCACCGTTTTTGAGAGCACTAGTGATGAAATAATTTACACGGCCGCTACCACTGGGCCACCACCAGTCTCATCAGTCAGTGTCTAGGAGAGAGGAATAGCGCTCAATATGTTCCTTATTAACATTTTGGTTATCTCTTTTGGGAAAAATTGGTTATACACAAATTGGCATACACCGGGACAGTTAGTACATAAAAGATTGTAAAAAAAGTATAAGTTAGTAGTTGTTCTCTTACTTGCTTATTGAACTAACCTTATTAGTCTTGGCGACCCGTTCACAGGCATCAGCAAGCTGCCTCTTGAGCTGGTGGTTCTCAGCCGCTAGCGCGTCGAGTACAGCCGTGAACGCGTCATCTGGTTCCTCCAGCTCGCCTTCGCCGCCGCTGCACCAGCCACTGGACTCTGACCCGCCAGGCACTGCACGGACCCCAACACTAAGTATTGGGAATAAAGGTCAAATTGGATTGGACTTCGAAATAATACATCAGTTTCTGTTGCCCGCTTGTTATAAGAACTACCCTCCAACTACGACTTGTCGTGAAGAGAAAGGAACCAAGGTCTCCCTCTTCCTTTTCCACCTCTGTCCTCTGCCATCGCAGGCGTTTCTCCGGTTGTTTCATCATCGTCATTACCATAATAGTATATTATGCAACTAGTGAATAAGGATTTAAAGCGAGGGCCATAGTTGAATCACGAATAAGTGAAGGATTCTAACAACTGAATCACGAACAAGTGAAGGATTCTATCAACTGAATCACGACCGTAGGGAGTGATTCATGATGATTGATCACGAGCACAGCAAGTGATTCAAGTGTTAGAATCCTGAGCGACGCGAGTGATTCGTGGCCCTCGATATAAATCCGTTTTATTCAAGAGTTGCATACTATATTTTATACCATGACTACGAGAAAAAGAAAGATTTAAGCTAAACGCACAAGGAATTTTAATAAATAAATAAATAAATGGTTTATTACCTTGAAAATTTACAAAAAATGTGAAAACTCAGGGTTTCACATTTTTTGTAAATTGAAGCTGAGCTAGGTAACAGCATCTGTGTTTCAGGGGCCAGTGACCACCTCCGTTACGTTACATAATTATAATTAATTAACACCAATGCAATTAATATTAAAATTACAATCCAAATAAGTATTCACTAAACATCCTGGACTAAAATCAAAAACATTATTAAAATCCTAAACATTAACAAACTGAAAACCAAATCGATAAAGGAGTTTATACCATTCCCCCTCTAAAAAGCTTATTTTATTCACTGAAAACAGTGAATAAAAAGCTCTTTTACTCACTGTTTTGGTGTTTGAATTTAGAACACACCAATATATATTCGACATCCATCTCAATGCTATAATACAACCTCCTTGCGCATAAAATACTCGATACAAACTCCTTGTGCAAAGAATATTCGACTTTCAAACTTCATCGATTTAATTTTCAATTTGTTAATATTTAGAATTTCAATAATGATTTTCATGATTTTGATTTTAGTCTGGGATGTTTAGTGAATACTTATTAGGATTGTAATTCTAATATTAATTGCATTGGTTTTTAATTAATTATAATTATGTAACGTAACGGAGGTGGTCACTGGCCCCTGAAACACATGCTGTTACCTAGCTCAGCTTCAATTTACAAAAAATGTGAATCCCTGAGTTTTTTATTTTTTTGTAAATTTTGAAGGTAATAAAACATTTATTTACTATTATTCCTTGTGATTTTCGCTTAAATCTTTCTTTTTCTCGTAGTCATGGTATAAAATATAGTATGCAAATCTTGAATAAAACGGATTTATATCGAGGGCCATGAATCACTCGCGTCGCTCAGGATTCTAACACTTGAATCACTCGCTATGCTCGTGATTCAATCATCATGAATCACTCCCGAATCATTCACTTGCTCGTGGTTCATCTATGGCCCTCGCTTTAAAACCGTCCTTTATTCACTAGTTGCATAATATACTATTGAACGTCGTATATTCTTTGCACAAGGAGTTCGTATAGAGTATTTTATGCGCTAGGAGGTTGTATACAACCTCCTAGCGCATAAAATACTCGACCAATATATATCGACTCTACTCATATACTCGATCAATATATATTCGACGCATTGAGATGGACGTCGAATATATATTGGTGTGTTCTAAATTCAAACACCAAAACAGTGAGTAAAAGTGCTTTTTATTCACTGTTTTCAGTGAATAAAATAAGCTTTTTAGAGGGGGAATGGTATTAAACTATTTGTTTAACTCGTTATTGTTTTCTTATTTGTGCTAAGGTCGCATTTGACCACGATCTTTACCTGATGATAAGCGATGATGTGGTCGATTTTTGACCTTTCAATTTGTTGACTTACCTAGTAAGATCAGGCTGTGACCTCGACAGATTCAGTTTCTCTTTACTCAGCTTAGCTTTAGAGCATTTTCCTTTAGCTTTCCTGGAGTCGTCACGGGGAGGCGCAGGAGCGCGAGGAGACGCGGGCGGGGTGGGGCCGCGCGGGGTCGGCGACTGCGCCACTTCCTTAGCTAGGTGCTTCAACACTGAGGACTGGTTGAGGAAGTCGTCGGGGATTTCTGTTATTTCCTGGTAGATAAAAGAAGTTAAAGTAGGGCATCAGATTTGACCTTGTTTCACCTAAAATACTATTTCGATAAAACGGTATAAGTTGCAATAATGAAGACGACAATTGCCCCATTTAAGCTTCTGGCGATGAAGATGAGAGGACAAGTATTGTTTTATGTTATCAGCGTAAGTAATTCCTCAAATAATAATTTGTGACAAACAGACAAAGTCACAACATTAGGGTTGGTTTTGACTACTTTAGTGTAAAAACTGCGATACTGGGCTAATTTTACGACTTAAAAACTGTAGGTTTTTTAACGAATTCGGAGTGGGGCTTTCGCATTTATATGAAGTATAATTTATATTGTATGTTCAAAACAGCCATCGCTCCTCTTTATCTCTCATAACAAAACAAACTATAACTACCTTCGTTAGTAATAGAATTTCCAGTAACTATCAAAATGTTTATCATACCTGAACACCATGGTCAGGTGGGCTAGTATAAATCCTCTGGCCTCCAATATCGATGTAGTTGGCAGTGGTGGTCACATTCTGTTCCTTATGCATCTTGGGTACAGGGATCCCACTAGGTTTCTTCAAGCCTTCACTCTTTTTCAGAGTGTGGTATGGGGATGACTGTGTTGTTGGGTGTTTCACTTCACTACTGGTTCTTTCATGTTCTCTGTCAACGAGAGAATTTGTCGGGTGTTGGTCACAGGTACGATTAAGCCATGCCAAATTCGATCGAAACATAAATGACGGTGACGATAAACATCACGACAAGATTCTGATAGTACTTCGAGACTATCGACCACGACGCCCACCGCGGTCCTGTATGGCTTGGCGCCTTAAGATAGTCACTACCCCTCATTTATTTACGCCCAGTTTTTTTTCCAAACTTAGTCCTCGAAAAATGTATACTAAATCTGGAGTTTATACTAGATGTCACTTTACTTCATGTTCATTAATAAGGGGGTCACCCTACCCTCTAAAAAAATGTTACCAAGAATTGCACGAAAATTTACTGTCAATTTTATGACACTTCCTTCTGTCATATTAATATGAAAATCATGAAGTTAGAAGAACTGATAAAAATTTTTATTTAGCAATAGCTGCCGCAAATCCAATTAGGAAGATTGAGAACTAAGCATGCAATGGGTTGAATGTACAAGTCAAAAAATCATGGTAGTTGTAAATGTCTACACATATTTGATAGATTATTATTCTACATGACACTGAAAGAACAAGCCAAGTTCGACGGCTCGCCTCACCGCGCTATCGTCTCTACTGGCAAAATAGTCGGCATCGGTCAGTTGACAAAGAAGAAAAAAAAACTATTTTTAATCACCACTATTCTAGTAAATATAAAATAAAGTATCTTACCTGATAGGAGTAGGTCTCGGAGGCCAGGAGTCATCTTGATTGTGTATGATGAGAGTGTTGTATGAAGATGAGGACACGTCTAGGGAGCTTCGGTTGCTGTTGCCACCACCAACTGAGTCTTTGAGAGAGTTGCGATTGCTTCCCGTTACACTTTCCTAAAAATGTAATAGATATTAGGAGAATTTTCTAAGAAGCAATAGTTTCGACGGGCTGATTCTCTTAAAAGTCCAACTTAAGGGACTCCACAACTAAGCGCGTATTTCGCGTACCAGAAGCAATAGATATTATGTGAGGAAACCGGCATATCCTAGAACCAAAAATTCGAAGACATGTGACATCCACCAACCCGCACTGGGTCCGTGTGGTGGATTATGTTATCGCCCATTCCCTCTTCACAGAGACGCCTGTGTCCAAGCAGTAGGATGAATATATATTAGAATAATAAGCTTTTATGAAATTCTCTTTCCAAATATATTATGGCACAATTATTAGCACCACCATCATTTTAATCTTTCAAAAAATAAAATCTCTTATTCCTAAATTTACACAAAAGTTAAAATATAATGTTACAGTCATTTAAATCGGAACCGGTTTACATGTAAATCGGTTCTCTGACAGCAAACCTCCTATCACTGTGATAGAGAGATTTGCAAATTCTTTTTCACTCATCAGACAAAGGTTGGCTCAATAATGAGTTAAATACACCGGTGTGTATAGGAAAAGCTTATAATGCTATAGAAATATTCTACCTTGAGGGAATTCCGGTTATTGTTGTTTGGCTGAGCCTGGTTCTCCTGTCCCTGTGGCTCTACCCTGGCAGTATGTCGCACAACATAGCGCTCTTCTCGTGACAGATTCTCATTTGATGTTGACACATCTGTCTCACTGCCTGATAGACTTTGTGGAAAACCGCTTGGCACTAAAGAAGGATAAGATAATTAAAGATTGAAGATCAAAAACAATATTTTTATATTAATTATTTATTCCGTTTCATAAGGTTGATTTCTGAATTAAGTATTTTGAGTTAAGAAAGAGTCAAACCATTTTGACAGGTTTTCAGGCATAGGGATTGACAAATACTCAACTTCAAATACTTAAACCAGAAATCGCAGGTTAGACTTTGTATTGTCATGATACAGGTATAGGTAGAATATTGAGGTTTCTAAAAATGCAACTGTCAGGTACTTATTTAATTATGTATGAACAACAAAGTAACAGTATTACACATAACACCACAGTAATTAACAACAATATTATGTTTATCATGTGTTTCCACAAAATAAATATTGAAAGTGTTTTATTCTGTATAGAACTATAGTGAAGATACGATTTTGACATACATAATCTGTAATAGTATTTGCAAAAACAAAACAAGGACATATGAGTCTATGATTCATAACTTAGGTATGTGATCAAGTTTACTGATAAGTTAAAGTTACATTTTTACCTGGCTGTTTCTGTGTCCTCTGGATGTTGTTAGCGAACGATAGGAACCTGCCCGTCGGTCGCATGGACCCCATATTTGCTAACGTAATGACCTGATAGATTTCAACATGAAACCATTGCACACCACTGACTGACCAACTACACTCGTACACTCCTGTATGTTATGCGTATAGCATCTGGAAGTAAGATAAGTTACTCATGTTTATTGACACTGTCATACTGCTGTTCCGCGTAGAAATAGAACACAATAAAAATCACAAGGTATTGAGGATGCGTCGAGTTTCGACATGAGGAACCGTCTATATTATTGAACAAATATAGCTATAGCTTTGATTGCTTAAAAAACTAAGACACAAACACTTACAACTTAAAAGGAGATGTAAATTACGAAAAATTAGAAATATTTTGCACAAGCTTGAAAGCTTTTGATGGATGGGGTCAGCTGTCAAAATTGGGAACACAGATAACTATATACTAGTCAGAGACAGATAGGACAGTGGTATGGTTAACGATTAGTTCCATAAATATGCGTCTAAGCGCTAGTGTGTTTTATCGCCTGGTGATGCCCAGCGTACTACAAAAGTATGTCGTAAAATATCGATAGCATAGTGATGTGCCACGAAAAATTCTGCGAGGGGGTTCTTTTAATTTATTATCAAGGTTCAGAAATTTACAAATAAAACGACTTTTAGAGTTTACTTTTTATTTATTTTTCCTTTTAACCTATGGGCTTTATATTTCTCAAAGGCAATTTGTTGCGGTGCACACATCTGTTTCACAAGTTTTTCTTGAATACCTCCTTTTAAAATCTTATTTATTATGTTGCACCAATTATGTACATGGGTGCGTATCATAAGGTTAAGTAACCATTTCCGGACATCGTTTTTATGATGTGTACACCCCAAGCAATTTACATCATTTTTTCTCATAATTTAACTTTTTAAATGTATTTTTACGTGTTTTTTGTAAGAATATTTATTTAAATAATCATGTATAAGGCCCGAGATATCCCTGTATAGTACTAAAAACCTCTTTGAAGGGTAGGTTAAATTACTGTGTTTTAGAAGGGTGTATTCTCGTTGTTCGATCCATTTATGAATTACATCTCTTTTTCTTTGGGTATAAGTCTCAGAGCACTGTTTACAATTAAATTTCTTTGACAATTTCCTGCACATATACCCTGCTGTATATGCAGAAGAATGCACGCGCAACCTTTCATTTCCTGGATTTAGCGATTGGTCGCTGCTAATGTTTTGGGTCATTGTTATGGGCCCACCACACATTGAATTTTCTTTATCCTCATCAAATGTTGATGCGGAACTCTCATCAACATTGGATGAGCATACGAATTTTAAAAATCAACTACTGTCTCCCCTTTATCTTCCTCACAGTTTGCGTATATTGAATGTGGACCCATAACATTGGACATTAGCAGCGATTTGAATGCGTTTATGAACGTATTAGCATCAGGATTGACGTTCCTATAGTTAATGGCTCTGATTCTACCAAAAAAATTCTCTAGAGGATCCTGATTTATATTTCTCGGATAAAAATACTGTATTTCATATTTGTCGAACAACAGTTTAGATAACCTTTCAAAACTTTCTATAGTTGTAATCCATCCATCAAGAGAAGGAACTCGAACCTTATAGGTTTTCTTATATTTTCGCGCTTTCTTGCTACTAGTATCAATAAATTCAATATTTTTCAATATTCGTTTGGCTTCCGACCAAAAATTGAAAATTTGATGCGAGTTCGGCTTTACAGGTCCACGCAGTTTACCCTGCACAGTGCTCCCTCGAGATCCATTTACACTGTCAAACAGCTTATCAATAAAGTCCACAGCTTCGCTTGTCGTGGCCATTGTCTCACTAACATTTTCACCGGTGGCCGTAGTTTCTGAAATATTACATAATGATAAGTATAACACAAACTATCAACAACAAAGTGTTTCTACCCTATCATACTATAAAATATTGCAATGAATATTATCCTTAGTATATAAGATTAGATTGTGCCTCAATTATTAGGAATCTTATTTTTTTCACAAAATATAAATAGATAGTGTATTCATTCATTCCTCAATAGATAAACAAAAATGAAATGAGTGAGTGATTAAGAAAATGGTTATTTAAGTAGCATAATTAGATTACATTGACAAAAAACTTACTGAATAATGCAGTGTATTTAAGCAATCCACTGGTGGTTGCACTCAGAGTTTGGGCAGCTACACTAACTTTAATTTTTTTCATTTTCTCTGCATAAACATGGTGCTCTGTTAGCTTTTTATGCATTCTTGTATGACCTAGTTGGCAATCAGAGTCATATACTGTTTGAATATCTTTCCATTTAGCTACTTTGCCTTTGAAAATCATGTCTTTGGTTAGAAGGTTATTTCGAAGACCCTTAAGTAAGTGTGGAGGATCATAGACCACACTTAACTTTGTACTTGATATATCAATAGTTCCGTCTGCAAACAAAAAATAAAATAAGTTGGAGTTAATTTGATTGATTAATAAACTGTGGTTTAAGAGCTACACATTTGATGAAATTTAGCAGAAAGACTATAACCTGGACAAAATATGAAAAAATATATATTTATATAAGTAATGATGATAAATTTGTTTTATCCCAGATAATTTTCAACTCCTACTTATACAATGTGCATACAAAGGCTATTTGTTAAGAAAGTTTATCTACTCACCATTATATTCCTTATTCAAAGTTCTTACACGTTCAGTGTCCCTTTTCATTGTATTTATTGCTGTTCTAAATGTAGAGCCCTGGTCACATACGATTGCAATTGGTACCAAATCTGACTCTAGCACTTTTGTGACCACTTCCTTCAATATCCTTACTACAGTAGCTGCTGCAGTTGTTCCCTCACAAAAATAGAAGGCAATTGGCTGTCTCCAGTTTGAGCACACTCCTTTTAACATAAAAACTAGAGCATGGTCGGTAAACCTCAAATCTCTTGCATATCCGAAGTCTTTAAAGCCTCTTATCTCATCTTGGGATTCCACATATGTGAGATGAGGTGTTAATGCAACTTCATCAAATAAAATAGAACATAATTTCTTCTTAGAGTCCCATTTTTTTGCTTTGTGCTTTATTACTTTAAAAATATTATCATTTAGTCCAACATTAAATATTATATCTTCTGCAAGACGGTTTAATGTTCTTTTACTGGGTAAATTAAATAGTTTTTGCAACAACCTATACCCTTTCGGGCTTTCCTTCATGAGGGTCAACGCTAAATGCTTTTCACTGGTAGTGTATCTCATTGCTTTCTTCTTTCTGTTTGCCATTTTTAGCTGCATGAGTAGAAAGT
Source organism: Orthosia incerta (assembly GCA_948252205.1). Classification (NCBI taxonomy): domain Eukaryota; kingdom Metazoa; phylum Arthropoda; class Insecta; order Lepidoptera; family Noctuidae; genus Orthosia; species Orthosia incerta. Next base: position 24,657,635 of record OX411748.1, read on the forward strand.
CTTGGGCTTGTTGTGACATTTGATCAAACTTATTATTAAACAGTCGGGTACAATTTAGAGCCTTAGCAGCATCTAATCTTTGCAAATTTGTCTTCGGAGTCTTGTCTTCCTCAACCGCAATAGTTCTCATTTTATTTATAAAGCACCTGCATTTTTCACCGAACCTATTAGCTGCAAAAGAATAATTTCATTATTCAACTAAATGATGCACCAAATAACAGTATTAATATAAACTTTGACAAAATACTATTTATGTTTTACTCAGGTAGCGAATCAAGTGTAAAGAATATTATCATGTCTCTTGGTGTAGAATGTTTTAAACTGTATTTTAAGGACTTTACTTTTCTTTAACTAAGAATACTTAGCTACTTGTATTACTGTGAATTTTGTAAAAAGCTCTTTAAGTTTATAAAATATAATTAAAAATATACCTCCTCTCCTAGGACGAATTGTTTTTTGTGCTGTCTGTTTTATTTGGATTTGCTCCACACTGCGAATCAAATCTGTAAAGAGAAGAAACATAATTTTTAGCTAGAGCAATTCAGGAATAACAGGTAGGTACTCAGGTATCACTAACTTTAAATGAAGGTGGTTATCTATTATATATGTATTATATGCTATATACTTGGAAATGCACAATATTCACATGGTAATATGTAACTCTATGTGGGCTTGTAAACAGATGTGCCAAATGTCATAAGTGTATGGGAACAGTGCAAGTTTCATCAAAATCGGTTCAGCAAATTTTCAAGAAACACACAATGATGATTTTACTGAAAATATAGAAATATATATACCTGTTGATTCTGCTTCGAACATTAATATTGAGTGGTTTGGGTCAATTGCCACGAGTTCTGTCATTTGCAAGCCAGGTGAAGTAGTGTGTCCTAAAAAATCAAATTCAGGTTAGTGTAAAGAAACCAATTTTGTTTCACTAGTGTCTAGTTATCAAATCAAAGTAGGTAATCTTTTGTGAACCTTACTAAGGCATAATGAATTATAAATCAAAGTAAATAAGTATATATATAATTCAAACCTTGGGATTCAAAGGAGTCAATCGGTTTGTTATTTAAACACTTGCTTGTTGATGGTATTTCAATTGATTCAAAGACAGTAGTGGAATCTGCAATAAAACATATAAATTTTGTAAAATAATGTTTTTCCACACATGATAAAAGAATTGAACAAGAGGCTCTCATCAGAATCAATTCCTACATACTAGTACACACATTATTGCAAAATATTAGCAGATGTCAACTTTAAAGTTTTGAACTGACTGTTCTACACGATTTGATAAATATTAAAATCAATAACTGAAATAAAATAATAATATTCAATATGCCTAGCCATTTCTCAACTATGTTGGGGTCGGCTTCCAGTCTAACCGGATGCAGCTGACTACCAGTTTTACATATAGCAACTGCCTATCTGACCCCCAGAACCCAGTAACTGGGTAACATGGTACTACTTGACAAGACAGGTATCAGATTTTCTGGTTTCTGAGTACCATAACAACTGTAAAATATATTCAAATGACAGCAGAGATCAACAGCTTAACATGCTTTCGAGGCATTGAGCCATCTCGCTATGTAAAGATTGTCACCCATCTTCGGATCGACCTCTGCATGCATTGCTCAACATTAAAAATCTACCCGTGCGGCTATTATTATTTACCTACAAGCATATAAAATAATAACAACAAATAAAATACTTAAAAGTTGTTAAAATTAGTACCTGTATTGAGAATTGAAGATTCAGGTGGATTTGTGGCTGGTCTTGAATACAAATGATCAACTGGATGCTCTAAAATCAGAAAAGGGGTATGAGAATAGAACCAATACATAAGTACACCAAACAAAAAGTTTCGCCAAAGTATGACTAAGACCGGAAAATAAGTAAATAAGCGTGCTACATCGTCGACTACATGTGTTGCCAACTGCTAGCGTTACGCAGTTGCTAGTCAATTTTTAAAATGTTGCTAGATTGCCATTTTTTTTTACCCCAGAAAGTTGCTAGAAGTAGTAAAATGTTACATACAGTAGGTAAGTAGGTTACAATGAAATTTCAATTTCTGACAATAATTTTTATTTTCATTAATTCCAACAAGAGAGTTAAAAATGTCTTGTGTACGTAATTAAATAAATAAATAAATGAAAATAAATCAATTAAAGAGGAAGATTACGGTTTCTTTGCTTATTTTTAACTAAATTCATTTGAGAGAATAACCTCTACCTCTGCATTAGAATTTGGCAGTGAAACGCAAGTTCAAGCAAGAGTACTTATATCTTGTCACCGGAAGAATTTCAAAATTTTTGTACTTCAACCCAAAATTGAACTATATTTTGAGAATGCCACTAAAATGTGCCACTGTTGCATTATTTTGTCTATTATTTCTCACATCTTATGATGAAATGAAAAGTTGCTAAAAAAAGGAGCTAAAAATTTTTGCTACAAATTTCATTAAGCTGTAGCTAAACTCCAAATAATAGCTAGATGTAGCTATAAAGTTGCTAAGTTGGCATCACTGTACACATCTTCGCTTACCATCAGGTGAGATAGTGGTCAAGCGCGAACCTATCACTAATTAAAAAAAAAATGATTACCTCGGGCAACAACTAGATCTTCAGCGATTTCCTCTATGTCTGCCTGTTTACAGTAGTTATGATCTGAAGATGAATAATCACCTGAAAATAAACAAAATAAATTAAATGCTTGTATAACAAACTAATAATAATGTACAAGCATGTTTAAAGGAGATGTAAATGAGAAATGTTTCCGGAATGCTGGAAAAGTTGCCATGTTGCCAATGCAGATTCTTTGGCCATAGAAAAGTCCAGTGGTCACGCGAAGAGTCCACATAATGCTTCCTGCTATACCAAGACTCCATGGGCACTCGGACCCCATGGGCCTAAACCAACTGCAAATGGCTCAAATATATACAACTCCCAAAGCCGCAGCAGCAGCCTTCCTAGATACAATTATTAACCAGGTAGATTTACCTACAATAATAATAATTGAGCTTCGAGAAGTATTTTAATAAGATTATTTGAATGAAAAATTAAACCAGCTCAGCATAGATTTACAAGTAATTTAATATGCAAAGCTAATGCACTTACCGGCTATAGGCAATCCACGCTCGATTCCTTCAGTAGAAAATAGACATGGATAACCACATTTGAGGCGATTACCCTTGTAATCCAGTTGGTATTTGTCGAAATGTTTTTGGCACACACGTTTATTCAATAACTGATCCTTTGATAGACCAAGAAGTACGGAATTCACAGGCACCAAAAACGACAGCCACAAAGCCCTAAGTTTATCGTCCTTTGGTAAATTATAAAGGCGATGAGTTACGTTGGTTGAAGTACAACCCACAACACAGCACTAGATAGGAGCCATGGCCGCGGACCAAAGCACCAAAGCACTGGAGTTCGTATCGAACAAGGAACTTGGAATTATTTATCTCAACTCAAGCAATATAAAGCGAGGAGAAATTATAGTTTCGAAACGAATGGCGGGCGGTAGGTAGGTACTCAACTCAACTATCAAAATGGCTGCCACAGATAACTATATACGATGGCTGCCATTAACATGAAGTCAGCAACATACCACAGTACCATGAAGTTACCGCTATAAAGCCAATAGCGTTCTGCCACAGTAGCGCCAACCAAAATTTTTGGAACTAAGCTGTCGCAGGCCTGATTGGGAATACAATACCATACCATGTCAAAATCAAAAGTGATATTTTATTGCCAACTAGAAAAAATCATTTTTGAGGTTAATTTGATTTTTAGGATTTTTAAATAGTTGTAGGTGTTGTTCTTTTTTTCTATTATAGGCTGCTGGAGTCCGGTAGATGGCAAACGCACAGGACCGATCAGTGTGAGTGTGGCAACGCTTGGTGGAAGCCCATGTCCAGCAGTGGACGTCTTTCAGCTGAAATGATGGTGAGGCATTGTAGCATTATTTAAGCTAGGTATTTAGCTTTATCCATACAAGAATTTTCTTTAAATACCGTCTACAACCGACAAAAAATCCAAAGGCAAAAAAACCGAAATAAACAAACGAAAATCGTCTCACGTCACTGTCAAGCATTGTCAAACTAAATGTCACTTGTTGTTCAGTTTTCGCTCAATCAAACCAAATTGTAAAATAAAATCGGAAAAAAAATCTAAAACTTTTACAACATAACGATCAAGCTTCAAAAACTTTACTCATAACGAAAAAAAAGTGTTTTTTACTTTGAATATTTTTTTCAGTCCTATACTTTCTCTATATAGTTTGCAAAAAATGTTTGCACTAGTACGAGTAATTCGGCGAATTCTGCCGTCGTCTCCTTGTCAGACAATAAGAGCGGCGGGAACTATAAATATTAAAAAATGTTTGAGAAGATTTAATATGCCATGTAAGTTCTTACAGAACCAAAGGGTTAAATGGGTTAATCATCATTAACGAGTCGCCGGCGAAACTTAACAGATCTCACTACCCATCTGCAAATGAAGACGCCTTCTTGTTTACTTAACATAATAAAACTTGACTGTATTATTTATAGGTTTTTTTAGATATGCTCCATCTTCACACTTACCAAGTATCGACGTAGTGCGTCCATACTCAGTGCAAGTAAACATTGACGAGCTAACTGTAGATTATGAGTATGTGAAACAGGCAACAGCAAAGAGCAGTACTCTAATAATTGATGTTAGAGAGCCTCATGAAATCGTGGAGTATGGCAAGATTCCCAACAGTGTCAACATTCCATGTAAGTTTTTATGTTGCTTCAAAATTGATTTCCTTCACTATGTCAAACAATCTATATTTAAAAATAATATGTATTTATTTAACTACTAGCTGTTGCCCGTGGCTTCGCTCACGTGGACCACACCACAGGACCCATTTTCGGGATTAAAAAATAGCCTATGTCACTCAGGAATAATGTAGCTTTTTATTGGTGAAAGAATTTTTCAAATCGGTCCAGTAGTATCGGAGCCTATTCGGTACAAACAAACAAAAAAATTTTTCCTCTTTATAATATTAGTATAAATAAGTGCATTAATGTCCCACAGCAGTGCAAATGCACTCCACTGACCTTTCTACTTTTCCCCATTCCCTGTTTTAAACCAATCCTTTGAAGAACAGTGCAGCTCGTCTTCCCTTTCTGGACCTACATATTAAAAGCCGCACATAAAAGGAATTTCAAATTGTATCTTGCATGTATTCAATTATAATTTTATTTTACTGTTTACAGTGGGCAATGTGTCACCAGTACTGGGCACAATGGCTGACAAAGATTTTCAAGAGGCCTACAAAAGGCCCAAACCAGCAGAAGATACTGAAATTATCTTCTATTGTATGATTGGTAAGAGGTCTGGCATGGCACAACAGAATGCTATCAACTTAGGATTCAAGAAGTAAGTTTTGTTTGTTTAACTACCCACTTTACTATACTTTAATTGGTAAGTGGTATACCTACTTACTGTCAATAGTTTTGAGGAGAAGAGCAAAATACAATCTGTGTGACATAGCTTGGAGTAGGCCTATGTCCAGCTGTGGACATCTTTTAACTGAAATTATGATGATCAGCAAAGTACAGTGGACCATCTTTTGCTCAGAATTTTTATTAAACTGCAGTAAAAATTAGAATTCCATCGGGGATTTAGCATATTGCGCAAACTGAGCTACCACATAGAGCGAACGGAACGTGGGCGCGACGCGATTGGTCAGTCGATTCTTGTGTCAACTGACCAACCAATCGCGCGCTCGGATCGTTCGACGCGCCCCGCTTCACTACCAAAGAGACCTAAAAACGATTCTTGCCAACTTAGGCATAGCACACACTGCGATTTTTATTGGCGCGAATTTTTTTCCGCACATTCTTTGACCTATGGAACTGTATGAAACTGCACGCACTGCGGAAAAAAATCGCTCTCAAATAGTACTAAAAAATTCGCTCGAATAAAAATCGCAGTGCGTGCTATGCCTTACGTGCCAGGGATTATACCTACCATAAAGTACCATGCTTATATTCTGCTAATGAGACTGTTGCAAATTTTAATATTGCTGAAGCAAAAATCATAAAAATTACAAATCATATTAACCTATATCCCCTATCTCCTCAATGTAATGCACACATTATTTTGTATCCATAAAAAATATTGCATTTGATAATTCGAAGCATATGACGCAGAGTCGAAGTCGAAGACGCACGCATTTGAATGCTTGCGTCTTCGATTCTGCGTTTTATTATATTCAGGGGTTTCAAGATGGTCCCAGTTTAGTTCAGTTGTAATTTTTGCCATTCATATCTACACAGTAAGGCATTTTGATGATATTAACTTAAAATTTGTTTTGTTTTTTTTTGCAGTGCAAAGAATTATCTTGGCAGTTTTACTGACTGGGCCAGCAAAACTCAATCGAACTGATAGCATAGCTGCCATATTCTTGTTAGTAATCGTTCATTTGTCCTTGACATTTTGCTGACACTTGTTATTGTACTGTAAAATTTTAAATCATGTTATATAATTTGTGGTAAACAATAAAAATGTAGGTATTTTATTTCTATTATCGATTTTGAATCTACACTATCACTATCTGTGGCTTTCGTATCTGGCTGCAACCATAATCATATCATGGCCATGGTAATGTCCTGCGGTTGTCATTATACTTACCATATAAATGATATTCTATTTATGTGTTGATTACTAAGTAGCTGACCATAAGGGTCAAAGCACACTCAGACAGTCGAAGCTAAGTGAGGCGTCTGTCTGATAATGTATCTACATAGCAAATTGACCCCTATCTCCACAACGTAATGCTGTGTGCATTACGTTGTGGAGATAGGGGTGATAGGGGGCTTCCTATCACGATAAACAAGACTCGAGCATTCGGTCAATTTCGCGCGAATCTTACAGAATTTGACGCGTCGTTTCGACTCGACTTTGTGGAGACAGGGGTCAATACAATAGGTACATTTTTAGACCGACGCGTCCCTTCGCTTCGACTCTTAGAGTGTGCTTTGACCATAATATACCTACCTACATACATACATCATCTCACGCCTTTTCCCATGGGGGTACGCAGAAACTGCAGAACGCCAACTGCTACGATCCTTACACTCCTTTTGCTACATCTTCGTCCATACATCTAGTCATACACGCTCGCCAGTTATGAGTACTTACTGCGCACCTGGCCTTTCTGCAGAACACCACCAATAAGATCCGTGTATAAAGAGAATCGTGTATGTCCTTCTAGGGGTGTTCTCTTCTCTTACAGTGTTTTCGGTTAAGTCTGCCTTTATACCTTTTTTGTGTGCTCTGACCACGGAACAGAAAAATCAGTGGAAATGCAAAGTAGGCGTGGCACGCGTGCCACTAATAAGCGCTTCCACGCAACTTGAGTTCAGTCGTGTTCTAACATCGCGTCGAGTGGTTAGTCTTGCAACAAATTTATTTTTCTGTAACTATGCCGTTTTATTCGATTTTGGAGTGCAAAAATCTATCATTTTTGCACTCGAATATCTATAGGAGAAAGAATCTTAAAAATGGAGGTGTTTCGTATCATCGGTTAGAACGATTTTATTGGTTTTCTAATAAAATCTTAGTAAATTTCAATTTACTATTAATTTAATAGAATGTCTAGTTAAAATCAACCTTACGTGATTAAAATAAAGTTTATTTTGGATTGAATGTATTCACTATTTCGTTTTCTAAAGTGCTTCGCTACTCAATTAGGGATGTAGTCGAGTCGGGTATTAATTTTATAGATAGATATCGATAAAAGAAAATAAGAACCTATATTTTCTTTTATATTAGGTGGATTTAATATTTCCAAAAAAATTGGAAGTGCTGAATTGCATGCATAATTATTATTGCAATGATTGTACTGGCTACTTACCTAACTTATCTACCCTACTCTAATAGGTAGGTCTGTACCTCCTTAACTTACCTTACTTTTAAATCTGCCCAGTATTCTGGCGAACAAAACAAATAAAGAATTATTCAAGTCGGTCAAGCCGTTTTTGAGTTTCAGCGTGACTAACGAACAGTAATTGATTTTTATACATATAATATTTTATTTTTAAATAATACTACGTCATTCATCCTACAGTTTTACTGAATTACAAAAAAGTTATTTTTATTTTCGAATTAAAAAATCGGGTATCTATCGATATCTATAATGTAATTAAAAATGCAATGTTACTTGGTCGAGTAGCAGTTGATATCGATCTATGACACGAATGTCAACCTTACATCAAACGCAATAAAGTTTATAATTGCAACAACGGAGAAATCCGCCATCTATGGTCGGGTAGCGGCATTTACTTGGCAATCGAATCTAGTTTGACTTTAGAATACAAAACGTCGTAAATACTTTCTGCACTAACGCAAAATAAATCCTAGTTAAAGATTTTGAAGATTTATTTCCAGCAAATCAAACGATCGGCTTAAGTAAGCCGATCGTTTGATTTGTAATGCATTATATGATTTGTGTGAGTTTGGCGACAATGGTTCCCTTAGTAATTTTGGAGCATTGCACTTCCACTATTTTTTCTGTTCCGTGGCTTTGACCTTAAAGCATCGACACAACTCAGTGTTGTTAGCTAAATGATTCAAATTATCCCAATTTAATAAATGATTTTATTTCTGTAAGTTGGTTTGTACAAACACTTTTACATGTCGATCATATTTTTAAAACTAGATGAAGTCGGCGTTTCCTATCTGACTACTCTGAGAAGAAAGGCCGAAACAAACTCAGAGGTCACAGTCTCTTTTAAAGTCCAGACAAAACAAAAACCTTGGCTAGATCATGTGAAGACCATATAGATTGATGTCTGAAATGGTCTTTTGAGGAAAGAACTATTAAAACAAGAAGGTGGTTTTGCAACGACTGACATTTATTCGAATAATAAATTCCTTTCACCACATACTAGATGGCGCTAGTAGTTATACAGATACATATAATTTTGTTAACACATATCTATAACTAACATCCTCCCTTAACAAAATAATCAAAACAAAGGAAAACTAATTAAACTTCAGAGATGCCCATTGATTTAAGAAATTTATAATGCTTATTGGCACAAAGACTTTTTGTTAATAAGTCTGCAGGCATGTCAGAAGTTGGTACATATTCAACTTTTATATAATTGTTCGCTACACATTCCCTTACAAAATGATGACGAACATCTACATGTTTTGTCCTTTTATGAAATAATGGGTTTGCAGCTAATTTCAAAGAACTTTGGTTATCAGTAAATAAACTTATTGGAATGCTATTATTCAATACACCCATTTCATTCATTAAATGTTTTAAATAAATAGCTTCTTTACTAGCTTCAGATAAGGCCATGTATTCGGCTTCGGTACTTGACAAAGCCACAGTTCTTTGCTTTCTAGACTCATAGCTTATTACTCATCCTGACAGATTAAAGTTATAACCAGTATAAGACCTTCTATCTATAGTACATGATGCCCAGTCAGCATCAACATAACCATGCAAATTACAATTACTTTTCTTATAAACTAGACCATAATTTTTTGTTTTTTGCAGATACTTTAACAACCTTTTTAAGTGTTTCCAATGAGTTTCATTAAAACATGTATTATACTGACTTAAATAACTGACGCTATAAGAAATATCTGGTCTTGTCAATACAGATAAATACATCAAGCTGCCTATTAATCTCTGATAAGGAATAGTTTCACTACACTGATCATTTACACATTTTTCTAATTTTAAATTTGTTTCCATAGGAGTATCTGAAGTTTTACAATGACTCATATTAAATCTAGCCAAAATGTTGTTTACAAAATGTTTTTGGTCAATAGTAATACAATCTTTCTTAACCTTTACATTCATGCCAAGGCATTGGGATATTTGACCTAAATCCTTTATTTTGAACTCACATTCTAATACATTTTTTAAGTTTTTATAAGTAGTTTCACAGTTATAAAACACGAAAAAGTCATCTACAAATAAAGCAATAAAAACTTTTACATTATCATAACATTTAGTGAAAAGACATGGTTCATAACTTGATTTGGAATAACCTAATTTTAACAAACACTCTTCTACCCTAGTATACCAAGCTCGGGCAGATTGTTTTAAACCATAAATTGCTCTTTTTAATTTGAAAACTTTGTTTTCACAATTTACAATATTTGAATTTTCTGGTATTTCTATATAAACACATTCATTTATATGACCATTTAGGAATGCTGTAGGGACATCTAAGTGATTCATTTGTAGATCAAGTTGTACACTTAAGGCAAATAATAGTCTCAAGGTAGAATACCTTAAAACAGGTGAAAATGTCTCATTGAAATCAATACCTTTAATTTGGGTAAACCCTTTTGCAACAAGTCTTGCCCTGTAACGCACTTCACCATCACTATTGTACTTCTTTTTGAAAACCCACCTGTTTTTCACAACTGTACCCACACTTGGTCTGTCCACTAACTCCCATGTATCATTATCACTGAAAGATTGTAGCTCCTCTTCCATTGCCCTCTTCCACTGCTTATTTTCAGAACCATTCATAGCTTCACTCAATGTAATCTGCTCACCTGGTTCGTCTTCTATGCACATGTTGGACATGCCATAGAAATCTGGCTTCTTACGAAGTCTTTTTAACTGACTTACTTGACTGTTAGTATTCTTTTGGGAAATATAATCCACTTCCGATGTAGTGAGAGATTCATGAAAGTCATCTTCTGAGCTTGATGTGTCACTTTGAACATATGTTTCATCATCATTTTTCTTTGTCTGCTCATTCTCACTTGCTTCTGCCACTTCATTATCTGGTCTTTGAAGTAATGGCTTTTCTTCTACTATTATGTCACAATTGTCACTCTTAACACCTTCCATTATTACAACATCTCTTGCAACAGTTACTGCCCGGCTCTCAGGGTTGTACACACGAAAACCCTTTACATTTTCTGAGTATCCAACTAGGTACATCTTCTTAGCTTTTTTATCCCACTTTTTTCTTCGTTCTTTAGGAATGTGAACCATAACTGGGCTACCATACACTCGTAAATGGCTGAGATTTGGTTTCCTGCCAGTCCACATCTCATAAGGGGTAGTACTAGGCTCAAGAGCGGCTACTGGTGATCTGTTCTTTATATACACAGCTGTATTCACAGCCTCTGCCCATAATTGCTTATCAAATTGAGCATCAAACAGGAGACATCGCGCTTTCTCAACAATTGACCTATTATAACGTTCACACAGCCCATTTTGTTCTGGCGTGTAAGCGTTCGTTTTCTGATGCACTATGCCATTTTTCTTTAAATAACTTTCCACTTCCATAGAAGTGAACTCTCCACCATTATCAGATCTTAGTACCTTAATTTTTTTTGACTGCTGGTTCTCTACTAACTCCTTAAATTCTCTGAAGTATTTGAAAGTTTCATTTTTGTTCTTAAGAAAGTACACAAAACACATTCGGCTATAGTCATCTACGAATAACAAATAATATCTGGCCATATTAAGTGATTTATTCTCCATTGGCCCACATAAATCTGTATGAACCAATTCCAGCACGTTTTGAGTTTTGCTTGTACTGAGAGGGAAAGATAATCTTGTTTGTTTGCCCTCACAACATACAACACAACTTGACTTACTCGCATCACTCTTATCTTGGTATGTTACACCATCAACTGCTCCATGTTTCATTTTGTCAAGGTCATTGGCATTTATGTGACCGAGTCGTCTATGCCAAGTTGTACAAGATGTCTGCACTGCAGCTGCCAAGGCTTGCTCAGACTTCACAATGTTTAATCTGTATACATTATTTTCCAAACTAGCTTCACCAATACAGATATTCTGAGCATTGTAAATGTAACAACCACTTTTGTTGAAGTATACTCTGTTACCATTTGCAATAATTCTGCTCACTGACAACAAATTCGTGGTCAAGTTTGGAACACACAAAACATTGTTCACTTCAATTTCATATTCTGTATTCTTAACACATGTAGTTAATCGTAAATTACCAGAACATAGAACTTGTACACTTGTTTGGTTAGCTACTATAATCTCTTTAGTTATCGGCTGATGTGAAATATTTGACAATGAGTTTGCATTTGATACTAAATGATTGCTGGCTCCGGAATCAACATACCAATCGTTAGTGTTGAATTCCTTGGAAAGAAAAACTGCGCTAAACGCATTTGTTTTTGTCATTTTCTCAACTGAAGGACACTGGTTTTTAAAATGACCAATCTTTTTGCACTTATAGCAACATATCACTTTTTGCGTGGTGGCCGGCTTTTTTAGGTTATTATTATTGACATTGACATTACCGCCGACAGATTGCGTTTCGTTTCTGCTGTACATTTTGCCGCGCTTCTGAGCAATAAATGCACTTTCAGTTTCTGGTTTACCCTCAAAATCTGAACTCATGTCGAGTAACTTGGTTTTAATAGCATCAGCACTGATTTTCATACCCGAATGCTCTATTGCCATTATCATAGGACTAAATTTTTCAGAAAGTCCTGCAAGTAAAAGCGAGCCGATCCATTCGTCATTAATTTCGAATCCGGTACCTTTTAATTTCTGTGCCGTTTCTACCAGCTGGGTTACGTAACTGGTCATGGAATCACTGGTTTTCAAGCGAATAGATATCAAACTTCTCAATAGACTGATCTTGCGCGTGAATCCCGAATCGTCAAACAGCGATTTTAATTTGCTCCATAAACCTCGTACCGTAGCTTCATTCTTGATATGTGTATAGAGAGATGGATCTATCGTCATGATAATTTTTGCACGGGCTCGTTTATCTCCGTCTCCAGAAAGATCAGCGGCGTTATCGCTCAAGTCGACGCCTTCCAAGATCATGTAGTTTTCGACTGCAAACGCCCAATCGTCGTAGTTTTCACGACCTCTAAGTTTAGGCACATTCACAGAATAACTTGCTGACATTTTAAATACTGATTACTACTTCACTTTACCGAAAAACTAATTTAATAGGGGACTGGGCCCATAACCTATTAAAACAAGAAGGTGGTTTTGCAACGACTGACATTTATTCGAATAATAAATTCCTTTCACCACATACTAGATGGCGCTAGTAGTTATACAGATACATATAATTTTGTTAACACATATCTATAACTAACAAGAACCAGCCAGATTGAGTGGACCTGTCCAGTCAGTGCACGCATTTGTCAATAACCGAGCAGCTCAATACAGAATTAAAGGGGCTCAACGATTCGACGAACAATACCAAAGAAAGGACATTCGGGTAGGCCGCAAATATACTCAAACTGCCAGACCACGATTAAAAACTAAGATAAATTAAAAATAAAAACAAAAAAAAAAATAGTCCACATAGTCTTCACATTCACAATAATTAAAATAAAATAATATAATACTTTAAAAAGTAAATATTCTTGTGAAAACAAGAAAATAATAATAAAACAAAATTCACGGTGGAAAAAATAAAATCTCAAAATTAATTTTTAATTGGAGCAGCTCAATCCCAAGCCTTTTTGTCCTCAACGTAATCTTTAATGGTATAAAACGCTTTCTGGCACAACTTACGTTTAATGAATGATTTGAATTTATTAAGACTTAGAACTTGTACGTGGCTTGGAAGCTTATTATAAAAGCGCACACATTGACATCTAAACGAGCCACCTATTTTCTTGAGCCTTGTTGTTGGTACTACAAATTTGTGTTTGTTCCTAGTATTTATGTTATGGATATCACTGTATTTTTCAAACAATTTTATATTTTTATGGGCATACAAAAGATTTTCATAAATATACTGAGAAGGCACAGTCATTAAATTAATCTGCTTAAATTTCTCTCTGAGAGAGTATCTCGTACTTAATTTATAAATTGAACGAACAGCTCTTTTCTGCAAAACAAAGATAGTCTGGATGTCCGCGGCGTTTCCCCACAACAGAATACCGTACGACATTACACTATGAAAATAGCTAAAGTACACTAAACGGGCTGTCTCTATATCAGTTAAATTACGAATTTTTCTAACAGCATATGCTGCGGAGCTTAGATTTTTTGACAATTTATCTATATGTGGGCCCCACTGAAGCTTACCATCCAAGGTTAAGCCTAAGAATACTGTGCTATTTTCAGGATTCAATTCTTCGCCCTTTATCAACACATCAGTTTTCACCTGCCTGACGTGAGGCAGGGTAAACTTAATGCATTTGGTTTTTTTTTTCATTAAGAAGTAAATTGTTAACATTGAAACAGTGAACTACTTTTGAGATCGCGGTATTTACATCGTCAGTAACCAGCTGCTGACGTTTAAGTTTAAACAAAAGTGAAGTATCATCTGCAAACAACACTATATCATGGTTATCCTTTATGAGTTAAGGCAAGTCATTAATATAAATAAGAAACAAGAAAGGACCAAGAATTGAGCCCTGCGGGACTCCCATTGTTACTATAGATCCGGGAGATCTTTTTCCATTAACGTCAATGCTCTGAATCCTATTACTCAAGTATGAAGTAAGAAGATCCAGAGCGCTGTCCCGGATCCCGTAGTGCCGGAGTTTCCTGATTAGCGTTTCATGAAGAACACAATCAAATAAAAAAATAAAAATTAAAAGAAAAAACAGGATATATTAATGAACAGCACCATTTATTTATTATACACTTTCTTTTAATTGATCATATTATTTAACATCATTTATTTCTTTTTGCTTGACCACTCTGTCCAGCTGCCCAAATAATTTTTGGAACTGAAAATAAAGAAACAATTGATTTAATTCAGTCAGAGGTACCTTACATTTAGCTTAGCTTTACTGACTTCTTTTCTGCCCAATTTCACATAATTAACACAAACAATCTTAGCGCCCTCTTAGGATCAGCTCACACCATGACGATACGCAAAGCTTCGCGCCCTTTTTAAGATTGGATAGGTACAATACAGAGGTATAATAAAAAAATAAAAACCGGCCAAGTGCGAGTCGGACTCATGCACGAAGGGTTCCGTACCATTATCGCAAAAAACTACAAAATATCCCGTTTTTTGTATGGGAGCCCCACTTAAATATTTATTTTGTTATGTTTTTAGTATTTGTTATTATAGCGGCAACAGAAATACATCATCTGTGAAAATTTCAACTGTCCAGCTATCACGGTTCATGAGATACAGCCTGGTGACAGACAGACAGACGGATCGCGGAGTCTTAGTAATAGGGTCCCGCTTTTACCCTTTGGGTACGGAACCCTAAAAAGGCACAACTGCCAGTGAGAAAATAACTGGGCTCTTCAACCATCGCCTCTTCACATCTCAGCACGGTGTGAGCTAACCCTTAGCCGTAAGGAACTATTAGTTAATCTGTGCCATTAGGCCTTATTCTCAAAATCATAATTTCGCCGATTATTTCGTTGTAGTCACACTGCATTAATTTTTGTCGGCACTAAATCCATAAAATGGTCATAAAAATAACGAGCCAAAACTTGCGTGACCGTGACAATAACAATTAGTTACCTATAGTGTGTTTAAGTTTACATAAGACAAGTATACTTAAAACTCGGCTAAACAATAGGTGATAAAAGTTATTGTAGATTTATTTTATTATGGCAGCGATTGGTTTGGTACACATCTTATCCTGTTTGTAACCCCCGACGCAAAAAGGAATGCAATAAGTTTGACGTGTGTATATGTCTGTGGCATCATAGCTCCTAAAACAGATGAACCGATTTTGGTTTATACCCCTTCTAGGCAGCCTGAACAACCGCCCGACAATTTGACATTGGTTGGAATGGAAAAAAAGATTATTAAAAAAATCAAAAATCCCGACTGCTTAACAAGCGAACTAAAAAGACGTAAACAAGAAGAAAATCATGCTGTGCAGTCGGAGGATACATCTGGTTTTGGTCAGCCAGCTCGCGAATATGTATCCTCCGACTGCACAGCATGATTTTCTTCTTGTTTACGTCTTTTTAGTTCGCTTGTTAAGCAGTCGGGATTTTTGATTTTTTTATTTACATATTTTTAGAATTAGGTACATTAAACATGTAAGTGTCATATATTTTTGCAATCACCTCTTAAAACCCTTTATTTTGATACCCATGGGCTAGGAAGTAAAAAAAATTTTTTTCCACCACAAAATGGCGCCCAAAATCCGCCATTTTTTATATTCCAATTTTAATGTAGCCAGTGCCACGCGCAAGGTTAAGACGAATCAATGACCTAAGAATGATCAAAATCGGCCGACGCGGTTGGTCTCATAGAATGCCACATAGGAACAAACATACATACATACACATCATCACATCAGCAGCCTATTTATGTTCCCACTGCTGGGACACAGGCCTCCTCTGTGAGAGGGAAAGGGCCGTTATCCACCACGAGGGCCCAGTGCAGGTTGGTGGATGTCACATGTCTTCCAATTTTTGGTTCTACGACATGCCGGTTTCCTCACGATGTTTTCCTTCACCGTTTTAAGAGCAGTGGTGATGATATAATTTACACAAAGTAAAGCGCCTGCCTGGGCTCGAACCCACGACCTACAACTTGTAAGTCGCTTCCGATACCACTGGGCCACCACTGCTCTCATACATACATAGACTGATAAACACATTAACCTCCTTCGCCAGTCGGGTAAAAACCAACCAACTGTCGCGTTCGTTCTACACGGTTGCGCGATTGATACAACTTTAGTTATTTTTTATTCCCACGCAGTCATACAAATAAGAAATGGTATCTCATAACTTTTCAAAATATTAGTTAGTTGGATTGGCTCTTTAAATGCAAGCGAAGATGAAAAAAAAATGTTGATGGAAGGTCAACTCAATTTGGTTGGCCAACAACCACCGTCTATTCGATCTTTTGGGTTGGTGTCCCGACCAAGATCACCTTTACGACTGTGTAGAAGGGGTTTTAGTTGATTTTTCCTATTGAGCTTCGGGTCCAGCAGGGATAGTTATGTTGTTGAGTTAGGTATCTAATGTTAAAATTATATGCTACCCACTTTTTATAGCCCAACTGTAAAGCTTTGTCTAGGGCTTGAGTAGACCGATTGCCGGACCGGCAATAGAAGACAAGTTCATCTTCAAACGTTGGCTTCTCACGATTAAACTGTCGTCTGAAGTCATCCTGAGACATGGACGCTAATGTTTCGTGGACACGTGGCACTGTAACAATATCAGATGTGTTAAGAAAAGTCTTACTGAGTCCTTAGGAACTTATGACGTAGACCTGGCGAAGCATAGTGCATCTCGGACTTCACTGCCAAACAAATAACAACGTTACTCGAGTATTTATGATGAATGAAAAGGAATAAATTATTCATATTTTTTTTTTCAAAACAAGCTTTTTTCGTATTCTTCTCAGCAAACACTTTCATTTTGACACCCATATTATGGCAGTGCACAAAAATAACTAGTCTGCCATCTTGGGCCGTCCGCCATATTGGTTTTAGAATGATGTCACTTAGCTAACCATGCATTGTCATCCAAACTAAACTTGTATGCAAAACATCTTAATCGAACTGATTTAAAATTCAGTTGCAAGATTTGACCCGAAACACTTACATAAATTGCAAGTTAAATAAAAGCTTGTAAAAAGATAAATAATTTACATGGTATATTGATGCTGGATGGTATCTTGCCGGTGCTGGCTACCTCATTGGGCTCGCGAACATCAATGATTACCTTCTTTGGCTCTTGGATCACCTGCAGCATGTCCTCGTAACTCACCACTCTTTCAAGATCCATTTTATTTGTTTTTGTTCTGCCTGCTATACAAATGTACTGTGATTCTGTAATAAAATGTCAAGTGATAAAATATAGTATTATTGCTGCTAGGAATGGTATGAAACTAACTCAACTGAAGTGCCTGCTCCTACTTACCTATAGCACAGATAATATATTACTAGCCTATAGTATTGAAATCACTACTAGTTATTAATGGTGTAATGATGGTTACTACTCTTTAATTAAGAGAAATGCAAAACCTATATTCCTATGGTAAATACCTATCTTTTTATAATTTACTAGTTTCTGCCAGCGGCTTCGCCCGCGTGAAAATCGAAAATTAGCCCAGCATAAAAAGTATCTATCCTATGTGCTATTCCAGACTATGATCTATCTCTGTGCCAAATTTCATTCAGATCAGTGTAGCCCTTCTGGCGTAAAGAAGTAACAAACATACACACTCACAAATTTTCGCTTTTAAAATATTGCTGTGAATAATTATTGGTATATGTGCTATTCATGACTATGATCTATCTCTGTGCCAAATTTCATTCAGATCTGTGTAGCCGTTCTGGCGTGAAGAAGTAACAAACATACACACTCACAAACTTTCGCTTTTATAATATTAGCGTGACTAATTATTGGTATATGTGCTATTCCTGACTATGATCTATCTCTGTGCCAAATTTCATTCAGATCTGTGTAGCCGTTCTGGCGTGAATAAGTAACAAACATACACGCTCACAAACTTTCGCTTTTATAATATTAGTGTGATTAATTATTGGTATTGTTGTTAGTTCCTGATTTCAATGGTGAAGGAAGTGTGTAACAAAACAGGAAAATTAGTTTTCAACCTTGCACTTATTCTTAACAGCAATTTTTTGCTTGTATCTTATATTTGAATCTCCTGATGATAACAAAAAAATAAACATTTTAAACACATGGTTGACTGACGACTATTTTCTTTATTAATCAAAAAAATTTTTAAAAAATAAAATTGTCGCAGATTTTTTTTCGAAGGTATAGGGAAAAGTAATATGTTTATCCAGAACAGAATAATTATGTTCATCTTGGATAATTTCGAGACAACATGAAGATTTTTATCTTATTTATTTTATAAATGTGAAAGTTTGGAATCAATGGATGTTTGTTTGTTACTCATTCATTCCAGAATGGCTGAATGGATCTGGATGAAATTTCGCTCAGAGATAGATTACTAGTCTGTAATAGCATTCACTTTTTATCCCGGTATAATGTTCCTTTGGGATGATAAAACACTTTTCACACGGGTGAAGCCGCTGGCAGAAGCTAGTAAAATTATAAAATTTATAGGGGTAGATAACCAGTTTTTGGCACTTTAAGAGAGTGCCACTTCTAGCTCCATAATCAATTGCCCAGAAAGTCATATTGAAATTCAAATTCACTAGCATACAAAAATTATAATGACATCGAAGGAAATATTCTAATCTTTATTTTAAGAGTTGTTTCACCCAGTGAAATATCAATTTTACATATCTTTTCACCGAATTATAAAAAAGCTATCTAAAATCCAATTTCCACATTGTATAATCTATGGTTTTCTTATTTTAGCCTATAAACTCAGAAGTGCCAATAACTGGAGAGAGGCCAGCAATAGGGTGGTTTACCTTACTAGGGAAAGTCAACAGGTTTTTGCAATACCTACCAACTCAGGTAAAAATGTAACACAAATAGTTTCAACAGCATTAAATTTAATTTTAATTTATAGGATATCTCTGACTTAATTACAAGAAAATTAAAATCATCTAAGCAAATTATAGTTCAGGTTTGTATATTTGCCAGTAATAAGCAGTTATTCAGATCTGTTACATTTTTGGGTAAAATCTTTTTTTATAGCTATGGTATAACTATGATTATTAGGTAGGTACAAATTCAAATCATAGTTAAAAAATTATATTTTATTATTGCAAAGTTAATTATTGTAATTTTCCTGGACTAATACTGAAATGTGTGACATGACATACCCTTCAGAAATTGGCACAATAGTCAACTTAAAAGTGAAGTTAATTCACAGTGTTTAGCAACAATATACTTTATAAGTACCTACTGAGGATTAACACAACACAAAATGATATGAGAGCTAAAAGATTACTTCTTATATAATAAATATTAAACTTGAGTAGGTATATATACTGTGCAGAGATAGCCAATAGATTTATTGTGAAGAATCAAAATTTATTAGATGATGCCAGACATGTGTAACATAAAAGATGCAATATGTTTTACCAATTTACTGAATAGTCGTAAATCCAAAACGTTATAGCTTCAAGTTTACTGCTATTCTCGAGAGTGTAACGATTCTAATGACGCATTGTTTATTATAAATCAGTAGGACAAAGGGCATTCATGCATTATATAAAGCAAGGTACTTGCTTAATCATTTTAGTAAAATAAAGTATGGTTGATATTTGTATAATAAAAAAACTTTTTTGCAAAAAAATACTACCGACTTCCAAATAAAAAACTACAAAGTGAAAAATAACTTAATTTTTGGAAGTCGGTGTCTTTTGTAGGTATCAATTCATTGCGATATTGACACCGACTTCCAAAAATTAAGTTATTTTTCACTTTGTAGTTTTTTATTTGGAAGTCGGTAGTATTTTTTTGCAAAAAAGTTTTTTTATTTTACCCTTTTTAGTTGTACCTATAGTTGTGTTGTAAGTAGGTACCTGTAACGCCAGAATAGATTACCCGAATAACATGAAACTCAAAAGATAATCTGTGAAATGAGAGATCTGCATACCACTTAATAGCGTACTGGCGTGATGTTATGTTATGAAATGGTATAAACAACAAACAGACATGCGATTGCAGCAGTCCCGAGAGATTTGCCGTTATTTATTGAAGAGTTCTGTTGTATATCTTCGAAGTTCTTCATCAGATCTTCACTTAATTAAAATGGGACCAATTTCGGAACATACTCTTTCAAACAAAAAAAGAATTTTCAAAATCGGTCCACAATTGACGGAGATATCGGTGAACATACATAAAAAAAAAAAAAAAAAAAAAAAAAAAAAACATACAAGAAGTCGAACATAGAACCTCCTCCTTTTTCGAAAGTCGGTTAAAAAGTGATACATAGCCCAGATACGTACGTACGTTCGCCGTAATAACAGCATTTCGAAAACAAGATAGAGAACGAGGGAATAAAAACAAAATGCAACCTCTTAAATTCATTGTAAATCTTATAATAATAATTATGAAATACAGTAAATACTGGAAAAAAAAAATTGCCTATTAAGTTTTTATTAGGTAGGTACTATCAATAGGTAATATTATTTTATGTCTTTAAATCAAGGCATATTGATTTACATAGTTAAATAAATAACTTGCCTGTGCTAGTGTTTTGGAGGCATTCCTTTCTCTGATAATAATAAATCTAATTAATAAATCAATTATTGACAAAGTTCTTCTCATCAAAATTACAAAACAAACTTCAGCTGAGTTCGTCACAGAACACTAATACTCCAATGAGGAAGGAAAATCTATGGAGACGGCCTATTATAACTATATGAAGAATAGTTATACACATACAGTATGACATAAAAGAGTAGAAATTAAATGAGGGCGCCACAATCGCTCAGATAGCAACCCAGTTAGTACGACCCAGCTGATCTTGATACTTGAATAGTATTATTTATTTATTTGGTATAAAAAAATTAGTAAATATATTAAATAGGTATATTTATTAAATATATAATATGTAGTAGTAATAAAACAACAATTTCACAATAAATAAGTATTTTTAATAATCAATTGCTTTCCATATAAACTAATCTAATAAATCAAAATCTAAATACTCTACACCTTCCATGGGATCACTTAAGTTCGTGTAGTCTATTTTAAGCTCTGGTATTGATTCGTCACTGATTTTTGAGAGTTGAGAATTTCGCACCGTTTTCAATGCCGTGTTGCACGATTCTGCGCACTGTGCTTACAGAAACACCTTAACAAGCAAATAAAAGAATCACTGTCAGTCCGACGAAAGAAGTTCCGCGGTGAATAAACGTGAATATATTTTAAAATTGTTTCTTTCCATTTAGTCGATTGCATCAACAAATATGGCACAGCAAAAAAAAATTCGTATCCGCAATAAATTACATTAATTGTTTTTGCCTTACTATCAACGTTGTTAAGTCGCGCTATAACTACAACGGTATTTGTTTACCTTAGCATAACCTCAAAAATGGTAGGCAAATGATTTATAAATGATATGTGGTTCGAAAATTTAGCTCCCTGAATGTGTTAATCGTTTGTAATTAACGTTTAGTGTAACTTTCAATAGTTACTTACCAGTAAAATCTGCTGTACGATGGTAAACATCTTCTAAGTTGCATAGAAGCTTCCCAGCTTGGAATTCGGCTGTACACCACATATAAACTTTGTAAACTATATCACGGACACCTCCACGAATTACCTTATTCATGATTTGCCACTGTTTTTCTGTCTACACTCAGAAATATCACACAAAAACCAAAATTCTTACGAATATCAAAACCGATCGAGAAAAATTGACAGCTCAAGTACTCACTTTAGATGTTGCCAGAAAATGAAAACTTTTAGTTCCCAAATATTTAATTTCTACTCTTTTATGTCGTACTGTATCTATCAAATCGACACACGCAAGGTTTATAAGTCAGTGCTTCTGCCTTTTTTCCTTTGCTGTCACATCACTGACTTATAAACCTATGGACTTGCCATACCTACGAAATTAGCGTGCTTACCTACATAAATCGGGCAATTAAGATGGCTGCCCATTAGCCAATGAGGTAGGCCATTTGCAACTGTTTGACAGCACAACTACACAGATAAACGTACATATACGGCACACAACAACCAATTTTACTCGGCAATTAACATGGCGACCGGTCACGCATAGACATGATTTTAACGTCACTCAAAAGTGTTACCAAGTTTAGTCCTTGACAAACATATAGATGTCTCTCTTTTCATATGCAGCTCTTGGTTAGTTAAAAAGAGACAAAACGCTTTTTGACATGCGTGTGTCGATATTATAGATATTTGTATAACTATTCTTCATATAGTAGAATATGCCGTCTCCATAGTTATCCTACCTCATTGTGTCACATAGAATAAAAGCACAAAGCCAATGAGGTCATTAAATCGTTAATTTTCATTTTTCAAGTCACAGTGATTTGCTACATAAAATATTACCTGTCATATTTATTATGCACCTACCGACAAAATAAATGTCTAAGTAACTAACTACCTAAATTATTATGTGTCGTCAACGTGTTCGTTGTCACAGCGGAAAAATGACGAATTTCTTAATTTCAGTTTAGCAGATATTTAGTGTATAACGTCGTGTAATTGTGTAAGGTAAGTACAAATGTGTGTATCCAACCATTGGGGAACTATTCAATAATAGTATATTATGATACAAGTGAGCTAAGTTGCCCGGTTGCTTGGTTGAATTACGCCCTCGCTTACGGCTCGCGCTGCAACCCACAGCCTCGTGTGTAATGAGCAGAGCTCACGAGTTTCATTTTTTCAACATATTTGCGAGGAAAAAACAAACATGTATTACATATTAAAACAGTTGGTGAACGTACAATTTTCAAAGCGATATTGGATTGATTTGGATGGCAATTTCACAGTTTGTGTTACATTGGTGCTTGCCACTTGTGCTGGACGTAGCGTGATCACTGGCCCCGAGAAAAGAAGGGCGTAAACCTTCTGGCCATTGCCGCTGAACGCCCCGATCACACACGAATTAAGGTTCTTGGATGCCTGGCTGCATCAGCGACGTAAGGTTGCAAATCGACTCGAACGATTCAACAGTGTGTTGACTGTACTCGAGTTACTTCCAGGTTCTGGGTTCCCTACTTCTGGATCAGCACTCCTGGTGTCCAGGTCCCGAGGTTCAGCTCGACAGGATCGAAAAGGGGTGTCTTCATTGGGGTTGAAGTCGACGAATTAAATGAAACTCTAAGTTATTCAGTACACGGCACGATTCTAGGGCTCTCAACAATTACTGAGACTCGATTCTATATAAGAATTACTTCTTATTTACTAAGACAAGTACAAGCGACTAGCTTTGGATGACTACAAATTCTATTTGGGCCCGGGGTAACTATATACCCTCGGATCGTGCCATTATTGAGAGCCCCGCAAATTCTCGCCGAAAATAATTTTTATTATTGTAAAAAACCCTTATCAATATTTGGTAATAGGGTTACCGCACCCCTTCCACGGTGCTATCAATAGCTGGATTTCTTCGTACTGTAACACAGTAACGCCCCCTATCTCTGTATCTAATCCATATACCTAATTTCCAGGTATTGATAGCTTCCCTAGACTAATTCTATGAAACAAAGGGACAATTTCCTTTATTTCCCGGTTAAAACCTTAATAGCTTTTAACCTAGCCTAAGGATATCTATAGGTTGGGTTGACCTGCTGGTGCCAATAGCAGGCTGTCTGTTGACGTCTAGAAAAAGCTTATTTTCGGGAATCTTCTATGGGATATCATCCCTTATGTACTGAATCTATAAAATCCTAAGTCATTTCACCGACTTAAGGATTTCCTACTTAGGCTAACCAGACAATCACCGCCTATTATGGGGATTCTGGTAGCCGATAGACCACACTTTACATTCCTAGTGTTCATATAAGTCTATCTAGGCTATATGCACATAAGGTGCCTCGATATGTACAAAATCAATAGCTGGTCACTTTCTTTGCGCCCAGCCATCGGAGAAACTATTTATAAAAACCTAATAAAATTGGGACGACACGATAGCGCGTTTATCGGGCCATCGGGAGGTCCCCAAAAATTCCTTATTTTCGGAATTCCCAGGGGTGTATAGTCCCGGGGAATTCCAAAAACGGACTAAAAATTACATTTCCAGAAACCTATTTTCTGGAATTGTACTTAAACTACTTGAGCGATTTTCGCTCCAAAGTGATGACTTGGTAGCTAGTCCAGCAAGCCATCCGAAAGTACTTACACCATAAGTACATCTATTCCCTTCATGGAGTTATTCCACCTGAAGGGTCTACAAATTTCAACGTTTTCCGTTGTTTACATTTTTCATGACTGTTCATCTCGCTGACTATCCAAGCGATTCTTCCCATCTAGAAACCGCCTGGAAGCCCTTTTTGCAAGCTTTCCAATGGTAGTACTTTTACCAGTACACCTATATGTTTTCTAGGTACTTAGGGCACCTAAAACCGTAAGCATTTGCCGAAAACCAGATAAACAGCAGTTTTCTATTATATACCGACTTGATATCTCAAGTAAATGGGCTTTATATAAAAGACTACGCTAACTATGAGGTGTATATAGGTTTCCTGTCTCGGTCTAGGTCCCCTATATACCCTAAAATGACCTAAAACCATATATTTGGTGTTTGAGATATCAAGTCAATATTCATATTTATATAGCGGAAACTATGTGGTTTTCACATAGTTTCATCATTATGTACCGATTTCATGTCTAGTACATAGGATAAGCCCTTAAAAACATGATTTTAATTACTATAATTTGTTTCCAAAGCTTCAAAACTATAAATATCGCGTGGTGCCACCCCGCGGCTCATCATCCCCGATGAGCAATTCGGTTTCCGCTCCGAACACTCATGTGTCCAACAAGTGCATCGCATCGTCGAACACACCAGTGCTGGGTTCCAGCGTGGTTATATGACGGGTGCCTTGTTCTTCGACATAGCGAAAGCATTCGACAAAGTTTGGCACAATGGCTTAATATATAAGCTCTATAAACTCGGCGTTCCAGACCGCCTCGTGCTTATCTTAAGAGACTGGATGTCGAACCGCACCTTTCGCTATCGAGTCGAGGGCGAACTCTCCGCCCCTCATCCCATACGAGCTGGAGTCCCTCAAGGCTCAGTATTATCCCCAATCCACGGCCCTCTATTGCACCGGCCGTGATCCAAATTCCATATCTCTAAAACTCCAAAAAGCCGCAAACACTCTGGGCAAGTGGTTTAGGCTCTGGAGGATAGAAGTCAACCCAGAAAAGAGTCAGGCTGTCCTTTTCTCAAAGTCTGCACAAAAAGACAGGTATACCCCAAAACCCAAACCCATCAAAATGTATGGCAAGCCGATCCCTTGGGAAAAGCAAGCCAAGTATCTAGGTGTTATACTAGATAGCCACCTTTCATTCGCCAAGCAC
The DNA here is from genome assembly GCA_948252205.1 of Orthosia incerta. Classification (NCBI taxonomy): domain Eukaryota; kingdom Metazoa; phylum Arthropoda; class Insecta; order Lepidoptera; family Noctuidae; genus Orthosia; species Orthosia incerta. The sequence goes on from OX411748.1 coordinate 24,683,504, forward strand.
ATACAGACGGTACGTTCGCGAGCTGCCTTCGCTATGGGCAGACTCCATGGGATGGTGAACGCGCGCAGTAGCTTGTCACTTAGGTGCAAGCTGCGCATATTCACAGCAGTCATCCGTCCCATCATGACCTATGCCTGCGCTGTCTTCGCACATGCAAAGCCCTGTCATTTACATAGGCTACAGGTAATACAAAATCGTTTCCTACGGAAAATCACGGGAGCTCCCTGGTTTGTCCGAAATCAAGAACTTCATGTAGATATGAAAATCCCCACAATACAGCAATTCACGAAGCGCCTTACAAAGCGATTCTTTGAAACTGCTGATAATCACAATAACCCACTAGTAAAAGAGGCCACCCGCTATGTACCCTCCAAAATATCTAGAGTTCGCCGACCGAGGCACACTCTCACCACTCCCGACGACCCCACCACCCTGCTCCAAGAGAGCCGTAGGGAAACTAGCACAATTAAAAAACGCTGCACAAAATCGTTCCGTCCTCGCCGCCGAGGACCGTCGCGAAATCCCCGTAAAACATGCCCCGATTTAGTTCAAAACAGCCCGCGAGTTGCTGAACAAAACCAAAATATAGATAGTGGAGTTTCTTGTCAGTTCTTCTCCACAGTAGGTAATTTACGAACTGATGGTAGAATCGATGATAGTCATATTAGTCAAGATCCAGCTTGTCCCCTTGCTGTCCCTTCCAGCGACGCCCTGAGCCGAGGTTCCGACCCCACCTGGGGTAGCCCTCAGCGCAGTCGCTTAGGTTTAGAAAATTGCGCCCTGGCTGGAGGCTTAGTTTAGTCTCCACAGGATAGTCCGGTTAAGCAGTAACCAATCACTCTGATTGAAACTGCGAGACGTCACACAAAAAAAAAAAAAAAAAAAACCCCGCGGCTCATTCGGAACTAATCCGTCGTCGAGCAATGACGTATCGTACGACAGGAATTTACGTTTTTCACTATGATAACTCTTATCAGTATGCTTTCTAACGCTTTTACTCCATTAAGGGTGAACTATTGAACATACTGACAAATACTAAAAACATTATACTACTATCTCAAAAAATGCAGGTAAAATTTTAGTATAAATACAGACGTGCCTCTAAAAATTATTTTAGTATTAGATGGCGCGCCGTGGTAAGCAGACATGTCTACACATACATACTTTAAACTTCTATGAACCATTTAGTATGGTTGATGACGCTTCGTCGCGAACACCACTTCTTTAGTAGATCTTATCTTATGGAGGGGCCGAGAAATAACTTGGACACTTCGACCCATTGGGATCTATTGTGATCCCCTAGATAACTTACTTTAGTAGATACTTTCGTTTTCTTCTAATGTGAATGTCAACGACAAAGACATTTCGGGTTTCTACATCCTTTGTTGTAATATTAAAGGTCAGACCGCACTAGGCGTAATTGCGCGTCAGCGGAGCGACGCGACAAAATATATTGTATGACATAAAGTGTCGTGTCGCGTAGTTCTGCTGCCGCGTAGTGTGGTTTATCGCATACAATATCATACAAAGTATATTTGGTCATGTCGCGTCGCGTCGTTCTGATGACGCGTAGTGCGGTTTGACCTTAAGAATCTTTTGTCGTCTATACGCACCAATAACACCGAATATTAAGGCAACCTACAACGAAATAAATTAATTAGTTTTTAAGAAGTTATGCTCAGGTTACGCAATTATTTAGATACGTTTAGATTAATAATATTCAACGTACCTTTGTTGCTAGGCACTGACTATCCAGAGTCTCTTTTAAAAACTTTTCAACGTCGGCTGGTGACAAAACATTAGATTTCCGACCAATATTATATTCGTCCCGAGCCGTCTCTTCATAAATGCCATCAGATTACAGTACGTTTTGATATCAGCGCCATGTTTACCTTACGCCTTACGTTACGTTTGTCTTACGCCTGAGTTCAAGTTTACGCCTGACGTCAAAGTTACGGCTGAGGTTTAGATTACGCCTGAGATCAAGTATACGCCTGAGGTCAAGGTTACGGCTATGAAAACGGTTACGGCTACGGCTAAGGAAAACGTCTAGGTTTGGGCTGAGGTCAAATTTACGCATAATGTCAAGGTTACGCCTGAGGTCAAGTTTACTCCTGAGAACAAGGTTACGCGTGATGTCAAGTTTACGCCTGAGTGCAAGTTTTCGCCTGACGTTACGTTTACGCCTGTCTTTAAGTTTCCGACTGACGTCAAGTTTACGCCTGACGTCAAGTTTACGCCTGACCTCAAATTTATGCCTGAGGTCAAGTTTACTCCTGATGTCAAGTTTACGCCTGACGTCAAGGTTACTTCTTAGATCAAGTTTACTCCTGAGGACATGGTTACGCCTGATGTCAAGTTATCGCCTGACGTTACGTTTACGCCTGTCGTTACGTTGACGCCTGTCGTTAAGTTTACGCCTGTGGTAAAGTATACGCCTGACGTTATATTTACGGCTGACGTACAGTTTACGCCTGACGTCACGTTCACGGCTGATATCAAAGTTACGCCTGATGTGTAGTTTACGAGATCAAGTTTATCCTTAACGTCAAGTTTACGCCTGAAATCACGTTTACACTTGGGGCCAAGGTTACGGCTGTCGTCATGTTTACGCCTGTCGTTAAGTTTTCGCATGTCCTCAAGTTTACGCCTGACGTCAAGTTTACGGCTGACGTAAAGTTTGCGCCTGAGTTCAAGTTTACGCCTGACGTCGAGGCTTCCGCTAAGAAAACGTTTTCTATTATTCCTATAACTGGACTCTCACTAAAGATGTCGCAGAGCCTGGTTGAAAATTTAGGTTACCAAAAATCAAGAAAAAGATTTCGCAAAGCCTAGTTGAAGAATAAGTTAAAAATCAAGACAATTTTAAGAGATCACTCCAAAAAAAAAAAAAATGTACCTATATATATGTATGATGTACTGAGGCATCTCATCGATATTTTAGGTTTGTACCCGGACACGTAGACTTGCATTTAGGTGCGGATGTTTTTGTTGGCTTCGCACCTGAGCTCATAATTTGGAGGTTTTTGTGGCGAATGGAGTCTCACAGATACGGAACTCTGAGTCTGGACTGATCTGGATACATGTCCCAGGTGAATTGAACCCCGCAGACTGCGCGTCAAGTGGTTGCGAGGCTCCTGTCCTTGCCAACCATTCTCTTTGGTGGGGACCAGACTGTTGACGCATCGCAAGTCGTCCTGGCCCCAGAATAGGTTCTCCTCTCCAGAGGTTTGCCTATTGTAATTGTTGAAACGCAACCTGCATCCAATTTGGATTCTCTTTTGGACAAATACAGTTCTTTGTCGAAATTATTAGGAGTTACCTCTTGGTTCCGGCGTTTCATACGTAATGGACGGAACCCGAATAGATTGTTATCCTCAGTTTAGTCGCCTTATACACGTCAAGAGACACTGATGTTGTTGGTTCGTGCTGCACAAGCCGAGCACTTTGACCAGACTATTGAAGCCCTGAAGAGATGTTCAGCTTTGAGAGGCTCAATAGCTCGCCATCCTTTGTTGCTCGCTAAAGGAGGAGCGTTGGTGAAATTGTTGGTGTCCGATCGACACATTAATAATGCCCACGCAGGTTGCATTGCCCTCGTAGCCATTTTGCAGCGTGAATTTTGGATTTTGTCGGCCAGACGCACTATTGGTGGCATCATTTTCAAATGTATGCAGTGCTATCGTTTGAAGGCTACTGCCACTCAACCCATAATGGGTGATTTGTTATCCGATCGAGAAACCGAGAGTAGGCCATTTGCTTCCGTTGGAACTGACTTTGCTGGTCCCTTCTTGGTGAAGACTTCTCAACTTCGTAATGCTAAGTCTGTCAAGGCCTATTTATGTGCGATTGTTTGTCTGGCCTCCAAGGCGGTTCACTTGGAACTTGTAACTGCCCTCCGCACGGCGTTCGTTGCGCGCTAGGTAGATTTGTTTCCCGCCGAGGACTACCATCTTTGATCCGTTCTGATAGAGGTCCCTCAACGCCCTGCCGGAATACCCCCTCAGGGAAGTAAAATCCTCGCGATTGACGTGTTTTGTTTTGCTCCAACCGATGACCCAAAGTTTCTGGCATCGTTGGTCTTTGGAATATTTGCATATTTTGCAGCAGTGCGTTGAGTGGACTGACACAACTGACCCTCCCAAAGCCGGAGACCTTGTACTTGTTAAAGAATCTAATTTGTTGCCTTTGTATTGGCGTCGTGGACGCATTGTAGATTTATTTTATGGGTCTGACGGAGTTCCCAGAGTTGCGAAGGTCATCGTCGGAGATTCGGTTTTGAAGCGAGCAGTGGCAAGTTTACTACGCTTGCCCATTAATAAATGGGCAAGCGTGCGCGTGGGCGTAATTATTTTATTAATTACGGCTGACGTCAAGTTTACGCCTGAGGTCAAGTATACGTCTGAGGTCAATGTTACGCCTGACGTCAAGTTAACGCCTGAACTCAAGTTTACGCCTGAGGTCAAGTTTACGCCTGACGCATGACGCCAGGTTTACGCCTGACGTCAAGTTTACGGCTGACGTCATGTTTGCTCCTGAGGTCAAGTATACGCCTGAGGTCAATGTTACGCCTGACGTCAAGTTAACGCCTGAACTCAAGTTTACGCCTGAGTTCAAGTTTACGCCTGACGTCAATGTTATGGCTGAGGTCAAGTTGCCGGCTGACGTCAAATTCACGCCTGACATCATGTTCACGTCTGACGTCAAGATCACGCCTGACGTCAAGTTCACGAAAATAGCTGTCAAGCACAGCCTGGTGACAGACGGACAGACAGACAGACAGACAGACGGATCGCGGAGTCTTAGTAATAGGGTCCCGTTTTTACCCTTTGGGTACGGAACCCTAAAAAGGGACAAACATAGACAAACACTACCATCCTGAACGTCAAAGGGATAACTTTTTAGTCACTGTTGTCACCCATCGGTTAGCAGCTCTAATTAAAGTTTTTCGCTGTTTTCACGCCTTTTATATCAGGAAGAATTTTATTTTTTAATTATCTGTATGAACCATAAATCGTGTGTGGCTATCGGTTGCAAGAGTATAATGAGTGTATTAACAGAACATAATCAAAGGATATCTTTCCACAGGTGAGTTATCGACTAGCATACTGAAATTATTGTACAGGGAATACATTCATAGACTGTCCGGAATAAAGGAATCTTAGTTCTAAATACGTCGAGGACGTATAGTATCATTTAAACCATTCTATTTAGTGAAATAATTAACTTGTATGCGTTCGCTGATAGAGCTATGACAGTTTACGTACTTACGTTCTAATGTTAGAGATATGATAAAAGTCAAAAGAAAGATTTATCGATACCTACTGTATTTTTATTTTACTTACTTAAATTTATTTCATAATGTTTATTTGCAAGGTTTGGTGGCGATCGGAGCATTTTATTTTTTGATCTTTGAACGCGGGTGAAGCCGCGGGCAGAAGCTAGTTTAATATAAAATAAAAGACAGGATATATTAATGAACAGCATTTTTTATTTATTATTGCACTTTCTTTTGATTTATCTTATAATTAATTTTGAAAATTTCATTTATTTCTTTTTGCTTGACCACTCGTTCCAGCTTCCTAAATAATGTTTGGACCTAAAAATAAAGAAACATAATAATTTGATATAATTCAGTCTGTCCTCTTTGCTGATTTCTTTTATTTAAGTTAAACTTCCAGCTGGTTTATTAAGTTCACATAACACAAACGAACTTAGCTCATAACAAGATGACATGAGACGCGACGTTTCGCGCACTTTGCCGATACTGTCGAGTCGCTTCACGTCGCGGCTCGGTTTGAGCTGATCCTTATGTTCTTATTTCGTTGTAACAAAACTGCTCTAATGTGTATTGGCACTAAATCCATAAAATGGTCATAAAAATAACCAACCAAAACATGCGTGACAATAACAAGTAGGTAGTTGTACCATCTTAGGGCCGATTTCATCAATGAAACTAGTCGCAATTAGTTTAACTAAACTCCGTTTATGCAAATACAGCGTTCTAATTGGTTGAGACCGCTGAGAAACTACCAATCAGAACGTTGTATTTGCATAAACTGAGTTTAATTGAACTAATCGTGATTAGTTCCATTGTGCATTGGTGAAATCGGCCCTTAGTGTGTTTAAGTTTACATAATATGAGTATAATTTTATCAAACTCGATTATCAAAAGGTGGTAAAATTTATTGAAAGATTTATTTTATAAAAGCCAGTCTACTTATGATAAATTGACAGAAACATTAACAGCGATTGGTACCTAACATAACTTCACACCCTGTTTTAAACCCCGACTAAATAAGAGGAGTGCAAACAGTTTGACGTGTGTACTGTGTGTGTGTACGTCAGTGGTATCATATCTCCTAAATGAATGAACCAATTTTGATTTAGCTTTTTTGTTCCCTTCGGGTTCAGCAGAGAAACCTATCTATATTATACCCACATTTCACCGGTTAAGTTGTTTGTGTTAGGTACTTAATGTTAAAATTATGTTATACCCACTTTTTGTAACCCAATTGTAATGCCTTGTCTAGGGCTTGTTTAGACCGATTGCCGGACCGGCAATAGAAGACGAGTTCATCTTCAACCGTTGGCTTCTCACGGTTAAACTGGCGCCTGAAGTGATCCCGAGACATGGACGCCAATGTTTCGTGTACACGTGGCACTGTAACAATGTCCAGATGTCTTAAGAAAAGTTTTACTAAGTAGGTACTTGCAGCGTAGACCTGGCGAAGCGTATTACAGCTTGGACTTCACTGCCAAAAAAAACAACCTCACGTGAGTATTTAAGCTGAACGAAAAGGAAACAGATAAATAATTTACGTGGTATATTGATGCTGGACGGTATCTTGCCGGTGCTGGCTACCTCATTGGGCTCGCGGACATCAATGATTACCTTCTTTGGCTCTTGGATCACCTGCAGCATGTCCTCGTAGCTCACCACTCTTTTAGGACCCGTTCTAGTTGATTTTGTTCTGCCTGCTATACAAATGTACAGTATGCAAATAGTGATGTACCTACTTACAGTAAAATGTCAACTTATAAAAGAACACAAGTATTTGCTGCCGTTATTCAACTAAAGTGTCAGTACTGCTTTATAGAGCCCGGCACGTAAGTTGGCAAGTTTTTGGCGTAGTGGGAGTAACGTCTATATAAAGCGAGAGGTAATCTGTGGAGCGAACGGAACGTGGACGCGTCACGATTGGTCAGTCGATCCTTATGTCAACTGACCAACCAATCGCGCGCTCGGAACGGTCCTAAACGTCCCCCGCGCCCCGCTTCACTACCAAAGATATCTAAAAAGAGTTCTGCGCATCTAACGACTCTTGCCAACTTAGGTACGTGCCGGGGATTATACTTATTTGTAGTTTACAAATTATCTAGCTATTTACGGTGCTAATTACTACTTACTTACTCTTTAATTAACGGAAATGTTCTGTATTTCTCTAAAATCCTATGATAAATACCTACTTTTTATATTGCATTAATGCTAAAGGAAGTGTGAAACAAAATAGATTTTTCTTGATTCTTGCATTTAAAACTTCTGATGATAACAGGAAATTCAACATTATCCAGAACAACATATTTTTAAAGTAAAAGTCGGGGTAAAACTGTTTTAATCCGAATTATTTCTTACAATATGTAAATTGTAAAGCACAGGTAATGGAACATTTTCATCTAAGGAAACAAGTACCTATTATTTTTTATATTTTTAAATAGGTTTTAGCAATAGCGACAAAACTATTTTAATTACATAACAATAACTGAAATTATATTAAATTTTAATTTATAAGTTGCAACTGACTTAAGGACGCTGTTACATTTTCGATAAACTCAAAATTAGGTATCTAGTCACACACACAGCAACATTACGCGTACGCTCTCATTGAAACTACTGAGTGCTTGAATTTATACATCACTGAAATAATATTGGTCCGTGATATTTTATTTTTATTTTATGCTATTGCATAGCTTCTATTGCGGGCCTTGAGCGCGGGGACCGAATCCAGAAATTCCGTAACGAAAAAACCTCACGCTCCCCACTCCGACGGGCAAGGAGGTGTGGCGTGAAGGCCGTGCATCGTCTAACGTCGTTTCAGTTCGGCAGTCTTCGACACGGCGTTGTGTGCGATTAGACGTATTGTACGACTCTACGAAACTCGCACGAATCGAGACGAGCTGCTCCGAAATCGGACGAATACATAAGCAGCTGTTTATGAGAAAGTATATAGGTGTATAGGTATTTATGTAAAACAGTGAATAGCTGTACTTGTAAAATTTGTGTATAAAGTGTTTTGAATATGAATGAACAAAGTGCATTTATTATTATTTTATTTATTTAATAATAGAAAAATTGTTTTCTTATCGGTCACCACGCTCAAAAAGTGTAACTTGAATTAATATCAAAGAAAAAGCAATACTGCATGAATAAAAAAAAAAATATATATATATATAATTGCATAAGTTGATACAAAATGCTATGCAATAGCTTTACCGCGGCAGTCCCCGAGTGCCACACGTCTTTTTTATTGTTTTAAGTTGATTCAGGAAAGTTAATTGGCACTTTGAAAATGCATTTAGTAACTGTTACTAACCGTCTTCGCGATAAGTAGGTTAATATTTTCAACCGACTTCAATAAAAGGAAGTGCTCTATCTACTCGACCCGTATGTATCCGCGATTTTGTTATTAACTACTGATCCGATATTGATCGGGTTTTCGTCGATAAATGTAGGTATGTGTTTTCAGGGAAGGTTTTATTGTATAATATACATATTAGGATTTGATAAAGATCTTCGGAGATAGACAATAGAACTCTTCAATAACAAACAGCAAATGACCTGCGGTTACTGTGATCGTATGTTTATGTACTGTTTTCACCATACCATAATACACGTACGATTTTAGGGGTAAACAGATGTATTTAGTACACTCACTATGGGGTACCAACCAAAACTAAAAAGAGAAAAATAATAACTTTCCTGTGTCGAAAAACGAAAACAATAGCTACCGACCCTGACTTCCGAAAAGATAAAAAAACTTTATCACAAAAAAAATACTACCGACTTCCAAGTTAGAAAACTAGTAAGTGAAAAATAACTTTATTTTTGGAAGTCGGTGTCTTTGATAGATGCCAATTTTTTGCGTCATGGACACCGACTCCGTAGTATTTTTTATATGCTACGGAGTCGGTAGTATTTTTTTGTGTAAAAGATTTTTTTATTTTTCACTTTTTAGTTGTACCTACATAATAGGCCAGTAAGGTACCTATAATGCCAGAATAGATTACACGAATATCATGAAACTGAACATAACCGGTGAAATGACAGTGTACCAAGGTGAACTGTACACATCTGCTTACCCCTTTAGACCGTACTGGCGTGATGTTATGTTATGAAATGGTATAAACAATAAACAGACATGCGATTGCAGCAATCCCGAGACATTTGCCGTTATTTATTGAAGAGTTCCGTTGTATACCTCCGAAGTTCTTCATCAAATTTTCACCTAATTAAAATTTCAAAATATACTGATTCCAACAAAAAAATAATTTTCAAAATCGGTCCACAATTGACGGAGATATCGGTGGACATAAACAAAAAAAATAACTAATAAAGTCGAACATAGAACCTCCTCCTTTTTGGAAAGTTGGTTAAAAATTGTTTTCACTATGTTGTAGTAATTAAGTATTAAAAGAAAAACGCTACGTAAAATAAGTAGATACCTAAAACAAAATAATATCCGGTCACCAGGATTAAAAAAATGACTTTAACATTTTGCATTGAACACATAAAATATTATTATCTAAAATTTTTGGAGCATTACATAATGAGCATACGTAAAATATCAAATCCTTTTGATCACGACAAACGACGGTACGACGCGCGGCGGTACTCGCACGTATGCACACTACAATCTTTTCTATTACTTTTATCGTATTTATTTTTTGCGAGAGAGCGATACACCCATCCTTCCACGAGCGCTTCTGAGCGCGGAATGAAATGAATGATGAACCGCGAGTCACGCACGAGTGCAAAATGTATGAAGAAGTCGGCAAGTGTTTTTATTTTAGCTAATAATTAAAAAAAATATTGATTTAGTTAAAAAATAATTAGCTGAACCTGTAAAGGACTATATATCGCAATTTCTTATAATTTTGAAGATAAAATATGCTGTAAATTTACCTAAACTGGTCCCTATTCGGACCCTACTTCTTGAATATTTTTGCTATTATTGTGATGGGAAAAACGTATTTGTGCGAAAATTTTGTATGATGTCATACAATTTTTCTGATGCCAATCTAGAGCTGAATATATTATCTTTAAATTAAGACCATGATATCTTCACATCTGTGATTGCTTATACATTAAAATGGTACCTGAAAAGCACTGTTATTTGTAGAAAAATTTAATAGCGCCAATAAAACTAAACACATTTAAGCAAATGTATTTTATTTTAACAATTAGATACCTACCTATTTGGGTCAGATTTGATATATTTTAGGGAAATAGTATCCAGGATACCAATTTTAAGGTTTTTAAGGGGAAGGGGATCTAGGGAGTACCCCCTTTGCCGCCTAAATCTAGCAAATAGATAGTTTTTATAATATTTAACTTTTGAGGTTATGTATATAAAACTCACTAACAGTGTATAAAACTCAAGTTGCTTCTGCATCGTCTCCGGCGCTGCGGGAAGTGCAAACCCAAGCCCTTACGTAACAAAGGATAAAAACCCATTCTAAAGACGATGTAGAAGCAACTTTAAAGTGTTTTGCGCATCCGTTTTTTTAGACACTCTAGGGATAGCAGCCAAAAGACTACGTGAGGTCGGGGTGCCCCGATTCTGTTTTGGAACAGATTCGACCTATTTTTAGCAAGAAGTGTAATAAATAATGTAAATGTAACTACAAGAGAAATAGGTAGTGACCTATGAATAGGTAGGTAGGTGGTGAATAGGTGGTTTATTACGGAAAGTTTTCTGCCATTTTGTGGGTTATGATCGTACAAATAATTTATTCCTTGTTTTTCCTAAAACAACAATTAATTATTATAAAAACACAATCAATAATTATAAAAATACAAATAACTATAAAACAACAACAAATAATTAAAAAACAAACTTAAAAACGATCATGTAAACGCATAATGACGTTCCATTGCACGTAACTTTAAACACAAATAAAGAAAAAATACGCGTTTACTATAATAATAATAATAATAAATTTAAACAATGTCTAAATATATATATATATATAATAAACCAATAAGAAGAAGAAAACAAATAAAATAGTTAAAATGACCAACAATTCAAAATCAAACAAAAAATGACAACTAAGAAGATTAAACTAAGAAGAAAATGTTGACACGAAGCCAGGCCCGAGCCAAGAACACACGCTCAACATCTTCGGGTTCGTCGCTCAGCTCCGCCTCGCAGTCGCCGGGACCACCTACAACCGTGAGTCAAGCGATCCCGGACGCTGCAGTTGCGTCGAGCTCGAGCGACGAATACTTCTCTCCGCCGACGACACCACCACCTACGCGTCGACGGGGAGGACGCCGGCCGCCGGATAGCCTGGGACCTCGAGGCCCATCGGCCTCTGACAGGGTCCCCGCTCCCGGTGGAAGTGTGCAGCGCATGCGATGGACGCAATCGATTAATGAAAACGTCATGCGCGCATACTTTGGGGCTACAGAGGGGGGAAGTAACCTGACTGCGTACCGTGGTCGGATGCTCTCTCTGTTTCAGGTGCTTGAGCCAGCAGTCAACGTATCGGCCCAACGTCTATCGGATCAAGTGCGGGTCATCCAACGTAACCGTATGCTGGATGACATCGTACTTGATAGACTGCGTGAGGAATCACGGAGTAGCCGTGTCTCGCCTGCCTTGCCACCGGCCGCGGTGCAAATGCAACCCAGTGTTTCACCGCGACCTGACCATGTTGGAGAGGATGACGACGACGGGGCTATATCCGTGAGTACCCAATGCAATGATCGATTGAGGAGCACTTTGGAGTCTGCATTCCGAGAGTATCGTTCCACACCGCCTGAGCTTAGACCTCGATTACCTCGTCTGCCCATGCATAAGAAAAATAGGGCGCTGGTGTGTGCTCTAGATTCGCAGCTATCAAATGTTTTTGATAGCAGCAAAGACCTTGCCGATACCCACTCAATCTTGTACTGTGCGGCTGCAGCGGCATGTCGTGTAGCTAACGTCAAATTTCCCAAAACTGATAGAGCTACACGACCAGCTATACCAGCTTGGCAGTGCAGGATTGAGCGTCGTATCGGTGAGGCTAGAGCACTCATCGGCAAGCTTATCTGCTTCAGGGAGGGCAACACTCGCCCTAGAGTGATGCGCTTTGTGAGGCGGGCATTCTCGGGGACTGATATCAGTTCTCGAGATTATCTGTCCCGCGTCACAGAGCGTATCGACTTCCTGAAGCAGAAGATCTATGCATGGGCAAGCCGTATTCGTCGGTACAAGCGGCGAGTGGAGCGATACACTCAGAATCGCACATTCCGGAGCAACGAAAGGTGGGTTTATAGGGCATGGGAGCGACCCGACCAAGGTGTGACTGATATGCGCCTACCGGATAATGACGCCATGTGTTCGTTTTGGCGCGATATCTGGTCGGTGCCTGTCAGTCATACTGAGGGTGACTGGACTCGGGAGGTCGAGCAAGCGTGCGATCCGATACCACAAATGGGGGCAATTACCATCAGCCCCCAAGATGTGGCTCGTGCAGTCCGTCCGTTGCCCAACTGGAAATCTCCAGGGCCAGACGGACTGCAAAACTTTTGGATTAAATGGTTCCAAAGGTCGCACGCTCGTTTGGCAACTCAGTTCCAGTCTGCCTTAGAGTCCGGGTCGTTGCCCCAGTTCCTAACGACAGGAATAACCCACCTGCTCTATAAATCGGGTAGTACTGCGGAACCTAAAAATTATAGACCGATAACGTGTTTACCGACGGTCTATAAAGTTCTTACATCCATTCTGAGAGCGAAAATTAATCAACATATTGACAATAACGCCATCATGTCTGCTTCTCAGAATGGATGTAGGAACGGGTCCCGCGGTACTAAGGAGCTGCTCCTCATAGACATTGCCATTAGCCAACAGGTTCGCCGTTCCCGCAAGGATCTGGCGACATGTTGGATAGATTACAAGAAGGCCTATGACTCAGTGCCACATACATGGCTCATGAGGGTGCTGGAGTTGTATAAAATTGATACAACTCTGCGCGCCTTCCTGACGTCATGTATGGGGCAGTGGAGGACGGTCCTTCACTATCCAGGATGTCGACAGATTCAGGAAAACAGCGAACCTATAAGGATCGAGCGCGGAATATTTCAGGGCGACAGTTTGAGTCCTCTGTGGTTTTGTTTAGCCCTGAACCCTCTCAGTACACTGCTGGAGGGTTCAGGCCTGGGCTATCGGTTGAGGAGAGGTGGTCAGGTCATATCACACCTCCTTTACATGGATGACCTGAAGCTCTTTGCCCCCAACAACTTGCAACTGATGAAGCTACTGAAGGTAACAGAAACCTTCAGTGACGCCATCAGGATGGAATTTGGTGTGGACAAATGTGCAGTCATGCATGTAAAGCGAGGGGAGATTATGGAATCCGTGGGAATACAACTCTCGGACTCCATACACCTTAGATCCCTTTCCTCAACTGAGACTTATAAGTATTTGGGTATGTCGGAAGCACTAGGCATCAATGTTACTGACGTGAAACAGTCGTTGAAGGAACGCTTCTTTGGCCGCCTGAAAAAAGTACTAAATAGTCTTTTATCAGGCGGGAACAAGGTGCGCGCCTTCAACGGCTGGGTCATGCCGGTCTTGATGTACTCTTTCGGCATACTCAAATGGACTCAGACAGAACTTGACGCCCTGGATAGGAGAGTCCGCACATTGCTTACCGCAAATCGTATGCATCACCCACGGTCATCGGTTATGAGACTGTATATCCCTCGGAAGAGCGGGGGTCGTGGCTTTTTAAATGCTAAGACCCTGCACAACCGCGAGGTATGCAGTCTTAGGGAATACTTCCAGGCCGCTGACGTGGGTATGCATCGAGATGTGGTAGCAGTGGACAAGGGCCTTACCCCGCTCTCCTTGGCTAACGAGAACTGGCGCAAACCTATAGTATTAGATACTAATGACCGCATGGAGGTATGGCAGAGCAAGGAGCTTCACGGACGCTTCTACCGGGTCCTACATGGGCCCGATGTAGATTTTTTGGCGTCCGTGGCCTGGTTGCGATTTGGTGACCTTTTTGGGGAAACCGAAGGTTTTGTCTTTGCGATTATGGACGAAGTTATGATGACGAACAACTACCGGAAATACATTGTGAAAGATGGCACGGTTGACATCTGTCGGGCATGTCACCGGCCTGGGGAATCCATCCGTCACATTATCTCCGGTTGTTCTAGTCTAGCTAACGGAGACTATTTGCATAGACACAACCTTGTAGCCAGGATTATCCATCAGCAACTTGCTCTTAAATACAATCTTGTGGAATCGGAAGTGCCTTACTATAGGTATGAGCCCGACCCAGTTCTCGAGAATGGCAATGTCACGTTGTATTGGGATCGGTCTATCATCACTGACAGGACTATTGTTGCCAATAAGCCTGACATAGTGGTGATAGACCGACTAGAGCATCGCGCAATGATTGTTGATATAGCGGTCCCCCATGACGAGAACCTCGTGAAGGCTGAGAGAGATAAGAAAAGCAAGTATCTTGATCTGGCTCGCGAGGTTGTCGACATGTGGGATGTGAATACAGCAATCATTGTGCCGATAGTCGTTACGGCCAATGGCATAATAGCCAAGAGCCTCGACGAACATCTGAGGAGGCTCTCGTTGGGCAGCTGGATCAAGGGCTTGATCCAGAAAGCGGTACTCCTGGACACGGCGCGTATCGTTAGGAGGTTCCTCTCTCAGCAGCCCTGACCACCGGTAGCTTGGACCCTGTTCCCGATACCGGTGGGCTACTATTTTTTATATTTTTAAATGTTTTTTAAGTTTTCTTTTTTTAAATATTTAAAAATGTAATAAAATAAGAAAAAAGATAAATAAACGAACTATAATAATAATAATAATAATATCGTTTATTTATAACATAAGGCACATTTTACAATAAAAATATCTTAAAAATATAAAAGAAGACAGTTGCTTATTTGCCTGAACTAGGTTGAACCTGTGTTTCAGACTATTAAGTGCTTAAAACTAATAATAATAATAAATTAACAATGACATAGCTTATATATGAATACTTAAATTAAAGACAAAGCAAAATTATTATTTTGTTACAGCCAGGAGATCTTCTGTCTCTCCGTAAGAGATGCGAAGCAGATGTTCAATAATAGTCTTTTTACAGCTAAAATAATTTAAGTTATAGATACTTAATTTTCTATTTAATCTATTGTACAGAAATGGTCCTAAGAATGTAAAGAATCTATTTACAAATACATATTTTGAGGATGGATTAGAATCGCAGACAATATCATTTCGTCTCTTATTATTTATGTATTCGGCGTTATAGGAAAGCATGGTGTGTTGTTTTAATACTAAATGCATAACGAAAAGCTGGCGAACAGTCAGCACGTTGCAGGATTTGTAAAGAATATCAGTAGGGTAGAGAAAAGGGTGGAAATAGGCTACTTTTAAAATTGCTCTCTGAGCCCTTTCAAGAGGCAGTAGATTCGTTTTTGGTGCCCCACCCCATGAGGTGATACAGTAATTGATTACAGATTGACCTAGGGCCAAATAGACTTGTTTGATCAATTTTGAATCTGCAATCGTTCTCAACTTTTTAAAAACATAAATTAATTTGCGCACTCTATTAACTAAGCTATCAATATGAGGTCTAAATGAGAGTGTTTCATCTATAATAACCCCGAGATATTTTATGTTGCCTGTTTTGAGGATAAATGGACAATTACACATGCTGACTGGGTGGGATCCACATTTATGGGCATACAGATGAGAGTTAGCAATGTTAAATTGAGGCTTGCGCATGGAGAAGTGAATATATTTTGTCTTGTCAGCATTTAGTGTTAGTAAATTGTTTTGTAGCCAATTTGTCACAGTATTGAAACCTTGTTGAGCATATTCGTACAATTCATTATTGGTTTTCGCGGTAAAGATTAACGCCGTGTCGCGCCGTGCCGTGTGTTTACTAGAGTTATGGGGGGTATCTCATTTGAAAGGGGAAACCAACTCCTACAAAAAACAACTCCTAGCAACCCTAAATTCGGGATTCTGGATACTAAGGCCAACCCAAAGTGAAGTAATTATTTTAGTAAAATAAAATAGGTATGCACGATATTTGTTTAAAACTGGTACCTAGCCCAGATACGTACGTATTTTCGCTGTAATAACAGCATTTCGAAAAGAAGTTACGGAAGGAGGGAATGAAAACATCATGAACCTCTAAATTTCTTCACTCATTGTATATAAATATGAAATACTGGAAAAAATATTATCAAATCAATTGTGTCTATGAAACAAGAAATATTGATTAAAATAGTAAATTAAATGGCTTGCCTGTGCTAGTTCTGGTGACATTACTTTCCCTGATAATAAATCTCTAATATCTTTCTGTGTATATTATTGACAATAACTCTCCTTATAGTAGGTATCTAGTAATTTTGTGCAATAAACTCAGATCCTAAAGAGGCAATAAATATATTCTCAACCAATTCTCAACAAAACAAACTTTAGCTGTCAATTTTGTTGACAGCTCTGCCTCCTTCTGCCTTCCTCTGCTGCCGCCCCTCAAAAAAAGCGGAATTTGTGATTGATTATAAGACGTGTAATTTTAGCGAACTATATAAACATATGTGACTATAACTTCTTCTCTATGTGCCCAGAACACTAACCTCTATTATACAAGTACGCTGGACTTCGTAATATCGATGACAAAATGAAGACATTTGCTTTGCACCATTTTGGCGCTGATAGCACCGTGAGCGTCCATGGAACTAATATTAGAGATGGGACACAGCCTTCGATAAAAAAACTTTTATGGAATTTATCGATCGTGTGAGTAATTTATTACGTAAGAGAAAAAAAAACACGCCCAGTTATTTTTATTATGCATAAGTAATAGAATAATTGCTGTAAAGGTTAACTGAAAAATATTTTCAGTCATTTTGCAAGCTATAAATTAGCGGATAGCGTGCTAGTAAATTTGTAGCGCGTGATTGTCAGATTAGTGAGCTTTAAATATGGGGGAAGGCTAACAAGTTATCCATAAAACTAGTATATTTAAGCAAGTATCTCCTCGCTCAAGTACACTAGTTTTACGAGCTCAAAATCAAAATCATTTTTGGGGGCTGAGTCACCCACGTCCGTAGGAGTGTACCCCATTCCGTTACCCTACACGTGGTGCCCGGGTGGTGCAAATCAGGTGACACTAACTGGTGGTAGGCTTCGGCCGAAGGCTTGCGACCACCCACCGGGCAAAGACGTACCGCCAAGCGGCTTAGCCGTGTTCCGGTACGATGCTCGGTGTAGCCACAAGAGGAGTTGGGTCGAGATAGCTGCTCCACTGCAGACTGACCAGCCTGACACGCGCTGGTATGGACGTATCGGGAGACTGGTCGCGGAGGGTAGCGGGATCCGAGGCACGGTGCGCCGCTGGCCGACCGCAGGTAGTTGGGGGCCCAAGTAGTGTGCCAGCCACACATGAAAGGCTGCCCCGCCAACTGTCGAAAAATCCCGGGATACGCCATCGTGCTGGTTGGCGACCAGATGGGGAGGGCCCGATGGACATTCCGGGGGGGCTCGGGCGTCCCCGCAGTCTCCGGACTAGTGCCCCAATGATGCTGTCCTTTCAGTGCGGGTCTGAAGGTTAGCAGCGTGGAACCTCGTCTCACTTCCAACTCCTCTCCTCCATTCACTCTTATCATCATATTAATGCCAAGGAAAAGAAATAATAAATTTGAACAGCGGCTGCACTCCCTCCCCCTCAAAGTGCACCTCACCAACATTCGAGGTCTGCACTCAAATCTCTCTGCAGTCCACTACCACCTGGAGACTGAGAAACCAGCGCTGTTATTTCTTACGGAGACGCAGATAGCGAGTCCGTCGGACGCGTCGTACCTGTCTTACCCAGGATTTACCCTGGAGCACAATTATAAACCGCGCGCGGGTGTGTGTATGTACGCCCGTGATGACACTTGCTATTGGCGTCTCCGTAACCTTGAGGACTCAAAATTTTCAACGCTGTGGGCTCTAGTGGACACAGGTCTGGATAAAATTATCTACGCCTGTGTCTACCGCTCGCACAGCGGAGATCAGGAGACATCCAGGCTCGCAGAGTACCTCAGTGAGGCGGCTGATGCGGCACAGCAACGGTACCCTTCCGCCCTATTAGTGTTACTGGGGGACTTTAACGCCCACCATCAGGAGTGGCTCTTCCCATACCAGTGCACTGACCATGCTGGACGGGAGATGCGTAAGCTTTCGCTAACGCTAAACCTCACCCAGCTGGTCCAGGGGGCAACGAGAGTACCGGATGTTGATTCGCACACAGCGATTTGCTTGGACCTTCTGCTGACAACAGATCCAGACAGATACTCTGTGTCGATAAGTTCACCCCTGGGTAGTTCCGACCACTGTCTGGTGAAGTCTGTGTCCGTCTATTCCCCGCCCGATCCCAGCCCAAGAGGCACCCGGCGGGTTTGGCGGTACAGGTCAGCAGATTGGGATGGCATGCGTTCTTTCTTCGCTTGCTATCCTTGGCAGCCTACTTGCTTTTCTTCGGCTGATCCTTCGTCGTGCGCGGACGCCGTTACTGATGTGTTGCGTCAGGGAATGGAGTACTACATTCCGTTCTCTGACATAACGATTTCCAGCGTTGACCGGCCATGGTTTGGCGCCGAATGTCGTCGCGCCGACGCGCTTAAACATGAGGCGTACCTGGCATGGGTCGACGCTCGATCGCGTAAAGCGAGTGACTTGGGTCAGAAGAAGAAAGCCTACAACAGGGCTGCCAAGTCCTGCAAGAAGGTGTTGCGTGGGGCTAGATTCGACCACATTGGCCGAATGGGGGCCAAACTTGCTTCTTACCCAGCAGGTAGTAAAGCGTTCTGGTCCCTGGCTAAGTCGGTCGAGTCGAACTTCTGCCGTCCCTCACTACCACCACTGCTGAAACCCGATGGGTCACTGGCTCACACCGCTGAGGAGAAGGCAAATTTGTTTGCCTCTCTTTTTGCGGAATCTTCACGTCTGAATCCTGGTGATTCGCGGCGCCCTCCTTCTCCTGATGGGTGCGAGACGAGTATGTCGGACATTCGCATTCATCAAAAGGACGTCCGTAGGGTGCTGCGCAACCTCGACGTGAACAAGGCTAGCGGCCCAGACGGCATACCAGCTATAGTTCTTAGAACCTGTGCGCCTGAACTGTCTCCGATCTTGACACGCCTATTCCGCCTTTCATATGAGACTGGAACAGTGCCGAATGCTTGGAAGCAAGCCAACGTACAGCCCGTGCCCAAGAAGGGCAGTAGAGCTGACCCGGCCAACTACAGACCCATCTCTGTAACGTCCATACTCTGTAAGAGTATGGAGCGTGTACTCAACACTAAGCTCCTGGCATACCTAGAAACTAACGATATCCTTAGCGACCGCCAATACGGCTTTCGCCGAAATCGGTCTACTGGGGATCTTCTAGCGTATGCCATTCACATATGGAGTGAGGCCATCGAGAGGCATGGGGAAGCGCTTGCCGTCTCCCTCGACATCTCGAAGGCTTTCGATAGGGTCTGGCACGAAAGCCTTATTGGTAAGCTTCCTTCATTCGGTTTGCCCGGTGGTCTGTGTGATTGGATTGCAGACTTCCTGAGAGATCGGTCCATACGAGTGGTTATCGATGGCTGCTCGTCGGACCAATTGGATATTAATGCCGGGGTCCCTCAGGGGTCCGTACTCTCAGCAACATTGTTCTTGTTGCACATTAACGATCTGCTGAAGCCCGGCACCTTTGGGTATGCAGACGACAGCACTGTTGCTGAGAGATACTTGTCCAACGCGCGTGCTACCGGGCCTCAGGTCCGGTCTCTCCGGGAGGCCATGGTGGAGCGCTTGAACTTGTCCTTGCAGGCAGTTTCCGAATGGGGCGATGCCAATCTGGTCAGGTTTAATGCTGCTAAAACCCAGGCGTGTCTTTTTTCCGCTAAAAGGAGTCAATTCCACCCGGCTCCTACTTTCCGTGATGTAACCGTGCCAATAACGGGCCATCTTGAGCTTCTTGGCGTTACGTTGACATCGACTCTCAATTTTGGGCCATACATTGAGGGCAAAGGCTCAGCTGGCTGCCAAAAAGTTGGGGATCCTTGCGAAGGTGAGAAGGTACTTCACGCCGGAACAGCTGCTCAACTTGTATCAAGCGCAAGTTCGATCGTGCATGGAGTACTGTTCTCATCTCTGGGATGGATCTGCCAAATACCAGCTTGATGAACTAGAGTCGATCGAAAAGCGGGCCAAGAAACTCATCGGTAATGAGGCACTGGTCAAGTCAAAGCTCCAGAGCCTTGAACATCGTCGCCGAGTTGCCAGTTTGTCGGTATTTTATCGGTTACATTTCGGGGAGTGTGCGATGGAATTACATGAATTAATTCCGCCCAGCCCGTTCCATCATCGGACTACCAGACGTACGGCGATGCGTCATCGGTACATGGTGGACATCCCACCCATACGCACAAAACGTTTTGGGGACACTTTTATTATGCGTACAGCTAAAGAGTGGAATTCCCTGCCGGAATCTGTGTTTCCCTATAGCTACAATCTAGGGGTCTTTAAGTCAAGAGTGAATAGGTTTCTTCTAGGCAAGCGTGCTCTATCGTCGACCACATCATCGCTTACCATCAGGTGAGATAGTGGTCAAGCGCAAGCCTATAGATAATAAAAATAAAAAAATAAAAAAACATTTTTTTTTTATTTTACCTTGGCTTACATGGGCACTTATCAAACGTCGACAAAAGGTGCACGGTTCGGGTTAGTCGTTTCTTATGGAGAAGAACCGGCAAGAAACTACATGGTTACTCTTGGCGGTTGGCTGAGCTGGAGTCTCAATAGTTCGCAATGTCACAGATAATATAATACTATAGTCTCTCAAGCGAGTCTAGTCCCATGAAAAAGGCGGTAAATTCAAAAATCTTTCAGGTGTCCACACTGATGTAGCACGCTGAAAATTCTTGATACTTGAAATTCTAATAAAAAAAAATTGTTAAGGATAAATAAAAGAAAAAGCATTTCAATGTAGGTATTTATTTGTCACTATCAGAACTTAGATCAGAATCAAGAAATTCAATGCCTTCATATGAAAAATCACTGTCAGTATCATCATTACGTACAGAAATTATGAAGGGTTCCAACTCTGTTTCTGATATCCTGTCTCTTACTTTGTACTTATTTCTGATCTGTGCATTTTTTCCAATCACTGGCTGTGACACTATTAAAACATTCCTTTATAAGATTCTCCATTTTTTTACCAGGAATTCCTAAATTTTTGCTGGCTATTTTTCTTTTAGCCAAACTCCATATCAGTTCAATTGCGTTCAGGTCACAGTGATATGGTGGAAGTTTCAAAACCTCATGGCCATGTTGTTTTATGAATTCTTCAGCTTCATACATTGGAGTTGTTTTATTATCATTCACAAGGCACATAAGCTCAGCCTTTGTAAAGAATTCTTCATAGTGAATTCTATTTTCAGTCAGCCATTTCTGAATGTCGGCCTTTAAATCATTCATAGATGGTGGCTTATTTATTTGAGTAACATGGTAGCTAGCATTGTCCATAACAATCACACTGGGTTGACTTAAATTGGGTTTTAATTTTTCCCGTAACCATTTCATAAAATTATTTCTGTTCATTATCATCATGATAATCTGCCATTTTTGATTTTGTACTGAAAACCAATAATGCATTGGGGACAAAACCTTTTTCGGATCCAGCATGAACAACAATATGTCTTTTGCCTGTTGATATTTTGTCAATTACACCGCTTGTGGGCAAAAAAAATCATAGCAAGGGCCATCCCCTTGCTATGATTTTTTAACTTTATAATTTTGGTGGACATAGGTTTCGTCAAGGTAAACTATTAATTTTCCTTGTTTCCGCTTTTCATCAATAGCTCTGAGATACCTATGTCGCCGTGCAGCGAGTTCATATTTTTCAATAAGAAGAGATCTCTCATTTTTATTTTTTTTTAATTCAAATCCATTTTTGATTAATAATTGTCTCAATGTTTCATGACATCCAGTAAATCCAATAGATTCTCTTAAATCTGCAAGCAAATTTCTTAAAGTTGGAACTTGCTTTTTCACACAGTAAAATTCATTAATTTTATTCCGTATGGCTGATAAGTCAAAACTATCCAGGTTGGCAACAGTTGGTTGTCGTGGACGCTTTTTCCCCGGTGTATTCCACTCACCCTGGTTAATAGAACCTTCCTTTTTTATTCTTCGCAATGTTTTCACACTTAAATCTGAAAGTTCAATATATCAGTTCAAAGAACGGCACAAATCTTATGATAACTTAAGTTGAAAATGAAGTGGAAACAAATAAATCTGTACTAACCTGTCATAGCAGCAATTTTTGTCAGATAGTCCGTTTCAGATGATTTTTTTTTTTCTGTCTTCTATGGCTATGACTTGCTTAACTAAATTAACAATTGAGCTTTTAGTTAATTCATCCTCCAAGGTGGCTGAAAAAAAATGACAACAATCTCTTAAAGTTGTTTTCACTTATAGTTTTCCAGTAAATTTCAACAACATGAATACGTCTGAATCTAAACCAAAACCGAAATGCTGATCACATCACTTTTAAAATACATAAAATTATACAATTGTGCTAAAAGTATCAACATGTTGTAGCCGACCTACCTGATGTTGAAACGATTTCATCCAAAAGTCGTCGTTTTTTCAATAACTCGTTGTCAATTTCATTCTTTACATGATTATATTTATTAATCATTGTAAATAATAGGCTCCTGACACTACTTTTAATAGGTTTCGGCATTATAAAATTAAAAATTCAACAAAAACAGGAATATTTCGAGGTTAACAACAGAATTTGTGACAATTTGTTTGACAGATAATAGTGTTGCCATTATAAGAAATCAGCAAAATGGTTGTGGACTAGACTCGCTTGACAGACTATAGCATACAGATGCCTCATCCCATACAAAGAAACCGTGCCGACGTAACTAGCGTTTTTCATCTGATTAATCTTGTTACTTTTGTAAGTACATCAATCGCGTTCGATCCCGTTTCACGGCAATAGATGGTGTTAGCAGCGACTTGCAAGTAAAAGGGTTTACTAGGTTCGTGAATATTGAATTCTTTTAATACAGTAAAGGTTCGTTTTATAGTATTTTTTTGCACGTTTTACAGTCTTTTTGCACCAAAATGTGTTACAATGCAAATTTAAAAAATCGGGTGGAATGCCTCAGAAATTTAAAATCCAAGCCATCTACTGGCATCAATTTTAAATGATTCGTTAAAACAATCTTTGAAATGTGAATTAAGAGCCATAATGTTGTACTTAGGAGAGTTAATTAAACAAGAACATACAATTTTTATGCTCAATTCCAGAAAATGTTAATTTTACACACAATTATTATATTCTATTGAATTGTGTGTACATGTCGCGCCATCTAGTAAGATGTATTTGAACCAAAACTTCTTTATTAGCAATGAGACCCCGTGGCAATGTGAACCAAAATCTAATGAGCTGTTATATTGCATTTTGGCTCTCACCTAGTAAGGTGGGTATTACACTATCATATATAGGATCACAGTTCTTTGAGTCATATTTATATGAAAGTTTAATATAGACATATGAATCATATCTTCTTTGAAGAAAGATTTTTGACGTTATATAAACCTGTTAAACCTGAAATTAAATATTTTACCAAAGCATACAATACGTTGTAGATGGTAAGTTGTATTTCGATGTTATTTATTTTCTTCGGAGACAAGTATAAATTACATATGAATTTTATCCTTTCAAATTGGAGGCTAATCAAATTGCATATCCAGCAACAGATAATTTATATTTAAAAGAAGTTAATTTAAAATGACTCACTATCGTAAGAAAAATATCGACACATTATCGATATGGAACATTCACACCCCTAGTCAAAATGATTGTATTAGATCTAAGGTTTAATTACACTATGTGATGATATATGAGTGAAAAAGTTTATTCTAAACATAAAATAATATTAAAAAACTTGAGAGGTGTCAAGGGACACCCGGATGGAACGAAGTTCCTTTAGTATATATACATATATGTATACATATATAAACACATACATATATTAGAATAAACTATATTTATTACATATTTATAGTATATTCTAATCTGTTGTCAGATTTGGCCTATCTCCTCCCGTTTCCAAAATACAATTTTATTTCTTAAATTAATGTTTTTATTCCAGCTGATGGCGACAGATGGCGCTAGGTGACGGTTAACAAATGTGGATTTTACAATTTGAATAGTTGGTTCGGTCGTTCGTATATTTTCGATCTCACCTAAAATATGTTTTAAAATTATTTTATGTAAAGGATTTCGAGTAAATGTGAGCGGGTGAGGGGTCAGGGGGGCACGGGGGAGGGTGAGGGGGGTAGGGGTAAAGGGGGGAAGGGTTTGTTGCACGATTTTATAGACTTTTCATATTTATATTTTAGAATGGGGTAAAAAAGGGGGGGAAGGTGAACAGTTAAGGGGGGAGGGGGGGTTATCCTATCTTGTTCTCCAGCCAGAAGCGCCGGGTGGCGGGGGGGCAAATTTTTACTCAGAATTGAGCTAGCTCCAACCGTTGCCGAGATATGGAGGTTTTAAGGTTTTCTGATTTGTTCGCCGGTTCGTTATTAGTGGCGGCTCGGGGTCAGTTTTCGAGTAGTGTCAACTCGAGTCGGCCTGTGGTGGAGGGTTTTGTACGTCTGGCGTTAAGAAACTAAATATATATATATATACACACACATATATACATGTATGTATATATGTGTGTATATTGTTTGTATGAGTGGAACGTATAATTAGAGCGTAATCTGCTGTGAATGTGCGCTACATAAAAAACTTGTGCGTGTCATCGTTTTTGAAAAAAACGGAAAACACGATTCCTGCTAGGGTAACGTTGTTCCAGCAGTGAAATTCTAAACGAATGATCGGAGTGAGAAATTGCACAAGTTTATATGTAGCGCACATTCACAGCAGATTACGCTCTAATTATACATTCCACTCATATCACTCCAGGAGCCACTTTCCTGTTGGGGTAACGTACACATTCTTTGGGCTATGTCGGTAACCCTGGTTCTCTTGCGGATCTCCACATTTCTGATTCGATCACGCAAGGAAACTCCGAGCATAGCCCTCTCCATTGCCCTTTGAGTGACTGTATAAGCTTTCTGATAAGGCCCATTCTAAGCGACCACGTCTCAGAGCCATATGTCATCACTGGCAACACACACTGGTCATAGACTTTCGTCTTGAGACACTGTGGTAAGTTGGACGAGAAGATACCGCGCAACTTCCCGAACGCTGCCCAGCCGAGTCGGATTCGACGGTTGACCTCTTTCGCGAAGTTGGCCCTACCCAATTGGATCGTTTGTCCCAGGTAGACATAGTCGCCCACAACTACGAGTGTAGAGTCTCAGACCTTGATAGGAGTGGGTGTAACATGGGCATTCAACATCACCTTGGTTTTGTCCATGTTCATCCTAAGACCCACTCTTTCGAAAGCTCTACTGAGATCATCGAGCATTGTACTGAGGTCCTCCATGGTCTCAGCCATTACCACTATATCGTCGGCAAACCGAAGGTGAGTGGTGTACTCGCCATTGACGTTGATGCCTAGCCCTCTCCAGTTCAGAACCTTGAAGACATCCTCCAGTGCAGCGGTAAACAGCTTCGGAGATATGACGTCTCCCTGTCTCACACCTCGCTGCAAAAGGACGGGTTCCGAGGTCTGATCCTGAAGTCGAACAGACATGGTGGCGTTTTTGTATAAACACTTCAACACTTCGATGTACCGGTAGTCTATTTGGCACCGTTGGAGAGACTGCAGTACAGCCCAAGTCTCGATCGAATCGAAGGCTTTCTCGTAGTCCACAAACGCTAAACAGAGAGGCAGGTTGTACTCTTCGGTCTTCTGTATAACCTGCCGCAGCGTATGTATGTGGCCTACGGTGCTGAAGCCTTTACGGAATCCGGCTTGTTCGGGAGGCTGGAAATCGTCAGACCTGCGCGCGAGACGATTCGTGATGACTCTTGAAAACAGCTTGTAAACATGGCTAAACAGTGAGATTGGCCTATAATTCTACACCACACCCCTGCACCATGCCTGCGGCGTTTGCCCCTCGAGTATGACGGAATCAAACAGCTTCTGAAGGGCCTTAAGTATTGGTTTTCCACTCGCCTTCAGGAGTTCGGCCGTAATACCGTCATCACCCGGTGCCTTGTTGTTCTTGAGCTGTTTCAGAGCCATCCTAATCTCATACAGGCTGACGTCGAGCATGTCTTCGGTATAGTGTCGGGTCAATCTATAATCGGTTTACTGGTTGACGTGTACAACTGCCCATAGAATCTCTCGATCTCCCTCAGAAGCTCCGGTTTGGCAGACACGATCCTGCCATCATCGGTCTTCAGTTTTGTGAGCTGGCTTTGCCAAATAGGCAGATCTCTTGTACCTGACCAACCTGACCTCTTGTTGTGACCTTGTAGTCCTTGTTCCGCTCAATCGCGTCTTTAATACGCTCGGTATTAAAGCGGCGGGGGTTGCTTTTCAAGGACTTTGCGATCCGTCTATTTAGCTGCCGGTATTTCAACGCATCGTCTGAAGACTGCAAGATCATCTCACGCGTCTCCTTCATGAGCTTGAGAGTAGGATCAGAGAGCTTTTTGTTCCTATCTGTACGGCGGGTCTTGAAAAACTTAAGACTCGACCGTATGGACAGCTTCCACGAACCCATCGCTGTAATCGACCACGGCGCTCCCTAGACACTCGAAACGATTCTGGAGTTCGAGCTGAAAGCTCTCGGGGTTTTGGACCTGGATCTATGCTGGACGGAGCGTGGACTTCATCAGTCGAGACCTTTCTAGCTTAACATTAATGTTCAATGTGCCTCTTACCATGCGGTGATCGCTCCGCGGTTTTCACGGAATTGATCACAGAGACATCATTGAACATTTGCTTCTTGGTTGACATGATGAAGTCGATCTCGGTTTTAGTTGCACCATCGGGGCTTTTCTAGGTCTACTTCCTGTGCTCACGCTTTCTGAAGAAGGAGTGCATCATGTAGAGGCCCTCCTTTTCCATAAAACTGGTCAGTATGTTACCCCGGTGGTTCCGACGTCCAACTGCAAATTTACCCACTTGCAGCTCATCCTCGTCTCGTTTGCCCAGTTTTGCGTTGAAGTCCCCCATGAGAACGGTGTAGTGAGTTTTGATACCATGCATGGCTCTAGGGATTCCTCATACATGGCCTCTACCTCGTCGTCGAGGTGTGCCGAGGTCGGGGCGTAGACCTGTATGACCTTCAACGAATATCTTGCGGATATTCTGAGTATAAGGTACGCCACCCTGGTCGACACACTCTCGATCCTCACCACGTTGTTCACAATGGACTTGTGGACGATAAACCCGACACCACCATGGGACTGCCGGTCACCCTCTCGGAAATAGAGCAGGTTACCGGATCTGAGGATTATCGAGTCCTCCCTCTCTCTTCGGACTTCAGATAACCCTATAATACTCCATCGTAACCTGCTCAATTCTTCCTCGAGTTCGGTTATCTTCTCGTCGGTCCGGAGTGTTCGCGTGTTATATGTTCCCAGGTCCAGTCGTCGGTGTTTATTGGGGTAGCCGGGTCCACTCCGGGGATTCCTCGCACCCCTTGCCACGCCATCGCCTCGACCGCTACCGTAGCCGGGGGAAGACGGGCTGCCGGGCAGTCGGGGCCGTTTTTTATATGTGCTATTCATTATAAGTTCGCTACGCTTGGCAGGCGGGTTGGCGATCACAGTTTGTTGTTAAGGTGCACAGAGAACGCTGCTGCCCATTCTCTGGTGTGTCCCTTAGTCGCCTCTTACGACACCCACGGGAAGATATGGGATGGTGAAATTCTTTACGATTTTTTTCTTTTTCTTCTTTTTTTTCTATTCTATTCCATACAGTACAAAAATTGTTAAAAAATTACGACTAGCCGTTTAGAGGTGATTCTCATTTTAAAATCAGCTACTCAAGGGAATCGGCGCCTTAAGAAGCGAACTTAAAAGACGTAAACTAGAAGAAAATCATGCTGAGCAGTCGGAGGATACATATTCGCGGACTGGCTGACCAAAACCAGATATATCCTCCGACTGCACAGCATGATTTTCGTGACGTGTCATATATGGGCGGATGCGCCTTGAAATTCCCTATCCAGCGAACCCATAACCAGGTCCGTGACTATATCCCTTGAAAATATTCGCCAGATAAAATAAGAGATGAAGGGAAATCTTGTTGATTTTTCAACTTAGAAGCTATCTTCTTCTAAAACTATACAATTAGGTTTCTACATAAGTCTTGTAGCCCTTCTATAAGGTTATAGAAATACATTACATCTATAATTACATCTTTCAGGCGCGTATCTGCCTGAAAGCGTCAGTTCGGCGAAAAAATACAAATTTATAACATTAAAAGTTAATTTGTACTAACTATCTGAGGGATTTCCAATTTTCCACCCACCAAAGACGACCCGGTAGCTATCCCGACAGGCCATCCTGGAGTAGCACTTTGGTGGGTGCAACTTTAACCATCGAGCGAGTACTCATCCTGGCAGGGTTGATTCTATGAAAAACTTGCGTGAACCCGCAACATTCCGGGTTCCCATAAGCGACTAATTTTGCAAGATTACGCTATCCCACCATCTTATAAGTGTGTTTCTACTTAAACCGTCCAGGCGATGTTCATCATCCAAGGATGGTTCAGGGAAAGTGCTAGCAGTATTCAGAAAGCATATGGATAATCTTTCAGGCACTAAGTGTGTCTGAAAGCGGTAAGCCCGCTTACAAGTATATAGAAACCGGCAGCCGAATTGCGTAATTATTTTATCCAAAGCAAAAGTTTCGATTCCTTCCCAAAAACGACTTTTCGTATTAAAATGCACTACGTAAAGTCGGTTTTGGGAAAGAATCGATTCTTTTGCTTTGGATAATATACTTACGCAATTCGGCTGCTGTATACTGGTTCATACAATAGTTATTTATGCTACAAGTGCGGAAAGGTAAAATCAATTTACGCACGTGTACCTATCATACAACATTTTACGATGCATTGTGCGAGGAAATAAAAAAATATATCTGAACCAAGCAAGAAATTAATAAAATGGCGCTTATTCAAGGGCGCTCAACATATCCACAGATTACCTAATAGTTCATAGTTCCTCGGGCATATCTACTGCGCATGTGCAAATAGCTGTCACGTCGTAACGCAAAAAGGCACGAGCAAAATATTCATTCTGCCAAACATATTTAATGAATATTTAAAATTAATTTATTGATCAAAATCTAAATCTAGAGTAATTAAAAAACTTTTTTACAAAAATTACAACCGACTTCCAAACAAAAACACTACAAAGTGAAAAATAACTTCAAGTTCGAAAGCCGGTGTTCCTGTTTTCGTTTCTTTGTTTGACACCGACTGCCGAAATTGAAGTTATTTTTCACTTTGTAGTGTTTTTGTTTGGAAGTCGGTACATAATGGACCAGTTCTAGGTAGGTACCTATAACGCCCAAAGTGAAGCCAGAATAGATTAACCCAATAACATGAATAAAAATAAACAAAACCGGTGGAATGAGAGTACATATACCAGGGAGAACTTTTCGCACCTGCGTACCCCTTTAAAGCGTACCAGTGTGATGATATGTTATGAAATGGTGTAAACAATAAACAGATATGCGATTGCAGCTATCCCGAGTGATTTGCCGTCATTTATTGAAGAGTTCTGATGTATATCTCCGAAGTTCTTCATCAAATCTTGATGAAAATTAAATGGGACCACATGACAAACACCAGCTTTTGAATAAAAAAAGAATCATCAAAATCGGTTCACTCAATAAAAAGTTCTGAGGTAACACATAAAAAAGATAACCTCCTCCTTTTTGCGAAGTCGGTTAAAAACGCCTTAAATGAAGTATTCGTTTTGTTTTACCTTGATAATCTGTACTTAACTAATTTTTAAAACTTTTATCAAATAATAAAAACTCTATGCGGCGGGCTGACGTTGGAGTTAAAAATTAAAAAGTACAGGAAAGTAAAAAGCACTAGTAAAAAAAAAGGCACTTTCCGCACAGTTTGGCTGCTTCTTGGAAAACGCTCTTTTCGAGGACATGCATTGTCAACACATTATCTCAACTAACTGGTGTTTGTATACTAGAATTACATGATTTTAATCTAAATACAGGGCCTAGAGGTACAAGTCAAGTTTACCTAGAAACGCTAAATCGAAAATAACATGATTACCTACTGACCACTCTTTCAAGAAAAATGTGTGTGTATTCTCCGTTCCAGGTTGAGATTCTATTAGCCCTTGCTATGTACCGTTAGTATGTACTGTTTATCAGTCATAGACATAGCGTAAATAAGTTAGAACACCTAGTTTGTGTTTCCTAACACACTAAATGGTGAAATAAAAAATAACGATTGGTGCGCCACCCTGTGTCAGTGGGTCGCACATCATCATTATTTCAGCCGAAAGACGTCCACTGCTGGACATAGGCTTACCCTAAGCGTCGCCACACTGATCGGTTCTGTGCGTTTCGCATTCACCGGACGCCCGCAGCCTTGACCAGCAGGTCGTCGCTCCACCTAGAGGTTGGCCTTCCAATACTACGTCGACCGGTACGCGGTCGCCACTCCAGGACTTTTCGGCCCCAATGCCCTGCCCACTGCCACTTAAGTTTGGCAATTCTTCGGAATTTTCCCACTGCTGGGACACAGGCCTCCTCTCTGTGAGAGGGAATGGGCCGTAATCCACCACGCGGGCCCAGTGCGGGTTGGTTGATGTCAAGTCTTTTTTTTTTTTTTTATCCTCTTCGGAGGAGTTTGGCTTCGCACATCTTGTGCATTTGCCAGAGTCAAGTTATTATGTCAAGTCTTCGATTTTTTGGTTCTAGGATATGCCGGTTTCCTTAACCGTTGAGAGAGCAGTGCTGATGAAATAATTAACACATAGTAAAGCGCCAGCCTGTCTCCAAGCCCGTGACGAAAAAAGTAGCTTAGTGGTGTTGAAATAATTTGCACAAATGAAAGCGCCTGCCTGGGCTCGAGCCCGCGCGACCTACAACTTGTAAGTCGCGGCCGATACCTCACTGGGCCACCACTGCTCAAAAGGGAGTTTGTTGCCTCTAACGCTCCATATAATGGGCCAGGCCACTTCTCATAGAGAAGGAATGAGCGTAATCACCTTCGCTCACGCTTGCTCAGTGCGGATTGGCGATTTCAGACCGAAGTCCAGGGTTTTCTTACGATGTTTCCTTTCACCGTCAGCCAGTGGTGTCTAGGGCTAAACGCATCCTAGAAAAGCAGTTATAACTTTGAAAAAGCCACATTGCTGCTCGCTGGGTTTAAACTCGCAACTTACGGCGGAAGATGCGGACCATAATATAAAGAACTGACCACCACCAGCGTCAGACTGGCACTCAAAATAACCGGCCAAGTGCGAGTCGGACTCGCGCACGAAGGGTTCCGTACCGTTATCGCAAAAAACGGCAAAAAAACCAGCCAAGTGCGAGTCGGACTCGCCCACGAAGGGTTTCGTACCATTATCGCAAAAAAACGAAAAAAAAACACGTTTATGTATGGGAGCCACACTTAAATATTTATTTTATTGTATTTGTGTGTTTTAGCGGCAAGAGAAATACTATAAACAGAAATAAATATATCCCATACGCACCAAACGTTTTGGGTACACTTTTATTGTGCGTAGGTACATCTAAGGAGTGGAATTCCCTGCCGGAGTCTGTGTTTCCCGACAGCTACAATCTAGGGGTCTTTAAGTCAAAAGTGAATAGGTTTTTTCTAGGCAAGCGTGATTCACCGTCGACCACATCATCGCTTTCCATCAGGTGAGATAGTGGTCAAGCGCGAGCCTATAGGACACAAAAAAAAAAATACTGTGAAAATTTCAACTGTCTTGCTATCAGACGGACAGACACACGGATTGTGGAGTCTTAGTAATAGTGTCCCGTTTTTACCCTTTGGGTACGGAACCCTAAAAACTACCGGGTATTTTTTTAAACTGCGGCTCTCACTAGGCAAAGGCAAAAAAATAGGGGTGAATGTAATAATTATCGGAAGCTATGTTTGAGTTAAATTGAATTATTATTTACTTATGATGAGGTACACACTTTACTGACTCAATCTACCTAGCCTTGTTGAGAAATAATGCTGGGCTCTTCTTTCAGTCTAACTGGATACAGCTGAGTACCAGTATTTTACATGAAAGGATTGCCTATCTGACATCCATAACCCAGTAACTGGGTAATACGATACCCCAATATCAAGACTGGTGTCAGATTATCCGGCCGACCACCGATCTGCAGATCTGTCCGCTGAATGCGAGACGCACGGAAGCGGTCAATGTGGCGACGCTTGGGGAAAGCCTAAATCCGGCAGTGGACGTCTTTCGGCTGATATTATGATGATGACGATGAGATGAGTGTTGACCTACCCGTCGGATTTAATATCGTTATTTACGCAGACGACACCCTGGTGTTAGCCGGTACGGACACCTTCGACAAGACCATCCAGCTTTGCGAGCTCGGGGTGGTAAGAGTCGTGGTTTCGATCTGCAAGCTGGGTTTGGAGATAGCGCCTCATAAAACTGAGGCTATGGTTCCATCAACTGCAGAGGGGCAGATATCCACCCAGATCGTCAGTGACAGTTGGAGATGCGCAAGCCCAGGTGGTTGAGATACATTAACTTTAAGGTAATTAGAAACTTACGTAATTGACTAAGTTCTAAAATTAAGACATCGTTAGATAGGTCTTGGCCGCCCAAGTGTTCTTAGATAATAAGATAAGTGCCGTTGAAAAAAAAGAAATAAGGCGGCTGTTGGGCGCCATACTGTAGAGGTTGCAATTTTTTTTTTTTTGGGAAAACTGAAAGGTTTTTAGAGGTGATTACGAAAATATATACCACTTCTGTGTTTTAAGTTTTTCGAAAAAAAAAGTATAACTAAAAAGTTGTAAATAAAAAAAGTTTATAAAATCAAAAAACCCGACTGCTTCAATAGCGAACTAAAAAGATTTAAACAAGAAGAAAATCTTGCTGTGCAGTCGGAGGATACATCTGGCAAAGAGTATGTAACAATACGTTTTTTTTTTCACTGCATCTGGTTTTGGTCAGTCGGGTTTTTTGATTTTATTACTTAACTTTTTTTTATTTTGCTTACCTACCTACCTCGAATCGATTTAAATTTTCTCCATGTTTACCTATTCAGCATCCATTGATTTGACTCGAGTCGATACGACTTACATTTCAAGTGGCATAAAATTGCAACCAAGGAGGAGTTTGTTACGAATATGATTATGATGTAATGGGAACCTAGAACACAATGTTAAAATAAAATATGTTACCCTATGGAAGATGCATTTGTGAAGTAGACCGAATTAAAATAGATCGACAAACCGTGGTACGTTTTTAATTAATAATTTACAAGAAGGCTGTTTACTGCCTTGTAACCAGTTTTTTTTTATTTACAAATATTTTTATTATATTGTATTGGCTGCAGGGTAGGATAGGTTCTGTAGATATAATAAAAAAATAAAATCTGGTTTTAATCAATTTATTAAGAAAATTTATTGATATATTTAATTAAAATTTTACAAAAATAATCTATCTTACTGTACTTACGTTCTGATACTGTGCCTACCTATCTATTTAACACGCCTACAACATGCCTACATAAGTTGTTACTTATTAAACAGTCATGTTTAATTTCAAATTAAGTATTCAGTCTTGTGTAACAGTGATGTTAAAATCATACTGGTGATGTCATGATTGCTAAGAAAATAGACTTCTAACTTTGCACAGTAACTTTCATTATTTTTGTGTAAAATGTTTTGTGTGCGTTACCCAGGCAAAATGTTTTGCTTTAGAGAGATGAGACTTAAACAAATAATTAGTGTATCATGAGGAGCAATTTGTTTACTAATAGCAAAATTTGTTTGAATTGTAGTTTTTAAGTTATTTGAGAAAAACAAATTTTGCTGGAGTAACGTTTGAAACGTTACCCAGGCAAAATAGTCTTTCAAAAATTAGTTTCAGCACGGAACCAAATACATGAATAGATAGCTTTTGTTGCGTAGTAAATGTTTATAAATAGCAAAATTTGTGTGTGGTATAGTTCTTTAGTTATTTAAGATTTTGCTGCGGTAACGTTTTGGGATTTCCCAGATCTCGAAAACGGCTCAACGCAGAAGTTTGAAAAAAATACCAATAAAAGACCTCAATTTGTTTAAATTTGTTTAATCATTAGTTTTTGATTTGGTTGACGTAAACCAATGTAATTAAATGGTTTCAAAAATCAGAAGAAACGGGTTTGCAAGTAAACCAATACACTTATAACCAAATAAACAGCTGTAAAAAATACCCGTGGTTCGACGCTTGTTTACATCAGAAATATTAGATTTCATACTTTACACATTAAGAAGATAAAAACAAATTTGATTTATTTTAGACTGGTCGTACTTTAGCGATCAAATACGCAGTTCCCATAACATTAAGAAACATGGCATACTTTAAACAAATTAAAATGATTCCTGAAAATTCCTTCCTGTTAATTGCAGCTTTGAATTACGGCTCTAATGAAAGTTATCTCAAAAACAAGATTATGTCAGCAATTCTCTAATGAGCCGACCAAATTGAAAAGGTCACATAAAAGCGACCGCACCATACATAAGCGCAACCATCTGAAATGAACAGGATAATATAGATGTTTTGTTAGTACAGTTGAATACAAAAGTTTTCTGGTCAGGTACGACCCGAGCGATTCTGAGGTAGGATTAATTTTCTTTATTTTTTTTTTTACTTTGGACGTATTGTGATGTGTTACGTGTGTTCGTTACGCGCCGGCTATCTGCAAAAATGTTCGCTCTCGCTCTCTTCAATGTGATGTCACGTGGCGCGAGCGCGCTTTAGGTATGGGCGTTATTTCACGTCAATAGTTACAATAACTATCTACGAGGCATGTAGCGGGATAACTAGTTTCGTGTTATACGATAAACTAGCGATTTTTGTATCGAGTAGTTTACATTTCTAGATTGAACAAAAAACGATGAAAACGAATTGAATGACATGAAACGAAACTGTTATGCTGAATTGAAAGCTCCGCACATGTTTTACAGCATTGTTTTTTTCGGGTACCGGCCGCTATTTATTGTTCTATGACTTGTTAAGTGGAAGCGGTCGGCGGAACATTTTTATTTTTTGTTCTTTTTTTTATGAAACAAAAGATTTATTCTAGGAAAGGTCATTTGTAAAGCGAACCCAGTGTTTCGAACGAACACGTGCGTAAGAGTACGGCCGATGACTCGCTGCGCGCGTTTTGTCACGGTAGCGTTACATTGCGTATGAGGAAATAAAATAAATCAGGTTTATTGGATTCCCCTAACGATCCTGAAATAATTTCTTGTACCGGACATCTTAGTATGATATACTGAATTCACCCCATCAGTTTGTGGAGGGCTGTCCCTTACACCCTTTATATGTTTGTATTGTTTTAAATCACACTATAAATTATACACTATGATATTACACTTTTATTAACTAGTAAAAATTGTGTAATATGGTACTGCACTTAAAAAATATTAAAAAATCGGCTTCACGAATAACGTTTTTCTGCTTAACTGTACAAAACATCGGTTACCAAGCTGCTAATTTGCGAAGATTACCCGTACGTACGGTGCAGTCGCTTTTACGTGACCTTTTCAATTTGGTCGGCTTATTAGAGAATTGCTGACATATTCTTGTTTTTGAGATAACTTTCATTAGAGCCGTAATTCAAGGCTGAAATTAACAGGAAAGAATTTTCATGAATCATTTTAATTTGTTTAAAGTATGCCATGTTTCTTAATGTTATGGGAACTGCGTATTCGATCGCTAAAGTACGACCAGTCTAAAATAAATCAAATTTGTTTTTATCTTCTTAACGTGTAAAGTATGAAATCTAAAATGTCTGCTGTAAACAAGCGTCGAACCACGGGTATTTTTTACAGCTGTTTATTTGGTTATAAGTGTATTGGTTTACATGTAAACCCGCTTCTTCTGATTTTTGAAACCATTTAATTACATTGGTTTACGTCAACCAAATCAAAAACTAATGATTAAACAAATTTAAACAAATTAAGGTCTTTTATTGGTATTTTTTTCAAACTTCTGCGTTGAGCCGTTTTCGAGATCTGGGAAATCCCAAAACGTTACCGCAGCAAAATCTTAAATAACTAAAGAACTATACCACACACAAATTTTGCTATTTATAAACATTTACTACTCAACAAAAGCTATCTATTCATGTATTTGGTTCCGTGCTGAAACTAATTTTTGAAAGACGATTTTGCCTGGGTAACGTTTCAAACGTTACTCCAGCAAAATTTGTTTTTCTTAAATAACTTAAAAACTACAATTCAAACAAATTTTGCTATTAGTAAACAAATTGCTCCTCATGATACACTAATTATTTGTTTAAGTCTCATCTCTCTAAAGCAAAACATTTTGCCTGGGTAACGCACACAAATGTTTTTAATTAGTTCATTGCAGCTTACAATTAAGTACCTACATATAAGTAGTAATGTTAACACAGATGTTTAATTTCAATGTATTGATAAATTTTTAAGAGTATTTTTTTCCTTGTTTAAAATTAATCAATGTAAATGGCCTTGTTATTGTAATAATTTCCCTTTACTTACTCAGAATACTTTAGATATTCCTTATGAAAATATTATTATTTTAGTAACCAGGGTTTGTTTAAATAAACAAGATCTATACCTATGTCAATTATAAATTTGTGATATCCTGTGTGTGTATCCAGTGTGCCTGGGTAACGCACACAAAACATGTGTGCGTTACCCAGGCAAAATGTTTTGCTTTAGAGAGATGAGACTTAAACAAATAATTAGTGTATCATGAGGAGCAATTTGTTTACTAATAGCAAAATTTGTTTGAATTGTAGTTTTTAAGTTATTTAAGAAAAACAAATTTTGCTGGAGTAACGTTTGAAACGTTACCCAGGCAAAATCGTCTTTCAAAAATTAGTTTCAGCACGGAACCAAATACATGAATAGATAGCTTTTGTTGAGTAGTAAATGTTTATAAATAGCAAAATTTGTGTGTGGTATAGTTCTTTAGTTATTTAAGATTTTGCTGCGGTAACGTTTTGGGATTTCCCAGATCTCGAAAACGGCTCAACGCAGAAGTTTGAAAAAAATACCAATAAAAGACCTCAATTTGTTTAAATTTGTTTAATCATTAGTTTTTTGATTTGGTTGACGTAAACCAATGTAATTAAATGGTTTCAAAAATCAGAAGAAACGGTTTGCAAGTAAACCAATACACTTATAACCAAATAAACAGCTGTAAAAAATACCCGTGGTTCGACGCTTGTTTACATCAGAAATATTAGATTTCATACTTTACACATTAAGAAGATAAAAACAAATTTGATTTATTTTAGACTGGTCGTACTTTAGCGATCAAATACGCAGTTCCCATAACATTAAGAAACATGGCATACTTTAAACAAATTAAAATGATTCCTGAAAATTCCTTCCTGTTAATTGCAGCTTTGAATTACGGCTCTAATGAAAGTTATCTCAAAAACAAGATTATGTCAGCAATTCTCTAATGAGCCGACCAAATTGAAAAGGTCACATAAAAGCGACCGCACCATACATAAGCGCAACCATCTGAAATGAACAGGATAATATAGATGTTTTGTTAGTACAGTTGAATACAAAAGTTTTCTGGTCAGGTACGACCCGAGCGATTCTGAGGTAGGATTAATTTTCTTTATTTTTTTTTTTACTTTGGACGTATTGTGATGTGTTACGTGTGTTCGTTACGCGCCGGCTATCTGCAAAAATGTTCGCTCTCGCTCTCTTCAATGTGATGTCACGTGGCGCGAGCGCGCTTTAGGTATGGGCGTTATTTCACGTCAATAGTTACAATAACTATCTACGAGGCATGTAGCGGGATAACTAGTTTCGTGTTATACGATAAACTAGCGATTTTTGTATCGAGTAGTTTACATTTCTAGATTGAACAAAAAACGATGAAAACGAATTGAATGACATGAAACGAAACTGTTATGCTGAATTGAAAGCTCCGCACATGTTTTACAGCATTGTTTTTTTCGGGTACCGGCCGCTATTTATTGTTCTATGACTTGTTAAGTGGAAGCGGTCGGCGGAACATTTTTATTTTTTGTTCTTTTTTTTATGAAACAAAAGATTTATTCTAGGAAAGGTCATTTGTAAAGCGAACCCAGTGTTTCGAACGAACACGTGCGTAAGAGTACGGCCGATGACTCGCTGCGCGCGTTTTGTCACGGTAGCGTTACATTGCGTATGAGGAAATAAAATAAATCAGGTTTATTGGATTCCCCTAACGATCCTGAAATAATTTCTTGTACCGGACATCTTAGTATGATATACTGAATTCACCCCATCAGTTTGTGGAGGGCTGTCCCTTACACCCTTTATATGTTTGTATTGTTTTAAATCACACTATAAATTATACACTATGATATTACACTTTTATTAACTAGTAAAAATTGTGTAATATGGTACTGCACTTAAAAAATATTAAAAAATCGGCTTCACGAATAACGTTTTTCTGCTTAACTGTACAAAACATCGGTTACCAAGCTGCTAATTTGCGAAGATTACCCGTACGTACGGTGCAGTCGCTTTTACGTGACCTTTTCAATTTGGTCGGCTTATTAGAGAATTGCTGACATATTCTTGTTTTTGAGATAACTTTCATTAGAGCCGTAATTCAAGGCTGAAATTAACAGGAAAGAATTTTCATGAATCATTTTAATTTGTTTAAAGTATGCCATGTTTCTTAATGTTATGGGAACTGCGTATTCGATCGCTAAAGTACGACCAGTCTAAAATAAATCAAATTTGTTTTTATCTTCTTAACGTGTAAAGTATGAAATCTAAAATGTCTGCTGTAAACAAGCGTCGAACCACGGGTATTTTTTACAGCTGTTTATTTGGTTATAAGTGTATTGGTTTACATGTAAACCCGCTTCTTCTGATTTTTGAAACCATTTAATTACATTGGTTTACGTCAACCAAATCAAAAACTAATGATTAAACAAATTTAAACAAATTAAGGTCTTTTATTGGTATTTTTTTCAAACTTCTGCGTTGAGCCGTTTTCGAGATCTGGGAAATCCCAAAACGTTACCGCAGCAAAATCTTAAATAACTAAAGAACTATACCACACACAAATTTTGCTATTTATAAACATTTACTACTCAACAAAAGCTATCTATTCATGTATTTGGTTCCGTGCTGAAACTAATTTTTGAAAGACGATTTTGCCTGGGTAACGTTTCAAACGTTACTCCAGCAAAATTTGTTTTTCTTAAATAACTTAAAAACTACAATTCAAACAAATTTTGCTATTAGTAAACAAATTGCTCCTCATGATACACTAATTATTTGTTTAAGTCTCATCTCTCTAAAGCAAAACATTTTGCCTGGGTAACGCACACAAATGTTTTTAATTAGTTCATTGCAGCTTACAATTAAGTACCTACATATAAGTAGTAATGTTAACACAGATGTTTAATTTCAATGTATTGATAAATTTTTAAGAGTATTTTTTTCCTTGTTTAAAATTAATCAATGTAAATGGCCTTGTTATTGTAATAATTTCCCTTTACTTACTCAGAATACTTTAGATATTCCTTATGAAAATATTATTATTTTAGTAACCAGGGTTTGTTTAAATAAACAAGATCTATACCTATGTCAATTATAAATTTGTGATATCGGTATTACAATAGTTTAAAGTAGTGTGTAAATTTTAATGGCTGGGTTTATCCTACCATAATTTTCAAAAATTCTCTAATTTTTTGCCACTTTTTCAAAATACTTCTTCTTTTCATCTGGGTTCGGTATTATCTGTAAGTGATAAAACATACATTAATAATTTATCTGGAAACAGTTAAAAGTAAATATAGATTAAAAAATATAAATTAATATGTTATCTAGAATTATCAATCAATTCGTTTGATACGCACCGTATCTTGCCCCGGTTTCCAGCCAGCCGGGCATACTTCGCCATGCTTATCTGTGTATTGGAATGCTTGCACTAGCCTTAAAGTTTCATCAACTGATCGTCCTACGGGCAAGTCATTCATTGTAATCTGCCTCAGAATACCTTTCTCATCAATAATAAACAATCCTCTCAAGGTATGGCCAACATCTTCTAGATAAACACCATAGTCTTTAGCAATGGAGTGAGTTAAATCACTCAATAGTGGAATATTAATTTTTCCTAGGCCTCCTTCTTTGCGAGGGGTGTTTATCCATGCAAGATGCGTGAAATGAGAGTCAACAGAGCATGCTACCACTTCCGTGTTAATCTTCCTGAATTCTTCTGCTCTTTCAGAAAATGCCAATATTTCTGTAGGACAAACAAAAGTGCTGAAACAAAAATAAACTTTAATTGTCTTGATTAGTTTGTCTTATTTAAAAGGTAAAAAAGAATTCTACTATCCAATGTCAGTGACTCTTGCTTAATGTATTGAGTATCCCAAAGTGGGAAGAGAAATTTATTATGAAATTTTATATTGGTCTGTAAGATTTTTTAAAACTTTTTTTTTTGCTTTGTCTATACAAAGATTTACTTACAAGTCCAATGGGTAGAAAAAGAATACCAAGTATTTCCCTTTGAAGCTTGATAATGAAAGTTGAGTAATTTCTCCATTGATAACTGCAGTAGCTTCCCATTCCGGCGCCGGTTTTGAGACTTGAAATTAAGATAAAACAACGAAAAGTTTAGCAGTTTAGAATAATTATTACTTTATAAATTTCCAGGTTTACCGACTGGTGACATAAATACTTACTCATCGCCTTAGTAAATTGTAATTTGTGATCAATTTTTCTTGCACCGCCGGGGAAAACATTGCCGCTTCCGAATGAATAGCAAGAATCACTTTCGAATAGTGAAGACTCGCATGATATGCTGAATATCAACACAATTATTGTTGAAACCAAGTTATATTTCATGGTATTTGATTTGTAATTAATACCGTATTAAACTAATAAGTGTGACACGTATCGTAATATGAACCCACCAACAACAAGTCAACCAACTCTTGATAGTGTTTCTGTGTGAGTGAGATAATCTATCGTATACGTATACGGACGGAGTATATTATTATACCATGTATCGTAGTGTCTTTGACAAAGTCTCTGCTTATGGCTGTGTATGGTTGTACTAGACTAGTGTGTACACGAGCACAAACACACCTTCACACTATCTTATCTCATGAACGCATGAAAACAACAAATCGGTGTCAACAAAAAAGAAACCAATGAAAACGCAAACACGTAGGCAACCCGTGCTACGTTCCATTTCACAAAATTAATTCATCAGTTTAACATTTTTAGGAATAACTTGACTCTGGCAAATACACAAGATGTGCGAATCCACACTCCTCTGCTGAGG
Organism: Orthosia incerta; assembly: GCA_948252205.1. Classification (NCBI taxonomy): domain Eukaryota; kingdom Metazoa; phylum Arthropoda; class Insecta; order Lepidoptera; family Noctuidae; genus Orthosia; species Orthosia incerta. Next base: position 24,725,254 of record OX411748.1, read on the forward strand.
ACAAAAAAAAAAAAACGTTTTTAGGGTTCCGTACCCGAAAAGTCTAAACGGGGTCCTATTACTGTCATTCACGTGTCTGTTTGTCCGTCGCAATGTGGTAGAAAAGTCCGTCGTCTTCCACACAGGTTTTACATTACAGCCAAACGGTTGGAGCTTCAGTCTTTAAATCGCAGTTCAATTATTCATCTTGTTGACCGATAGCCATATTTTTTTTTTTATGTTTAACTTTTCTATTTCCCATACAGATATAGGGAGCCGTAAAAAAAATTGACTTACGCCATCGAGTATCGTTGTTTAAAACTCGTTGAGTAGGTAAATACTGTATTTTTAGGGTTTCGTACCCAAAGGGTAAAAACGGGACCCTATTACTAAGACTCCGCTGTCCGTCTGTCTGTCTGCCACAAGGTTGTATCTCATGAACCATCTTAATTCTTTATTGCACACCAAAAACAATATTCAATACAATGTGATAGTAAAGTACATGTACAAAGGCGAGCTTAACTCAATGTTGAGTTCTCTTACAGCAACAGTCTTAAAGTAAATCATAAATATATACATACATACATAAATACAAATATATATATTACTAACATTGCATTAAAAGGAAATGCTCTTTAATTTTCCTCTTGAAGACATCGAGAGAAGGGCTATCGCGTAGGGAGTGTGGGAGAGAGTAACCACGATAGCTAGACAGTTGAAATTTTCACAGATGATGTATTCTGTTGCCGCTATAACAACAAATATAAAAACAAAATAAAATAAATACGGGATTATTTTGCCGCTTTTGCGATAATGGTACGGAACGCTTCGTGCGCGAGACCGACTCGCACTCAGTGATGCCAACTTAGCAACTTTATAGCTAGATCTAGTTATTATTTGATGACAGACAGCTAGCTACAATTTAATGAAACTTGTAGCTAAACTTTCTAGCTACCTTTTTTAGCTACTTTTCATTTCATCATGATACGTGAGAAATAATAGACAAAATAATGCAACAGTGGCAATATCTACATATAAATAAGTGGCATTGTCAAGAAATAGTTCAATTTTGGGTCGAAGTACAAAATTTTTAAATTCTTCCGGTGACAACATAAACCAAGTGATAAGAAGTCTTTAGTCTAGCTTTAACTTGCGTTTTACTGTCATATTTTAATGCAGAGGTAGAGAGGTTATTCTCTCAAATGAATTTAGTTAAAAATAAGCAAAGAAACCGTAATCTTCTTCTATAATTGATAAATTTATTTTTTTATTCAATATCGTACACAAGACATTTTCATTTTTTTTTTTTTTTTTTTTTTTTTTTTCATTTTTTTTGACTGGAAGCCGACCCCAATATAGTTGGGAAAAGGCTAGGCAGATGATGATGACACAAGACATTTTTAACTCTCTTATTGGATTTAATGAAAATAAAAATGATTGTCAGAAATTGTCATTTTATTGTAATCTACTTACCTACTTTATGTAACATTTAACCAATGAGGTAGGATAACTATGGAGACGGCATATTCTACTATATGAAGAATAGTTATACAAATATCTATAATATCGACACACGCATGTCAAAAAGCGTTTTGTCTCTTTTTAACTAACCAAGAGCTGCATATGAAAAGAGAGACATCTAAATGTTTGTCAAGGACTAAACTTGGTAACACTTTTGAGTGACGTCAAAATCATGACTATGCGTGACCGGTCGCCATGTTAATTGCCGAGTAAAATTGGTAGGTGTGTGCCGTATATGTACGTTTATCTGTGTAGTTGTGCTGTCAAACAGTTGCAAATGGCCTACCTCATTGGCAAATGGGCAGCCATCTTAATTGCCCGATTTATGTAGGTAAGCACGCTAATTTCGTAGGTATGGCAAGTCCATAGGTTTATAAGTCAGTGCATTTAACTACTTCTAGCAACTTTTTCGAGTAAAGAAACTGCCAATCTTGCAACATTTTAAAAATTGTCTAGCAACTTGGTAAAGCTAGCAGTTGGCAACACTGCTCGCACTTGGCCGGTTATTGTTCTAAAAAATATTGGAAAACAAAGGAATGAGAAGCTACCAAATTCAGCTTTTATTTTACATAATTTTGTTGCGAAGAATTTTTTAACTTCCCATTGACCTGTGAACTAGTGATAATGTTAATTATTACGTATGTTTTATCTACAAATACCAATATATTCGATTTTTTCTTTGAAATTCCCTCATTTCTCCGGGAGCGGCCGCCTGACGACGCCAAAGTCTCGATTTAAAGAATTTTATATATGGACGACATGATAGAGTGCGCGCAAGATAAATCTGCGCGCGGCCAAAATAGGAACAAATTGTTTGTCATTTTTGTCAGGTGTCAGGAAAGTGTGTTGTGTTCATTGAGGTATTAATGTATTACACACGTTCATATTATCTCAATGGTTGTGTTTCGTGTTTTTATTTGTTTTCGAGTGGTTTTCGAAGAAAATAATAGCCATCATCATGCCAAAAGTAATTAAGGCGCCGATTCCCTTGAGTAGCTGATTTTAAAATGAGAATCACGTCTAAATGGCTAGTCTTAATTTTTTGAAAAAAATATATTATATATTAGACTATTTTCTTAATAATTTGACCTGAGCAAATTTTGAGTTTTATTCGCATAACATAGTGTAATTAATTTGTAAAGTTATGTCTAAAACGGACAAAAACACGACAATCACACCAAAACCGCTGGGCTTATTTTAAAGAAATCAACACCATCTCAAAGAGAATTTAATTATCTACATTTTGATCTGAGGCTTTTTTTTCTAAAGTCATAGAATAATAAGGAAAGTACAAAAAACTACTAAATTTTGGGTCGCGCGGATGTGAAACGAGTGCGCGTTTTGTTCCCTCAAGGTCGTTGGCGTTAGTCGTCGTCTTAAAAGTGCTGGCAAGGATGTTATCTTGAAGGTCAAACGCGCTTGTGAAGAAGAACGAGACAAAAACGGGCCTACGGCCTACGGTTCCGTTTTCCAAAGTTAGAGCCCGCGTTGCTTATTTGACAGGTAATTTTTAGGGATGCCATTATAATAAAATAGCCCTACATTTTCGTACAACCGGTGCCTGACGGTACTTTTCTTGGGTGGTACATAAATGTACCAGCGGGACATGACTGTAATATAATGCATGTTTTAGGTGTTTCTGAACGCATCGTCACCCAAATTACACAAGAACATAATGTAGCAGCAGCTTCATCTTCAAAAATTGTGTCCCCGGGAATATCTAGGAACCGGAAGAAAAAAATCTTGAATTAGACGATTTTGATAAGTGTGCCAAAAGCATTCAATTCAAGCGTTTTACGTCGTGAAGAAGGAGATTCCTACCATAAATAAACTTTGGTTGCAATTGAAAGCTGACATTGATTTTAAATATTGCAGAACACCGTTGAGGAGTATTTTAAAGGCTATGGACTACAAATACAAAAAATGTCAGTCTAGAACCCAGTGATATTGCAACTTGGAGAGCAAAATATATTCTGAGGCTACGCAAGAATCGTCAGGACGAAAATCGACCTGTCATTTGTCTTGATGAAACATATATACATGCTTCATAACACCTCCAAAAATGTTGGCAATCGGAGTAAGAGCTTGGTATTCTTGCTTCTGATAGCGTCGGTGCAAGATGGATTATCGCTAATATATAGCTCATGCTGGAGGTAAAACTGGATTTGTTGAAATCGGGCTGCTACTCTTCAAGTCTAAATCAAAATCGAGTGACTTTCATGACGATATGAATTCTGAAAACTTCATGCGATGGATGAAAGAAAAAATTGTGCCGAATCTACAATCGAATTGCATTGTAGTTATGGATAATGCGTCATATCACTGTACACAAATTAACAAGGCCCCTACAATGGGCAATACAAAAGCAGAGCTCCAAGAATGGCTCACGAAAAATGCAATAGTAGTCGATGATTGTTGGACAAAAGCACAATTATACGAACTAATCAAAAGGCACAAAGGTGACCCCCAGTATGAAATAGAACAAATGTTTAATGAACATGGACATGAGGTTCTGCGTTTACCACCGTACCACTGCGATTTAAATCCCATAGAAAGATTTGGGCAATAGGGAAGAGACGAATTGCAGAGAAAAATGTGGATCAAGCTCCTAGCGAAATAGCCTCAATTACTGAAGCGGCGTTCAGAACAGAGTAATGGCTTAATGTATGTCAACATGTAGAAAAAATTGAAGAAAAATATTTCGTATCAGACAGGCTACTGGATATGGAAATGGACAAATTCATAATTAATGTTCTGATGAATACTCTAGCATGGATTCTGATAAAGATGTAGAAATAGAAAGTATTAACCCACTGCAGGACCATTTTTATACCAAATTTTACAGTACTATTAAGTATCCAATAAAAGATTTACAATAATATCATGAAGTTTTTTTTTCATATTCTATGCAAGAAGAAAAACCTAGTACATTAATTGTGTTTAGAGTCTGGCAAACGAAAGTAGAGACTGAAAAAGCGCGGCAAATTTAAAAAAAATATCAGCATAACAACCCCAAAAACTAGTATGCAATACGTGGAATAACCTAATATCAAATTAGGTTATTCCACGTATTGCATACTAGTCTTTAGAATTATTTATGTTACTTCGTCTGAATAAAAAATCTATAGGTACATTTGGGTAGATAATACTATAGATATATCAATCTGAATAAAAAAAAGCAACAGTATTCTATAATAATTTTGGGTTATTCACTATCAATCAAAATCTGAATCTAAGACTTTCATGTGAAAAGATTCATAAAAGTCACAAGAATCATTGTTTTCTACATTATTAATGAAACTCTTTAAATTATTAAATAGAGAAAATGTTTTTACAAAAATATAAATAGTGATTTCGAATTAAAACAAAGTATCAACTTAGTAGCGTCATATTGAAAATTGGGGTTGACATAGTATAGCATTGCCATATAAAAAGTTTGCAAATAATTCGAGTGTCTACTTTCGTTTGCCAGACTCTAGCTGCATAACTTAAATAAGTTTACTTTCCGAGTCATTACTCGGAACGTACACTAATTTACTTTTTAAACAATGATTATTGATTAAATTAAGGAAAAAAGATTAGTTATGCTGGCAACATTAAGCACGCCACCAGTAGTCGCGCGCAGACTTATCTTGCGCGCACTCTAGAAATAGTACGACAATATATAAAGTGATTTATTATACCATATATAAATAATGTAAGAACCGTGTATAGAATATAAGGTCGGATTATTCATGGGAAGACATTGTGCATGCATGCACTCTCCGAGAGCTACGACTGTACCACAGACTACTTAGAGATACACTACTACTTTTATGATTGATTCAAAATATCGTCGCAGGGCGTCAGAACACACCTTACAGTGCTAACACACGTTCGGATTTGGTACGGCCGGACCGACTCCGCCCACAAATGCTTTCTCGTTTACACACGCTTGTTTGGACCGAGACGGAATCAATTTAATAATAATAATGTCCGCGGACCACTCCACACATGCTTGGATATGGTCCGGGCCGGACTAACCCCGCCCACAAATCCGTGGTCCGGCCGTACCAAATTTGAACGTGTGTTAACACTATTATAGATGTGAACACTAGAATAGGCATGGCACACCTCAGAACCCGACTTTAATCTGCAAAAACCCATGGATGTAGTAAGTACTACCGTACAAAGCCAACCCAGCAACAAAAAAATTAAGACCGAGTTTACAAGTTTGGCAAACACTTGCGTTTGTGTGAAGTCGCCATAAGAATGACGAGAAATCGATTTTCGTTTTGTTGCTTGATCAAAAAATAATCGGTTTTTCGGTTTTTATCGGTTGGGGTGACATGACATCACTATTATGCGCTTCGTTTCGTTCGCGTTTCGCGAGTCGTATAATTTTTCTGTTTTTGTGTTTTCAATGTAATTTTAAATAGAAAAATGATTTTATTACCGTTCATAAGTTTTCTTTCCTGAATTTGACAAGTTTTGAGTCCATTGCAGCGTGTTGCGGTAAGTTTAGTAGAAGTTTATTCAGGAATACACTTGTCGTTCTCGTTCATTATGGCGGTCTCATTACTTCGATTCTAAGCTAGTTGTAAATAATTTCGTCATAACCACAAAACATTTACAAATAGTGGAGCGTTTCGCGTCTGTGATTCTATATTTCTACATTTTAGATGGACGTACAGGACGATACCGTTTTGGACGTTGATTTGCTGGCTGACGATGGGTCTGAAGAGGAAGGCGAAGCCCCGCCGTCGTCAGGTAAGAATAGATTTATCCTTACTAATTCATTAATCTTATGTTTATCAATTTGTATCTAGAACATAAACAACTAAAATAATATGCATTCTATGCAATTATATCTTGCTTTAAGTTTGTATATCACACTGCCCTGTGGACCTTAGTCCTTGTTTGGTTTCTTTGGGAAGCTCTTTGATACCACACTAAATTTATTCAACTTGTAATTTCCTTAAATTATTTAATTTATTGCAGTTTAAATGTTTGTTGTCTTTGAAATTATTTGTGTTTATTTTTTGTTGTTGTATTTTGTAAATAATTGTTTTCTTTGTAAAATTTTAATTTAAAAAAAATATTAAGCCTTCTTAATTATAGTAAAGAAATAATGGTGAAAATATGTTTTAGATTTCTATGCTGGAGGACCTGGATCAACACCTACATCATGTGCATCTTCACCGCGGGGAGAGGAACCAGCATCTCCTCATGGTGGAGTGTCGCAACCTGCCTTCTTCCACCACCAGAGCTATACACGACCATTCTTCACATCAGGCCGTAGGGGGCCAGGGCGACCTAGGAAGGAAGGTCCTAAGTTAGTTCGAGAGGGCAAGATAGTTAGAAGGTAAATAAAGCACCATGTGGTATATTTAGGGAGATTTTTTTTTTTTTTTAATTTTCAATGTAATCGCACAAATTTTTCCCCCCATTTCTAAATTAAGAAGTTGAGTATTAGTCAAGACAATTAGTATTAGTAACTGTACTTTAGTTTGAAGGCCTTTTGCAGTTTGGCATTTTTAAAAGCCAAATTCGAAATAAAGTTTGACACATTCTTAACTCCAAATACTCAGTGTTTTCTTCGTCTATATATTTTGTAACTTATATAATGTAGATAGATAGAATATTCTTTATTATGTACACCATACATAATAAAGAGTATTCTATCTATCTACTCAATTCAGAAACCAGCTGTTTATTGTTTGATACTGTACTAAGTTACAGATCTTGAAAGATTTTAAATGAGTTTGTTGCTAGTTTAGCACAATAGACTGACTTTTTAGGACAAACAGGTGCATTGAAAACATTTCAGTGTCAAAAAACCTGAATGTTCAAAGTACAACCTACTACATTTTAGTTCATTATAGCCTTCCTTTCTTAAGTTATTTACATTCAATTTATTTATATTTACATTTTATTAGTTCTAAATCTAATTATTATTTAACCTTTAACAATAACCATTGAACACAATTAAATCTTCTAATTTAACTTACAATTTCTTCTGGCGTTTGACATCATTTTACTCGAGTGGCTCTTAAACATAAATATGGGCACATAAATACAGAAGAGTTCACTAATCTGGCACTTTAGAACTTCGATACATCCAGTAGTCCCAAATTGGTACATTAAAAATCAAAATAAATAATATAAAGCTATAAGAAACCTTTAAAATATTTATTATGATTTTCCTGTACAATCCAGTTATCTGAACCAGGGTTGTTGCGAACCACAGCATCCGCGGAACTTCAGCATCATTTTCAATATCAGCATTGATTGATGCCGATATTATTGCTGAAGTTAAACTTTTTTAAGATAGAAAGATACTTTAAGGTCAAGGATTCACTAAGCATTTAAAAAAAATTATTCAATTACATAAAGTGTGATTTGGAGATTACCTTTTAAGCAAGAAGATGCTTGTGTTCGGTGACTCCGTTCTTCCACTTAACATTATACAGAGTATGCAATTGAAATTAGAATAAAAAGAAAATACGAAAAAGAGAGCACTTGTGTGTGCGATTTATGCAAGTGGGTTTCGAGTGTGAGTGTGTATAATAGTGTGAGTATATTGTGTATGAGTTAGATTCATTTGCCTGCATATAGATGTAAGCTTAGATTTCAGTTTGGTTTAGGTCTAGGTTAGCCCTGCGACAATGTACTGGGTTTGGAAGGAGCCAGGAACAGCTTCCTCTACTAACACACACAGACTACAGTAACAAAGTTACAGTAATAAAGTCAAAAACTATGAAACAAATCCAGATAATGCAAATAAATATAATTATCTGAATCAGAAACACATCCTCCATATTAGTATATGGAGGATGTTCCCAGTGGGGTACATCTCCTCATGAATAATAGCCGTTCAACACATCTGCTCATAGTCAGAAGGACTGATTGCAAGATGAAAGGAAAAAAAAAAAAAAAAAAAAAAAAAAAACAGAAACACAAATTAAAGTTATATCAAAGATAGATAGCAGGTAGGTAGTTAATTAGATTCTAATCTAGTACTAATCTAATTTCTAGTATAAGATTGATTCTTTTGTTCATGAAAAGTCACAAAATTATTAAAACAATATTTTATTTCAAAAACAAGGAAAACTGTGCATCTTTTGGATATAAACTCAGGTGGCGTTCTGTAGTTTCTGCCTATCCCCACGGGAAAAAGGCGTGAGTTTATGTATGTATGTATTTTCCCAGTTTTAAAAAATAACAATTATAATCAGATCAGCATGTATTGTTACCTACTCATCACAGATGTAAAGTATTCCTAAGTTGTCATCCCACTTTGTAGCAGACTGTTCCACTTTTAATGAAATAAAAAAAAAAAAAACAGTTCTCTCACATAGATAAATTTAATTCCAAAAAAGGGGTGTTTAGGAAACTATTATTAACCTCTGTGTGTGACGAACTGACTAATAAAGCTAAAGCTGAATGAAACTATTAGGAATTGAATGGAAGGTACAAATACAGACCTACATAGACTACACCACACTATACAATACACTAACACTACTGTGCGTTCCGAATGCGAGGATGGTCGGCGGCTTCGCTCATTGTGACGCAATTCGTCAGGATTGTGTCGAAATCTGGAAGTTTATATAAGTAACTGACCCTAGGCTTTTGGAATAGATTGTCTTGTCCGATTGTAGCTTGCTGGGGGGCTAGTCGATTTTCCTCTCATTTGAAACGCATAATACAATACAATATTATAACACACACACGCACTCACACACACACGCACTCACACACAACTCCTCTTGCACACTTTGAGTTTTCAAATATTAGAAATGCTTTGTTTTGTTTTCTAAGTTTCTGTTGCAATTTTATTTGTAAAGTTAATAAAATGTAAATCCGTAATTGGCTGTAATAGTAGTAAAATAAGTGTGTTAAGCTATTTTTAGAAGAGCTGTGGATTTTGTGATTAATAAATAAATAAATTTAAAAAAAAGTGTCCGCTGATGTCAGTGATAAAATATCAGCATCAGCATCCACGGATGTGAAAAAAATGTGCATCAGCAGCAACCCTAATCTGAACATTCTTATAATCATCCCTGGTTTTCAATAGTGCCAGATTAGACTACTGTACTTACAAATGACGTAAGAATCATCAAAATCGGTCAACGGTGATGAAATAATTTACACAAACTATAGCGTCTACCTGGGTTCGAACCCACGACCTTACGACACGTAAGTCGGGGCTATTGTCCACCACTGGTCTCCTCGAAAGTTCTAGCTGGTTGTCCAAAATGTCCCAAACATTTGGATAAAGTTTGATAACAGACTTATGGTTCAGCTGGTCTATTCTGTAAACATCTCAACATGAAGTTTTAGATGGAGTGAGCTAGAAATGACCTGTTATTCCATCTTGATTGGACAGCTTGCCAGCTCACTTCATCACAAGTTTTCATGGTGAGATATTTATAGAAAAGCACTACAGATTGGGCAGATCTGCCTGGGTCCAACCCATAATCTACAACTTGTACACCAACCTACATTGCTCTACATTATAAGCTTCTCTAATAGTTTGTTATAATGAAATTACTTAGTCTACATGTATACAAGGCTAGATTGTAATAACATTAGGGTCCAAACTTTTGATAAACTTTAGGACTATGTATTGTAGGTATGTATGTGTTAGGCTCAAAATAACAATCCGTTGTGGCTTCCTCCATACGGTCATATCGCGAATTTCGCGTCTTTAAAAGACGGCCAAGACGCCTTGTGGCCAATACAAACAGGCCACATGGCGAAATTCGTTTCATGGCTTTCATAATATTCGACCACATTGGGTTCAGTTAATGAAGAAAACCGGCTAAGCGCGAGTCAACTCGCGCACGAAGGGTTCCTTACCATTATCGCAAAAAACGGCAAAAAAATCACGCTTGTTGTTTTTTTTTTTTTTTTTTTCTTTCATAAAATTACTGTCATCTAATATCTTCTTCATAAAACGCTTTAAACTTTATTAACAGGTATAGAGGGGGGAACGCAGGGTCTCTCAGAGGAGCTAAGAGGCACCGTGGTAGTCGCGATGATTCTCTTGAAGATATGATGGATGACGACGATTTTTCTATTCCACCCATACCTGAAGAACCACCTTATATGCCAGAGAAATGGTATGTTAACCTCAAGTTTAACATTGATAAATTGTCAACTTTAATGGTAAAACTATAAAGTTGAGAATCCAATGATTAGTTAACAATAAATTAAATCATATTCCATCTATGCCTCTAATTTTTTGTGTACGTTCTCCATAATAGGCCAGGAAAACTATGCGCCCTTTGCAATCTAAGCGAGCGCAGTCAGCTAGGACAAGGCGAGATGCGGCAGATAGCTTGCAAGCTCGGCGAAGGCGACGGCAGCACCACACCAGCGATATGCAATTCCGGCGGGGCGACCCCCACTAACCCGACAACGCCGTCGAGTACCCCCAGCACACCTGTGACCCCTGGCCTGGTGTCCCCGCCGCCTGAACTTGTGGACCCCAACCAACATCCCCTAGCTCTGCCTCTGAGTAGGCGTCAGAAGGCGTTCAACAAGTGCAAGTAAGTTAACCTGGGTTAAACAAATAGACCTATGTCCAGCAGTGGACGTGATTCGGCTGAAATGATGATAAAACAAATAATATGTGGTTTTGGCAAAAAAATATTAAAACATACACCTGAGGTTCAGTGTGCACTACAACTTAAATATCATCCCTTAAGTTATCTGTTTGTTGTAGTTTGAAGTTGATATTTGTTTGATTGTAAATAGTATATATGGGAAAAAGGATTACAATATAAAATATAATGGTTTTTTGTGTTTTATGGCATTTTTGTCATCTACAACTTCCCACTTTCTTTACACTATATAGTTGACTTATCATAAAAATATGTCTTTCTAGTAGTTACTAAAGTGTATTGATAATGCAAAACAGGAAGTAGATAATAACATATTGAATCACTTACCAAATTGTCACATTTTCTTCAATAGACTTTGAACCGAATGACGTCTTTCACTACGCTTTTACGACGCTAAAATCTTTCCTATTTTTGATTCCTTTAATTCGAATGACATTGATTTTTTTTGTTCATAGGACTCCCCTATACAACATGGAACATACTGATGAGTTATCCATCATAGGCTATGGAGAAAATATGGAGTTAGCAGGCGTTGTATCATCCGGAGCTCTGTATGTCCATCGCTGTTGCCTGGAGTTCAGCCCTCCATTCCAAGATCATGTGTTCGCAGTTTCGACTTCCGAGGAGGATAAAGACCAGTTGGAGGAAGCGAGGGTCAAAGGAATAGTGTCTACCGCCCTGTCGAGGAAATGTGCCTTTTGTAGCAGACATGGTGCAAGCATACCTTGTAAAGTGAGTTTTACTATGTTTTGATATGGCCCATTTTATTTTTATTTTTAAAATCAATCAAAAATTACATTGATAAAGCGCATCAAAGCTCAGTACATTGCCACGGCTTGTGACGTCACTAAGTCAGTAGAAAGTGTACTAACGGCGTGGCGTCATGACGATATTTCAACGCAATGTATCGTTGTAATTATAGATTTCGTTGCAAAAAAAAGGGGCCAATATTTTCAGTTTATCTAACTAACGAACTAAATATATATTTTTTTGGCAACTATCCTATTGGGCTCGTTTAGTACAACCTGGCTACTGGTAGGGATTTTGGGTTTATAATTCTCCAATGACCTCTCAAGCTCTGGGTGAGCCGGGAGGGCGTGTCAGACTTTTACTGAAAAAAAACCCACCCGTGTTCCTTCAGTTGCTTGTACCAGGGCCGCGGTAACTCTCATTCAAATTTATCCGCGACCCAGACAGGGGCCTTTGCCCTGTTTTGGGACAAAATAGATTTTAAAATATATATAAGAATATATATATATAAGATAGATAGAAGAGCTCAGACACACTGAACTTTTATTTTGCCGCATATTGAGGACATCTAGTCTAGGCGTTACGCAAAGTCGACCCCGCGCAGGATAATTTGTATGAGAAATCTGTCAAGTAAGTTGCTAATTTGTGAAGAATTCAGTAATAATTGTAATAATATCTTTGTTACAGATGAGCTGCAGCAAATATTTTCATCTGCCATGTGTACTTGCCTCTGGAGGATTCATAGATTTCCAAACCAAGTCCTCCTTTTGCAAGGACCATCTTTATCAAGTGCCTCTTATTTGTAAGTTAATCAGCAGTCTTTTGGAAACAGTCTACATAATTATATCATTTATATTTTAGAGATGTTGTAATATGAAATGAATGTTTGCAGGTACCGCAGACATAGACTGTAGGACGTGTAGAACTATCGGCGATATCGCTAACTTGATGACTTGTGTCACTTGCGGCGCTCACTACCACGGGACGTGTGTCGGACTCGCGCAGTTACCAGGTGTGTTCCTGATATTATCATCTATTGAGATCTAAACTGGTTAGCACTGTGATTTTGATCACCATCAAGTTGGAAGTTGATGCAGCAGAAGGGAGGGATTGAGCCCATTGTACACTGTTTTTTTTCAAATGCAAAAATTGTGATTCTACCTGGAACAATTTTTTTTATGAAACCTATATCCGATTCAGGGGGAAAAAAAACTTCATTGGACAGCAGATACATAAAATATATGCAAGTATAATAAACAGAGGTTCAGTATGATGAGCAAAATGGCTCCAAACAACTCCAAGTTGAGCTGAGTGTTTGTTACACTGAAGTTGCTACCATATATAGAAAAATAAATAAAAAGATACAACACTATCACACTTTTGCATACTCTTCTCTAGCTGTGGACACAATAAAGAGAGTCTATAAATCCCAAAATCCATTGAAACAACACATTTATAACTGGCACTCACCCCCAGGCGTCCGCTCGGGCTGGTCGTGTCGCTCGTGTCGCACGTGCCAGGTGTGCCGCGGGGAGACCGGCGCGACAGGCCTGCCGCCCGCCGCGCACGACGCACGAGCCGTCACATGCGAGCACTGCGACAAGGTGTACCACGCCACCTGTCTCCGCCCGGTCATGGCCACCGTGCCCAAGTATGGCTGGAAGTGTAAGGTGAGTCATTCAAATATTTTAAAATAGCCTAGATTAAAGGCAATGGCTGGCGTAGAAACGATAACCAAGTGGAGAGTAGATATTCTGCAAAGGAAGAAGGACATTTTCAGGATAGGTAGAGCGACGGTCTTCGCATTGTGGATGGTAGCATAAGGGTGAGAGTAGCCTAGTATGCTGTTAAATGGTATGCAGATAAACATTTGTGCAGCAGTGTACTGATGATTGTGAAACAATACCAATAAAAAGAACTTCACCTGCCATTTTCTACAAATTTCTGGGTTACCAAATAATGTTTCCTAACCGACAGAAGAGCAGTGGTATCGGTCGCGAATTACAAGTTGTAGGTCGTGGGTTCGAGCCTAGGCAGGCGCTTTACTTTGTGTAAATTATTTCATCACCACTGCTCTCAAAACGGTGAAGGAAAACATCGTGAGGAAACCGGCATGTCCTAGAACCAAAAATTCGAATACATGTGACATCCACGAACCCGCACTGGGCCCGCGTGGTGGATTACGGCCCATTCCCTCTCACAGAGTGGAGGCCTGTGTCCCAGCAGTGGGAACATTAAAAGGCTGCTGATGATGATGAAGTAGAAGTTAGAAAAATACAGTATGTATTATTTGGTACCAGTGCTGCCGCGTGTGCTCGGACTGCGGCTCCCGCTCGCCGGGCGCGGGCCCGTCGTCGCGCTGGCACGCGCACTACACGGTGTGCGACTCGTGCTACCAGCAGCGCAACAAGGGCTCCTGCTGCCCGCTGTGCCGCAGAGCGTACCGCGCGGCTGCCTACAGGGATATGATACGGTGTATACTTTGTAAGAGGTCAGTGTTCGCTATTTGTTTTCTTTATTGTTTCGCTATAAGATCTTCCCTTGCGAACAATGTATTTTCTCGCGAATAAACAATTTTATTTGATTTACTATAAGAGAAGATTATGATCGCAAAATACGCGCTCCTACATGGAGTCGCGGACACCAGACACCAGCTCTCATATAAAAATCTTGATTGATTTGATCTTTCTTTCTGCTTTAAAACGCCTGAAATCGTGTAAAACGTGTATCTTTTCGTGCAGATACGTGCATGGAATGTGCGACCCCGACGCGGAACCTCAGCAGTATAGACTGAAGAAAGAACAGAATCCTTCTTATGAATACAGCTGTCCAATTTGTAAGGCACAAATGCAGTTGACTGGCTCCAAATCTGGATGTAAGTATCTTATAGATGTTGTATTATATTGCAGTTTAAACCTTATGTTAAAGATATAAAAGTCAAAAAGAGATAAAACTATACTATAGTATAGTATCACAACCAGGATTTTAATGTTAATTTACTTGTGTGCCTTTTAACAGCTTTCGACGAAGATACAGTTGCTTCAACATCTCAAGACTCTTCGTTTGGCGATGAGAATTCGCAGCAAGAGACAGATCCTCTTGCTATAGAACCTAAGGTAATTCCTCTCAATGTTTTTCAGTCGCCTTTTCAATAAAAGTGTTTTATTTCGCTCATTTGGCAATATCTTTTGGTCTTTGGAGCCTATCAATAACTGTATTGTTAGGCAGTCCGCCTGGACCCGAGAGTGGACGAGTCGATTTGCATTGTTATCAGACTGTAACACCTCTCTTATCTGTCGGTGGTTAAAAATATCTGTCAACAGAATTAATGAGTTATCATTTCTCTTTAGCCGGATGTCGGTCTTGGCAAAGGCAAGCCGTTCACAGTCTCAGCGAAAGTGGCTAAAAAGAAGATAGGTGGATACAAGCTAAAAGGCGGCTTTCCTCCGGCCGGCAAGTTGGGTTTCCAAAAGCGACAGCGGAATGTTCTAGACTTTGGACGGAAGAGAGGATCTAAACCAAAGATGAGGGGAGTTTTCGGAGTACCAGGTCTGGGCCTGCAGAGACCACAGGCGCCAGATAATAAAGCTCCGGAAGATGATCCAGGTAACAACCTTTTCTGGAGACCTTATTTTGTTGAATATAGTGCAGGAAACAGTTTCGGAAGATTGTGTCCATAAAACTGAAATCGGGACTTAGTATAGGCACAGATAATATAATACTAGCATACAGATGCCTCATTCCATACAAAGAAACCGTGCTGACGTGACTAGCGTTTTTCGTCTGATCAACCTGATTATTTTCTGTCCATCAACGATAGATAGATGGTGTTAGCAGCAACTTGCAAGTAAAAGTGTTTACTCGGTTCGTGAATATTTTTTCCTTTAAATACAGTGAAGGTTTGTTTTATAGTATTTATTTTGCACGTTTTTACAGTTTCTTTGCACCAAAATATGTTACAATGCAAATTTAAACGATTGCGTGGAATGCCTAAAAAATTTAAAACCGCGCCATCTATTGCCATCAATTTTAAATGATCCACCCAAATAATCTTTGAAATGTGAATTAAGAGCCCAATATTCCATAATTTTGTACTTAGGAGGGTGTTGATTAAAAAAGTACATACAATTTTACACACATTCAATATCAGATAGGTGCATATCGCGCCATCTAGTGAGATTTATTTGAACCAAATTTTCTTTTTTTAGCAATGAGACCCCGTGGTATAGGCACAAAAGCCGTGTCTGTACCAGAAATTCCATTTTTTATAAGAATCTGTACCGAAACGATTCAGTATGGAAGGCGCCAGATTCGTTTCGGTACAGATTCTTTACCGAGCACATCTGTACAGATTCCTTTCAGATACGAAAATGCACCGACTCTGTGAGGAATGCGCCTAACAGAGACAAACCTTGTCTGGAACTGGAACCCAGATATGTCATATTTACTGCCGTATACTATCTTTCTCAATGGTTGCAACTTATTTCAAACTGTTTTTCTTTTGTTTTAGGCGTGGAGAATAAGTTAGTGCTGTGTTCAAGTAAAGATAAGTTCGTTCTCACTCAAGATCTGTGCGTAATGTGTGGCGCTATCGGGACTGACTCTGAAGGGTGCCTTATTGCCTGTGCGCAGTGCGGGCAGACTTACCATCCTTATTGTGTTAATATTAAGGTGAGTTTTCCCTTGTTAAGAATTTGATGTTTTGTGTTATTTCAGCTATAAGCTTTGAATTATGATTCTGACTTCGTTTTGTGTCAAACTAGTGTTGTAACTCTTGCTTTTTAGGGTTCCGTACCCAAAGGGTAAAGATGGGACCCTATTACTAAGACTCCGCGATCCGTCTGTCTGTCTGTCTGTCCGTCTGTCACCAGGCTGTATCTCATGAACCGTGATAGCTAGACAGCTGAAATTTTCACAGATGATGTATTTCTGTTGCCGCTATAACAACAAATACAAAAAACAGAATAAAATAAATATTTAAGTGGGGCTCCCATACAAGAAACGTGTTTTTTGTAGTTTTTGCGATAATGGTACGGAACCCTTCGTGCGCGAGTCGGACTCGCACTTGGCCGGTTTTTTAGACTTTTCTTATATACCTAGGTAGCAAAAATATCGCGAATGTTATTTTTTTGTTTTGGTTTAAGTGTCATAATGTTATAGATATATGGAAGCATGTAAAAATCAAGTGGTGCAACTTCACTTGCTTAATTTATTTATTAATTTACCCACCCAAAGGTACAGAGGCGGACTTAATGCCATTCCAGGTGTTTTCTACCAAACATAATTTTTAATTGCTAAACAAATTATAGTAAAGTAAACTTAAATTCTTGAGTTGCTGTCGCCACATAAAACTCCGGTGAACGCACACCTAGATAGACGCCAGCAGGAGCCGAACGCGCAGCAGTCATTGCAATTTTACTGAAATGCGGGTCGTGCGGCGCGGAGCCGCAGATAGGTGCGCGACGTTGCATACGATCATATAAAGATTTATGACTGCGGCTTCTGCGGCGCGTCTAGGTGCGCGTTCACTTTTACTTGAAAATATGGGCGGCTAAAGTATCATATATATCTTCCACCTCACCACTTCCCTCTTTACTCGGCGTTGGCTTTCCTGGCCATGAGGTGCCACTTGTTCCGCTGATAAGCATCGTCAGTAGATAGACTACACTTCTTTATGTCCTTGTGGACACTCGTCATCCAAGATGTCAGTGGTCTACCC
The DNA here is from genome assembly GCA_948252205.1 of Orthosia incerta. Lineage (NCBI taxonomy): Eukaryota > Metazoa > Arthropoda > Insecta > Lepidoptera > Noctuidae > Orthosia > Orthosia incerta. Next base: position 24,742,834 of record OX411748.1, read on the forward strand.
TTCCTTTTTTTATCGTCATGAACTGAGACGTATATCGACTGAGACAAAAGATTACGTAATTACTTGTTGGTTTTCTGCAGGTATCGCAAGTAATAGTAACGCAAGGCTGGCGTTGCTTAGACTGCACTGTATGCGAAGGCTGCGGCGCACGCGGCGATGAAACACTTCTACTGCTGTGTGACGACTGCGACACCACCTGGCACACTTACTGTGCGCGGCCGCCACTGGCCGATGTGCCGCGCGGGCCCTGGCGGTGCGAGCGCTGTCGAAGGTGCCTCGTGTGTGGCACTAGACATACACTGGCTTGGTGTGACAACTATACAGGTAAACATTACGTCAACGTTACGACTATTCAAAATTATAGAAAACACAACAAAATTGTCAATATATACAGTGTATTGAAATTTTGCTTTACTTCACGCCTAACGCCCTGGTTCAGTTTTTACCTAGAAGTGACGTCACAAGCCACTAATCCTGAGCTTTGAAATTTATTTCTATTGATTTTTCGCCTGGGTATCATCGTTATTATAACGAAACATGGGGCGATAATACGCCCAATTTCTGTAATATAGGAGTTTAATTTGCTTTTTGAACAGTACCTGTCGTACTGTATGGATCAGAATGATGGGCTGTGAAAAAGATGGATGAAAAGAGATTGCATGTAGCAGAGATGAGAATGTTGAGATGGATGTGCGGAGTGACGAGAATGGACAAAGTGAGAAATGAGTATATTAGAGGAAGTTTGAAAGTGGCGCCAGTGACAGAAAAGTTGAAAGGAAACCGTTTGTCCTGGTATGGTCACCTGATGAGGAGGGATGAAACGCATGTTACTAGAAGAGTTATGAATATAAATGTGGATGGATGGAGAGGGAGGGGACGGCCAAAGAAAAGATGGATGGACTGTGTGAGGAGTGATATGAAAGAAAAGGGAGTCAGTGATAGCGTGACGAGGGACAGGACGGTATGGAAGAAGAAAACGTGTTGCGCCGACCCCAAGTAACATGGGACAAGGGCAGGAAGATGAATTTGCTTTTTGAACTACTTGCGGCAACGGCATGTCGACTTTATTGCTGAGTGCTGAATTGAATATGTTGTTAAAAGGTTTAACGATGGCTTATAACAGAGACTGCGTCCAGTCTACTTATGACTTGATGATACTGAAAGTTATTTTGTCTGTTCAGAATGTGCTCCGTGCGCGTCGCTGGTGATGTGCTGCGTGTGCTCGGAGCCGTACTCGGACGGCGAGCTGATCATCCAGTGCGAGGGTTGCCGGCGCTGGCTGCACGCATCCTGTGACTCTATTCGCAGCGAGAACGACGCTGAAGTGTGCTGTCGCGCTGGGTAAATATATCATAAACACTCGCACTCACTCTTACATTTTTCTCTTAGATTCTATTGTTTGTAAATTTAACCATTAGGTATAATAAAATTTGATGGCAACTGCAAAGTTTTGGCGCTGTCACAGACAATATAATATTAGCATACAGATCCCATAGAAAGAAACCGTGCCGACTTAACTAGCGGTTTTCGTCTGATTATTCTTTCTAAGAACATCGATCGCGATCGGTTTCGTTCCACGGATATAGATGGTGTTAGCAGCGACTTGCAAGTAAAAGGATTTACTCGTTTCGTGTTTTTTTTTTTTCGTAAATACAGTGATGATTTGTTTTATAGTATTTTTTTGCACATTTTTACTGTTTTATTGAAACAAAATGTGTTGCAAAACAAATTTAGGAAATCGAGTGGATGCCTCAGAAATATGAAACCGCGCCATCTATTGGAATCAATTATAAATGATCCATTCAAATAATCTTTGAAATGTGTATTAAGAGCCCAATATTCCTTAATTTTGTGCTTAGGAGAGAAACTCAATAACAAATCGAAGCTTACTGGCATCTAATACAATTTATTTTAATTTTGTTTTCTTTCTTCGCGGTGGGTGCCCGTGCATAGTTCTGTAGATTGTTTATGCTTTTTGAGTCAGCATCTGCCTAGCCTTTTTCCAACTATGGTAGGCTTGGCTTCCAGTGTTACCAGATGCAGCTGAATCTGAATACATAAAGGAACTCGTTCGAACCCAGATAGTTCAATTACTTTGTGTAATTTATTTCTGCACCACTGCTCTCAAAACGGTGAAGGAAAACATCGTGAGGAACCCGGCGTGTCCTAGAACTAAAATTTCGAAGTCATGTGACATCTATCAACACGCACTGGACCCGCGTGGTAGATTATGGCCCATTCACTCTACAGAGAAGAAGCCTGAGTCCCACGGTGACCACCTAGCAGCAGTGACTATCTGACGTCCTGTGAAGACCATATTCGCAAGATCAAATCACGATTCCTTCCTACTCCCAGATACAAATGCGTACTCTGCCGAGGGCGCGAGCTTCCACCACCACACCTGGCCCGCGCCATAGAAGCCGGCACCTCCACCACGAATGCGGCGGCGGTAGCAGCAGCCGCGGTGGTGGCCCGCCCCATGCCGCGGCCCACACCGCAGTCCCTCGGGCTCGCAGGAGAATACTACGTCGATGACGTGTGCCTCTCACAACGAGGCGCACACCACATGAAACAACTCGAAGCTGAAATGGGCATCACCCATACACGTCGCAAGAGACGATTCAAGAACGACAACACAGAAAAAGAAGCAGGTGATTATGCATCAGTGTTGTTCGCGTGAGCTTTGCATGTCTATAAAGTAGTTATTATGGTTTGTTTTATTATGATATGCTTTTTATAAAATCTTTATAGTGCCCGGCACGTAAGATGGCAAGATTTTGACGTGGGTAAATTCGCGCATATTCCGCAAACTGACCATCCACCATATAGAGCGAACGGAACGTGGACGCGACACGATTGGTCAGTCGATCCTTGTGTCAACTGACAAACCAATCGCGCGCTCAGAACGGTCCTAAACGTCCCCCGCGCCCCGCTTCACACGACTTCTGCGTATCTAACGACTCTTGCCAACTTACGTGCCGAGGATTATACACAATGCCAGTCAGGACTCTCGCTTGTATAAAGGGACAGTTTCGCTGATAATAATAATTATGATATACCTCTTTCTCTATCTATGCCTCATATTTTATGATTGCTATATGTAGGTATATGTAAATACATATATTATTTAATTAGTACATGTAAGATGTGTATCTAACATGAGTTTTTGTATGTTCGACGCTGGCATTGTGGATTAGAAATAATGGCATCTATTGAAACAGTGGTACAGAATGCAGACGTCGAGATGGGCGACGACTCCAAGCCGGACAGCACCGCCGAAGTTAAGGAGGAACCTGGTGAGTCACTTCACAACTTCTACTATTATGAAGTTAGTTTGAAGAGAATCCAAGTTTGAGTAAGTTTGTATGAAAGTACAGTACATTGGAAAATATTTTCTTACTTAGCTCTTGTCAAAACTGTGAGATACACTCAAACTATGCGCAAATTTAAAAGCTGTTGAAAGCAAGCTTGAGCTATGTGTTCTCAAGAGATGTTTTCATTGAATAGTCGAGCAGACAAAAATCTTATTCTCATGCTAGTAAAATTGTCAAAATTGCGTTTATAATTTATGCCTATAACAAGCAGTAAAAGTCAGTTCTTTGTGTCAAAATTATTGTTCGAGTAGTTACTTATATATATCTCGAATAGTTTATTTTACGTCTCAAAACGATTTCTTCCTTCCTTACGCGGCAAAAATGTAGCTTTACTATTTAACCTTTGATCAAACAGGTGTATCCAACACGAATTTCAAGGAAGGCATCCTTTGGAACGTGGCGAACGACGGGCCGCCTCCCGAAGGCTTCACCATATACACCACAGACTCAGGACTTACAGTACTGCGGAGGAAGAGACAGAGAAACTTGAACAAGCTCGGGATTGGCGGGTTCGTGGTCAGACAGAGGCAGACGACTGCTAAAGCGCAGGCTGATGAAGAGAAAGAGGGAGATGGCACGCAGGCTTCTGGAGGTGAGATCTTATATTTATTTTAGATAGGCTCGCGCTAGACCACTATCTTACCTGATGGTAAGCGATGATGTGGTCAACGATGAAGCATGTTTGCGTAGAAGTAACCTCTTCACACTTGACATAAATACCCATAGACATAAGAATAAAATACATTTTTGTTACATTGAATGTCTATCTTATCTTAACAATATCAAATTAGGCAAGCAGGACGTCGTATGGTGTGGAAAAACTGCCCAAATGATTTAAGGAGTAAAGATCGTAGTATAGACCAAACTAAACTAACCTAAACTTTTCTAACTTTATGGAGAAAGGTCCCAACCACAGACATAAATCTAACTAGATAACGCAAAACCCTCCATCTGTATGAAAACCAAGCGTGCCACCTTTTCACACACAATTTTATTTCCAATGCCTCGGCCAACTTTTTCTATACAGTCTTTACAGCTCAATTTGGAAGAGATAGGCAGTTTTCTAGATTTCGTTGGATTTCCAGTGCCGATAATGCTAAACGAAAAGCTCAAAGTACGATCATTGATCGTAATATTACTCCGTTTTTTGACACGCGAAGTACATACAATCGCGATATCTAGTAAGATTTATATCTGTGGTCCCAACCGTTGACACGTAAAGAAATGTGATAAGTATGGAATAGATGTATGCTCTAGTGACTTGTGACAAATAAATGTGTTTTCCTTCAAAAATAGAAGATTCAATATTTGTCTTTTACACAGAATCGCCAAGCAACAAACGCAAGCCGCGTAGAAAGCCGCGCTCTAAACTGATGGAGCAGTTTCCTTCTTACATGCAAGAAGCTTTCTTTGGCAAGGACTTATTGGAGCCGACAAAAGCTGCAGTCATCACATCTACTGGTAAGAATAGAATGTTTTTTTCTTTGTTTGACACATAATACGATAAGTTTTTTTGGGTTTATATTTTAATTCAAGACTCCCGGGAGTCGCGTAATCACAGACTTTAAGGTGCCTCCCCGAGCAAAACGCCGCGCTAGTCGAATTTTGTGCAGTTTTTAAGAGCTATCTACTCTTTACTTAAAAAGAAATATCAATTAATAAAAATACATTAAATTTCTAAATAATGTTGATTCTAAAATGGTAGTAAACTTTTTTTTTTAAAGAGGTATATGTGTCACTAATCTCCTTCCAACAAAACCATAAAAATGTGAAATAATTATTGATAGCATGCATCTCCTCGTAAAGTGTTCATTAGTATTTTTTTATACTATCACTAATGTATAGACAATTTGATAACGAACATTTTGTAAGTTTTATTTTTTTCAAAAGACCAATATTCGATTTTATAAAGATTTTATTCTAAAATCTGGGCGTATTCACTACCGTAATTCATGCGCCACCAGTGCCGCTAGGCCAATAGGAATGCTCATATCTCATGATGTTTTTTTGGTCAGGGTACAGCCTTAAGTCCTGAATAGAGACTCGACAGGAGAAATTTATTTCTTTGAAATTCTACTAGTTAGACTAAGGAATTTATGCATAGAACACGCTTTGGAGTTATTTAATTTGAATTTGGACTTTATCCGTTATTAAATAGAGTCGTAAATCTACCTTTTTCTCTCCAGCGAACCCAGCAGAAAGTCCAGGTGGTACTCTTCGCCCCGCCACACCAGAAGGTTACCGTGAACTGCGCGACTTCAAGTGGGAACTGGACAACTCTGACAGCGATGGAGAAGACGTACTCGCTGCGTTGACTTGCTTCAATGATCATGATGCGTCAGTTATTATATCGCTGAATACGGTAAGTTTACCTTATAGACAGATTTACTTCTTAAGTAAATACGATTTTTACGTTAATCTAAACTTAGAATTGACTGAAAGAAATGCAGTTTTATAAAACACGGTAACCAAACACTCGTAATACAGGCTTCTGATACAAACAAAAATACTATTTATTGTTGTGATAACATAACAAGAATCGACGACAGCTCTAAAAACATTCATATTTTTGCTCAGGTCTTAACTTAAATAGCAAAAGTATCTCTTATTGTAAACACTTAAAATATCTTCAAAAAAAAAACTGTACTCTAAAATTATACATAATAATGACTAAACCTTAAATCCTCTCAAACAGGACGAAGTAGACATCCTAAACTCCCTAAGACCAAAAGACGACAAGGAGGATTCTACCTCCAACTCGGACGGTACAGTGAAGATAAAGACTGAGATAGACGACGGCCAATTGAAGCATACTGAAGACTCTACCGCACTGAAGAACGCCATACTAGGCCCGCAGCCCGCGGAGGCTGAACAACCACCTACAGTGGCTACTGAGGGTATTCCGACTGTGCATAGTACGAAGACCGAGGCGGTTGGTAATGGTGAGTGTGAACTTTGTTGTTTATAAAGTCTAGGTCTTATTTATGGCACAGATAATATAATACTGGCATACAGATGCCTCATCCCATACAAAGAAACCGTGCCGACTTAACTCGCGTTTGTAGTCTGATTATTTTTTGTACATCGAGTTCGGTTCCCTTCCACGGCGATAGATAGATGGTGTTAGCAGCAACTTGCAAGTAAAAGGGTTTATTCAGTTTGTGAATATTTTTTTCTTTAAATACAATGACGATTTGTTTTATAGTATTTTTTGCACGTTTTTACAGTTTCATTGCACCAAAATGTGTTACAATACAAATTTAAACAATCGAGTGGAATGCCTCAGTAATTTAAAACCATTGCCATCTATTGGCATCAATTTTAAATGATCCTTTCAAATAATCTTTGAAATCTGAATTTATAGACCAATATTACATAATTTTGTGTTAGGAGAGTTGATTAAACAAGGACATACAATTATAATGTTCAATTCCAGAAATAGTATATTATGCAACTAGTGAATAAAGGACGGTTTTAAAGCGAGGGCCATAGATGAACCACGAGCAAGTGAAGGATTCTAACAACTGAATCACGACCGTAGGGAGTGATTCATGATGATTGAATCACGAGCATAGCGAGTGATTCATGTGTTAGAATCCTGAGCGACGCGAGTGATTCATGGCCCTCGATATAAATCCGTTTTATTCAGGAGTTGCATACTACATTTTATAACATGACTACGAGAAAAAGAAAGATTTAAGCGAAAATCACAATGAAAAATACTAAATAAAAGTTTTATTACCTTCAAAATTTTGAAAAAATGTGGAAACTCAGGGTTTCACATTTTTTCTAAATTAAAGCAGAGCTAGGTATCAGCATCTGTGTTTCAGGGGCCAGTGACCACCTCCGTTACGTTACATAATTATAATTAATTAAACACCAATGCAATTAATATTAGAATTACAATCCAAATAAGTATTCACTAAACATCCCAGACTAAAATCAAAATCATTATTAAAATCCTAAACATTAACAAACTGAAAATCAAATCGATAAAGAAGTTTAAAAGTCGAATATTCTTGGCACGAGGAGTTCGTATAGAGTATTTTATGCGCAAGGAGGTTGTATAGCATTGAGATGAAGGAATATATATTGGTGTGTTCTAAATTCAAACACCAAAACAGTGAGTAATGGGATGCTTCATTATGCACAAGAGACATTACATTTCTTCGTTTTTAAGATTGCAACACATTGCGAAGCATTATTAGTAGATCGTGACAAGCGACGGTAAACCTTACCAAAAGATGGGCAGTAATTTGCTTTACCTAATTTTAACTATGTTAACTTAGTTGTTTAATTTATAAAGCATCCTGTAAGTGAAGCAGTACACGAAATGGATACCTAGATCCAAGAGATAGACTCCACCCAGTACCAAAAAGGTACTTGTGTATAATTTTAAGTAAACAAAATCATGACAAGATCCGACACATATATATTCTCAATCAATTACAAACCTTACTTGTAGAAAATGGTGGCGCATCGCAGAACACAATATCTCCTAAAGACGACCTGTCACTGCTTGGCGTGAATCTAGACGCGATGGTGCGCGACGGACTACCTGACATGGACAGCAATGATGTGGACGAAATATTCAAGGGTGTTCTCACTGATGACTCGCAGGTTTGTGAAGGTTTTTTTAAAGGTTGCTTCACACTAGAAATTTTACATTTACCGTGGACACCAGCCCCGGAACAACTATGTGAAGGCCATACGAATAATTTTCCGAGTGGGAATCGAACACAACACAGCAGCCGATCGCTCAGCTACTGCGCCAACCGTGCCGTCAAACACTTTGTAACACTTTCATAGGTGTAACTCAAAGCCTAAATAAAATAGCTATCCAACAAGATGTTAACGAGGGAGACTGCCCATGGTGGCTTCAACGTGTGTGTATTTATAAATGGCCACGCGTGGAGGCTAATTAAATTAAAAGAACAAGATTGTTGTCTATTTTGTTTTTGGAGGTACCATCAATTAAATTTTTGTGTATATTTCACTGGATTACTGCAGACACTGTAAGTTTGTAATTAATCTTGTGAGATTATAAATTCTCGATTCGATTGCGATTCGAATACTTTTTAAACTCCCATGTTTATTGAGCTGAAAAAGATAACTAAACCTGCGATTTATCAATCATCCAGTGACATATTCAGGATGCCACCCAGCCAACTAGTTTGCGTTTTCAATATCACGTGCATTCTCACCAAGGTTATCTTGTCCAGGAATCGCAAGAGTCAGCGGTATCGTATGTGAACACCATGGGAAACGCGCCGTACTCGCAACAACGGCAGCAACTGGAGAGTCCTATGCAGTACAACTCGCCCTATCCTGAGTTTGGAGGCAGCAGGTTAGTTTTGCATTATAAGAAACATGTTATTCATCTTAGCTTTAAGAATCTTAAATCCTATTTCAATTTATGCATGTGTCTTGATTGTAATAAAAGTTGATTTCCCCTTTAAAGCGCGTCATCATCGCTTCCATCTTCATTCACTCTCAAAACTTTCCTCTCCACATGATACTCATTCCTTCGCATCACATATCCATACCAAGAAAACCATTTCATTAAGGGTTGTATGAATGTACAAGACCTAGTGACCCCAGTTCCACGTCCAAGCGTGCCTTTTGCATACGGGTGGGATAAGTAAGTCATTTAATCCAACCCAGCTCCTCAAAGAAGGTCTACAGTGCCCTGGTGATACTGAGGGTACCTGGATTCCCTATGTTTATTGCCCTGTATCGAGAGATCACTAAACAGCTTCGGAACAAGTTTTCTTCATCGAGGGTTCTATCTACTATTGTTACAGCAGTAACAGTGCGATGAGCCCCATCTTCGAGAGCGGCAGCGGCAACGCGTGGGCCGACACTGCGCAGGCGCCGCCGCCGTCCTACAACCAGCGCAGCGCCGACAAGATGAGAGCTGATGAGAGTGTGTACCCTACTACTGTACCTAAGTGATAATTATGATACATCCAGCTTTAGAAAGAGACAGTGTCAGACATGTTTTACATTAGTATGGCGCTCTGCAAAGTACAACTCTTTCTAGATTTCGATGCCGTATTAAGAGGAAACGGGGGAAGAGAGCGCCGACGGAATTTCCTTAGTAAAAAGCCATAATTTGAGGTTTGGCTCTCGTCTCTTTTCTCCTCCAATATTGGACCAATTTAAAAGATATCAGTGATTAAGAGGAAATATGGATTTCCTCTTAATCACTGATACTTTTACTACAAAGGAATACCTTAAGACTTCAGAAAGCTCTTTGTAGTACTACTCTACTACCGAATAAACTCATTCGAGTAATATTATTTACCGCAAAATCATCTCGATTTTATTATAACTCAACGCTCCTATAGGCCTAGGTTCAGCAGCGACAATATCAGCCGTCCTATACGCCAACACGAACCATCCGGAATGGAAGACAGAGTTCCCCAACTGGGTGGACCGGTGCAAACAGATACTGAAGAAGTGGCGCGCCTTACCGTCCGATCAAAAGGCGCCGTACTTACAACGCGCCCGGGACAACCGTAGTGCCATCCGCATGAAGAAGGCTCAGCAGGTATGTCCGCTTGTGTGTCACTAGATGTGGTGTGTGCTAACCCAACTCACTTACCACCGTGTTTATATACTGTGTGTCATTCACACTTGGTCGCTAGAACGGCCATACTGAACCACTTATTCAGTATCGCCCTACTAGAACCTTCAGTATTTCACTGTGCGTTGAAAAACGTATCATTGTTCTAGAATAATTGTTTAGTTTAATGTTCGTCTATGGTTTGACTCGCTCACGGTCGTCCTAGGAAGTGTTATCTGTTGTTAATACCACGGTTGCTGTAGATTCTGTCGCCTGTCTCAACGCTAGCACAAGTGTACATAACGCGGCTGTAGGATACACGTAGCACAGTACAAGTAGTTTTATGTTTTGTAAAAATAATGTGAATTTATTGTCACTCTTAGCAGTTGAACATCGAAGTGAGAGGATCTACAGTACTTGCCACTATAGTTTAGCCACCAATCCTTTTGGGCAGACACCTTGTGTTAACGAATTTGGGATAGTTATTCTTATGGTTTTTACAGTCTGAATCCTTAATTCTTTTAGAGCTAGTTCTTATATTGATACTTGTATTCTGTTTTATACTTCATGGAATATGCATTGGGGTTCGATTAGCACTGTTTAATTCATTCATTTACGATATTTTCGTACGAGCCAGGATGTTATCGTGCACGCATTAATAAAACACATTATAATATTTGCCACGTCGGTTCAGGGCCTCCATCTTTTGTCACGATGATCATTGTTTACCGTTTGCTAGTACACCTCAGTACCATCATCATTTCATACATTAGGATAGGTTAAAGATTCCCGAACCCACCACATAGTCAGTTACACTATCGAATTCCTTCCGACAAATTGACCAACCCTATCCATCTATCGCGCGTCTGAGCGACTGACGAGGTCCGATGGACCACTTGGCCCGGGTAGCGACTCGACGGAAGCGTGCGACCACGAGATCTCGCCCGGGACTTTGAATTGTTACTAAGAAGTGAAATGGGGCGCGACAGAGCTCGAGTAGCGGAGCCAACGAGACTGAGGGCGGCGCAGTGACTGCCGGCGCAGCCAGCCCGGCGCCCGCACCGACTACACCCACGACGACGACGGCACCAGCTAGTGCGCCCATCGTGCCTGGCGTTAGCAGCGTCAGCGGCGTGGGCGCAGCTGTGGCGGCGGCTGGGGGCGGGGTGCGCGCGCCTAACGTCACGGTGACGGCGGGCGGGCTCCTGGAGGCCGACGCGCACATCCGCGTGCTCACTCCCTCCGAGATCATGCGCACGCTGCCGCGCCTGGCGCACTCCCGCCACACGGTACCGACACGCGACACGCGACACCTCGCATATACACTACCCACTACCCACCACTCATCGAACAAAACTAAACACAACAAGCACGAAACTTACTCAACACAATTTACACTGAACTCTTACCGTTTCAATAAATTTGAACTGTCTTGAAACTCCCAGTGGATTCAACAATAGACACCCGCGTCTACACTCGTCATACTCACAACACAACATAACGAGACACACGACGAACACTCATCGTGTGGCGTGTATATGCGAGCTTCGTTTCGATTTGTTGGGTGATCGCGCGACGTCGCACCACGCGATCCTAAGCACCTCCGATTTTATTTAAATTCAGTCATCACCCAACAATTTATCTTGGCTGTTTAATGGCGTTGGACGCTGTGTGATTATTTTGTTAATTTTATTTTAGCTTTTTTTTATTCGAGACCATTACCCTCCCATCGATTCCCGAAAGCCTCCCGGACTCGTGTCCCCCTGTTTCCGTAATGTTGATTTGTTTTTATTATTTTCGCTTTGCCTTGGTAGTGTTGGCTTTAACATTGGACGCTGTTGGTGGCTGGTTGTGGTGTGCTAACAATTCTAACACAGTTCGATGTAGTTCACAGTTTATTTGCGTCGTTACGCTCTTGTAAAAAGCTTTGTGATGTAGTTTGTAAGTTCACAGGTATAGATGTTAAGTTGTTTCTGTTCAACTCTATACTATGCAAGTAATCTATTAGGATTAGGTTTTATTTTACAGATAAAGCTGTTATAATTGATTTTGTACAAATTATAGTACTATTAGGTATCCCTATTTTATTTTTGGTATTGTGTATAGTAAAAATATTAACATGACGTAACATATATCATTGTGGGATCATAAATTGGTATCTATTAAGTTTACTGACTTTCAATATTGTGATTTAAAAGTTATAACTATTTTATTTAAACTTAATGTATACTAACTATGCATCTCATAGTTCGGCATTATTTTTATTAACATATAAGCATGGATATTCCTTAATTTGAAACATTACATACTAATAATAAAGTTTTTTTATATTTTTGAAGTAGACATGATATGAATTGATTGACTGAATAGTAATGTCAGAACTATTAATAATTGTAGACAGTGTGTAGCAGGCCCATCTTCAGCCAAAAAAGTTTATGTGCTAATATGAAGAGCCTTGATAATAAAACATTCAGATTTCAATAAATGAAATGGCAGTAGTAGATAAAATACCCAAAATAATGTTCTAGTGATGTAAATAAAATCTAAAAAATCATTTATAACATTAACGTTCATCTCGAACAATGTAAATTGTCATAAGATAGAGTTACAATAAACTTGCCTGCGTAGTTACAGCATGTTTAATTAATAGACAACAAGTACACGGACCTGATTGTCATTGTATAGGTTGCAATTAATATTATACTTAGTGGTGCGGTTAATATTTAAATATTTAAAATTAATATTTAGTATTATCTCTTAGGAGCTTCACGCACCGAGCGCAGTCTGGCGCGAGGGTGCCATGCAGAAGGAATTGGATGATGCGTTCCATGTGGATTTGGACTGCGTGCGTTGTTTCAAATATATAATAAACTTATCGCACTGAAAGACGCTCTATGTGCAGAACGCATACACTTATCTGCTCTAAGATCAGTCTGCCGCTAAATTTCTATCAATAAACAATTTCGCTGTTGCGTCCTGTACGCTCTACGAAAGTTGTGCGTCCTATTCTTCGAAATTTCGTATTGATAAAAAATTTGAGCTAGAAAGACAGTTCTTAGATCATTTAAATTTATGTTTAATAAAGCTTTTTTTTAATCGCGGGCGTTTTCCCGACACGTCCGTTTGTCCTTATACAATGACAATTGCCGTGCGTGTACTTACAAGCGGTGTCGTGTTAACTGGTGCCGTGTGTGTAGGAGCAAGAGCGCGCGTGCAATCAACAGCGCAGCGCGCGCGAGGCCGAGCAGGAGCGCCAGTGGAAGCACCTGCAGCAGCAGCGACAGCAGCAGACGCAGCAGCAGCAGCAGATAATACATGACCAAAGGATGCAAGGTACCTGACACTGGTTAACAACTTTCACACTTCAATAGGGTAGATTCTTAAAATAATCTATTTAGTTCGTCAGTTAGATTAGCAAAAAATATTCGACACGTTTTTTTAGGGTTCCGTACCCTAAGGGTTAAAACGGGACTAAGACTCCGCGATCCGTCTGTCTGTCCGTCTGTCACCAGGCTGTATCTCATGAACCGTGATAACTAGGCAGTTGAAATTTTTACAGATGATGTATTTTTGTTGCCGCTATAACAACAAATACTAAAAACAGAATAACATAAATATTTAAGTGGGGCTCCCATACAACAAACGTGATTATTTTGTCTTTTTTTTACCCTTCTTTCGCGAGTCTGACTCGCACTTGGCCGGTTTTTTTGACCACACAAGCTAAAAATGTCGACGAAATTTCGCGTGACTTTACGCCTTGATATACTTTGCCTAGAAGTGACGTCACAAGTCCCTTTCCTGAACTTTGATACACTTTATCTTTGTATTTTTTATTGATTTGATAATTTAAAAAATACCTATCTATTTTTGTTGATAATCGAACTGACAGACTAAATAGAATTATATTATTTTTAACCAGAATTCATCCCTATTAAGGCCATTTTTCTTGACTTCGATTAATATAAAATTACATAGTACAACACACACAATAGCTCGTAAAAAAAGAACCACGTAAGGTATTCAACCTTATGGTGGTTCTTTTTACGAGCTTTTAATAGATTAAACTTATTTACTTAACAAGAATGATAACTGGAACAGTGACGTCAGTTATTTGTCAATTAGGTTATTAAAGGTTATTCAGATTAATAAGTAAATTTGTAGATGAGATTTAAGCCAAACGACAACAAATAACTAGATGAAAATGTAACGTAAAATAAGTTGCAATTATATGGTTCATCTCACACACTAACCCACACGTAAATCCGACCCGAAAGCAGCCATGCAGCGGTTACGCACGCCCGACGGCAGCTCCCCACCGGGCGCTGGGGCCGTAGGGCCCATGTCTGGCTCTGGGGGGCCCATGTCCGGGGGCCCGCCGCCTTCCCCCGCGCCCACCGCAGAGGCCCCGCGCAGTACCTTCCCCGCGCAACGCTTCCCGCTTCACTACGGGAACAATGACGATATCAATAGGCAGCTTAGGGATCTGCTGCAAAGACATCCAGAGAAGATGTGGCCGGGACGTAAGTTATAATTTTTTTAATGTCAAGGTTTTAATGTTATTATTAATCCATTTATTGAAGGCGACAAGGCCCTTAGAAAAGCTGAATCATATAATATAGCTTCTAGATTAATTGATACCATTATTTTGTACGACGAATATGTATTGATAAATTTTAGGATAGTTCAATGATTTAAACACTGCAAGGCAGGATCGCAAAGTGCAAAATATGAGTTCGAACTTCGCACATTGCTAAAACGCCCATGCTACAAATCGTAACTTGTTATTTGAAGGAACTTAATTCCTAGCTCTATGGCAATGTTCATTGCTTAATAAGTAACTCTAAAAATTCTGTTAAATACTTTAAAATATATATGCTTGAATTTTCTATGAAACGATGTTTGATGACTTTCATTGTTAACAGTAGTCAAAATTGACCTAATTTTCTTATTATATGGTATAGTACTCTAAAATCGATTGTGTTTGCTACAGAGCAACATAGCGAGGCGTCATCGCCGTCAGCCGGTGTGGGAGAAGGCCAGCCGTTCCGTCAGCCCCTGCCCGTCACACTGCGTGCGCGGGCGCCTCTCATGCACGCTAACCGGCCTGATCACCACTGTAAGTTCCTTAACCCACCAACATGGTAAACATTGAGCAAATAAGGGAATTTATTTTATAAAAAATTTACACTTTTTAACCGACTTCAAAAAGGATGAGGTTCTCATTTCGATTGCTATTTTTTTTGTATGTGTGTACACCGATTACGCTGAGATTTATGATCCGATTAACTTGATTTTTCTATAGTTTGATGCGGAATAGTTGCCATTTGGTCCCATAAAATATTAACATAGTTTGGCCATAGTAGTTTTCATTTTATGTTTTTTTTTTAATGAACATTTTTGTTAACGTGGACGATGTAATTTTAGTTTGTGTACGGCTTTTTTAGAAATTTTCATTTGGGTAATCTATTCTGGCATCACTGTGGGCCTTGTAGGTACCTTACTATAAAACTTGACCATTAGGTACCACTAAAAAGTGAAAAAAAAACTTGTTAACAAAATAATAAAACCGACTACTAAAGCAAAACACTACAAATCGTAAAAAAAACTTTTTTTCCGAAGTTGGTGTCTAAAAAAATGAAAATCAGTAGGTACCAAAGACACGGACTGGCGTTTTTTAAGCTACTAAGCAATTCAAATTCTATATTCAAATAGTCTGTACAGAATTTGAATTTAGAATCTCTTAATCAGTTGCTTAACACTGTTGAGATTTTTATAAATAATACCCTAAGGCCCTAAACGCGATGCACTAAGTTTCAGTTGCTCAGTGTCTACTTTTAACTTGATTCTTTAGTCTTGGATTGATATTCAAAATAAAAAGGCTCTATAAAAAGTATTGGTTGTAATAGAGTTTGAACTTTGTCTTGTATGACGTAGTTTGTTGTTGCAAAATTTGATGTTAATCTCGAATTCTAAATTCAAATATAGAGCTTGTATTTACTTATTTTTTTTCAGTTTTTGATGCTAACCAGCTTTTACTAATTCTTTGACTTATTCCAGTAATTATGCAGCAGCGTTTAGTAGCTGCAGAAAACGCCCAACATCAGCAAAATGTACAGAATGCCGCCGCTCAACATATGGTTGAGCAGAAACAAAACATACAAAATAATGGTAAGCAAATATTCATGTTTTTTATTGGTGTTCTAATATAGTTTATCTTTATATCTCCACAAACGTTCTACAAGTTGACTTAAGACATTAATCAACTTGTTTTTATGCTGGAGTACATTATATGGTGTTTTGTATTATTTTAAATCTTTGCCCGTTGACATACAGTTAAGCTAAGTTGGCATAGATTTAAATGCAATTTACCGACATTTTAATTTTTTTACAAAGAGAAGAGACTTTCATATATATAAAGATGTCTAATGTGAATATGTTTTGTAGCTCCCAGTAATGAAACCAAGCAAGAGTCGAATCAAGATCATGGCACGGATGAGATGGATATGGGAGATATGGACAAACTTGAACAAGATGGATCCAATATTGGAGAGGTAACTCAATGTTTTATTCTACTTCTTTATTTAGAAAGAAAACAGTGACCTGAATATTCAGATTTCCAGCTGTTTTGTTCATTTTACATTGTGAACTAAAATTTGTAAAAAACTTAAGTTGGACCATTGGTTTTAATTGGAGCAAAAACAATCGTTATCTATGAAAATGGATAAGGTTTGGAATTTTATTAGCAGTACATATTTGCATTATCTCTGGTTGAGATATCAACACTCTGGCACTCATGATGCATCCATAAAATAATCTGGCACAGCTGTCCTGAAATAGTACATTTCGTGTCGAGTATAAAAAGTCGAGATTTTAACACGGGCGATGGAGCCAATTTCGACGTGTGCCGAAGGCGAACGTCGAAACATACTTGCGAGTGTTTCTCAAATATGCTTGGAAATTTGAGCATTATTTTGACAACCTTCTTCGAGATAAATCGAAATTGCTGTACTGTCCAAATACATGCGAGCAGCGGCCGGCAAAAGTTGTATGAAAATCCATATCTGTCGTGTCTAGAGGCCAAATAAATTACATGGTAAACTCATATCTGTCGTGTTATTTAAAAATGGAACAATCTTTTACTCCGAAACATGGAGGTAACCTATCAAAGGTTTTATTTAAATTTCGAACTGGCTTGCAAATAGAACGCTGTTTATTGAAAAAAAAAAACAAAAGTACACTAACGAGGGGACAATTATTGTTGTTCGTCACTGATTTTGACAAAATGAGTTCTAGGTACTATTTAGTTTTAAATTCCGCGCATTATTTGAGAAAAGTACTATAAACTTTGGCCACAACTAGGTATTTATGGACTTACGTATGTGTGCCTCGGCACACGTTCGTCCATCACTAAGTTCCAACAACAATTTATTAGAAACGTTCTGACTAAAAACCACAGACTATATACACACAATCAACGCGCGCTTTTTCGAGAGGTAACAGGTTCAGTATCATTCTGTTCAGTATTGTTCAGTTACATAATTACATCAAAACGCCACACAAAAGTCATTTTGTAACTTAACAGTTACGTAATTCATTCACATACATTTAATCTTGTGTTCGAAACTAATTTCTTAGGCAATGTGTTACATAACAGACAAGGTAGTGGATAAATAATGCTTTCAATAGCTGTTCTTTCTAAACCTCAACTTTTCATTCCAAAGGTAGGTGATATACTAACTGGACTCAACGGCGAGGACGACGAAGTGTTATTCGAGACGTTGACAGCAGAGATAGGCGAACAGTTCAATATACTGGAGTACGCTGATCCAGAGCTTGCTGCGCTGAATGATGCGGAGAATATCCTCGACGGGCTGGACTTGGCAGATGACGGCTTGTCTGAACGACATGCGAAGAGGGAGCCAGAGTAAGTGCACTTTATCTATCATGATTAAAACGCTTTTATTAGCTTGGTATGTATCAATGTAACTGAATCTTTGAACGTGATTTTCACCCCCTTCAAAACGTGGGATTGATTTGAAACTTTGCACACTTATCAAGGACCGATGACAATGCAATAATTCATTCACGCCTTAATGATTGAATGGATTTGTATGAAACTTGGCACGCAGGTAGACAATGTACTGAAGAC
Source organism: Orthosia incerta (assembly GCA_948252205.1). NCBI lineage: Eukaryota > Metazoa > Arthropoda > Insecta > Lepidoptera > Noctuidae > Orthosia > Orthosia incerta. The sequence goes on from OX411748.1 coordinate 24,760,925, forward strand.
GGATAAAAACAGAGGGTACTTTTCATCCCGGTAGTAAGTTGCTTTGGTATGATTGCCGCCCTTCACACAGTTGAAGGCACTGGCAGAAGTTATTGTAAAATAAGACATTTTAGCATTAAACGGGCAAAATTCCTCTACTGATGCCTCAATTTACAAATTTGACCAATCTGTTAATCTCATCCTGTCTTTCCAGAGACGAACACGATCAGGCTCAAGACAACAAAATGTATGGTGACTTACAAAAGTCCGTTAAAAGCATAGAGTCTAAACCAGAAGTGAAGTCAGAGATCGAAGATATAAAGCCGGAAGTGAAGCTGGAAGCGCCGGCGACTCCCGCGCCGCAGCAAATGTATAATGATCCCGTACATAGAGTAATTACACAGAACCAGCAGATGGCGCTACAGGCTAGTATTTATGTAATTGACCACTTTTTATTTTGTTTTTTTATTATTATTTGAGTATACCATATTCTTTCGTACTTCTTCATGCCTTTTCCGTGTTCTTCGGTACATCTAGAAGATTGTAAACGTGATTTGATTTTTGTTAGCATGCTATAATTATGATCTTACGTTTTTTTTAGCTTTGTGATTTTAATTTTGTTATTAAGCCGTTGGCAAATAACAAAAGAAAATTTGCTTGTGAAAGTCTATTTATTTTTTGCAACATAACATATAAGACAGAGAGAGAGCAGTGGTGGCCCAGTGGTATCGGCCGCGACTTACAAGTTGTAGGTCGTGGGTTCGAGCCCAGGTAGGCGCTTTACTTTGTGTAAATTATTTCTTCACCACTTCTCTCAAAACGGTGAAGGAAAACATCGTGAGGAAACCGGCATGTCCTAGAACCAAAAATTCGAAGACATGTGACATTCACCAACCCGCACTGGGCCCGCGTGGTGGATTACGGCCCATTCCCTCTCATAGAGAGGAGGCCTGTGTCCCAGCAGTGGGAACATTAATAGACTGATGATTATGTGATAACACATAAGCCTACTGTCCCATATTTTACCTATTAATTTACGACTATAGTAACAGTTTTAGTATGCGCCATATTTTATACGTAATTTGTTTGTTTCTCTCAAACAGAACGCAATGCAAGCTATCAAATCTGAAGTGAAACTAGAAAACGAGGAAAACAAACCACAGCGGCCAGTGTTCACGCAAATGTTCACAAATGCTCCGCAGCGGTTACAGCTGTATCATCAGGTATTTATTTGTTTAAAGATTGTGTATTTTTACCATCCGTAGATACCACAAAATGTTTGTCTAACAAATTGGGAATTTTCACTATCTTCACTCACATTTGGGTCTCAATTGTCCAAAACTTACTGCTACTATTTAAGGCATTTTTTTTTAATACTAGTGAAGCATTACTTATACTTAAAACGCATTGATTATACCGAATAATATTGTATTGTAGCAACAACGGCCTCAACAATTCCAGCCTGGACAGCAAGTGATGAGCCAGCAAGTCGTACAGCGGCCACAAGTGCAGTTCACCGCCTCGCAGCATATGCATTACGCTCAAGTATGACATTTTTAAGATAAAGTTTTGTTTTTCATAGTCAGACAGATAGTAGAAAAAAAAACCGGCCAAGTGTGTGTCGGACTTCGCACATTTTGGGGTTTTGTACCAAATCGTAAAATCAAGTTGGTTTTAATAGGAAAAATAAGGGAATTTAAAAAAAAAACTGATTTATTGATATTATTGGTAAATGGTAGTAAAATATACATAATAAAGACATTATCACCAAATTTGAAGTTCTATGAAGTCAATGGGAAGAAATAAAAAACTCTGCAGAAAACAAAGGAATGAGAAGACCCAAGATTCACATTCCTTTGTTTTCCAATATTTTTTAAAACAATACTTTTTCGGAAAGTCGGTTAAAAAGAGTATCTCATGGAAAAATTATAAAAAATAGGAAAAAGCGTACGAAAAGTTTCAACACTGTCCAGAATCATATGCCATGGTTGTTTTTTTATGTCGGTGTCAGACATACCCTGTATTTATTTTGATCATGATGTAATTTATTTTTGAACAGTGTATACCGAGATAATCAACAAACACAGCAAACACTCACTTACCTATTTTGCAGGGTGGCAACGCAGGCGGTGCAGCCCCTGTAGGACAAGGCATTCCCGCCAGCGCTGCCAGCATCGTAAGCGCTATGACGGCGCAGGTGAACGCGGCGCTGGCCATGGGGCGCAGCATCGCCGCCGGCACCAAGCTGGTGGCGGCCGACGGCTCCGTGGGCGTCGTGCGCGCCGACCGCACGGTGGAGCTCAAGCACCTGCCCTACGCCGGTCAGTGCTACCCTAATACCAGTGCCGGTCCACGAAATTATACAAATATACAAACAGATGACACTTGGGGGAGGCCTATATCCAGCAGTAGATGTCTTTCGGCTGATATGATGATGGTGATAACCGGATATACCTTCCACGTTTGAACACTCTTCATCATAAAGCCTCGTGTCCACTAGGCAAAATTTGACGTGCCACATTGCTCAACATGTTGCTCATCATGATGAACAGCAACTAGAAACTTTTATTTAGTAATGTTTCTCTTCGCGTCAGATTGCGTGCCAGCTGGCAACGTTGCCGAACTTGTTGAGCGTCACATGTTGCGCGTCAAATGTTGCCTAGTGGATATGAGGTTTCAACCATCGACTATTCAGCCTCTAGACGCCGCATAACAGGCCATGAATTCTACATTTTTGTCACCACTTTAGACAGAGATGCAAATAGGAGTAGTTGCATCTTTGTCTAAAATCTGCCCTCAATTTTAGACAGAGTCGCTATTAATGGTTGGGGACAATAATATTATTAAAGCGTTAGCGACCCTCACACGTTGATTAAAAGAGTAACCATGGAGTTTCTTGCCGGTTCTTCTCCATAGGAAACGACTAACCCGAACCGTGCACCTTTTGTCGACGTTTTATAGTGCCCATGTAGGCCTAAGTAAAATAAAAAAAAATGATTTTGATTTCGGAGCGAACGAAATACCACGTGCAACTCCGTCGCGTGCTTTTAAGTGTCCGTGTAAAATCAATTGGCGCGCTGTCCGAAGCGGCGTTCGGTCGCGCGCGCTCATTTAACGCATCGAAGGGCTCTTGACGGCGAAACGTGCGTGTAAAGGGTTCAGGAGTTAGAAATGGCAGTTACTCTATGGAGTGTGGAAGTAACCGGGTTTATAGATATGTAATAAATCTTTTTCTCATGACAGTGTCCTTCTTTTCATTATTTAAGAATATGTCATAGATAACAAGCAAGTAGTTTTTATAATACTCTGGTCAGTTATTGTGTCTCTCAACATTGGGGAATGCTTATGACGCCTTCTATTTTTCCACAATCTTCGCCGTTTCGACTCGTTACTAGCTATAAGGCCAGCTAAGGCGATTACGACAACCGTTGAAGCGTCCATCACAAAGTAGTAATGCATAACAGGGGGGTGACCATAAGCTCTTAGAGCGGTGTCAATTTGAGATCGAGTAAGTGACAGATGTATACAAGTCAAATACATCTGTCCCTTATTGTTGTCACCTAGGGACACTTCGCGCGCCATTCCGGAGTGGGACCAAAACTGTCGAAATATTTCGACGTGTGGTTTGATGCGTCAGTTAAATTGATAACGCATCTGAGCGCGCGCAAATGTGCGGTAATCAAAATGCAATATGTGCGGTAATCAAATGTTATGCAGTAGGTATGCGTTTCCTGATACTCCAACTAGTTGACGGAATAAACTAGAAGAGATGTACCTGTCTCTCTGTTATCAGTGTCTTGAAGCTGAATAACCCATGTCGTTAGCCTATAGCAGACCACTACTTCTCATTATTTTTCACTTATTTGCCAAATTGCATGCCATTTTATTCAATAATGGTTCTAGTTCCTAGCCCAAGGATGTCCTATCTTACAATTGCCGATTTCCTGACTCCACTCGAGGATGATATGTAAAGCTACTCCAAATTTTACTGGTCCTATTGCCATTTCAGCTAACTTAAACTTAGTTTACTCTTAAATTATACGTTAACCAGATGCGGAGAACAGAGGTATTAATGTGTAAGTTTTCCTATAGCGACCGTTGCAGGCGGGCAGGTGGGACAAGTGGCCGGCCAGGCGGGGCAGGTGGGTGGGGCCCGGCCCCCACCCCCGCCGCCCTACCCCGGCACCCTGCGCCAGCCGCAGCCGCCGCCGCCGCCCTACCCACAGGTAGGTCGAGCTACACGACGTACACACACACACACACCGGTTCTTGACGTGACACCTATTAATATGCTTTATTAACAAGTCCTTATAATGATAACTTACAAAAGATTTTCTTACCCTTATTCCAAAGAGCTCAATTTTTCAGCAAATAAACATATATTTTCCGTAAAGCAATTTTTGTCACTTCCAGCTTTAACATTTTAAATTCAAAGAACTTATACTTAACGATAACCAACTAAGAGAGTTCATATCATCATACTTACGTGTCACGTCAAAAATCGCCTAATAATAATTTACTTGCCAGATCTACGAAACAATTAATGAAAACTTACAAAACTGAATGAAAACTTACGAATAAGTAATCTTACTAATTAAGTATTTTGATAGTCTTGGAGGATTTTTGGATACATTGTCGTGCATGCGTAATATTTTTGTTATCTACGTGTTTTTTGTATGAATTTGTTTCGAGACGGCGACGATGTCGAAGTAAATTCATTGGCTTTAAATGTATGCAGTAAGCTTGGGTTCACATTTACGTGTCACTGTCGGTTGTCACTGGACTGTATCACAAGAGTTGCAATAAATGTGAACTAGTAATAGTAACAATATCATCAGTCGCTTCGATATTTGATCGCATCGCAGACAATGTGAAGTTGAACGAGCGCAGTCATATCCAAAGCAATATTAATTTGTCTATGCGTTGGTGGCGGATCCTTTCGACTGTAAATATACGCTGACTTTAAAAGCGTCGCTTCTCTCTTCGTTACGAGCTTAGAAGACTAATATTGCATGGGTATGCAATCGCTTACAATTCATACGACCATGTAAGAAAACATAAGCGTAGTCACAAGACCCTAGTATCCAGATATTTTTGACATTAAAGGTCCGCGATAGACAACTATTGCCCTTTATAACAATGTCGTCATTACAAATGGGTAGAGTATCAAAACTCTACAAAAACATGTGTCGTATGAGTGTGGCGAGAGCGTGTCGTAGGCTGTAAGGACGGCAGAGTACAGGCGGTGTTTATTGCATGTCGGTGGTTGATGGTTGTTGGCGCGGGCAGGTGCCCTATGAGGCGGCCGACTGGGGCGACTGGCTGCACCGCCGCCCGCTGCTGCTGCAGGTCAGGCCCACCTCCTCACCCACACCCGCACTTAGGAGCACCCCCACCGATACAACCCCTTCACTCCTTGATAGCACGACGAGAACTTTTTTGTTAAGTCACACGTGCTGGCCAAAAGTACAAACACCTACGAAATTAAATTCGATAAATATTTAAATGTGGCCTACTGAACTTTCCAAGTCTCTACTTCTTGTGGATCCCATGAGTATGATCAACCATTTATGCAATCTGTCCCTTAGACTTAATTTCTTCGAGCCGAAATATGGTGTCGATTCACGAAGTCGAAAATTCACCAGAGCATGGTTTTTGTTAAATAAGAAAGTGCAACCAATAACTTACTGATACTTATGGGTGCTACACACGTGACTTAGCAGAGAATCTCTATTCTCGTTCGTACCTAAACAACAGATTAAATACGAAATTCTGGACTTTCTATATTGGTCTTTTTCTTTGTTGTTATCTAACACACTTGTTTGTTTCCTTCGTTGACGAAAATTTTCATTCTTAAAAAGTTCTAAAATAATAAGGTAGAAACTTACCGATAAAAGTAATGAAATGAAACTGTAAATGTATTCCAGTCTATGATCTCCTCTTCCCTTTATCCTAAACTTTAGATAGCCTTTCCATAGTCTAGAGGGTCCGAGTCGGATTAGAGGGCCTTGTCACCGCTAACCACCTTATTCGTGTCTGTTTTAACGCTTTTTACTTGGCTTGCTCGCGGCACGCATGCGTACTTACTACTAACCTTTGTACCTTTTCAGCATCCTTCCTAACACAAAAACACTAACGTTCTAAACAAACTAGCACTAAAAAATAAACAAATTGTTTTATTATTAAATATTAATTTATTTTTTATTTGTTTCAAAGACAGTGTAGAGGTTAGGATTGGATTACCTGTCTCATCTTGTTTAAGACAATAGTGGTGGTGGAAGGTCGATATCGATTGGTTGTGGGCCGTAAGCTTTAAGCAGATAACCATGCTGGAAGGCAGAAGCAAATCATTGGCAATAAAGGCATGAAAGTATGTAGATATGAGAGGTCCCAATATGAAACAAAAGAGTGATGCGAGCATTAAAGAAGCTCTTGCATGATCAAGACAAATGTGTGCGATATCCATACAAGACTGTTATTATTTTTTATCAGTAGCTGTGGACCTCCAAGAGCGAGGATAGATATACCTCTCCTCCTAGTGATACCTTAGAGACTATCGCAATATGTTTTTGGTGCCCCAGATATTACTGGTCGCAGTATGTTTCTTTATGTGCACATAATGCTATTGTCATTCATTTATAGTTCATCCCCTGAGGAAAGAGAAAATTGCTTGCAAATTGGAATAAAAATATATAGGTACATTATTAAACAGTCAGTCCATACATAACAGTAGTAGACATTGGTTGAAAATCAATAAGAATCATTTGTAGCAATATTTACATTTAATATCATTCATGTAAATTACACAAACACTGAACTTCTAGATGACTTTTAGTTTTGAATAGAAAATTTCTCTTTATTAGATTGTTGCTATTATAAAGTACGATTTATAAATGTACTTAGATTATGAGCACAGCGTTGTAATCCCACATTTGTTATTTTTATCAACAGTCTACAGATATAGTATGCGCACTGATCTATTAGCTGACCTATTTCTTAAGTCACATCTACTAGATTAAATTGTTATGGAGTTAATTTTCACTTCACGAGTAAATGTAGTTCCATTTTTTCAAAATTTGTTAGTAATTCACTCGTCGAGCCGACTGAAAATTATGTAGATTGTAATTTGTAATCAAAGATCTCCAAGTTTAGTTTTTCTTTTTTATTTACAAATATTTAAGATTTTTTATTTGATTTATTTTAATGACTGTTTCATTCGGCTCAACACTCAAGATGAGACGGGTACATTAAAATTTATAAACCGGCCACAAACCATTCATGTAGCTTCGATACTAGTATTGAATGCCGCATCGTACGCACCGAGCTCGATTCACAAAACGTGACGCTAGGTGACCAACTAGGAACCCTAGGGAACTAGCATCGCGACCGGTGACGAAGCTCACGGTGGCGGGCGACGGCGCAGGCCGGGCGTCGTCAACAGGCTTACTTTAACCGTCAGAACGTAAACCAGGAGCAACCGTTGCTTCTCGAGGAGCTCCTGGAGCAAGAGAAGAGAGAGCAGGAGCGCGAGGGCGGCGAGTGGAGCGGTGGCGCGGCGCCGGCGCCCGCGCCCCCCGCCCCCGCGGCGCCGCCCGCCATCCCGCTGTACGGGGCCACGGCGCCCGCCGCGCCGCCGGCGCCGCACGAGCGCGAGCCCGACCCGCACGCGCGCCTGCTGTACGAGCAGTGGCTCAAGCAGTACAACGCCTTCGCCGCCGACCAGCAGCGCTACTACGAGGTCGAGGTTCAGAAGCTGAGGAAGATCCGCAAGGTGAGCCGCAGTAGTGCGCTTTCGTGTTCGTGAGCTTAGTAGTGGCGTGCCGTCCTCCCGGCCGCTGTATAGAACTTTTCAGGTGGCGTCTCCGGGCTCGTGGTAACCGAACGAACCTGTGACTAACTCGGGGGCTTTGACACGGGGTGTTGGCCTGATTTTACACTTGAGGCTTTCGATTTGCAGTCGCTGAATAGTAAGCAGCGTCAACTGCGCAAGTCGGGCAACGAGCTGCTGCCCAACGACGCAGCCGAACTGCAGCGAGTGTCGACAGAGCAACAGGCGCTGCAGAAACATCTCGAGGCTGCGCGCAAGCAAGCTCGTCAGCACAGCATGCTTATACAGGTATACTACAACCACCCATTATAACACACAATACATAATTTATCATTAACATTTTCTGATGATTCATTGTTTAATTATATTCATAGGAATACGAGACAAAACAGCGTCAACAGAATCCCCAGCTGGCGCAACAAACTGTCATCAATCAGCAACAGATCACGTCAAGTCAAACAGTATTTGCTCAGAATCAAAACATGAATCAAGGCCAGCAAGTGCAACAGCAGGCTACGATCAACCGGCCAATGCAACTGGGGTTGCAAGGAGCAACTATACAGCAGCAACAGACGCTCATTCGCACTCAACAGACTGTCATTGGCGCAGACGGCCAACCAATATCCCAACAGCGGATAGGTCTGGTGACGTCACCATTGAACGCTCAAGGAAGATTACTTCAAGGTGGTCGTACCCTCGTCATAGAACAGTCTGGTGCACCGCAACAACAGTTAGTCAGGCAACTGTCAGGAGTTCAGGAACGACCGCAGTCTGTAGGTGGTATGGTGCAATTTGGGCAACAGCAGATGGGTGGAGTTAGAACCTCTATGCAGCAAGGTCCTCAGACACCAAGAACGCCAGGTTGTGGATCTCGTCCGGCGATGTCACCATTACATGTGCAATCGCCGCATTCCCAATCTCCGCTACATTCTTTAGCCCCGCAGTCTCCGCTGCACCACCTGACGTCACCGATGCAGTCGCCGCTGCATTCTCAACAGTCTCCCTTACATCACACGTCTCAATCTCCCTTGCATCCATCGACACAGTCGCCGCATCACACGCAGCAATCACCTTTGCATTCTCAACAGTCTCCGATGCATGTGCAGCAGACGAACATGCCTCAGCAGTCGCCGATGCATCAGTCACCGATGCATCAATCTCCGATGCATCAGTCCCCGATGCATCAGTCTCCGATGCATCCACAACAATCCCCGATGCATCCTCAACAATCTCCGATGCATCAACAATCGCCGCTACACCCGCAACAAACGCAGATGTCGCAGCATTCGCCAATGCCTCAGCAGTCGCCTATGCACTCGCAGCAGTCGCCCATGCATATGCAACAGTCGCCGATGCATACGCAGCAGTCGCCTATGCAGACTTCGATGTCGCCGCAACATTTCTTGCAGCAACTACAGGCTCAAAGAACTAGTCCTCAATTACCGACACCTAGTCGAAGTCCACAGGTAAAGTGACCTTTATTTGTATGTATATAAATCAGCTTTTTGAATAACAAACAGAAATGAAACCTATGTTGTTCCTTTCAGATTTATCAACAATCTCAAATTCAAAGTCCAGTGGCGTCACATTCGCCTCAAATACAAAATGTAAGAACGACTTTCGATGTGTAATATTTTTCTATTTCATTTAAGATCCCCTACAAGTTTCACGAGCCAAAAACACAAAACAGCTACTTTTTCAGCGAAAATTTCTCAATAACTACAAGATATATGATAAAAAAAAATTATGACAAATATAAAAACGACACAGGTCCGTCGTCTACAAGCCCTTGAGCTATACTGACTGAATGCCTCGCGCGAGCCGCCGCGAGCGCAAACCGTTGCGCATAAGGCATTATTTAGACAATTTATTACAATAAAATAAGTAATCAAAAATTGGATTTCAAATTATTTACCAGTTATTATTATATTCAACATTCTTACGCGTAGACGACGCTTTCGCACATGATAAAATTGCCTTTTTTCCGCGTGGACAACATTTTTTTTTAAGTACAAATACAATAAACTTTGAAAAATAAAATTGGTGGCATTTCTTGCAGATTATTATTCGCCACCAGTACGCTGAAAAAGTAATTGGAAAACCTGGTGTTTCTCGATTACGTAAAAACGTGTGTTAGGCATTTATTTTTTCTAATTTAATTTGAGCAGTTTTCAAAAATATTTATTTTACATTTACTAGATAACTATGTGACGCGAAATTTGCGCTGAAAAAGTAGCTGTTTTCTGTTTTTAGCTCGGGAAACTTGTAGGGGCTCTTAAAATTAACATAAATTTATGTTTTATTGATTTTGTTGTAGGTTGACTATGCAACGGGGAGATTTTCTCGGCCGGCACCTGGTTGCTCTCCTTTACCAACACGTTTCGCTAGACCACCACATCATCAACAAGGTATTTTAGGTTGTCACGCATAATAACGCAATTACTACCATTTGATGATGTTGAATGAATATTTTGACACTATCGAGTTATGTTTTCTTTCTCAGGTATAAGAGTAGGTGGACCTTTTGGCGGTCGACAGCAAACGTCACCGCTCGGAAGTCCTCAACCTTTACCGTCACCTGGAAACCCTGCTAATGAGATGGCTGTAAGTATATCTACCCTTTTGCGCTAATATTATGTAATGTGTCGGGTAGCTATGTAAATTTTGTATCGAAAACACAAGTAATTTTACATTATGTTTTAATCATAGCTGGGCATTAACTCGTTAATCCGTTAATCGTTAATTAACGAAGTTAACATTTTGATTAACGGATTAACTTTTAAGTTAACTTTTAAAAATGTTAACAGATACGGTAACTTCCGTTAATATGCAGAAGTCCTTTAATCGTTAATCCAATGCCTAATAGTTACCGCACGGCACCGACAAAAACAAAACTAGATATATTTTGCCGGCGCGTACGAGTGAGAAAGAAAACTGCGAAGAGATTTGTTTTGTTTGATCATTTCATTACTTAGCGCCGGTGCTTAGAGTTACGAGTGTTTTGTTTGTTTGTTGTTATTATAAATTACTGTCAGTGAAGAGTGCAGTGTAATTTAGTTAGATAGAAAAAGTGTACTGTGAAGTAATTTAAATAAAACCATATCATGGACCAAAACGAGCCTCTCTTTCAGACGAGAACTTCAACATGTTAATGTTCATGAAGGGGAATATGCACCTTATGCCCAACGATTAAATGACACATTTGAATTATACAAGTATTTTGTTTTGTTCCTAACCTGTTAACTTCCAGAACCTAAACCAACAGGTTTTATAATTATAAGTTCACTAACGCAACGATATAAAGATGCAATTTTACACATTAACAGATTAACGATAACTTGAGTTAATTCTTCCGAAATGTAACGCTTTAACGTTTGACGAAGCTAACTTTTTTGTAGCGGATTAACGAAGTTTACTAGTTTGTTGAAGCACATATTTGACGCATGGGAGAAGTCGCGAAATGCAATTGGTGTTTTCTGCGATGTTTCTAAAGCCTTCGATTGCGTTCACCATGATACGCTTTTGCGTAAACTACGCCATTACGGTGTTCAAAACGAAGCCCTAAATGTAATTGAGTCATATTTACTTAATAGATACCAGTGCGTAGACGTTAATGGCGCTAAATCTTCCAGGTTACCTGTTGAGCTGGGTGTACCTCAAGGCTCAATACTGGGTCCGTTTTTATTCCTGGTTTATATTAACGATCTGCCATTCTATTTAAAGGATATTTGCGACGTTGTACTGTTTGCAGATGATACTTCTCTGATCTTTAAAGTAGATAGGAATAGACAAGTTTTTGATGACGTGAATAACGCACTATCAATGGTTACAGATTGGTTCACAACAAATAATCTTGTTCTTAATGCCAAGAAGACTAAATGCATAAAGTTCGCTTTGCCCAATGTTAGAAATCTGGGTCCCAACATTGTGCTCGGCAATGAGAAGCTCGAAACTGTTGATTCAGCTGTGTTTCTGGGTATAACAGTAGACTCAAAAATTCAATGGGGGCCACATATATCAAGCCTAGCGGGTAGGCTTAGCTCGGCCGCCTACGCCGTCAGAAAGGTTAGACAATACACTGACGTTGATACAGCAAGGTTGGTCTACTTTAGTTATTTTCACAGTATCATGTCCTACGGTATTCTACTGTGGGGCAGAGCCGCTGATATTCAAAATATATTTGTGCTTCAAAAACGAGCTGTTCGTGCCATTTACCAATTAGGTGCGCGTGTTTCTCTAAGAGATTTTTTTAAAGAGATTGGTATTCTCACAGCGGCTTCACAGTACATATTCGCCAACATTTTACATATTAGGCAGAACATTCATTTGTACAGTAACAATAGTGATATTCACAACTTTAACACCAGAAATAAGGACAAATTACGAGCTCCCTTTCATCGACTTCATAAGGTGCATAGTTCATTCGTTGGGGTTGGTATAACTTTTTACAACAAGTTACCGTCTTCTTTTCTAGATTTGCCATTTAACGCATTTAAAGCAATGGTAAAAGCTAATCTCTGTTCTAAGGCATACTATTCTATTAATGATTATTTAGATCAACAACTATACACTTAGTTCGCAATAAACGTTTTGACTTTGACTTTGACTTAGATGATAAGCATAGTTGGTCGCTGTGTTGAACTCAAGACAATGTTCGTGTTCTTTTACCAAAATTAGCTTGCTGTCAGGTTAAATATTATTATTTTTTAATTTCGTTTTTATGTGTATTTTTTAAATTTTATTTTTTGTTTAGACTGTCGTAGGTATCGTTTACTGTTATTGTCGGAGCTGATGAAGATTGCTACTATCTTTGCATTATATAGAGTTAATCTTTCTAGTATTATATAGCAGCATAGCCAGCATTGTGTGAGTGCCATGTACTTCAGAGCTATCATTGTCTAGATACCTACGTCTTCTATTGACTTGAATGACTCCGGTGGTTGAGAGTATGTCATGCCCACTCAAATGTCTCGCCGATGGTGGCGCGTGTGTCGGATCATTTAGCTCCCTTCAAAATGGTTGAGCTGAATGGTGCTGATACATGTGTCATGTTCGTGAACGGGCGCTGTCGGTTGGGACTGGTCATCTCTTAGCTGCCATGGTTTATTTTAATTGATTCTAATTTTATTTCTGAATTGTCTTTTTATATTTACTATGGACACTTTTAAATTTCTACATCGTTCTCACATAATGTGTAATCTCAACATGAATGATGTAACAAATGATTTGTAATAATTACCTAATTGAAAAAGAGTGTCCATGGAGTTTCTTGCCCGTTCTTCTCCATTGAGATCTACGCCTTGGAATGGGCATCTACGGTACTTTCACAGTTATTATGTCTTGTGACTGGGACTGTAGCACCATAATTTTGTAATATTTTATTTTGTCTTTTGACAATTCAAAAGTGCCTGTAACTGGCCTACTTGAAATAAAGTGCTTTGACTTTGACTATTTGATTAACGGTGCCCGGCTATGGTTTTAATTATATGCTACACACACTTTGCGCCATTGAAATTGATTAAAGTTGGAATTTAAATAAATATTATGTAACAAACGACTATTTCCGATTAAAATGTGCCGCAAATCATTCGTGTTAGGCTTCCACTCGTTGACAATTTGCATTTAATCGTTGTTATTGTTTTGTTCGTACAGCGTCAACAGATGCTTCAACGGCAGCAGTACAGTCCGATGGGCGGCGCGCCCGCGTCCCCGTCCGTGTCGCGCTCGCCGCACGTGGCGCGCACGCCCACGCCCAGCGCGTCCCCTGCCGCCTCGCCCGCGCCGCACGCGCACGAGCACGGCGGCGGCCTGCACGGGCCGCACGCGCCCGCACCCGTACCGTGCGGCTACCGGTACTTCAAGCCTGGCTTATTCGGCGGCGCACCCGGCTGGCCACCTCGTGACGACGACCGCCGACGACCCGCACACTTAACTAAAGTATCCATACTCAAACGCCGTACTCCACCACGCCCTCGCCTTCTTAACACCCCTTCTCACCATGCAGAAGAAATCGTCGATCCTAATAACTCTCCCAGCGCATCCGATGCGCGAAGTTACGTAGTATATACGCCTGATGCGTTAGACTATGGACAACGCAGCTCCCGCAGTGACGAACCGCGTTCGTCGCTCGTTCGCTCCGATGATGACGATGATGTCGAGGAGTTAGTTGAACATTTAGACGATGATGATATAGTGCTAGTCGAACCCGACGCAATATCTCCTGAAGAACGCATAGCAACAGAGGAAGACTTTGAGGAGCTTATAGACAGTGGGAAACCAGATGACGAGGTTGAAGATGAAACTATTGAACGTGCACCTACTCGTACTGAGACCACGACTAAGACTGTAGCAGTCATTAGCTTGTCTACAGGCAAACAGCCGGCAAGCGTACAGCAATACAAAATTCTGAATCCGGGCGCAAACCCTCGGGCGCGCTTACCTCTGCTCAGCGCTACAATGCTATCTCCTCATACCAACACTAAGATTCTTGACGAAGTATCACAGGCCACTGTGGCCTCCGTCTCGATAGCTAACCAAACGATCTCAGTGCCAGTACTAAAGAATCTGTCTGTACCCATTGCTAGTGTTGCTAGTCACGTAGGGGGAGTCGGGAAGTCACATATTAAGAAAGTGCCTCTAAACTTGACCAACCCACCTCTAACGATTAATATGTCGACACCGCCTCTCTCCAAGCCAATCAGTTCAGTCATAAGCGTTATATCGTCGAATGTACCTAAGGTCGCAAATATAAACCCACCTCGAGTGCCCGTATCTATACTGACACAGCACCAAGTAAAACAAAAGATAGTTAAAACTATAGAGAAACCGATGATGCTCGCGTTATCTAACTCCAAACTATCTAGTTTGTCCGTAACACATGACGTGACTTTACCAGCTAAAATATTCCAAGACGATTGCGCGTCACCTGATAGTACTGTTTCGTCCGAAAATCAGGATAAGGACATAAACACGAACCCTATGTCTTCGACGTCACAACAGTTATCAGGAATGAGTTCCCAGGGATCAAGTCAAATGGACCTAAGACCGGGGCTATTCAAAGAGCCCAATAAAGACATTGATATAGAGACTGAAATAAGTCAGCAGACGGAACTGCCTCACACATTGTGTTTGAGCGATCGCACGCCTTTGTTACTGGGAAAGGCTGACATAAAGAGTCCTGATCCCATTCCAGAGAAAATTCCTGATAATATCATGGAAGGAGATGACGAGGACAAACCAGAAGATAATATACCGAGTAACTTACTGCTGGCTTACAATAAGAGCATATCCGAACCGCCGCCACCGCCTCCCATGTCTGATAAAGCGGAAGAAAATGTCGTAAAGACAATAAAAGCAATTGCCAATCAAACCAAAGAAATGGTGATTGATTCTAACATGCAGATCACGTCAGATATGGCACAGGATTCAGTACAAATATCTATACCGTCTCCTACACCATCACAGGAACGATACTTGAATGACATTACGATGCAAGAACATCACGAGACTGCAGAAAATACAAAGCATGTTGAAACTTTTGAAGACATGCTCTGTATACTAGAAAACATTGGTGATGACGCCAAAACATACGGCATGAAACAAAACCCTAAACAAGCAAATCCAAACATTCAAAATCAGAATGTGAATCCTCCAAAACCAGATCCGAAAGAGACTCAAGAACAGTCAGCTTTTGCAAAGAGGGAACCGGAAAGACTTGCATTACAGTCGGCTACTGTACCACAGCTGTCACCGCTATCCCAGCCAGCGGAACTGACGTCAAACATGGCAAATGTTTCCCAACAGCTACGAACTATCATGTCGTCACTAAACACGAACACGTCTAAAGTGGACACACAGCCTGTCATGAGGAAGAATAGTGATGCCACAACACCGACGCAAGTTAACTTTGAGAATTTATTGCCGTCTTCGAAAGTCGAGGTGGCTGTGTCGAGACCATCGCCAATACAAAGAATCGAGAAGCCAGCCTCGGCTATTTCAAGTTCTGATAGCTTGCCAATGAGTGCAGCTCAAGCAATAGGCTCAAGAGTCAACACACTTTCATCAATGGGACAGATGAGAAAGTCTCCTAACGTGTCTCCTATAAACTCCCCAGTAAGCCTACAAAGTTCGTTAATGAAATCGCCCGCCCCTATGATCTCAAATTCATCATTCTCTCCCATGGATGATTCTGGACCAACGTCAGTGGCCTCACAACTCATTCAAATGCCAGCGCTTTCGAAAATTCATAGTTCGACCGCAACTGGTACTATGATACACTCGAGTAACACGATCACTACAAGTATGAGTGGATTCCAAAAGAATCAATCATTGCCTACGAGTATACTAGGTCATACATTATTACAGCCTAGCAGGCAAATAAATGCGAGTAACTTACCATTCAACCAGCAAAGTATTAGTACTAGTCAACCGCCAGCTCTAGTTATGACTTCCAGACCGATGATGGGAAACAAAGAACCAGCTCCGAATGTAACCGTGCGTACACATAACATTGTAAGTTCAGGGATCAATCAGATCCAAGCTAAACCGGCTCCACCAGGTGCCATCAACTTTATCACATCATCGAAACTCCTTCATACACAACTGACCTCACCTCTTAAGAGGTCGAAGTCTACTGACGAACCAAAGAGTGAGGTCATCGTCGGTCACATACAACCCGCGAAAAGACATAGTGTTGAAGCAGTTGTCGTGAAATCAGAACCAATGGAAACTGATGAGCCTACTACGTCGACAGCAAACACCGATGTGGGAAATAAACAACAGCATAATATACAGCAGTCGACGGCTAATCATAATAAAAATGATGAGTCTCAAAATGTGTTGTTGAAGCAACTGCTACAAACAACCACTGCCGCGACTACAGTAGTGCCTCAACGCACTATGACTATACAGAGAACTGCACCAGCACTAGGGACTATACCATCTTTAGAAGCGCAGCTAGCCAGGCCATCAATACCACCACCGACTTTGTCGTTAACGCAGGAAGTGGAAATACCAAAGAATTCCCCACGACATAACATTATGACCAGCAACGTAGTGAACTCACCGTTCAACACACGGCCCATACAAACTATTCCCACTTCCACGATATCGCCTCTAACACAAACGTCAACACAATCCTTGATGGATGTTCGCAAGCCGCCTCTGAAGATGATGAACAAAGAGGACACCACTCCGGTACCAGAAAGTTCACCCACTATGAAGTCCATGCAAATGTATCCAATGAGTATCGAAAATCAGCAGCTGCAACAAGCTATAAAGAAGGAAATTGTTCCTCCGCAGCAAAGTCCCGTACACAGACCATTCACTCCAATGGATGTAAAGAAAGAATTACTTGATGAGAGCTCTCAACAGTCGGCAACCTCTGGTGTTTCGACCGCATCCGATCAGGGAAAACTTGACCAGCCGATGAAAGAAGAATTCCCTGAAAGTGGAACCATGGACACGACATCTGAAGCCAATGCTCCGGAAACACCATCGGAAGCTAAGAAACGTAAGCGGCGTGAGTATCAGCAGAAAAAGCGCAAACAGTTACAGATGAACATGAAAGCGGCTGCCGAGAACAATTTGAATGCGGCCAACGCTAAGAAAAGACCTCGTAAAGGTTCTCGTTACGAAGAGGACTATGACACGTTCATCGACAATCTCATGGCTCAGCTCCGTTTACTGCCAGCCATGCAAATACAAGAACCCGCTCTAACTACTAACTTTGCCGTTTGTCCACTATTCGGATCTGGCGACTTAACGAAACTGAAAAATAAAGACTACGACGTATTGAAAGGTGATTTAGTTGGCGACTTTGGCAATGCAAAAATACCAAACGTGGGAGACTACTACAATACGAAACCGTTCGGAGAAGAGGAACCATTACCAGAGAAACCACCAGCGTCTACTCAAAGAGGGTTCTATGATCAAGAATTCCAACCTATCCTATTCGATGATGATCCAGAAGATAAGAAACTTGACTTCATTTGTAAAGAAAGAGACACCGATACGCCAGACAGCATAGTCAGCTGCTCTAGCCCCGAATGTTTCGACAGTGAGGCTCCTAACAGGTTCCCGGGACTCAAACTCATTGACGATGAAGAGGAAGATGAAGATAGTGACTCTGCGTCTGGCCGTATCTCACCGGTGATCCCGATCATAGCACCTGTGCCGATCAGGGTGAAACCTGTGTCTTTATACCAGTCCAAGGATGATGAAGATAACCAGAAATCATTGAAGACTCTTGATACCGATGCAGCCAAGGTCAAGGGCGGAGATTCACCCGGCAATACAGAAACAAATGAAAATGTCACTGTTACCCTTACTCTCACATCTGGAGCTGCTGAAGATATTCTTGGCGTACTCAAAGAGCTTGCCGGCATCCTACACATACCGCCACCGACCTCGTATCAGATCATAGAAAGAACTGCCACACCGCCGTCTCACAAGCTCGGCCTATACAGGTCCAAGGGTAAAGATGGTAAGGAAGGAACGCCTATTGATATCCAAAGTATACTAAACGGAGCAGCGAAATTCTGTCGCCATTGTGACGTAGTTATCTTAGATTCAGTAGTAAGAGCTAAAGCATCAGAGTTCCCATTACTATCCGCCAACAAAGGCAATGCTGAAGAAATCCTATGCGACAGTGACTCCGAACTATACTTCTGTAGCACACAATGTTACGAGAGCTTCGCGTGGCGACCTACCAACATCATCCTAGATGGGAAGGCAAAGACAACAGTCAAAGAAGATAGCAAATCCGATGTTGATACGAACATGTCGAAAGAACGAGATGATTTTGATACGGCGTCTACGGAAAGCATGGAGACTGATGACTTGGATATCAAACCAGACATCAAAGATGAGAAAATGGACTTATCCTTCATGGATTCTCTAGACAACGACGAATTGATGAAAGAAGTCGGCGATGACGTCAGTGCGCTAGATGAAGATCTAAAGAGTGAACAAGACGACAAGAGCAACCAAAGCACTGCTGAGAGGGAGAAATACAGAGGCATACGATACAAGGCGTGGTCACCAGGATGTATTGGGCCCCCAGTCAAGTACAAGCGCCCAACAGATAGGGAGCTAACTGAACTGGTATTCCGTACGGGCGTCGCTATTATGCCTGTAACAAATGAAGACTCAAGGAGGTGTGAGCTTTGTGGTATACAAGGCGATGGTGTAGCTGATGGAGTATCAAGACTATTAAACTGTGATGTAAACCGATGGGTGCACTTGAATTGTGCACTATGGTCAGAAGGTGTCTATGAAACGGTTAGCGGGGCGCTTATGAATGTAGAAACGGCACTGGCAGCTGGCTCTAACGCCACATGTGCCGTGTGCCGTCGTCTCGGTGCAACCGTGAGATGCTTCAAGGTGCGCTGTGGCAGCGTGTACCATCTGGGATGCGCCGTCAAGGATAATTGCGTCTTCTATAAGAATAAGACAGCGTTCTGCGCTTCTCATGCTCCTAAGGTGAGTTCTTTGTGATGGTATTCTTTAAAATACTGTAATTTATGTAACCCCTGATTAAAATAGTTTCTCGTAACCAATTCAGTTTCAATTGCTGTCAAATCTAAAGTCGTATCAAATTAAAGGATATCTACATATTCACGAACTGGCTGACCCCCTGATCCTCCGAGTGCACAGCATGATTTCTCACGTCTTTTTAGTTCGTGAATATGTAGATATCCTTTAATTTGATACAGTCGAGTTTTTTGATTTTTAGAAATAACTTTTAAGTTAAAAAAAAATTTTTCGAGTTATTATATTTTTGAAATCACTTTAAAACCCTTATTTTGATACCCCACACGATGGGTATCGAAGAAAAAGAATTGGGGCCCGAGAATATGGCCGCCATTTTTCTATTTACCTATTTTAATGTAAACAGTGACATTCGCAAGGTTAAGACGAATCAATTGACGTAAGAATCATCAAAATCGGCCAATGCGTTTGGTCTCTAGAACGCCACATAGGAACAAACATACATACATAGACTTATAAACACATAACCCTCCTCCCATATTCGGGTAAAAAGTTATGCGTGATCAATGTGATGAAATATTCTTGTTGAATTGAGAACCTCTTTTTTTCCTCGTCGGTTAAAAATGCAATAGACTGATTAATGACTTAATATTGATTATTATTTACGAACTAGCTGTGCCCGCGGCTTCGCTCCCGTCATCTGCCTGCCAACCCTACCATACTTACCAGCCTGCCTGCCTACTCCACATACTCAAAAAAACTTTTTACAAAAAAATACTACCGACTTCCAAATAAAACTACAAAGTAAAAAATTACTTTATTTTTGGAAGTCGGTGTCTTTCGTAGGTACCAATTTATTGCGTTATGGACGAAAAGTTTTTTTATTTTTCACTTTTTAGTTGTACCTACCTAATAGGCAAGTTGTTTAGTAAGTTACCTACTCGTATAACGCCAGAATATATTACCCAAATATCATGAAACTTGAACATAACCGGTGAAATGAGAGATCTGCGTACCCCTTAAGAGCGTACTGGCGTGATGTTATGTTATGAAATGGTATAAACAACAAACAGACATGCGATTGCAGCAATCCCGAGAGATTTGCCGTTATTTATTGTTTTTTATATTTTTACGTTACGGAAGATTTGTGTTGTATATCTTCGAATTGCTTCGTCAGTCCTACACCAAATTAAAATGGGACCAATTTCGGAACATACTCTTTCAAACAAAAAAAGATTTTTTGAAATCGGTCCACAATTGACGAAGATATCGGTGAAAATACAAAAAAAAAAAAACCAAACAATGTCGAACATAGAACCTCCTCCTTTTTCGGAAGTCGGTTATAAAATATACATACTACATACCAATTTTTTTTTTCTAAGGTCCTTCTTTCGCGTAAAATCTTAACACCGCGATTCAGAAAGTGACTTTAAATGCACAACGCCATCTATCGAATAGCGAGTTCAACTGTCCGAGTATTTGAATTGCGTGAGCTGTGATAATTTTACTTCTTGAACACTTTAAATTCATCTAACTTTTGATAGAGTGAACCGATTGCGATGAAACAAAAACTAAGTAATTCTTCAAGATACGCACAATTTTTTTGTACAAAAGTTATCTACATTGGTTTCGTACATTTCACGTGATGCGTGCACAAATAAACAGACAAACAGACAAACAGATAAACAGACAAACAGACAAACAGACAAAAATTCCAAAAATGCTAGAAATGGGTTCTGTTGGTTATCCTTTAACACCCTGGCTATTTTTTTTGGATTTTTTTTCGATGTACAAAAAATATTTTTCTACAGATTTATTATATGTATTGAAAAGGACATTTTATAAAGTTGATTAATTTTGTATTAGTTCAAAGAACACCTTATTAAATTTTTAATTCCAAAACAGAATGAAAAAGACAACGAGCTGACGACCTTAAGCGTGCAGCGCCGCGTGTACATCTCTCGCGACGAACAACGTCAAGTGGCATCAGTGATGCTTCACTCCGACACCAATCATCTGATAAGAGTGGGTGGACTGATATTCCTGAGCCCTGGACATCTGCTGCCGCACCAGCTTGCGGCATTCCATACACCGAATTATATCTATCCTATTGGATACAAAATTGTAAGTACATCTATACATGAGCATTATTTTTTTAAGAAATTATAATCATCATCAAATTGTAAACATTCAACAAAGTTAATAGGTTTAACAGACTGACATACTAGTTTCATAATACTCTCAAATAATGGCAATTGTGATTTGAATTTATAGACAAAATAAATCATTGTCCCATATTTTACATGTTTCTGTCAATCATTGCTCAGATTTTATCTTCGCTACGTCAAAGTTGAATTTTTAACTCCGTACTTATTTATAAAATCCTCTCTAGCCGTAAACAGAGAAAACTATAGACAACTAGATAGCTTGCATCTCATTCACACTAGAAAGAGAACGGTTTATGCATACGTCATGTAAAGAAATGAGATAGCATGATATGATTTTTTTCATGTCGCGTGCCGGTTTTTTCAAAGTCAGCACAGTACTGTGGTAAAAAAACATTGACAGTTCTACCTAAAAATATTACTATTTGGTGTTGCCTGCTTTTGAAGTAATTTTTCCTCAAACTATATCATAATATTGTATAAAAAAAAAAAAAATATATTGTTTTACTTGACCCGTTTCCGGGATAAAAAAATAGCCTATGTCACTTAGGAATAATGTAGCTTTTATTGGTGAAAGAATTTTTAAATTCGGTCTCGTAGTTTCGGAGCCTATTCGGTACAAACAAACAAACAAAAAAATCTTTCCTCTTTATAATATTACAAACAAAAAATCTTTCCTCTTTATAATATTAGTATAGATTAATGTAACGGGTAAAACCGCGAGATCCAGCTAGTTAATCACAGATGTCTTTAGACGAATTATGGACTTCAAGCCCTGAATCTGTCTATCGCACATGCGGCACGGCTTCCATTTGTCTATAGTTTTCTCTGTCTACGTCTCTAGCTCACAAATTCAATTACAAAAAATATTCACCACACAGTAAATTTTTTTTTACGATTCTTTCTAAAATTGTGCCAAATTAAAATGGTTTTGTTTTAAGTGCTAGATTCTACTATTTGTTAAATGAAAAAAAAAAACGTTATTTTGGAATTCTAATATTATTATATCACGATTATTTTTTTGGGGATTTCAGATTATCCACTCTATGTTACTTTGTTGAGCAGTTTAGCTAAATATACTCTACCTATTCCGATCCCTGCTGATGGGTATTCCGTCAAAACAATATGGTCTATTACGTGCTTAACGTAGTGACTTAAGAAGAAATATATTGTTTCAAGAACACAGTTCACATGATAGTTCAGAGAGAGAAGGTGGAATGAAGAGCGTGGAAAGAGAGTTTAGGCACTGATATAGTAAGCCCTAGCAAGTTTTTCCTTAGATTTTTCCATTTTCTCGTTGCACTCTTTCTGACGTCTGTCAATGACGACGTCAATCGGTTTACGTTCGTCACATAAGAATACAATCTGCTTGCACGATACAAACTTGGTGGTATGTGATACAGGGTGGAAAGCTCCGCAACCTCCATTGAAAAGGGAATCCTCCGACCAGACACTTGTTGTTTCTGGTCCGGGCACCTGTCCGGCGGTTGTAGTCGGACTGTTGCATACGTTAAAAATCGCCCAGAAAACTACGCTTGAGCGATGCAGGATTTGTGTGACGAAGTTCTAGGTGGCGGCATCGATACGGTTTCAAACCTATTTCTGTGATGTTATGTTCAGGTGCGCTTCTACTGGTCGATGTCTCGCGCGAACTGTCGGTGTCGCTACCTGTGTTGGATCACGGAGGAGGCGGGGCGGCCGCGCTTCCACGTGCGCGCGCAGGACGAGCCGCGCGATGAGTGTGCGGCGCCTACACCGCGCGCCGCATGGTCTAACGTGAGTATACTTCATTATCACTAACATCTTCGAATATTTAGCATAAACAGGGACCGACGGAAAACGAGCACCATAAATTCAGTACGATTTTGGATCCGGTGAAATAGCGGTGGAATTTTTCGTAGGTTTTTACAATTTTTAAAAAAATAAGTAAAACAGCAATATAATAAAATAAAAGTCGGTAGCGCTACCTATCAGCTTATTATTATATTTAGCCTATTTAGCGCAGTAGAAATCGACATTAAAATGGCAAAGCTGGATGGATGTAGGTCTGGATTTTTTGTATGTTGTATCCAGTTAAGGTAGTGTTCATTCAAATTTGCAACTTCGAAAAACTGCGAAGTTTTAAAACTTTTTCAATGTTTTGATCTAAAAGTCATAAGCAATGTTATTCGAAAATAGTACATTTCGTGTCGAGCATAAAATGTTGAGATTTTAACACGAGCGACGATGTAGCCAATTTCGAAACGTGCGAGTGTTAAAATAAAGCCTTTTTATGCGAGACACGAACGATTCTTTTTACACTACCTGATGAGCTTACTTAATTAAATGCAAATAAGTTCCAACAACAATTTATTAGAAACGTTCAGACTAAAAACCACAGACTATATACACACAATCAACACGCGCTTTTTCGAGAGGTAACAGGTTCAGTATTATTCTGCCAGTTACATAATGATCCGTACAAAAGTCATTTTGTAACACACATCATCAGCCTATTAATGTTCCCACTGCTGGGACACAGGCCTCCTCTCTGTGAGAGGGATTTCGTAACTGTTATTATGTAATTTTGTTTTTATTTTTATTTTATAGTCTTGTATCTAAAAGTTCATATTTCGAAACGAATTTCTTAGGCAATGTGTCATAATAGACAAGGTAGTGGAAAAATAAATAAGCTATTCTAGGCCCACTGAATCTAGATTGCCATCGCCGCGCTAAAAAGTTCAATAAGAATTTATTTTACACATAAACCTAACCAAAAATTTTTTATATATTATTGTGAAAACTGCATCACTGTCAATTTTGTATTTTAAAATAAATAAGTAGACACACAAAGACAGAAAGGAAATACGCCATTGCTGGGTATAGGCTTTTCCAGTCTTCTTTATTTTATACTGTACACTATTTATAAATTCTAATATATTTTTCCGTAGGTGTTAGATGCAGTAGCAGCATTACGGGAAGGACGAAGTGAAGATGGAGTTCTCAAGCTATGGCCGAACTACGTGACGGGAGAAGATCTGTTCGGTTTGACAGAGCCTGCCGTAGTCAGAGTACTGGAGAGCTTGCCTGGTAAGTTTATTTGACTGGCGAGTTAACTGAATGTATTTTTAATGCTACAATTTATTTATCAGACTTCACAACACGACCCTGTTATTGGGTAAGATGATATTCTTTGGTAAAAATGTTGCTAGACTTTTGGGCTTTTCCACCACCCTATAACAATTGTAGCAGGTATGTAAATAGCAGCTGGGACACCTATATAGCGAGGAGCCACTATCTGTAACAAACCTCTATGTATTTGTGTTCCACAGGCGTAGAGACTCTGACAGACTACCGCTTCAAGTTCGGGCGCTCGGCGCTGCTGGAGGGCGGGCTGGCCGTGAACCCGTCGGGCTGCGCGCGCAGCGAGCCCCGCGCGCGCGCCGCCTGGCGCCGCCCGGGCACGCGCTCGCTGCTGCCGGCCGCGCCCGCGCCGCCGCCCGCCAACGACCACCCCGCCTGCCCCTACTCCAAGCAGTTCGTGCACACCAAGAGCTCGCAGTACAAGAAGATGAAGAGCGAATGGCGGAACAACGTCTACCTCGCCAGGTACCACATACATTACAACCTCTCTTGCTTCAGAGATAAACTTTCTGTAAGCTAATTCACGTAACAACACACTTCGTATTCTCCACGGCTATAAAATACGCTCGCATAAATTTCACTTTAAGTGAGCTCGATATAGTTACATTTCGTGTCGAGCATAAAAAGTCGAGATTTTAATTTAAAAAGTTTTAAGTTTTCATTTTATAATCTTGTGTCTAGATTATCATATTTCGAAACGAATTTCTTAGGCAATGTGTTACATAATAGATTAGGTAGTGGAAAAAGTCACTAACACCACTGAGGCCGTAGTACGAATTTATCACATATTTGATCGCGTAAACGTTAATTTGTATACCATAAACCGGCCAAGTGCGTGTCGGTTCACGCGCAGTTATAGGGTTCCGTAGTTGCATAATAATGTGGAGTAAGAAGAGGGTTTTTGTTGATACATGACGATTTCAAAAAACGGGGACATTTCTTCAAAATTTTACTGTTCCAAGTACATTTTATAAGTGGGTCGACTATTACTCGTAAACTTGTAAAGCCTACTTAGCTGTGATAGTTTTCCTTTTAATTTCGTTATATATACTACTGCCTTGAATTTTTTCACATAGCCAAAAGCAACCATTTCGCTGGCAGGGGGGGACAGACTTGACTCTAACAAAAAAAGCTTAATTTTACGGAAACTGATCTCTGAATCGAAAATGGTTTTACCAGACCCGTAATATTTTTGAATGGCTTATCCAACGATACCCCACACCATGGGATAGACGAGAAAAATACATCCCCACTTTACGTCTATAGGAGGAACCGGAAAAAAAAATTGTTTATTTTATTTTATCACTTTGTCGGAATTATTATTATGTATATTTATGCCAAATTATAGCTTTCTAGTACTAAGAGTCTGAGTTAAGCTGCGGACTGACAGACGAACATAGCGAAACTATAAGGGTTCCTTGCTGACTACGGAACCCTAAAAAGAGGTTTTCTCTTACTATCACTAGACGGCGGTATTCAAGTTTCAATACAAATTGACGTTTCCGTTAACGCAATCGAACATGAGTAAAAACTCGGCAAAAGCCCGTTGTTGTCTAATCCTACTTGCAGCGCACAGTTCAAAGATTGCAATAATACGGTTCAGCTCACAAAGATAAAATTTATTGTAACTGCACTACAACTTAATCGACCCGTCACAAAATTACGTGAATTATCATACAAATTGTGTTATCATTATCAAGCATATCCCAAAAAGAATTAATCAACCAGAAACTCATAAAAAAACATCTCTTAACACCATCATCCTAAAAACATTACATAACGGATCATGCATGAATAAATACATAGGTTCATACAAATTTAAATAAAGTATAATCAATCTCAGCCCGCAAGTTGTGCAGTCACCACAAGCAGCTCCCGTAGAACAGGACCCAAAGTCTAGCCGGCACCTCCGCCATATTAAAAGACAAGACGAGGGATCCCAACAAGTGACGTCATCGCTTGCAAAGATCTAGGAAGCATAACGTATGTGCAGTACAAAATATAACAGTATTTAATCGAATTGGTAAGAATGAGAAGAGGCAACAAACTTTTGTGTGCTTACTAGGTTTAAAGCGCATAGCTGTCTGCAAATCGAGCGATTGCTTAAAAATTTGGCTCGGTCGTCGAACTATTTCAGAGTTTTGTGTGATCTTAAGAACAATCTTGACAGAACTTTTACAAGTAGATCCAGGGGCGTAGCTACTGGAGGGCTAGATGGTGCCGTGCACCGGGTTCCCAACGGGGGCCCTCGGACCCTGACCAGCAAACCTCAAATTTGAACTAGTCATAATTCTCCCACCTTCGTTATCTAAATAAAATAGGTAGCAACACGAATTTAATCAGTACCAGTTTTTTTTTTTGCACCATGGCCTTTGTTACCTAGCTACGCCTCTGAGTAGATCGTAGATAGTAATCGGTGGAAGGACAGCATCGTATATACGTATAATATGTGCAGTTACTTTTCATAGAGCGGAGATCGAGGCCAAGTTAGTACTGAATGGAGCAAGTCAATAATGAAAATGACAAAAAAAAACAATTTTTTTGCTGAAAGGAATGTTTTTAAAACCAAAAACATAGTAACTTCAAGAATCACCATGAGAGTCTCTTGAGTAGTAAGTGACCTATTGTAATTATTTCTAGATCGAAAATCTCTGGATTGGGTCTATATGCGGCCAAGGATTTGGAGAAGCACACCATGGTCATAGAGTACATCGGAGAAATCATTCGCTCCGAACTATCGGAGATACGGGAGAAACAGTATGAAGCTAAGGTAAGGAACATTATTAGACAGTGCATTCGTTACTTGTTGACGCGTGCGCAATATTTAAGCCTAGATTGTCAAAAAGTACTATTGCCTGATGAATTTTCATAACTCCTCCGGAGTGCTTACTTTTGTTAATATACCCAGCAGTTTAGACTGCGCCTTGTTTGTCAACGAAATTTTAGAGATACTTACCCTTATTTGTAAAAATCACTATGATATAGAAATCGTTTAAGTATCCAGCTGTTATACCGTATTAAACAATTTTAAATATCAGAGTAGCTTAAATATTATTTATAGCTACATTTTAACATAGGTATATAAAATAATAGGGATGTGTCCTAGGTAGAAAAATGCTAATTCTATTTAGTCCGTCAGTGAGATTATCAAATAATATTGGACACGTATTTTTTGCTTTATCAAATAAATGAAAATTTACAAAGATAAAGCGCATCAAAGATCTGGAGTGGGGGCTTGTGACGTCACTTTGTCAGTATAAAGTGTAGCACACCGTGACGTCACACGATATTTCACCGCACTGTATCGTCGTAAGTTTTTGTTTACGTGGCAAAAGAAAAAATATGTGTGTAATATTTTTAGGTTTTCTAACTGACCGACTAAATAGATGTTTTTTGTCAACTCACCTATTGCCAGTGACTGACTCCCAAACTAGGCAGTCTGTTTCTTTTTATTGTCTATAGAAGATTAGAATTTGGCTAATTAGTTTCTGAAGAGCTCTATAAATAAGGCCCAATGGGGCTAAACTTGTGAGCTGTTCCTGAGTCACGCACTCACTGGCACTGTCTGTAGAACCGCGGCATCTACATGTTCCGGCTGGACGAGCGGCGCGTGGTGGACGCCACGCTGTCGGGCGGCCTGGCGCGCTACATCAACCACTCGTGCCAGCCCAACTGTGTGGCCGAGACCGTGGAGGTGGACCGCCATGTGAGGATCATCATCTTCGCCAAGAGACGCATCGCGCGCGGGGAAGAGGTAACGCAACTATAATTTTGTATTTGTAAACTTACCCCCCTTTATATATTGAGAATTTGAATTTTGTCAAGCTCTAATACCCTTGGTATTAGTTTAGGTTATGTTAGACGGGCTGCTGTCAACTCCATGTCTTTGCGTATACGGGTTGGATAAACGGTCATTCATTCCACCCCCAGCTTCTAAAGGAAGGCCAGCAGCGCCATGGTGTGCCGAATATCTCGTAAAATTATGATAGGTTTCAGTGTAAAAGTAGAATTTGAAACAACTTGAAATTCCAGAAATCGAGAGATACATTTTGTGGAGTGATGTCAATTTGTTTAGTAATAGAATCGAGACTTGACTTGAGGTCCTGGGTCGCGGGAAGTTTTATTGGGTTTATTTCATCGGAAATTTTTCAGTAGTAGCATATAGTCGTACTATAGGTGCATTCACACCTCTGGATTCTTTGAGGAGCCATCATCAAGCCTTTAGATGTTATAATGAAATATACTTGTACAAAAAACATTCATAGATAATTTGATATTTAAAATAAGACTTATCTATGCAGTGTAGATACACAGCACATAATACGAACACATGTAAAAACGTCACTGATCTTGTCTATTTTATTTGCAGTTGGCATACGACTACAAGTTCGATATTGAAGACGACGCACATAAGATAATGTGCATGTGCGGCGCTCCCAACTGTCGCAAGTGGATGAACTGAACACCACACACTGGACTATGACGACCACCGGAGACTGAACCTTCACACCGGCTGTATGTTCATGTGTACATTGTATCATCTACACATGAACATACAACCGCACCTGGCTTTGATTTTTAGCATAGGAAAGGCTATGAATAACTAGTTTTATGTACCAAAGTGATTGTACTACATGTAAGTAATTGAATCATATTATTAGACTTATTTAAGATTTCACTCTGATAAAGCTGACGTGTGATCTACGAATAAGACAATATTAACAGAGTTTTACCGATAAACTTCAATTTTATAACTATATTTAACCGTCGCGGTAATCAATCGGAAACCTTTTTTTTTGTAAATAATATTAAATCGATATAAAGTTGTTATTGAATTTAAATGTTTTAGACGTGAACGTTTTACGAGAGTAGAGTGTAGGGTAAGGTTATAATTTTATTATGTTAAATGTATTTTATGGATGTTTTGTGTCGCTGTTTTAAATGACTTTTATTAATTAACATTGTTTCAAAGGTATCGCACCTAAGTCGTCACAGTTTACCGAATGTTTATTTGAAAATCTCAGCGGTGACTAATTGTTAGGTTAAGTTACCAAATAGACGAGTCTGCATTTAGTATGCATAGAGCACAATTTATTAAGCGATGTAAATATCCTCTTTATTAGAAATTATTTAGGGCCCAGTTTTGTGCGACACGCGTTTCTTGTGACAGGGTAGTAATATAATAATTTCTAATGGAGCGGCACGAGACGCCACGATGTGCCTGATGTCTGATGCCTGACCCGTTGTTATACGTCGTAGCTTAGAGCGACGGAACACATCGCGCCTTCCGACAATGGACGAACGAGGATGTATGGATGCATGTATGAATGTCCGCGTGCGTACTTTTATTCACATGGTTTATAACATCGCATATTCACCTAGACAAGCGTTAGGAAAAAAAGGTTGATATATATTTTCGAGTGAAGACATGACATTTAGTAATGAAATTATTTTACGAATATTTACCCAAAGTAATGGTTTATGCAGAAGTTTACCGTCTCAAATAAATGGTGTGAATAAAACAACGTGAACGTTAGTAGTTAGTGTAATTATTTATGTAATAAATTAAATAAATAGTCCCAAATGTGATATTACCTCACATAATTTCGCGTGAACTTCACTATGTAGTGGCCATTATAACCTGTTAGGTTAGCTTGTTGCGTTACCGCTACACATATACGACGCGTTGTATGACAGGCCTTCAAATTTAAAATCTTGTGGTCCTCTTTTAGATTTGATGACTGATCTTAGAGTATTTTAATGTACTTATTTTTTTTTCCATCACCTTTTTGGAAAACTTAACGACTTACAATAAGACTTCTATGCTTAGAAAATTCATAACTAACTGTATTTAATAACATAAATAAATGAAAAAACCTTTTTTATCCATATTCTTAAATTACATTGCAAATGTTACTAGTCATCCTTATTTACTAGATGTTTGTACGGATTAGTTTTTTTTTTATCTGATATGAACCCTCCTCCTACTTCTCAGACTTCTTCCATGTGTAATCTATCTTTTTAAATAGTCTGCCTGTCTTTCCCTGCTATTTCCATTATGTCACTAGCCCACCTTTCACCTTCTTTTCGGCCTGCCAGGGTTGCATTCTTTTTTCTGTAGATTTTGTCCTTCCTTAGCGTAGTTATGAATGAGTTCCAAGTTTGAAATTTGTTTTTTTTTTATGTCGTAATTAGCGCCCTAAGGTAATCAAAATCGTCATCAAATCGGAGAAGGGAAAACCATTGCTAGGCCTGCGTAATCAATGGAATGCGTTCAAGACGCTTGTAAGATCTGGTTATAGAGAAAATATTAAATAAATGTATGTATGTAGCACAAGGAATTATTGTAACGCAGGTTGCCGTCTACCAATGTTAAGAATTCATGCAGTCTAATTTTAAGTGTTAAATGTGCAATATCATATCTTGTGAACAGATTGTAAATATGACAGTAGCGCAGCGAACGTGATGAACAGTTTTAATGTCATCATGGAATACGTATGTTTTATGCATTGTTTGTAATCAATCAGTTATATTATAAAACACCTCTCATTAAAATTTCCATCGATCTTATTTAAAGCATTCCCATAAATTTTGCACTAGTTTGACTCAAATTATTATAATCAAGAGACATTTTGAAAGTTGTAAAATTATGTACTTTAGTAATATTCTATACATTAGTATTTTTATTGCATTATTTTCCTATAATTAAAATTTTAATTAGTATAAAATAATAGCTTTTTATTTTGATATCCTTCTTTCGTATTCCTCAAGGTGCTGAACTCTTGTTATTAGAGAAATACCCCCGCGTATGGGTCGAAAGGGTTCGTTTTAATTCATCTTTGTTAAAATAGAGTTATTTCCTTAAGTTGCCCTTATATGATCACTCCGCAGAATTTAATCATTATTAGCAACACTTATCGAATGCTATAATAACACCATGTGGTTTTTTTTCAAAATCAATGGTTTCGATTCCTGGCTAGAAATAAAATCCAATGATGCAGTTTTTACTTTTCATCAAAATGGGCCCCGAAACAGCTTCGAGTGTTTTTGGCTTTTTATATTTTATCACTTGAAAAACTCTCCCTTTAAACGATAATTTTATTTCATATTTTTTAACCTGACTCCCATTAATGTCATAGTAAATCGGAAGCCTAATTGTGCTTGTTCGATTGTCGAGAAGACGTATGGGTTGCTTGAAATAAACGTCCAAACTTCACTTAAATTCATTATTTTAAAATATGGACCTCAAGCACAGTATTACTTTCGGCCATCTTAATTTGCAGTGATTTCACAGTGCTGTGATTCAATCACGTGCTAGATGCAAGACGCGTTGTGGATTTCCGTCTATGTCATTGGTCGAATGATGGGGTTAAATCCTTCGCCTTACCGAATTCTTTTACGCAATTAGGCTGCAGAGCAACACCCAAAAAACATCTTTATGGATGGGCAATCATCATATCAGCCAAAAACCGTCCACTGCTGGACAAGGCCTCCCCCAAGCGTCTCCACATTTACCGGTCCCGTGCGTCTCGCAACCAGTGGATCCCCGCAACCTTCACCAGGGTCATCGGTCCTCCTGGTGGGAGGCCTTCCAACGCAACGTCTTCTGGATCGCGGTTGCCACTCCACACCTTTCTGCGAGCAATGTGCCCTGCCCACTGCCACTTAAGTTTGGCAATTCTTCGGGCTATGTCCTTATCCCTGGTTCTCTTACGGAACTCTACATTTCTGATTCGATCACGCAAGGAAACGCCGAGCTTAGCCCTCTCCATTGCCCTTTGAGTGAAAGCTTTCTGATGTGGCCCATTTTAAGCGACCACGTCTTAGAGCCATATGTCATGACTGGCAACACACTATG
This sequence comes from Orthosia incerta, assembly GCA_948252205.1. Classification (NCBI taxonomy): domain Eukaryota; kingdom Metazoa; phylum Arthropoda; class Insecta; order Lepidoptera; family Noctuidae; genus Orthosia; species Orthosia incerta. Next base: position 24,793,368 of record OX411748.1, read on the forward strand.
GTCATAGACTTTCTTCTTGAGACACTGTGGTAAGTTTGGACGAGAAGCTGGCACCGTTGGAGAGACTGCTGTACCGTTGGAGATCTGTATGGACAGCTTCCACGAACCCATCGCTGTATTCGTCCACGGAGTTCCCTAGGCACTCGAAACGATTCTGTAGTTCGAGCTGAAAGCTCTCAGGGTTTTAGACCTGGATCTGTGCTGGACGGAGCGTGGGCTTCATCAGTCGAGACCGTTCAAACTTAATATTAATGTTCACTGTGTCTCATACCATGCGGTGATTGCTCCCGGTTTTCACCGAATTGATCACAAAGACATCATTGAACATTTGCTTCTTGGTTGACATGACGAAATCGATCTCATTTTTTGTTGCACCATCGAGGCTCCGCCAGGTCCACTTCCTGTATTCACGCTTTTTGAAGAAGGAGTTCATCATATGGAGGCCTCTTCTTCTCCATAAAGCTGGCCAGTAGGTGACCCCGGTGGTTCCGTCGTCCAACTCCAAATTGCCCAACTTGCAGTTCATCCTCGTCTCGTTTGCCCAGTTTCGCGTTGAAGTCCCTCATGCCAACGGTGAAGTGAGTTTTGAAACCATGCATGGCTCTGGAGATATCCTCATAAATGGTCTCTACCTCGTCGTCGGGGTGTGCCGAGGTTGGGGCGTAGACCTGTATGACCTTCAGCGAATATCTTGACTTGAGATTATCGAGTCTTCGAACTTCACATAACTCTTTAAACTCCATCGAAACACGCTCAATTCTTCCTCGAGTTCGGCCATCTTCTCGTCGGTCCGCGTGTTATACGTTGCCAGGTCCAGTCGCCGGTGTTTATTGGGGTAGCCGGGTCCACTCCGGGGATTCTTCGCACCCCTTGCCACGCCTTCGCCTCGACCGCTATCGTAGTCGAGGGTAGACGGGCTGTGTGCACTCGGGGCCATTTTTTAGTTGTGCTATTCATTTTGGTTTGGGGGGTTTGCCGTAATCGCCACGCTTGGCAGGCGGGTTGGCGATCGCAGTTTGTTCTTAAAGTGCACAGAGAACGCTGCTGCCCATTCTCTGGTGCTTCCCCACGGAAAGGTATGGGATGATGAAATAAGAAATTCTTTACGTCCGTCGCCATACGGTACCTTGGATGGGCAAATATTAAAGGCTTATTATTTTCTTATATATCTTTGAGATTCTCGGGACGCTAGGGCCTAGGGTCTCGGACCTTGGAAAGGCGTACCGGGGCCGAAACCAACTCGCATAGGTCTTGTTAGACATGTAGCATGAATTGTGACACTAACCGGCAACTATGCCTGTATGCACTACTTACGCACCCAAGGACACTCCCCGGCTGGTGCAGGACTATTGCAAATTGTGGAGACAAACATATTGGGCTATGGGTTTGGCCGGTTTTGTGGATCAGTTAGCTAAAACTATAGAAGGACTATTGGCCTGCCTGACCACTGTTAGTGTTGATCTACACGGCTATTAAATGGCCAGGGATGTCTTGCACACTCAATTTAATTAATGTGTCCCCATAAACGGTCGCTAGAACTTGAGTGACGTAGCGCCAAGGGGGCAACATACACACGGAGAAGCTTGAGGAGTGGAGAGGTATACCATGGCTATCAGGACAATCCCGGCAGTACGGTCAAGATCCCTACCAGCATCTTACTGGGTTAACTTCCTTCCTTCGAGCACGTTTGGTCCTGCCGATTAAGGCAAGAGAGAGATGGGAGCTTTATTTCCCGTCAGTGTTCACTCCGATCGGCCAATAAAGGCAAGCCGGAAATGAGGCTCAAGACCTCTCCCTGGAGATCAGGCCCGTGGGGTCACCATTGCCCACCAGCTCGCCACAAAGCTGCCCTGCGGTTTGGATAGTCTGGCCTAGCCCCTCACCCTAGGCATGTTGCAGTAAAATAGGATCTACCGGCACCGTCCTAGGGTTCATTGGAGCACGCATGCCTCACCACGACGTCAACGGAGTTACTGCGGTGGGGAAGAAATTATTATAAATAATAACATTCTGCTTTATTTAGTTTATGTCTGCTAATTGTATGGTTGCTATACTAGGATGCCCAATGACCTTTACCTACATAGCATATTAAACACTATCACCACAATGCTCTAGTTTGCGAACACGCTTTTAGGGTCAAAAATCAAAATCAAAAATTTTTATTTTACATAGGCCTACATGGGCACTTATAAAACGTCGACAAAAGGTGCACGGTTCGGGTTAGTCGTTTCCTATGGAGAAGAACCGGCAAGAAACTCCATGGTTACTCTTTTGTGTGGGGTGTGTGTTTGGGTGTTTTTAGTATCGCACGGATTTGCTCACATACGCGGGATTGGCCTCATTTTGCCCCGGATGCATGAGCGAATCCGCGTGATACTAAAAACACCCTGGGAAGACTAGCTATCCCAGTCAGGATGCTCAAATCGAACCAGCGAGAGCTCTCGGATATGTCTTTGAAAATGTAACTTGCATTAGTGTTTATTCTGAAAGAATTTTGTTCCACACTAGGAATTTCTTCCTGTATCGTGGGTGCGTTTACAAACATATAAACTCACATACAAAACACCCAGAGCCGGAACAACTATTTGTAGGTCATACAAATATTTGTTCCGCGTGGGAATCGAACCCGCGACACGCAGCGCAGCAGTCAATCGCTCAACCACTGCGCCAAACGTGCGCCCAATTGTGAAAATTTAAATTCGAATTTGTGAAAGTCGCATAAAACCATACTTGTTTTATGCGACTTCAAAAAGTAACTTGTTCCAGCACGACATAACGAGTATCTACTCTTTCACAACATCGAACACCCACCCTTCAATGCGGATGGATAGTCTTACTGCAAACCAGTGTTCAATCCAGATGTATAAAAGGCAGAAGTAATGTTTTGTTGTGTAAATAGTGTTTAATTGTGTTATCAACACGGTTTTAGGGGGGAAGTATCGCTACGAAACGATGGTGATTGAATATGAAGAGTGAAATATCCACACAGTGGCAGCGCCGATTGTGACGTTAACTATCATAATCTTCAGTTTACAGCAGTCTGGCAAATCTCATCCAGCCAGTGTCAGGTTTAGTGTAAACAAAATAAAACATCCAATTATTTCATATAAATTTTATTACAAACTTTTTTTTTACTTAAACTGCAAATTATATACCAAAGAACATTGTCTAAGTAAAGCTGGAGATCCAGCACACGTTGATCGCAACAAAGTTATGATTGGAAACGGCTTGTCTAGCGAAACGACAGCGACCACCGGCCACCGCCGCCCGGCGCGCGATACAAGCGAATCTCGAGCTTCACGTGAATTCACTAAACACATCAGAAAACAACACAATATCTCTTACTGATGTGATGCTCAATGTCTGATCTCAATAAAATATAGGTACGTGTTTGATAATGGTGATTGTGCTTGAAAACAAACTGAAATGATCAAATACTGGTATGGGTTCCACTTTATTGCACCGTCAATTAGTATTAATGGAAGATATTCATATTTGTATACTATAAACCTTAACTGCGTAAGTATTAAAATTCATTTCATGTCTCAGCTACCACTAACGTAGACTAGCCGTTTCTTTATAATTGTCTATTTAAAGTTAAACATTCCGAAAAATTCAAATGATTGAAATAATTTACAAAAATATAGCATTCGTCACTTTTAACACATACAACACAATGAGCTTTACTTGATAAATACATAGTCGAGTCAAAACTATCACTCAAGTTGGAATGAGAATAAGAAAATAAATATTATAATTTGAATTAAATTGTATCATACACTCGACTCGAGCGCGAGACGGAGAGTGTCTGTAGCGCTGTAGAACTAGATTACAGGACATAAGAGACGACAAAGCTGCTTGTACAGATTAGTGCGGCTTTGTCTGAAGAAGTGAAGATATTTGGCGATGAAATCATACATAATACCAAAATTACCATGCTTTGCACCATTACCTTATTTATATAGACACAAATTTATATGGTTTCAGAAACCTAAAGAACTTTGAAGAAACACCTGACGTAATCGTTAGACTTACGTAAAATTATAATTGTTGTTTCAATAGTTTACAGACAAAAACAAAAATCACTGAACAATACAGCTAGCAGCTACTCGTAGCTGAGATATTGTGAACCGCATTACACACATCGCTGACTAGTAATGCTGGCGCCCCCGGCTCGCCTACATTTACATTTTGTACTTTAACACTAGTATTGCTAGTAACTAAGTACTTCAATATTGCTCCTTTATGAAACTGGCATTAACCTCTTTGCAAAATAGACAGAGAAGTAACCCCCAACTCAGGGTACTGCCGAATTAGTTTACTTAACCTAGGAAAAAGAGGCAGCATTACAAATTATTAGTTTTATTGAAGTTGATCCTTAACATAACAAAAAGGATTCGTTTAGTTAATGTCTAGTCTCGATATCGAGATATTACAAACATTATTATAAAGCATTACTAGTGAGCGATAGTTCAGGCTGCTTACAAACGGGCGCGTTCCGAGCATATATACATCTTAGAAACGTAGCCGCTTATTGCTCGTGATATACAATCGCCTCATGCATATGAAACGAAATTGCCGTAACGTGTTATATAGTTACTGGCATTTCAGACTTTGGTCAATAGTGCAATGTTAGTTTAAGTAAGTATCAGTCATCGAAATATGTACAGAAGAATCAAGTCCAGTTCATCTTCAATTCGTTTAAAATACGTGATAATTTACAGTTTAAATGATAGACAGACACAGTATATGATTGCGTTTGGGCGGCTACGTTTTGACATTTATATGAGAAGCATACGCGAGTGGAAGCTAGCCGAGCGGCGCCGAGCGGTCGCGCGCACCGCTCAGTCGATGTACTGCGCCAACCAGCGGAAGCCTTCGCCGTAGCCCTGGCGCTTCAGCACCGAGCACATGAACAGCTCCAGGGGCCGCCCGGGCAGCTCTGATCTGGATACCTTGCCCTGGAAAAACACATTAATATCACATTACTATGCAATAAATACCTCATAATATGTCCCTATCTCAAGATGGTTCCAAGCACTAGTTACAGTCTCAAGAGCTGTAGGAAGTAGATAATAGTGAATTATTTTTAGACCAAACTTAAAGCCGTTTGACTACTGCCTTATTACAAAGAGATATGATAGATTTCTATACTATTTTGTACTATCGCTTCTAGACGTATCCGGCAATAAGCAGAGCTTATAAAAATTAACATGAATAAATAAACCTTGGTAAGATTGCATACCAACAGAATGGTATCTGGTAGATATTGCAATATGCTAATATCATTAAAACTAGGCCTGCGTTATAAAAGCAATATCATGGTGACTTATAGTGATCTTTTTATGAACAGCCTTTTCAAGCTATTTAATTTTTCCAACTATCCAGGATTCTGACAGAAATATTAATTTTATCTTCATATTTTTTTTGCATTGTGCATTTTAATGCTTATCTCAATTACATTAGAAACACAAATTAAAACCATAGAGAGCCACTTATTTCGCAAGAAATAATCGCAACTCAACATGACGTGTTTAAAAATTACGTGTTGATAAATAAATAACGAACACACGCTCGTGCATTTAGAATGCGATAAAGTTACTAATAAATAAGTACATAGATAAATACGTAAGGACAAGGTCTACAGTAGTTCTGTGTTATGGTAGGAAAGATTGTATCACCGCACTACATGTGAAAACTGACTGATATGGATTCAGTTATCTATATGAATGAGACTGTTGCACTATTAATGTTTAAGTCTATACATACTACAAGATACACAAATCCTAAGGTAAGACAGGATCAATCAATCTGCCTAGTTGATCCCAACTATAGTCGGCTTCCAGCCTTACCGGATTCAGCTGAGTACCAGTGTTTTACATGGAGCGACTGCCTATGTGACCACCACAACCCAGTAACTGGGTAACACAATACCTCTTGGCAAAACTGGTGTCAGATCTCAGGCTTCTGACTACCCGTAACGACTGGCAAAGATCATCAAATGACAGCCGGGACCAACGGCTTAAGGTGCTTTCCGAGGCACGGAGGAAACTCGGTATGTTGAAATGGTCACCCATCCACGGACCGACCTCGTCAAGCGTTGCTTAACCTTGATGATCGACCAGTGCGGCTGTTATTATTCAGTCACGAGCTCCTCAAGGTAAGACAGGATCATACACTTTAATTAAACTAAACAGAGCAAAACATTTGGCGCGAGTCGCATAAAGAGTTCCGATGATAAGAATTTTGTAAATTGGGTTACTTGGTCATATGTTAATTTTAAACAGGATGATAGTGTGAAGTGACGAATAACTTAACATTTAATTATGTGGTTCTGCCACATTAATAAGCGACATTTGGCTTAGGTCATTGCTATCTTCCTTATTCAAGTATAACTGTCTGCCTATTCATAAATCTTTTTAGATTAATCAATTTCTCGATCTAATAAGATTAATTTAAAGTCAATAGCTAAAAATTATCCGAGGATCACAGAAACATTGTATGGGAGCCCCACTTAAATATTTATTTTATTCTGTTTTTAGTATTTGTTGTTATAGCGGCAACAGAAATACATCATCTGTGAAAATTTCAAGCGCCTTACTATCACGGTTCTTGAGATACAGCCTGGTGACAGATAGACAGACGGACCGCGGTGTCTTAATAGGGTCCTGTTTTTATCCTTTGGGTATGGAACACTAAAAAAAAAATAGGTGTCTCACCTTTCCAGTAGTCTGTTGGTACAAGTTGAAGAACTGACGGAGCTCATCTTCACTGGCGGCGCCGGGTTTGTCGATCTTGTTGCCGAGGATGAGGACGGGACAGTTGCTGAGCGTCTCGTCGGTGAGGAGAGAGTCCAGCTCGGCCTTGGACTCGGGCAGGCGCGCGCGGTCGCAGGCGTCCACCAGGAACACGATGGCGTCTACCGCGGGGAAGTAGTCGCGCCACACTCGCCGCGCCTGTTGATGCCCGCCGAGATCGAACGTCGTGAAACGCATACTGCCTATTGACAGCTCTTCCGACGCTGTGGAGTAAAGATGTTGTGAATGTAGATTATGTCTAGAAATAGTTTTTCAGTGGTTAATGGGGTGGCTGGAAGAGAATCATGGATCGAGGTACATAACTTGCGAGCCACCAGAATCTCTAGCAGTAGACTGATGCTATAGGATAATCATGATGATAATAAGCATAATGACAAAATACCAGAACCTAGAAATTGTTTATCTTCTAGTATTTAAGACAGGCGTGCCGAGAAGTAATGAGGTTTTTTGGCCCCGCGATATCTATTGTATCTTGTAATTTTAAGGGTGTGGAAACTACAGTTCAAGTTATTAATCAGCTCACGCCCCGCAATATTTATTCTAAATGCGGCCTCATAGTAAGAAGAAGTATATCAGGCAAGTATAGATAGAACAAAAACATCTGCAGAAATGAATTGTACTCAATGGATTTGAAAATATTTTATTGAGAAGTTGATGTGATGTTTTTATTTTAATCGCATCAATTGACTTCAAACTGCGTCAGAGGTAAAAACCTAATAATAGCAGTGTTAGCAATAATAAGTTGTCTGTTTGTTTTGCACGTAAATAAAGTCGTGAAGTTCGATGTCTGATATCAATAAGTTATTTATTTTTAATTGACACGTCTCAGCAACATTTTATTTGCCAGTATGCGACCTAGTTTCTTAAAGTTTATTGTGATATTTCCTGGCATCTTATTCTACTATTATAAATTAATACCCGCCATTCTGCTATTAATACTTATATGTGAGTTGTGTATCAAGACTTGTCCATAATAACTGACTAACAGACAATCAGCCATTTAAATGGAATATTTGTTTTATGAAGTAGAATGCAAATATGTGACATAACCAGGAAATCGATAAAAGAAACAAAATGTTTAACGTAAATGAGGGTTTCAGTTTTAATATTTGATGAGTGGTAACTAAGATGGTGCTGGCTAAGTTTAATATTTTATACAGTAGCTGGCCACATCGAGAAAAGAAGCTATTTAAAACTCCAGTGATTTCATGAAAGTCAGTGATTCTAAAATCTGGCTTCAACATATCCATAATAATGTCAACATATTCTTGCAATTTACATAATACATATTTTTAACACCATCATAATTATGCTGGTCAGTGTGACACTACCTTTAATATTTGTTAAAAGTAATTGATTCCAAACAGGAAATTAGACTGCTTAGTAACCTTGAAAACACCTTTATTATAATAAAAATGGAAGACCACTTTTCTGGCAGATTATAACTTGTTTGATATTAATAGTGATGGGCCAACTCGGGATAAGTACGACTCGAGTTAACTCGAGTTGAAATTCACATAACTCGAGTTGAACTCCAGTTACGCAACTCGAGTTAGCAGAACGAAGGAAGTTAAGTTAGAATTAATTATTTATTAGTTACAAATCACTTTTTTACATATTTGACAGATAATTGATTGATTTCCTTGAGAATTGGCGAGATGAGGCAAAACATCGAAGGAAATGAAAGGAATGGGGGAAGCCTTTGCCCAGGAGTGGGATAATACAGGCTAAGAAAATGAAATAAGATTAAGTAGGTAAGATTAAAATAATAGAGGTTATTTTTAGTATAAATCACATATCTGTATTTTTGATTTTAGTGTCAGAATATTTTAAACAATTATAATTATATAATATAATCAACAACAAATCTAGTTATACACATACAGCAGCTTTCAAAAATTATCACAATCACAACAAATCATTTTGGTTGCAGCTAATACTGACTTTTACATTTGTAGCTTTCAATCGAGTTATTTATTAAAAAAAAAACCTTTTCTCATGTTTTTTTTATTTTAGGTTTTTTGATAGTAACTCGAGTTCGGCAGATAACTCGAGTCAACTCGAGTCAGGCACAACTCGAGTTGCACATCTCTAGATATTAAGTACAAACATTGTTATTTAAATAAATAGTGTTTTTATAAAACAGCATGTCTGTAAGTAATATAAAATATACAGATAACTGTAAATTCAATGGCCTTTTAATTATGATAAATACATAGATCTTTATTCCTAACATTTTTGGGAGTGCTAGGTTTATCTTGTTCTAACAGTATTTACTAAAACACAAATTCAAACGAAAGGACTTTGCCTAGCAGTAGAACGATATAGGCAACGATATAGGCCTAACGTTCAAAAGTGCCGCTTGGTGGCCTACTTGAAATAAATATCTTTGTCTTTGAAAAGAAAATAAAACTAAATTAAACACACATAGATCTTCAATAAAGAACTTAGAATTCATAGATGCACAAGATCCACTAGCCAGTTTTATTTTGCAATTTACCTTCCTCATTTCAACTATTTGTATAAACCTCGAAACTTAATAAGCCACAGATGCATAAATCAGCAACTAGTCTAGGTATGATATATAAAATTCTTAATATTTAAGGAAAAATATATTTTTAACAAAAGGATACCCTGATTATCCTGAAATGTAGTCCTACTAACTAAAGCCCACTTTTTTTATCAAATTTAATTGACAACTACTTAGGTATTGGTGTTTCTCTATTAAAGTTTCAAAAACAAACTAAAAAACTAGTTCATATCGTTTTTAAAACTTTCTTATGAAAACATTCTATTTAGGTAATTTGTTGTTTGCAACAAAGGACTAACTACTTACTGGGATGCAACGTGGGGACATGCTGCGCCAATCTGTCATCCTTTAGCATGTGCAGGAGTGTGGTCTTGCCAGCATTGTCCAGGCCCAAGAACAGTAGCTTGCCAGACTTTTTCCACAACCCTGTTGGACAACCAACCTCATTAGTTTCTTCATACTTACTGTCTAAGTTACATACCATTCTTAATTATGTAAATGTAATATTAAATTATTTTGCATCATTGTTCTCTATGAAGTTTCTGCTACATAGTATTATATAATACAGTATTTTGCTGACTCATAAATAAAGATGCATTAAATTTTGGTTCAGGAAACAATATGTCAGCTTAAAAAGTCTAAGGATTGTTTGTGGGTCAGCGTGTCAAGCTCACTGCTTGTGACCTTCATGTTCTCATCACTTTGTAATAGTTGCTTTGTTTGTGCTTCAATTGTCTATGGATTATTTACAGTGGTTGCAAGTTTGTCTGGGTTCAGCTGAAATTTAACTTAAAATATGTCTTAATAGTTTATTAATTGTAAGCACAAATGGTGATACACTTATCTAATTAGCCAAAGATTGATGGCAATAATTTAATGAATGTGCCCCTGGTATTTAAAATGTTTTCTTATTCATTATGCTATTGGTAGCCCCTTTAAAATATTTTTTGATAAATCATTGACTGGGGAAAATGCAGTTACCATTGTTTTTAATAACAATTACAGTAGCATCAAACATTGAGTTGTTTTTATTACTAGCATTCTTTTCTAAGGAAATAAATTGTTATGTTACTTTATTTACTAGACTGCTAATTCATTGAGCTACAAATATTTGACCATTTAGTCAGAATCTTGGTTTGCGACTATTTGGAGACATCTCTAAGATCTAATAAGAATATAACTCACCAAGGAATCCAAGAACGCCAGTGAACCAATCCAAGATAAACATTTTGAATCTGGAACGTAGGAAATGAGAATATTTCAGAACATCTCCACCTTCATCACAAAGAAGAACGTATCAGCGTATGGGATGAGTAATGACTTGCAAATCTTATTGTTATCAATTACGTCGTAGTAGCCAGCAGTGAATATCACTGAGCAATGCCACAGCACATCTTACATGCCGTCAAACTTGTTGAGACATCGAAATCGTAGTAGAATACAATATTGAATTGAGTAACATGAATGACAGAACGTCATTCGCGTACTTGAAACTTCGAACTTGAATTACACAAAAACGCAAATAAAATACTCACTTTTTAAAATTGAACTAGTTTAACTAATGCTAAAACGAAGTTTATCACAATATTTCACACTTATTTGCAATATGTTACGTCGCTAAAACCGACGATTTTTCTCGGCAACGAATATGCGATGAAATATGAATCTGTTGGCAATGACGTACGCTATTTCCGGATGTTGTCACATTGCTTTATGGGTGTGATCATGAATTTAATAAATAAATACTGTTTCACCACAGTATTTTTTTTGCATTTTTCCAAACTAAGGATTTTTTTAATGAATGGCTCAGCTCAGCATGACTTAAATTGGCCCTGATGTACGGACCGGCTCGTCCACTGAGTACAGGGCAGGCCTTGTTTGAATTTGTTATTCACGTGATTTTAGTTTACATACTTACTTGATGCGTGCGTGATTTTACGTACTTTTTTGTAGAATCATGAGCTATTACTATACTCTATGATCATGAGATTAGTTCAACCGTATTTTATTTAATAATTATGAACGAATCATTAAATATGTTGCCATCTGGCAATGAAAAGAAAATGGTAATTTTATTTATGAAACAACAAACTACCAAGTCTTTTGCCCGTTTATTGAAAGTAAATATTTAAGTAATTTGCTTATTTCTAAATATCTAATGATTGTTTGTGTCATTTTGTTATAATTATAGTTTTTTGAGGTATTTTCCATAAAGTAAAAAAAAGTTAATAGTATGGTTTTCACACCAAATTGCTGGCAACATTCACGTCAGGATTTCTTTCTAGTTTTTGACAGGTTTCAAAGCTAAGGTATCTTTGCGTTTTATTAAAAAATACTTTAATTTTTACGATTTAATGTGAAATAATCCTTGTTCCGAATCATTAAATCCCTCACATAATATCTAGTTCTCTGTACGCGGCAAATTGTTGGTGGATTACTTTGATATTTAAGGTTACAAAAGTGGTTCTGAAGACAGTGTTGTTATTTTCAGGCTGAGCGATGGCACCGAGGAAAAACAAAGTTGCGAAAGAGGAGGTCCAGGTAACTCTGGGCCCTCAGCACTTGGTGGGCGAAACAGTGTTCGGTGTGGCTCACATTTTTGCCTCCTTCAATGACACATTCGTACACGTTACCGACTTGTCTGGCCGGGAAACCATCGCCCGTGTCACCGGTGGCATGAAGGTGAAGGCTGATCGTGACGAGGCTTCTCCCTACGCCGCTATGTTGGCTGCTCAGGTTTGTTTACTTTCTTCAGCTTCATTGTATCAGCATAGATTAGTGAAAACATTTTGAGGTTATGTCAGTATTTGGTTTGTGATAATCGTTCAAACAATGTAACTTATCTCCATTCGACTAAACAGGGTGCCCAACGATTAGAATTACAACACGGGAGCCTCAGTTTTTAGTTGCAATTAATGCTTTAAAAATCATCAATAACTTAAGTTACTATTTCAATTTACCCAAGGAAACTACTACCTAATGTGTAGAAAAATTACCAGTCAGTGGGTCGTCTTAAGCTTAGTTTTTTGATCCGTAGTTAACTCAAACAATGGTTAACCTAACCAATAGTTTCAAATTTCTCTGAAATGCATATATTCATCAATTGTTGGCATCACAAATGGTCAAAGAAGTTGAAGAGTAAATTATTTGACCACTCGTTAGACTAACAATTAATGAATAAATGTTAACTATGGATAGTCGAGTCAAAAAACGGATACGGTATCAAAAAACTGAGCCTAGAGGTGGAAAATATCAGAAATTGAATTGACCTGACCAGCTTGAGTTGTACCTTAACATACTTTTTCAATTTCTCAAAGAAAACTACACTAATGTGTAGAAAAATGCCACAAATTGAATTGACCCAACAATAGAATTGAATTGCAGTACATTTTAATTTCAAAATAACTCAAACAACTCTTGTGTTTATTTACCATGCTTATAAATAAAACTCAGGCATCTTGTTTGGTAACCTATGTTTAAAAATACTTGTTACTAACTGCTTGTTATGTATTTTCCAGGATGTTGCCGAGAAGTGCAAAACTCTTGGCATCACTGCCCTGCACATCAAACTGCGTGCCACTGGTGGCAACAAGACCAAGACACCTGGACCGGGTGCGCAATCTGCGCTCCGTGCTCTCGCTCGTTCAAGCATGAAGATTGGCCGCATTGAGGATGTTACTCCAGTGCCCTCAGACTCTACCCGCAGGAAGGGTGGCCGAAGAGGTCGCAGGTTGTAATCTGTTAGTTGTTTAAGCATACTGTGGACTTTGAATAAAGGAGTTTGCGGTATTTCTGTGTTTTATTTTTTATATAAGTTTATGTATCATAGGATCACCCAATTACTAAAGATTCTTATAATTTTTTGGCATTAAAAAACATTTAATCCCCAATTTTATTAGCTTTTTTCTCAATCTGGAAGATGTTCTTCCTTCTAAAATCCAAATTAATTTATCTTGATAAACTTTCTTACTTTTGTCAACTGACATTTTTCAATCAATAATTACTGAAACCTAGTTTTCTATCTACATAAAATAAAACACCAATCTCTGTATAGATAGATAGTTTAACTCATCTTTGCGCGCGGCGCTATGTGGTGTGGTTGTTTGCTCGAACGACGACTGCTGCGTCACTGCCACACAAATGCATAATTGCAAGTCTGAAATAATTTTAATGTTTGTTTTATAATAAACGTTGCCCTACACTAGGAATTCCTTCCTGTATCGTGGGTGCATTTACAAACATAAACTCACAAACACCCAGAGGCCGGAACAACTATCCGTCCGTGCGGCAATCGAACCCGCGACACGCAGTGCAGCAACCATTGCGCCAACCGTGCGCCCTAATATACTTAACTGCACTACTACTCCAGACCGGCGAGCACGGCCTCTGTGATAGGCTTGTGTCAAGCATTTTATCGGTTTTTGTTTCCAAACTATGATAAAAATGCCTACTACTCAGGCCTATCACAGTAGGCCGTGCCCGCCGGTCAGGCATAAACTGCCGAGTGCCGCCTGTGTTTCACGGGAGTAGGCAGAAACCACAGAGTAGGTGCCTTTTTTATGGCAGTAACTAAAAACCTGTAGTTTTATCACTGTCGATACTTCTAGTTGATAATAATAATACATATTTATGAGATGCGTTGCCAAATAACGTATTGGTCAAAATGTGGAAGTGGGGCGGTCAAACAAAATTGTGGCATACACATAGATTTCTATGGGCATACACATTTTTGTGAGTCAAAGTGCCGGAGCAAGACCTATAGTTGATGTGGGCAAGGTAAATTCCGGGACGCACTTTGATGATGTAAGAAGTCGGATTTATTCAAATAAAAATAAATTAATAAATAGACAAGTAGAATTTATAGCCAACGTACTTTATCTGTCACTTTCAGTTTCCTTTGGTTTCGTGCCCGAAGGGTCCAAACGGAGCCCTATTCCTGTCACTCACGTGTCTGTCTGTCCGTCTTGTCATACGAGTTTTACAGCCAAACGGTTGGAGCTACAGCCTACAAATTTTCGCAGTATGAACGTCTTGTTGACCCAAAGCCATACAAATAATCAAAAAATATTTTGAATTGTTTATAAGGGGGTCTTCCATGGAGACAAAGGGGCAAGTAAAAATAAATGTCCTACCCCATCGAGTGGAGTATCGTTGTTTAGAGCTCGTTGAGTAGAGAAATTCAGTATTTTGTGTTTTTAAAATATTGGAAAACAAAGTAAGTCACCAGAATCAGTATTTTTTTAATGTTCCATAGATCTTTTTTAACATCCCAACCTATGAACTTAAATTTGGTGATGATGTTTATTATTACGTATATTTTACCAACAAATTAAATTAGATTGGTAAATCTTATTTTTCTTTGAAATGCCCTCATTTTTCCTATTATAACAAACTTGATTTTGCGGTTTGTTACAGAGAACATAATACCTACATACCGGTCAAAAACATAACCCTCCATTTTGCTTCGCCGTGGTCGGGTAAAAAGTAAAGCAATAGCATGCTTGGAAAGCAGAGGATATTCATTTTACACAAGCCAAAAATTTTCTTAATCAGTTTCTGAAATGTGCGATCGGTTTTTATTTCAAACAATTCATCCTGCTCGTTAATTGGTAAGTGTCCAAAAGGTATGCTCTCGGAGAATGGATTTCAAACAGAGGTTGTAGGATATACAATAGTTATTTATGCTACAAGTGCGGGAAGTATGTGATTTCCGATGAGTGTATTTTTATTCACGAGCGAGCGAAGCGAGTGAGTGGATAAATCGAGACGAGTCGGAAATCATCTTACGCACGTGTATCATACAACATTTTACTATGCATTGTGCGAGGAAATAAAAAAATATATCTGAACAAAGCAAGAAATTAATAAAATGGCGCTTATTCAAAGGCGCTCAGCATATCCACAGATTAACTAATAAAAGCTGTCACGTCGTAACGCAAAAAGGCACGAGCAAAATATTCATTCTGCCAAACATATTTAATGAATACTTATTTAAAATTAATTTATTGATCAAAATCTAAATCTAGAGTAATAAAAACGCCTTAAATTAAGTATTAGTTTTGTTTTACGTTTTATATGAATGATAATATGTACTTAACTAATTTTTAAAACTTTTCTCAAATAATAAAAACTCTATGCGGCGGGCTGACGTTGGAGTTAAAAATTAAAAAAGTACAGGAAAGTAAAAAGCACTAGTAAAAAAAAGTGACACTTTCCGCACAGTTTGGCTGCTTGGAAAACGCTCTTTTCGAGGACATGCATTGTAAATTCATTTTCTCTGCAAGAAGCTACAAGTGTTTGACAATCAAGAGATAAACTTATTTTTCCAAGGCACACCAACCAATGACCACGGTACACCAGCAGCCTAATTGCGTAAGTGAATTCTGCAAAGCAAACAAGTCGATTCCTTCCCAAAAACGACTTTACGTATTGCATATTAATACGTAAAGTCGTTTTTGGGAAGGAATCGACTAGTTTGCTTTGCAGAATTCACTTACGCAATTAGGCTGCAGCAGTTTGCTGCGACACACACTTTGCGGAACGCTGCATTACAGGATAATGATGATGTGTACCATTTTTTGTGTAAGCCTTATGGTTTTGCAACACTCATTGGTGATCCTCAAATAAATAAATAAAAGTACAGCCCGTGCCCAAAGGACAGTCGAACTGACCCGGCCAACTACAGATCCATCTTTATAACACTCCTGCCAAACCTAGAAGCTAACGATATCCTTAGTGACCGCCAATACGGCTTCCGCCGTAATCGGTGTAATGGGGATCTTCTAGGGTTTGCCATTCACATATGGAGTGAGGCCATCGAGAGGCACGGGGAAGCGCTTACCGTCTCCCTCGACATCTCGAAGGCTTTTGATAGGGTCTGGCACAAAAGCCTTGTTGCTCATTGGCAAGATTCCTTCATTCGGTCTGCCCGGTGGTCTTGTGTGATAAGATTGCAGACTTCCTGACAGATCGGTCCATTCGAGTGATCATTGATGGCTGCTCGTCGGGCCAGTTAGATATTAATGCCAGGGTCCCTCAGGGGTCGGTACTCTCTGCAAAATGATTCTTACTGCACAAAGAGCTGTTAAAAGCCGGCACCTTTGGGTATGCAGACGACAGTAGTGTTGGTGAGAGATACTTGTCCAACGCACGGGCTACCGGACCTCAGATCCGGTCTCTCCGTGAGGCCATGGTGGAGCGTTTGAACCTGTCATTGCAGGCAGTCGCCGAATGGGGCGATACCAATCTAGTCAGGTTATAATGCTGCTGAAACCCGGGCGTTTTTTTTTCCCGCTAAAAAGAGCCAATTTCACTGGGCTTCAAGTTTCCGAGATATCACCGTGCCAATAACGGACCATCTCGGGCTTCTTGGCGTTACGTTGACATCGACTCTCCATTTTGGCATTGAGGGCAAAGGCTTAGCTGGCTGCCAAAAAAGTTGGGGATCCTTTCAAAGGTGAGAATGTCCTTCACGCCAGAACAGCTGCTAAACTTTTATCAAGGGCAAGTTCGATCATACATGGAGTAGGTACTGTTGTCATCCCTGGGAGGGATCTGCCGATGCTAGAGTCGATCGAAAAGCGCCCGCTTTTCGATCGGCGAATCTAGCATCGGCAGATAGATAAGAGACTCATCGGCAATGAGGTACTGATCATGTCAAAGCTCCAGAAGCCTTGAACATCGTCGCCGAGTTGCCAGCTTGTCGGTTTTTTATCAGTTACATTTCGGGGAGTGCGTGATGGAATTACATGATCTAATTCCGCCCAGCCCGTTTCATCATCGGTCTACCAGACGTACGGCGATGCGCCATCGTTACATGGACATTCCACCCATACGCACTAAACGATTTGGGAATACTTTTATTATGGGCTCCTTAGCTAAGCAGTGAAATTCCCTGCCGGAGTCTGTGTTTCCCGATAGCTACAACCTAGGGTTCTTTACATTAATTCAAGAGTGAATAGGTTACTTCTAGGCAAGCGTGCTTCATCGCTTACCATCAGGTGAGATAATGGTCATGCGCGGGCCTGACAGACAATAAAAAAAACAAATGATTGTGAGAACATTGTATGTTATTTAACCATATATTAATATTTCAGATAAATAAATAGTTACTGTTTTAAAATATACACACTACGCATTTCTACCATAAACAATTTATAATACATACGAACTTATAATTTTGAGGTGTGTTACGTTTGTATATAAAACTCCTGGTACATATATTTTTATATAAAATTATTGCACTAAGTTGCCGCGGACCGGCCCGAGGGAGGCCAGATCCGCCCCTTACACTTCCGTGTAGACATGTTAACGTGTTAATAATACATACATAACTCTAAAAAAACCCTTTACAAATCAAGTAGCTGTTATATATCACACAAACACTTTGTTTCTGTTGCTATTTCTGTTTCCATTTTACTGAATTTTTTAAAGCTTTCCTGAAACATGACATGGACACAGAAATATTTGTGATTGAATAGATAATTATGAGCACTCTTTGAAACCAGCTTCCTGCTAAGTTTCATAAATGAGATCAATAGTACATATAAAGTGTATTAGCACATCTTGAAAACATTGCTCCATGAGCATTCCACTCGCCTACAGTCGGGATAGTGTTCATATAACTCACCAAAACAATATTTATTTTGTCTTTATAAACATTCACAGTAAAATCTATGTTTATGTTACATAAATATTTCAATCCACAAAATTCGGATCGTAAAACATTATACAGACTTCCAATTGTATTTTAAACGATAAAAAATGACATAAAACATTATACTATAGAACACAAAAATTTAGTTCGTTCAGTCAACATAATCACGAGTAACGAGAAGTTATTATTATTAGCAACTAAAATTTAAGTTACAACACTAGCTCACATTAGTTTATATCTCATGCCATTAAAAATATTTCTATCAATAATAAATTATAAAATAAAAATATAAGTGTTATAACAACTGTTTAAACTCGTACGGTGGCAAGTCGCAGTCGGAAACCATATTATGCTAAACATTAAAACGAGACAATATCCTAATTAGTTCAAGAGTAAGGAGATAAGATAACACATAATTTTTAATGGCATAAGTTACCGACTGGCGTCCGCTGCCCCCACAAAATACTTGGCCAACATTTGAGATGGTTGGGTAACTAACTAGAGGCTGGCAGTGGTCTAGCTGCCGGCTGCCTGCCACGATACAGTAAAACTCATGCAGTTTTTTTTAGATTGAAGTTATATCCAAAAGTGTATATATAATATCATGGCAGATGCTCGGAAAATTTACACAAAAGTACCTCCATCTTATTTCCGAGTTAATTGGGTTATCTACTTGAGATCAAATGCTGTTTGCTCGAATACATGAGATACATCAAAAAGAATTGGCGCGCTCATGATTCTATGAGTTCAAATGGGTACATTTATACTAACGTTTTAGAGATTTTGTTATTCGAGTAAATGACATTTGATCACGCGTAGATGGACCGGGTTCATTGTGGGAAGAATGCGTCAGACTCTCTTGGCGGGTGCGGCGGGCGCGGCCCAGGCGCTACATGGCAGTCTTGAGGCGGATCTTCTTGAGGTGCGGGGGGGCGGCCGCGCCCAGCGAGCGGCGCTTGCCGGCCGCGTGCGCGTCGCCGCCCAGCACCGTGCCGCCCGCCACGTCCTCCCACGTGCCGCCCACCAGCAGCTCGTCCGACGACGACGAGGCCATGGCCCGGCAGCGCGGCGCCCGGGCGGTGGCCACTCGCACGCTGCGCGCGAAGCTGCGCTTGCTGAGCTTGGTGGACATGACAGAGCTGCGCGGGCCCTCGGCGTCGTCAGCGCTGCGCCGGCTCACCTTCGCCTTCACCACGCCGCCCGCCACTTGCGTCTTACTCGAGTTCGGTTTCCGTATAGCGAGAATGTTCCTCCGTTTAGTGGATAAAGTTTTGGGTTTGGGCTCGTTCTCGCTGAGGTACTTGGTGCGCGAGGCGGTCTTGACGGGCTCGTTTTTCTTGCTGAACTTCATGCTGAGGGTCATGATGTCAGGCGGCCCGGGCGGACTGCGCCGGCGCTCGTCGGTCTTGGCGCCGAGGTAGGTGTTCTCCTTGCGCTCCTCGGTCACTTTGCCCTTGGAGCGCGCGTACAGCGGCACGCGCACGGGGGACGTCGTCTTCGGCCGCAGACGAGACATCGTTAGCTAGAAACATACGCAAGCATTTACGATAACGTAGCAAAAATGATTCACGAAAGGCTGATTGATGAAAACAAATAATCGACTGCTAATGAAACCCCATTCCGTAATTTTAGTATTACATTCTAGTGTATGTTAAGTGATCAGATCGAACAGCACACTTCCATTCCCACAATTTTATTATATTCTTACCACGACTAGTATAAAACGCTTGGTGTGTTTAGTAGTTTAACACTGAAAATTAAAGACGTAGTGTTACCAACAGAGAAAAGTGTGTAAAGTATTGAAGCGTGCAAAGTAAGTCCCAAATGTTCAGCATACAAGATATTTGTGAGGTATAGGTGTGTAAGGTCGATTCCTGAGTGATCGTTAGGGCTTAGCACGGCTGCAACAGTCCACAGCGTTCCACTACCCTAAGTGTTGGATAGGGTTTTTCTCCAATTATTTTTCTCAAGGGACAGACAGCTCACAAGACTGAGGGCGAGATCTATAGAGCACACTTTACTCATCTTAGTCCTGTAATTTTCATATCTACGAATATGGCCATTATTAGTAAGAAGTTGATGTTTATACACGAATCTGAACATTATTTGCATGCAAATAAGGTCAATATGAGCCAAGTAGTTACGCTGAATAGATCTCGGTCTGAGGAGACAAATTTTGCACACCGATCATTCAGAAGCCGCCCTCCATTAGCACATCTTATTCACCTAAAGATGTGGGCATACCTGAGGTCTCATGGTGCGTGTATGTGCGCGCAACCACTCTCTGACGGCGGAGAGATTGCGATGCTCGGAGCACGGGATGCGCGAGTTGGGATGCTGTCCAGTCAGGTCAAGGATCGACGCCCCGAGAGAACGACCCACCTACATAAAGAAATGTTGCTGTAGATTATCCCACGATTCTTGAATTAAGAATTTGAAGTTGAGTATTTGTCAATCTCTACTTTATGCTGAAAACCTGCCAAACTTGAGTATTAAAGTAGGGTTTGTTTGACATGATCTTCATTTTAAATACTCAACTCAGAAACTGGCCCTTTGTCAGCATAATAAATCGTTTATTAAAGGTCTTGCTGTTCTATCGGTGACCTATTATTTTACCAAATCTCTGAAGGTGTTTAAGTTATTTTAAAAGGAATCAGCAGTTTGTCAGGCTTTTAATCTAGTTTCATACACAATTTTTTTTAGAAATCTATATTATATAAAAATGAATCCCTATTTCCCTTGGTCACGGCATCACGCGTGAACGGCTGGACCGATTTCGCTTATTTTGATTTTGTTGTGTTTGTTAGGAGAAGGTTTTTATGAAAAAATAAATTAAGAAAATGAAAATTGGTTGGTAGATAGTCATTTTCTTAATTTTTAGGTAGGGTAGGGTAGGTAAGGTAGGGTAGGATATGTAGTGTAGGGTAGGGTAGGGTTGGTAGGTTAGGGTAGGTAGGGAAGGCAGGGTAGGATAGGTAGGGTGGGGTAGGATAGTTAGGGTTAGGTACTGTAGGTAGGGTTGTTTTTATTGAAATACAAAGTTTGCCGGGTCAGCTAGCGTTTATTATAAATTCATAACAATTTACTTGTAAACACTGAATAATTGGTACATTCGCCCAAGTTTAACATTTTGATTAAATGTACATGCGTGACAAATATGGCAATGCTTATAGGTATGATTCAAAAACATAAGGCAGTAAAGTTTAATTTAGTATAACATTATTTAGCGTTTATCTGCATCGTTTGTAGTCATATTATTATATCATATGTACCTTCAGAGTCTGTCGAATGTCGAATCTATCTATACTAATATAATAAAGCGGAAGGGTTTGATTGTTTGAACGCGCTAATCTCTGGAACTACTAGTCAGTCGGATTTGAATTTTTTTTTTGTATTTGATAGCCACTTTCATTACGCTAAAATTCTTAGTTAGCCCTAAATATTTATATTTGTAAAGTAAGTCGGAAGAAAAAGCGCTATCGAACTGCTTTATCCGCGTGCGCTGGGGCTAATTAATACTAGCATTAAAAAAAAAAAAGAAAAAAAGACAAAGTTTTTCTGTAAGAGATTGCCCTGTGCGATAAGATCGCCCATTGTACACCTGTTTTTATGAATGTTTGTCCTGTAATTTTTTTGTGGTGTACAATAAAGTATATAATAAATAATAATAATACCGATCCGTGCACCTTTTGTCGACGTTTTATAAGTGCCCATGTACAAGGCCTATGTAAAGTAAAAAAAAAAAAAATTTAAAAAAAAAAAGTTTTTTTTTTTTTGAATGAGAAACCCGCGATACTATATATCTATCTCTTTTAAATAAGCCCCAAGTTCAAATAATTTATACATATATATAAAACAAAAAAAAAATAGAGTCCGTTATAGACTTTGAAACCATCCAACCGATGTGCCCCAAACCGGTTGCATTAGTAAGGCAATAATGCGAACATGGTTTGTAGGGTATAGCAGGGTAGGTGGGTAGGGTAGTGTAGGTAGGTGAGGTAAGGTAGGTATGTAGGGTAGGTAGGTAGGTAAGGTAGTGTAGGTAGGTAGGGTAGTGTAGGTAGGTGAGGAAGGGTAGGATAGGTAGGTAGGATATGGTAAGGTAGGTAGGTAGGATATGGTAAGGTAGGTAGGTAGGATATGGTAAGGTAGGTAGCCTGTTGACGGGAGCGAAGCCGCGGAGGACAGCTAGTTAAATATAAGATAAGTGCTTTCATAAGCAGCAAGTGTTAATATCAATAACAAAATATCTGGAGATTTCTGAAGAGGTATTTTATAAAGCATGTATGAACTAAAGCAATGCTCAAACTATAGTCCTCGCCAAACTTCTTGGTCGCCCTGAAGTTGGTTTACCGCGTGCGCGAGGCACGAAACGGTGCTGTTTTTGTGTGAGATTTACTACTGCGCAGGCATTGTAGCCAACTTCAGGGCGGCCAAGAAGTTTGGTGAGAACTTACTTGACTTAAAGCAGATACATGTGGGAAAATTATATTACAGTTAATATTTACAATGAATATGTACTAGCGTTAACAAGGTTTAAGACAAACCTCGATGGGTTGTATCTCTTCGAAAACCTCCAGATTCTTTGCACGACTGATTTTTACCTGCAA
This sequence comes from Orthosia incerta, assembly GCA_948252205.1. NCBI lineage: Eukaryota > Metazoa > Arthropoda > Insecta > Lepidoptera > Noctuidae > Orthosia > Orthosia incerta. Next base: position 24,815,982 of record OX411748.1, read on the forward strand.
TATGTTTACATTCTTAGGACCGTATTGGCAAACCAGTTTCTTTTTATCAAGGTTGAAAATAATCATCTCATTTGTCAGGTTAAAAATTATATAATTATTTTTGTAATCCTTGGAGGTCTATCCGGGATGTGCCTACGACCTATGGGACCAACTTGTAACTAAAATAGCAAAATTGTATTATTTTTAAGTTGGCAACTCGCTGGGATGCATTTATTTGATTGGCTTACTAGTACGGGCCTAAGTTTGTTCTGTCAGTGTTTCTAAAAGATAACTTACGATGACACTCTAAAAATACAATACATCGACACTGCGAGCGAGTTTGGCTTAGTTTAGTAATTTTCACAAAAATGATGACAAAAAGATAAAAGACAATATGCGGAAACATAAATAGACAGAGAATGATTAAAAACGATAGAGTTAATAATCGACCGAGTGATATAAAGACGCTCCGGCATAAATCTCAACTCGAATCTTGTTGATCTCATATCAATCATATACGAATGATTCCTGGGTATAAAACATAATTCTGTTAAGTCTGTCAGAAAGATAATAAAAACAAAATTAGGACCTATTAGGAGTTTAAGTGCGTCAAAGTTCAGGAGAAGAGGGATTGTGACGCCACTTCTGATTAAAAAACTGTACCAGGGCGTGACGTCACGCGATGTTTCAACGCACTGTATAATCCCCGGCACGTAAGTTGGCAAGAGTCGTTAGATACGCAGAAGTCGTTTTTTAGGTATCTTTGGTAGTGAAGCGGGGCGCGGGGGACGTTTAGGACCGTTCCGAGCGCGCGATTGGTTGGTCAGTTGACACAAAGATCGACTGACCAATCGCGTCGCGTCCACGTTCCGATTGCTCTATATGGTGGTTCGACCAACGACCAACTCGCACTGGGCCCGCGTGGTGGATTACGGCCCATCCCCTCTCATAGAGAGGAGGCCTGTGTCCCAGCAGTGGGAACATTAATAGGCTGATGATGATGATGTGATATGGTGGTTGGTCAGTTCGCGGCATATGCGCGAACTTACCCCCACTACGCCGAAACCTTGCCAACTTACGTGCCGGGCACTATATCGTCGTACTATTTTGTGACAATAAAAAAGCAAGTCTAATATTTTTTTTGATATAATCTACCTAACTGGAATATCGATGTTCCACTTAAAACTAAGTCCATCGTCTCGCAGTGCCGAGTGAAACCAACGCTTCGCAACTTCTACCTAGAGGCTTGCGGCGCACAAACCTTGAAAGGGTTTACCTCTTCGAAGATGTGAGGCGTGTACTTGGGGGGCAGCGGCGCCATGGGGGCCAGCGGAATGGCCCCGGGGCCCTCGCGCACGGTGGGCGGCAGCACATTAACCAGGCGGCCCGTGTTGTAGTTGCACTCCAGCGTATAGGAGCGCACCAGCCCTGTGGCCTTGAACACTGCCACCCGGCCCGAGCCTTCCCGGGACATGCCGTCGCGCCTGTCCCTAAATATAGTATAGTACAGTCATCCCGAATCTTTTTGGCTGGTCTGAAGTTGGCTACAATGGCTGCGCAGTAGTAAATCTCATACACAGCCAGTTACGCGTTGTGCCTTGCGCATCGTAAAGTTATTTTCAGCCCGGCCAATAAGATTGGGGAGTACTGTACATTAGGCTTATTAGTGAGAGGACATTTTATTTATACATAACACAACATCATGTAGATATGTATTCCCCGAAGAGTTAGGTAGGGTTGCACCTACATACATATAGTACACCTAAAGGAGATGTTTGGTTTTGGGCCATCACTATGTACACTACATAGATAAATAGGAAAAAAAAATGAGGAATTCCATAAAAATACTAACACATTTATTTGAACGAGGCTACAGGCGTACAAAAATGATCATTTGAAAAGTTTTTTAACAAGATAACCCTATTTTTAGGGTAGCCATGACAGTTGTTTTTGACATGACGTTTGACGACTTTGACAGTTTTAGAGTCTTTCTTTCTTTGAAGTCTCGGAGTTTTAGTGGTTGTTTTAGTTTTGCAACCCAGTTTACTACTACGGACATTGATTGATTGCTTCTCTGCTGCAATTGAATTCGTGTTGTTTTTATCGCAGATATTACGATGACACGTCAATCAAATGTCATTGTCAAAATGACATTTGATTGACAATGACATTCGCATACTGCTGCGCTGATGCACCATGTTTAATTTTACGTTGTGTTGCTCTGCTCTACTTGACAAAGTTAATTTGAGTGTACATTGAAACGAAGTGAAGTTTAAGAAAATTAACAATTAAAACGGTTACTATATTATGTAGCGATCTTTACATATAGTGTACATAGTGCTGGCCCAGGCTCCATACATTTCTGGAACATCTCCTTTCGCCAGTTATGTATAAGTCTCATGTAATAGGGGGCCAGCCTATTGCCACCCATAGGGGACAAATCAGGAACCCACGACCACCCTCACGTTCAGCAGTATATTTCTCGCCAAACTTCTTGGCCGTCCTGAAGTTGGCTTTCCGATACGCAAGCCGCGGCGCGGTGCTGTTACAGTATGAGATTTACTACTGCGCAGCCATTGTAGCCAACTTCAGGGCGGCCGAGAAGTTTGGCGAGAACTGTAACGCTAGCGGTTTCTTGACCAACGAGCCAGTAAAAGCAAGTGTTTGGCTACGTTTCCTTCGATATCGTCCCTTGGGATTTGTATCGATAGTCTGGCTGGCACAAAAAAAGACCTTCTGACATTAATAATTTGTGTCATAAGCCAGCACTGATGATGTAAATTACTTATATTACGAATATTGAAAGTAAAAAAAATATTTCAGACCCGCAGCCTTCTTGCGTGATGAATTCGGCAAGGCGAAAGGCAGAGTATGAACAATCAACCAATCACATGCGAGATGAAAGACGCGATGTGGATTCCGGCTATGTGATTGGTCGATTGCGCATACTCTTTGCCTTGCCGAATTCATTACGAAATAAGGCTGCCGGACTAAACACCACACTACTGACTGTCTAACCCATAATTTATCAGTTCTGATAAAGACACGGTGTTATACGCCCATGAATAACTCCTATATTTAGCACCAATAGGAGTAACGGTGACTTTATGTGGGACATCCACATCGGCTATAATTCATAAAAGATAGCTCGATATCTGCGACATATGTCAAACTGACGTATAAGTTATTGTTAGCCTGTCAAGCGCTATTGTTACTGTATTGATACTGACAGCTGTCGCAGAGATCAAGCTATCTTTTATGAAGTACAGGGGGGTGACCATAAGCTCTTAGAGCGGTATCAATTTAATATCGAGTAAGAGACAGATGTATACAAGTCATATACATCTTATACATCTGTCCCTTTTTCGATCTCAAATTGATATCGCTCTAAGAGCTTATGGTCACCCCCTAGTTCACGATGTCAAGATTGAGAGCCTGGACGATTTTTGCGCCCGCCTCGCGTCCAATATGTTGGCGCGTGCCGACAATCTGCTTGGCCACATGTTAAGCGAATAGCGCCATAGACACGCGCGACCTGTCTAATACATAGGGCCCCTAGGCTAGTAGAACACTACTCACTTGAGATACATATTCCGCTCAGTAAAGTTGCAGGAAGAGAAGTGGAAGTGTAGGTTGTTCATGGACATGATGCGAGGCAGTAGCATGCATTCTACGCAGCTTTCTAGGTCCTCGAAGTGATTGCCGTACATGAATATACCTGGGAAAAGAGTTCATTGTGAGTTTGGAGTAGTTAGTTTAAGGATTCGTAAAGAGACCCAAAATTTATGGCCCCGCATTTTATTATACAATTTTAATGAATTTCGGAACCAAACATTGATTCTTCTTTCTAAATAAATGAAGCAGACGTTATTAAGTCAGTTTTGGGATCGAATCACACAAAAAAATTACAGAATACTGTGTACAGTATTTGTAAAATCTAAATTGGATTTTGTAAAATAGCGTTCTTTTAGTTGTCGTGTTGTGTATGTTTATCGATATTTCATGGTATGAAATATTCTTTGTCAAGGGTTTGTTAGGCGCAAGCCACACAAAAATGGCACGGGCGGCTTCCTACTCCATTCAAATTTCAAACAAAATGCATGGAAATAAAGCGCAATTTGATCAGGCGCGGGTGCCGAAATGGCGCGTCATAACCACGTCCGACCAACGACATACCGTGTGTCCTAAATTGCGCTTTATTTCCATGTATTTTGTATCAAATTTGAATGGATAGAAAGCCGCCCGTGCCATGTCCGTGCCCGACGCAATTTCTATGTGGCCTGCGCTTTAGATTGTGTACTTTAATCATTATGTAAGAAACAATAAATTATGTATTTCTTAAAAAACATATGAATTAATTTAATTGGAAGCTCGCGAAAACCATGTCGAAATTTCTTCCAAAAAAAATCGACTTTAGCGGCAACAGTGTTGTTTTACAAGATAATCAGTAAAACAAAATGAACTTGAAGTGTCATTTGACTTTTAAGTGACGCTCCTCCCCTTAGCGTATGAGCCGATATGCTTTAAAAAGGACGGGGCTCCATGCGTTTCGAGTAGACAATTATTTGAATTTGATTCTCCAAGTCATTCATATATTTAACCAGATATCAATAATTATATATGCATGGTCACTGTTTGTATGTTTCCATGAGGAAGTATTCAAGAAACTAATACCGCGTACTGCATTCTTCTGTTGCTAATTGCTTAAAATGTACCTAGGCGAGGACTTTATAAAAAACGTCATTGTTGTCAAGAATAATATGAATAATATTTTCAGTAGGGTGTATATAAGGGTGGATCCCTTATATATCAATTTCTGTGGCAATAAAAACTTTTTCTTTATTTTAAAAACAGGAAGAACAAGAAGGATTGCGTCAACTTTGACTTTTGGTGTTCTAAACCGAGCTTGGTTGTATTCAGAAAAATAATTATCTCACAAGAAGCCGTGTAAAATCTTACCTTTCTTGGAAGCATGTCCGTGCAAGTCTATATACAAGAAGAGTCCGGATTCGACCTCTTTAGGCGGGTTGAGTGCAGATGAGACTTTAGAGGGCGTGTTGTTAGTGATGTTGCTGCTGGCCGGCACGCCCTTCTTCTTGGCGTGCTTCGAGGGCGCAGACTTGGGCTTGTCTTGTTTCAATGGTGGGCTTAAGGGCTAAATGATAAAATTCGATATTTACTATATGTTATTCGATATACACTGGGTTTATGATATAGTCACAACTCAGTTACAATATTGCTTACTAATATTACGGATCTACAGTGATTCTATGATGTCTTAGCTCTAAGGCGGTCAGTAGTCAACTGACATATTCTGCTGTCCCCACCACGCAAGTGGTTAGAACAAGCTCGCCAATGCGTAGTTGTTTGGGCGTGCTTGTGATTTGTTTTGACGTTCGTACTATTGACTAAACCCACCATATACATAACACCACCTGTCTTCATAGGCAGAGGCACCTATAGAACACACATATTTCGCCATTAATATTATAAGTGCAATTTAATAGAGGTAGAGTTTGCTGCCATCAACTGGCCACAAGTCCAAACTTAGTCTGGTCCGGGCAACTTTTGGTTGTTGTATTGTAAGGTCTATGTTCAATATGGAGAACTTTGCCTGCGCGATGTAGGATTTGTATTATTTTATTGTAGTTTGTATTCGGTGGCATAGATGTCGCTACTTGTGATACTCACTACGAGCGGCAGTACATCCCCGATGCTGCCGGCCGCCAGCGAGCTGGAGTCAGTGTCGCAGCGCTGCTCCACACTGTCGTCTACCGACAGCGCCACGCTTTGCGTCGATACCACAGACTTCAACTTCTGAGGGACAATATAAAGACACGTGTTGAAGAGGACTTAGGATATGAAAGAAAATTTTGGCTCATTCTCGAGCGTCTTGGCGTATAAGTACAATAAAATCTAATGTCCACTCTCACGGAACACTCCGCAATTCGCTGCGCAGTAACGTAATGCACAGCGAAAATCATTAACTTTGAATCGACCTATACTGCCGGCTGCAAAAGAACGGACCAAAAAGTAAGCACGAGACACAAGCGGTCATCCACCATCCATCATCAAGTCATAGTCGTTGCTGAGTGGTGCGTAAGGATTCTCATTTATAAATAAGGTCTATACAAAATGAAGGATTTATATTCCGAATTTATCTAATTTCTTTAAACGAGCAATTCTTGTATATATATATATATACAATTACTAGCTGTTCCCCGCGGCTTCGCTCCCGTGGACCACCCCACAGGACCCATTTTCGGTATTAAAAAATAGCCTATGTCACTCAGGAATAATGTAGCTTTCTATTGGTGAAAGAATTTTTCAAATCGTTCCAGTAGTTTCGGAGCCTATTCGGTACAAACAAACAAAAAAATCTATCCTCTATATAATATTAGTATAGATATAATCTGAATCTCGGCAACAGCTCCAACGATTTTCATGAAATTTAGTATGCAGGGGGGTTTCGGGGGCGATAAATCGATCTTGCTAGGTTTCATTTGTAGAAAACGTCGTTATCTCTATTTTCACCCGTACTTACCATTATGATAGAGACGGTTTGACAATTTCCTACAGATTCCCACACAAGTATGCTAGTTTGACATTAATATTTCCAAATGCCAGTTGTGTCACTGCACCAAAGCACTGCTGCTGCTGTAAACACTGCTTGAAATTCTTTACATTTTTTTATATTATATTACCCGGGATACAAATTAAGGTTATTAATTATTGATGTTATAATGACGTTTGCTAACATTTTTGTAGCTGCTTGAAAATTCTATTTTTGTCTATCTATTGGAAGTATAAGTAAGTAAATGCTTACAATTTCTTGATTGGAGTCCGTGATCACGTATCTCTTGAAGCAGTTGGTACAGAAGTGGACGTTCTCCTCCTCTTTGGCCAGGCAATCCTCGTCCTGTGACTGATGACAAACGTTACAAAATATTGAACAATCTTCACTAAATAACAAATCTAGGGAAAACTGTTGCACTGTTTTACTTGTCGAAAAAAAAAGGACATGAACAAACGGGACTATTACTGAGACTCCGCGATCCGTCTGTCTGTCTCTCCGTCTGTCACCAGGCTGTATCTCATTATCCGTGATAGCTAGACAGTTGAAATGATTGAGTATAACAAAAATTAGCCACCTAAAGCTTAATTTTACGCAAACGGATCCCTGTATTGAAAATGGTTTTTTCAATACAGTTGTTAAACATGGCGTAGCCTCTGAAAAGGCTATAATTATGAAAATTAAATCTTTCGCACAGGCATCTTTCTGTTACGCGGTCGTTACTTATGTTTACGAGCTCGATCATTACTTTTGCAGTTGAATTTTAAATTTATAAGTCAATTTAATAAAAATTTAGTAGCAAGGAGTTTTCATACATAGATAGATAGATTTTAAACGAGGAAAAATTAATGATTCGTACGTTTTAGCATTGAATTCTCAAAAGTCTTTTAAATGGTTGTTTAATTTCAACATCAACATTTGTCAGAAAACGAATAGGCTGTAGCTGTTTTCGTTGTAAAAAAAATATGTCCAGTTGCAAAAACGCACCATTTTCTGTTTTTTTTTTCGTGATTAGAAAAAATTAATTCTTTGATTTGCTGTTACTATTTCCCACAACTGTATTGAAAAACGTCGTGTGATCGGGTGTGTAGGTTATTGCAAACTCGTGTCATTAAAAACCCTCGCCTACGCCTCGGGCTTGTTAATGACAGCTCGTTTGCAATAACCTACTTTCCACCCTTGTATCACAATGTACTATTGCCATTCGGAAACTGTTATCCCCACATTTTTACTTTTCTAAGTACGTTTTATAAGTTGGTCGACTATTAACTTGTAAAGCCTAATTAGCTGTGATAGTTTTTCCTTTTAATATACAACTGCCGTGAAATTTTCACATATCCGAAAGCAACCGTTTAGCTGACAGGGGGGAGAGGGAGACTTGAGTCTGACAAAAATTAGCCCCTTAAAGCTTAATTTTACGCAAACAGATCCCTGTATCGAAAATGGTTTTTACAGACCCGTAATACCTTTGATTGGTTTATCCAACGATACCCCACACCATGGAATAGACGAGAAAAAGATTGTTTTTTCTTGGTTTTATTTTACAACTTTGTCGCCGTGATTAATAATTATATCCATGCCAAATTATAGCTTTCTAGTCCTAAGAGTCTCTGAGCTAAGCTGCGGACGGACGGACAGACTGACATGGCGAAACTATAAGGGTTCCTTGTTGAATACGGAACCCGAAAAAAGCGTGTTCGTTTCAGTACTTACAAACGTTAAAAGATTCTTTAATACCTTCTTCGATTGCTCGTCGATCTGTTGTTTCTGGTGTTGTCTGTACTCGTCTATGGAGGTGTGGTAGGTTGTCTGGTCTCGGTTCTGGGTGGGCAAAGGGCGAAGGTTGGATGGGATGCTAGGAAGGGATACTAGTCATAATTATATTTGCCTTTTTCTTAGGCTATTTCAGACTACTGTAATTAGGGTTCTGCCTACCAGTTGGTCTAAAGTCTCCGCAGATTACTTTTGCAAAAATAATGTTGTCTGTTTAAAGCACAGTAAAAATATACAAACAGTATAGAAACTACCTACAAATGCTAGAAACGGCACACACACACAAACATACGCACCGACGAGACCATTAAGGCACTTCTGCAGTGCGCATGTTTGTGTTTGTGTGCCGTTTCGAGCGTTTGTAGGTAGTTTCCATACTGTTTGTATATTTACTCTGTCTTTAAAGTGCAGTTTCAGTAACGAAAATTATCGCTCTGCTGTGATTGTATAAATGAATTTTCAACAGCTAATTGCATGCGTTTGAATTGCAAAGAGTCGTTAATTTTTATCTAGAAGATGGGGTTGGGTAGTTTGTGTTGTGTAATAAATGTGATTCCTTTTTTGAATACATACCATATTATACCCGGGCACCATGCTGGTGATGCCGGGCATGGTGTCCTCCAACTTAGAGACGGCCAGCCGGCACTCCTGGCACCAGCCCATCTTCAAGTTGGACAAGCGAGAGTCCCTGGCACCTAGACTGTCGCTGTGAACGAACACTTAACATTAATATTGGACGAATCGGAGCAGGTGGCGTTCTGTACTCTCTGCCTGCTTGAAAAAAGCGTGAGTCCATGTGTGTATGAACAATGTTATTTATGGAACTTGTAGGTATAAACAAGGAAGATGATGATTTCCACCATCACGCCGGTTAAGTTCGCCTTTTTCATAAACTGTCCTAATGTATTTGCACAGTATAAATATGGATAAACAGTACAGAAACTACCTACAAACGCTCGAAACGGAGCACTCACATGTATTTGTATGTTTTGAGTACAATAAAGAATAAGAATAGGATGATGTATTTCCCAAGGGGTTAGACATTGGTTTCTATTGAGAACAAATATGTAAATTAGGCCTTCATTTTGTGATTCGGTCAAAGCCGTGAATACCAGTTGAGTACAGGCAAGTTGTGCATTGAATTTAATCAATTTGTATGCGTAGTGGCCTAGTTAAATATGCACATTCCATGTGGAATCATTACATTCGAGTTTCGTGCTTAGTTGCGTTTTAATAGTAGTTTATGCAATGGGTATATAATAGGGGTTATTAAAACACGAGCGTGGGTTTATCACATGAGGCGAAGTCGAATGTGATAATAATAACACGCTCGTGTTTTAATACCTAATTATATGCCGTTGCATACACTATTTTATCTTCACTCATATAGTTGAAATAAAAAAATATGCGGTATGGCGGGCAATTTAGATTCTCATTGCACATGACTGCTCAGCGCGCGCATCAATCACTACATTTCTACATTAATAAATTACTTAATTATAATTAATAATAAAAAAAATATTGTTATTACAACATCCTTCCTTTTTTGATCGGGGTTTAAAAACGAGAGGCAAAACAACAAAATATTTACCCAGTAGCACTCGAAGTAGACTCCATAAGCAGACTGATACTGTTCTTCAGCGTATCCCGCAAGGGTCGCAGCGGATTGGGCGCCTTGAAGTTGAGTTCCTCACTGGTGCTGACATGGACCGTGGAGCCCAAACAGGTCCGTAGCATATTATCGTTGAGTACGGAGGCAGCATCCTCGTTCGAGTGCTTGGAAGATAAGTTGCTGGTTTGTGATGGCTGCTCTTGCAGTTTCAAGTCGTAGACCTGCGAGAATGGAGGATTTAACTTTGGGTTTGGATTTAACATTCAAATCTCACGAAACCTGAGTTTTTATTTTAGTGAACCTTGGTGCCATTACATCACGAAACTTCAGTTTGTCATATTCTGGAGTTGTGATAAAGTCGCAATATGGGTGAATAAAATTGGCTTCCATAGATATCTCTTTCGTGTACTCTGTTCCAGAATCTTATTAGGGCTAATTTGACCAAACTTTCATGTCATATCCTACGAACGAAGGATTTTTGACAACATGTAAAGACTATTAATTTTATATACCAACTAAGGACCGATTTCAACAATGATACTAATCGCGATTAGTTTATTAAACTAAGCTTAGGCAAATATAGCGTTCTGATTGGTAGTTTCTCAGCGATCTCAACCAATCGGAAACCTGTATTTGCGTAAACTGAGTTTAGATGAACTAATCGCGATTAATATAATTGGTGAAATCGGCTCTAAATATAACTCAACGAGAAGAAGTTAAGAAGCTCGATAAATCAGCTCTAAGGGGAAAAATTAAACGTCTGTATAAGGTTGTTATTTTATCCTGAAGCCAATAACCGAAGAAGTCGAACATACGTCAGAAGATATTTATATATATATTTATTTTTATTTATTTATTTTTTTAAGATTAATCAGATCGTGTATTAATTATAAACGAGGGAATATGAAAGCTTTCGACGTAATCCGCATCAGTGCCGCTTCACTGACTTTATTCCGAATTGAGCCGATAAGCTTTACGAAGTAATTCATGCACTTTTTACGGATCACTCGACACGAAATTAATTATGGAGAAGGATTAAGTTGAATGTCAGAACGTGCGAAAATTAATTAGTCGTGATCCTCATGTTTCTGATACATTTTGTTGTGTTGGTATGATATTTTAAGTCCACATTTGATATCTTTGGTGGTGTAAATAAGTAAATTATTTGAAGCAAAATTTGTAAACTGAATCAAGATCGAAATAATGAGCAAGTTATTTAAACGAATCAAAGTTGTAAGCCAATTTTTGCCGTCTTCACAATTTGATTCCGCCTAGCCCTTTCCATCATTGGACTACAAGACGTACGGCCATGCGCCATCGGTACATGGTGGACATCCCTCCCATACGCACAAAGCGTTTTGCTAATACTTTCATTGTGCACACAACTAAGTAGTGGAATTCCCTTCCGGAGTCTTTGTTCCCTGATAGCTACAACCTTCGGGTCTTTAAGTCAAGAGTGAATAGGTTTCTTCTAGGCAAGCGTGCTTCACCGTAGACCACGTCATTGCTTAACGTCAGGCGAGATAGTGGTTAAACGCGAGCCTATAGATAATAAAAATATATTTTTTTTAACCGTCAATTTCAATTCCTATTCAAGATTTTATTTCTACAGAAACATTTGACTTTTTAAGGTACTGCTCACGAAATAACTTTTTTTTGTAAAACGTTAGGCAGTCATTGAACTGTTTATGTGTTTATTGCCAAAAGCAACTCAAACACAATTTAAAAGTATTTCACATTTAAATTATTGTCATTATGGGCGAGTGTCTTTGTAATTCGGGTACTAAAAGAATGCACTTTATATAAAACAATTCTGTTGCCAATAATTTTGTCAAAATAATTACAATTTGTTTGCATTAGTCACGCGAGTAAAATAATAATTGCATTTTTACAGGCGAACGTTGGCAGATCTCGTGGATTCGAACTCTGATAGTATTGCACTTTGCTTTACGTATCCCCAGTGCTTTAAAAACATATTCTTCAAGAAAATCAATGTCCCTGAAGCCCAATACTTTTTTAGAAGCATCTTTACGTCATCAAAAATCTTACGATAAACACAAAACAACTGCAACCTATTACCAGCATCAGAAAACTCGATTTTCTAAAGCAAACAAATTCGTACCGCGTTTCAAACTACGATCGTGCAGCAGGTACCGTATCACCATAGGGATAAGAATCCAATTACAATGATACAATTACGTTTTATCTTTAATCTCATTAATCTCTTAGGGACTAAAAGTGATTTGAATTTGGAATGTGGATATTGTTAGTAAATGTTCCAATCAGCAAAGATGAATCACAAACCATGCGGTCCAAAATAGGATTACATCGCTAAAATCGATTACGAAGAATGTATGAGGTGAAAGGCTAATGAGAAATTGTAATTCTATGTCGGACCGCACGGGAACAAATTGAACAAGTGACTGGCTGGAAAACCGCGCGCGAGTCTAATTTAAAAAATAAATCTACAACTGTAACGGATGGTACTAATAAAATTGTTATTGTTACGATGCACTTCCATAATTGTTCAAATATAAAGATTAGCCTCTAATTATTTCTATGTTATGTCCGATGGTCCCTAATTGTATGTAAATAAATAAACGTAACCTTTTTGTTCATAAGTTGCACTTACTTATTTTCTCATAGTGGGTGATAAAAAGTAGAGTATCCACCTCAGGAGCAAAACTATTTTAAGCTCGAGTGACGTACTTTAAACCCTTCGCTCCGCTCTGGATTAAAAAAAACACTCTCGCCTTTAAAATAGTTGTTTGCTCCTTAGATAAACAATCTACTATTTCATACTAACTTGCTCAGCCAAATGCGCAGCTTCTCGACTAAGCATCTTGAACTCTCTCTTGGAGTTTTCCGAAGATGTTGATGTAGCTTTAATGGTGGTCGAAGACTTGTTACTGGTTATCGGTTTGTTAGTCTTTTCCCGTTTGTAATAGTCCCCGCCCTTGAATCGCTCGTTGGCACCTTTCTTCTTTGAATTAATGTCTAGGAGCTGTAAGAGATATTTATTTAAAATATTGCAAGGCAAAATTGTGGCACCGCATTCATCATCAGCCTACAGCAGTTCACTGCTGGACATAGGTCTTCATTTATCTTGATTCTCGGCACCGCAGTGGTATATATATAATCTTATATATCTATCTAATTAGCCCTTTACGTCCCTCTACTGGGAAATTAACTTCCTCTTCCTTTTCCACACACGTCTTTTATCTTCCATTGCGAGCCAGTACTTCCAGTAAGAGTCAAGTTAATCCCTCCAACTTCGTATTGCTCTGCAGCGAAGTCGCCTAGCATAATTAAATTGGACCCAATCAGTGATTATTTTAGCGTACAGCTCTTCTGATATACGGTAGAATAAATTACATGCAAGACTAAGACCTCTTAGGTAAAAAGAGGAACGACCTGCTTGTTCACTGTATTTCGGCTGTTAGTAAATTTTTTATCATAGGTTAGTAATACTCTCTGAATGCAAGTAAACCATCTCAAAAAGTTTCCCATGGGGGTAGGCAGAAACTACAGAACGCCTCCTGCTACGATCCTTAAAAACTCCTTTAGCTTATATTTGAGCTTTAGGTTTTCTATACTGGCTAACACATTGACATGTTTATTTACATGATGCATTCTCAAATATTTCTCGATGTTTCGTACCTCAGCGCTAATATTCTCACTAATATTCTGAATACTTCTTGACGTGGTACTCTTGATGTCTTCATACAAATCTTCTTTTTCACAGCCATGGTGATAGTACCTATAGAAGAATAACATTTGCTTATTCAATTGTTGAAACTTTTGGAAGATTTACTTATTAGTCACAGATGTATATAATGAGGGCTTCCGTTTTTGTGCTCACCAGTTGGCGCCAATGGCGAGTAAGGTCCTATAAGGTCATAGCTGATAAACGTTGTTAATACGCGCACGGAAGCAAATTTGGATTAAAATTAGTTATAATGCCGTAGTAGTGCGATTATACATAAAATCGAGTATGCTGCAGTTTCGCGCTTACAGTTTTTCGAAAAAAAAAGAGGATACAATTTTTCGAAACATAAAACTCCATTAAAGCAGCGGTTGGTAAAACACGTACAGTACAACTATTTTCTCAATGTCCCTCGACAAACTTCGTGTTTCGTCAGTCTTCGGCTTTCTATAAGACTTCCAAGTTGATTGAGAGCGTCCAGTCTCCACCAAGTGCAAAGGGCAACAAACTGAAATCCGACGACTAAGTTTGCCGAGGGTCATTCAGAAAATAGTGTGAAAGAAGATAGGTATACTATCTTAATCTGCCATATTTGGAAATAATTCACAAAAATAAAAAAGTAGTAAATAAATTCGCTCTAAAAGTAAAAAAACTATGAAATTTGACATTTGAAGACCTCACTCTACACTACCGCCCCTAGAGGCAAATTCAAACGCGATGGTATAGGTAGTACCTTGTATATAATGAGGGCCATTATATACAAGGTACTACCTATACCTTTCGATCAGCACAGCTATTCATCAAGTAAACATCTCACCCTGAAATTTAGGTGAACTTAGGAGCTGACCAAAGCTCATAAGTTTTCGTGGTGAGTTTAATAGAATAGACTGGCAGGTTCAAACTATTGAGTCGGTTATGTATTTCAGACTTTAATTTACATTAAGTACTTTGAAAAGTTTACTTCTAGAAAAACTGCACTCAAAACTGGTTGTATTTTGTCAGTTTTGATTTAAGAACTTTGTCGGAAAATTGTTCAGAATGCAAACACTAATTCGAAGAACTCTGGCCAAGGGCGTTTACCTAGATCTCGTTTTGTAATAGGACGGAGTCTACAATACAATTGATTCAAACTTCTTAGATATATTATTATATATACTTTAGATAAAGTTTTGTTTGATATAAAAACAACATGTTAAAATAACTTACCTTATCAGCGCCCTAGAAGCATACACAGTAGGATGCAGATTTAACGAAGGATTCAAATATACCCTGTTTAAGTTAACCCCCCTTGTGTCTGTCCTATAGTGTCCCCTTGCAACTCCGTCAGGGTTGAGGAAAGGAACCATCTTGAACACGAAGAATTTCCTTAGTTGGATCGCTATGGGATCATTCCTTGTTAGCAAAAGGTTGAGGAACCCGTTGAAGACGAAGCTTGAGGGTGTCTCCCCTGGATGTACTCGAGCTGATATGAAGATCACCTGCGGGGAAATGATTTTGATACAACTTTTTTGCTTACGTAGTTGCGTATCTGCTAGAGATAAGCGCAGAACATCGTTGTGGCCGCCAATGAGTTATTTTATCCCAGACGAAACTCCTCTTTGGTTACGTCTCAATAAAATCGATATAAAGAATTTGGAACAAAAATCTTAAAACGTTATCGACTATCCTGTTTACAGTTTAAGAAAATATTGTCACAGCTTTCTTGTATTGTCTTGATTTAAATGGCGAAATGCAGGGGCAATATAAACCCCAAGGTTGCTTAATCACCCTTCAGTGAGAATTCAAGATTCTGTCTTGAATTCGGGCACGCATGATACAAAAATTTTAGGCGCTCTACCTGGCTTGATTGCGGTTAATCTTGTAAATTTTGTTGCTGAATGTTTTCATAGCAAAATAACGTCACATAACAGATTCATAACATCTAAAGATTTGTTTACTATAGACCATCTGATGGTTGTGAGAGAATATTGCTTGCATCAGAATACTTCACAAACCGTACGCAAATCATGAACGCATTGTTTAAGTAGAGTGGCTTGATAAACTCGTATGCGAAGCATAATAAAATAATAATGCCTTTATAACACGAACCTAAGACTATAAAAACGGGAAAAGCAAACGGCACAGCGATTTATAGCAACTTTTAAATGTTATTTGATCTTGCGATTTTTTGGGATCGTTATTCAAAAAGTAGCACGACTTTTGTTACTTCAATTTATTATTATTTTGTTTTCTTATTCATTCTACAATTTTCGTGATTGTGGTTATTTTGAATATCGATTCTATGTTGGAGACTTATGTTGGCCGCAGTTTCGATAAACTTTTTATGATCATAAAACCTTTCCTGAAAAGAGCCGTAAAAATCTGCTAAGCGCTCAGGCAGCCGAGGCCTCCGCTTCGATAGTTGGTTAAGAAGTAGTAAAAGGTTGATTTCGAAACCTGGCTTTGGTTGCGAAAGATTACCAGTTTCATTCATACTGTATGTCTGTATATTTATCATGTTTGCACGACATAACCGCTGAACTAATGTTAATATAGAGTTGGATTGGGACCTTTGAAAATGACATTTGTACGATACTTTTGTCGTAGTTTCGTGGTGGCCCAGTGGCTAAGACTTCGCCTATCGCGCTTAAGGTCGTGGGTTCAAATCCAAATACCAATGTGACATTTTCAAATTCAAATGTACTTTCTATGTTTATCTTGGACATCAGACGGTGAAGTAAAACATCGTGAGAAAACCTGCAGCTTAATTGCGTAAGTGAATTCGGCAAGGCGAAGGATTTGTCACCTTCAATCGACCAATCACATAGATGGAAATCCACAACGCGTCATTCATCTCGCACGTGATTGGTCGATTAATGGGCTCAAATCCTTCGCCTTGCCGAATTCACTTACGCAATTAGTCTGCTGGACTTATATAGTTAATGTAAGTTTGAAATAGCCAATTCAGAGGCCTGTGGGGTTCCCAGAGGCCGCTTAATTAAGTCTGACACCAGAGGTGGCCACATCCTCACACGAAAAAGAAAGAATGAAGGATACTTTTTATCGCAGTAGTACTACTGCGAACATTTCGAACAACTTCCAAGGTTCACACTGGCGAAGCCGCTGGCGGAAGCTACCGAAAAACATTGAAAATATGGAATCCTGTGTTGGAGTCATCTTCAAATGTTGATCAAACTTTAAAATATACTTTAATGAAATACGCTTACTTTCTTATTTTGGAACTTGAACGGTCTCTCCTGGTTGTCAGGGAACAAGTTCTTAAGCCTTTCCTCTCTCTCTGTTGTGATGCCGTGGTTTGAGGTTATGGTTAACAGGTCCACTCGCCTCCCTGCGATTATGAAACAGATCACTTAGAAGAAGGCTGAAAATGTTATGTTGGTAAAATTATGGACTAGAATGGAAAAAAAATATCTGCAGTGGCACCCAGAATTTAGGAGCAGTGGTGGCCCAGTGGTAACGGCCGCGACTTACAAATTGTAGTTCGTGGGTTCGAACCCAGGCAGACGCTTTACTTTGTGTAAATTATTTCATCACCCCTGTTCTCAAAACGGTGAAGGATCATCGTGAGGAAACCGGCAATTTTCGAAGACATGTGACATTCACCAAACCGCACTGGGCCCGCCTGGTTATTTAAAAAAAAAAACATCAAATACTCTAAAATGTCTGTATTTAGGTTCCCCTAGTAGATGGCACGAACTATTTTGTGCGCGGAGATAAAATGCCTGCTATCTCATCCGACAACACGTGCGAAAGAAATAGATGTTGTGATGAGCAGTAAGAAGGTAGATCGCGTACGAATTAGCACTTTTGCAAGTTTGTAGCAAAATGGATGATGATTTAGGACGAAAACGAGCGCGCGAAATTTTATTAACAGACCTTTGGGAGTCTAGATATCATGAAAAAATTACTAAATGTATAATAAAATTATTTGCATTGTTGAACTACTAATCTATCCCTGTATGGCGGCCGTTTTGCAATTTTCCTTTTTCTTATGGTATTTATTTCCACCCAAAGATGCGTTAAAATGAATGTTGAAATATGGAACTTTCGACGCTCATAACATTCAAATAATTTCTATTTTTTCTTTTTTCTTTCCATATAGGGCTAGATAATGATATTTTTTATTTTAAACGTACATCGTCAAACAATGGAGTAATAGCCAGACTACGTTTGTATGTAAAATTGATCGACTAGTGTAACCTAAAAGAGCAATTATTGAGCAAAAATCGCTATCGTTTTGCTGTTGCAAGATACGTAAAAAGCCTGCGGGTCAAATGCGACCTCTATACGCGCAGTCGCACTAACCGAATTGAAAAATATTTGTGGCTAACGACTAGACTTCAAAATGTATTATATTTTAATCGTCTTAGAATACTGACGAATGTTCTCATAACACAAACAAAAGAGATTCTTACCTTCTAGAGATTGAACTTTCCCTATTAAAGTAGATATCGACGGTAGAAGCACCTAGATCGAGTCAATGGAATTGAGAGCTATCTGTAGGTCAGTAAACGAAAACGGGTAGGGGAACGAAAATCAATCTTACCTTCTAGAGATAATAAATAAGATATTCCCTCGTAAAGTAGATATATTCTATAGAATGAGGGGGATGTAGGGTCACCATCTTCAAATCGATGGAATTGATATTTGCAGCTCAGCAAACGAAAACGGGTAGGTGATCAAAAATCTATCTTACCTTCCAGAGAATAAATGAGGCATTCCCTCGTATAATAAATATCGTCTAAAGACTGCGGAGGAGGTAGGGGCAGCATCTTCAGGTCGATGGAATTGAGAGCTATCTGAAGTTCAGCAAACGAGAACGGGTATGTGAACGCGAAGAATGTGGTAGCTTTCAGGTTCTCTGGGGTTCGGTACTTGAAGCTCAGTGTGAAGGTGTTGTCGTCCGTCTGAAAGAAAGTTCTGGTAAGCATGTGTGTACAGATGTGACTGTGATAAACAATATACCCAAGAGAATTTATCTATTATGATTTTAGAGGCTCGTGGCTAAATAATAACACTGGTCGATCATCAAAGTTAAGCAACATTTGGGGGTAAGTGGAACAGGGTGTTAAGTCCCACAAACCTCCATAGAAAAGGGAGGATCCTCCGACCAGACGGCTGTTGTGTCTGGTCCGGGCAACTGCCCGACGGTTGTTGTCTGACTGTGTGTCGGTATGTGTTCTAATCGCGCCGAAAACTTTACTTGCGCGATGCAGGATTTGTGTGACGTCATGTCATTCATTAGTTCGTAAGTGGCGGCGCTGGTGCCGCTATATCACTCCCTTCCGGAGACCGGAGGTCGATAGCAGGTTGAGTCGTCCGTACATCTTGTGATGCGAGCCTGGCCAGTGGAAGGTTGGTTCCCGTGAGTCGGAACCGTAAGTCGCAGAGTTCGCGGTGAGTCGGAACTGTATGCGGTTGTGCCCCAGTGAGTCGGGGTGAAGATATCCCAGTGAGTCGGGATAGTGTTGCTGGCTCCAGTGGTTCGGAGTGGTGATGATGGTGTCCCAGTGAGTCGGGACAGTGCTGCTGGCTCCAGTGGGTCGGAGCGGTGATGATAGAAGCTGAGGGTGATGACCAGGAATACGCGTCCGCTGCATGCTGGTGGTCAGGATACCCTCGTAGATGCCGTGGGTACTGGCTGCCTGTGTGACTCGCTGCTCGAAAGCTTGAGGAAGTGATGCTGACGTCACGACGAAGTTGTTCTGCACGAAGGCTGCGCTGACGTTCATGTTCGAGGGTCACCAGTTTGGGGGTAAGTGGAACAGGGTGTTAAGTCCCACAAACCTCCATAGAAAAGGGAGGATCCTCCGACCAGACGGGTGTTGTGTCTGGTCCGGGCAACTGCCCGACGGTTGTTGTCGGACTGTTGTATGTGTTCTAATCGCGCCGAAAACTTTACTTGCGCGATGCAGGATTTGTGTGACGTCATGTCATTCATTAGTTCGTAAGTGGCGGCGCTGGTGCCGCTACAAACAATTGACGAGGTCGGTCCGTGGATGGGTGACCATTTCAACATACCGAGTTTCCTCCGTGCCTCGGAAAGCTCGTTAAGCCGTTGGTCCCGGCTGTCATTTGAAGTTCTTTGACAGTCGTAACGGGTAGTCAGAAGCTTGAGATCTGACGCCAGTCTTGCCAAGGGGTACCGTACTACCCAGTTACTGGGTTGTGGAGGTCAGATAGGCAGTCGCTCCATGTAAAACACTGGTACTCAGCTGAATACAGTAAGACTGGAAGCCAACCCCAATAGAATTGGGAAAAAGGCTAGGCAGATTGATTGATTTTAGAGGCTTTTATTAATTTCTACAACAAGCGATGGCTCAGGTACCTACCGGAAAATAATCGTCAGCTAACGTTATAGGCTGTGGGATTCACGAGCGCGCGTAATGAACCATTATTTCGTTGACAGAAGGTTTAAAATGCAATGGTTGATGCTCTCTTGTGGCCTGCAGTAACTACCAATATTGTTGGCTATCTAATCTTTAATTTCACATCAAGACCAGATTAAGAGCTTAATTTGAAATAAGAACAGCGAATGAGTGGAACTCACTACCTGCGTCTGTGTTTCCGAACGCATTCAACCCGAATCTCTTTAAAGTTAGAGTGAACAGGCTTCTTCTGGGTAAGCTCGCTCCATCGTCGACTCTGTCTCTGTCATCTTTGATCTAGACTAGAGTCAAGAGCAAACCCATAACAAATAAAAAAAAAAAAAAAAAAAAAGAAAACTGACTTAACTATAAACCTACAAATAGGGAATAACACATTCACATCCAAAGTGGTCATCGCTCAGCATAATGCTGGACAAGAGGACTTGTGTGCGACACAGAGCCACAGCGTATTGTTTTAAGGACAAGTTGAATACATACCGAGTGTACAGGACGATCCCTGATCCTTTCCCACTGAGGCTTCCCAGGCAGTGTCCGTGTCACCGGTGCCATACCTTGGTTGTACATCTTGCCTTGCTTGTTTAGGTTTATGAGGTTCAACCGCACCTGTTATTTGAATACGAATCTTAGGAACATAATAATAAGGGAAATTATTAACCGGGCGAAAAATATACTGAATGGGCGACTATTATACTAAGTAACTATTTATCTGGTTTGAGTAATACCTCTTAGGAGGTTTTTGTGAGCTGCGGTACCTAATAATATGTTACATATTTTAATTGTATTTGGGGTTCTATTTTTCAATTTAAGCATATTATTCTTTTGAAATTAGCAGAACAACCGACGAGGCGATATCGCTGTGCAGCGAGGGAGTTCGGGTGTATTCGGAAGTTGAAAAACTTAGACCAAGAGCGAACGAAGCAAGCTTGCGAACTTAGAGCCACGTAGGGGTCCACAGAGATAGGTTAGGTTCGAAGGGGATGACGGGAGCTGAAGTGAGCGAGATAAGCTAACGAACTCAGCCCTCGTCATCTCCTTCATGTTAGGTTACTTTAGACCCTGCAGACAGAAATAGGCGGGGCTCCGTCGACAAATTTCAATTTTCAAGTCGCTCTTTTAAACATTTGTTTTCGCCCACTTAGTACTTGAGTAAGGCATATTCAGTATTCTCGAAATCATTAATTTGAATTTATTTTGGTTCGTTTAAATAATCCTAATATTATTAGTCCTTCAGACCGAATTTCGACCACGGCGGCCAATCTCTGTAGAAACTAGCCATCAGCGTATGAGATATTATAGTGCACAAGTGTGTTAAAAACAGGTGCACTCTCTAGATCCTCATAGTCCGATAGGAAGGCAATTGAGACGGCCGGCGAGAGACCAGCAGCCTAATTGCGTAAGTGAATTCTGCAAAGCAAACGACTTTACGTATTAATATGCAATACGTAAAGTCGTTTTTGGGAAGGAATCGACTTGTTTGCTTTGCAGAATTCACTTACGCAATTAGGCTGCAGGAGTGGGAAATACGGCTTAAGCGGAAATGCGGTCGCAGACATCCGACTGAATTTTCTTAAGTAAAAAGTCATAATTCGATCTTTGGCTCTCGCCAATTTCCTCCTCCAATATTGGACCAATTTAAAAGCTATTCCATAAACTGAAAAAGACAGATGTATACTGTGCCCCTACGTTTTCGTTTTTGTGATGATCTTTAGAATCCTCAAAAGTAAAAGTAAAAATTTGACAACTATAAATGAAAAAAGGCAAACAAGATCACATTCATTCACATTCAGTTGGATGTGTGCGACCGCATTTCCTCTTAAAGTGATTTACGAGGCACGGCGATGTCACACCTCCAACCGGAATTTGGAGGTGGTCTCTAGTTTGTCATTAAGAAATTCTTAATGGAAAACCCAAAAATACTTTGCACAACCTAGGAATCGAACCGGCGAACCCGGGAACTCACGCTCAGCTGTCGCACTTGCGAAACATACAAAAATTTGTTACAATAGCAAGCATGTAGCTGAACTTAGGGTTAATCTATCAATTGTTGTTAGTTTTGAATGTAAAATAATATAAAATTTTTGTAATGATACAAGTCTCTTCAAGTTATGTAAAATCATAGTCTATTGTTTAAATAACATGAAGTAAAGTGAAGCATGACATTGTACTTGTAATAATAATGATTGCATTAGCATCTAGGCACGGGGAAATTTAAAAAATATCTTATTTATTTCCTTACTGCTTTCGTAAAATGACAATGAGACAAACATTTTCTGTTTTTATCTTCTTAAATAAATAATAGAAAACACTTCTTTAACAAATCAAAACATATTATTTCACATAGGCCTACATGGTCATATCATCATTATGCATCATCATCATATGATAATGAGATGAAAAGAATGATTAGCACATAATATGTATTTAACCATTATTTTCATCATTTTGTTGTTAATTATCAAGAAAGGCACATCAATTAAAAGTTTGAATTACCAGTACGCCAGATTCACTGGCCTGCACCCCAAAATAGAACCAGGTGCGGTTCCCATTCTCAAACTCCGTGCCAGCACAGTCGGGCCGAGTCCACAAATTAAATTCATAGTCTGGGATTTCTGTTACATTTGTCTTCGGGTTCACAGTGGGAGCTGAGATAGAAGGAATCTGATTAGGTAGGAATAAAATAACTTTTTACCTTTTTCTAAAATATATACAGTGCTGCTGTAAGAGAATAATTTATTAACAAGAAATTGTAGGACCAATTTGGCAAAATAAATTTATTCAAGATTATGAGATAAATGGCTATTTATTTGAAATGCACTAAGAAAAGCCGGTGTACTCGCATAGCATACTTACTAAAGTTTAGACTTTTGAATAAGTGAAAGGTGTTTTTATTTTTTATTTGAAAATTGGATTGTTCATCATTTTGTTTTTAATTATTTTGATAATGGAATGAATGCATTTTGCATAATATTAACGACTATAGTCTATTTTGGGACACCTACAAAACAAGTTTACTGGAAAATTCCATTTGATTAAATTAACTTTCTTTGCTGTGCTGTCAGTACATCTTAACTGTGTCAAGTCAATATTGAATGGGTTAGTGTACCAGGGCAATTGTAAATGCATTGAAATGTCTTCAAATCTATTTCGAGCACTCAAAAATAACAAAAAGTCCGTGAAAAGGGCATTATATTGGCAACTACTCGCGCAATTATTGCAGGTCTTTGGACTCTGCGTTAAATATCGGAATATGCGCTTACCTATTAGCTCCGTAGGTACCCGTTCTACATGTCCGAGATTTCCAGAGTCAAAATTGTGTATAAAATAAAATCCACCGCACTCAATAATATTGTTGTGATCCATAACTAAAATATTTCGGACTACATTATACAAAAAATCACAGTAGCCAAATTTGTAAGTCGCTGGGTATACATTACTTTATCAATTTGTCCATTGAAACATAGAACCAATCTTCATGTTTGATTATTTCAAAATGACACTGAAAAAACGGAGGCTGCACTGTTTTTCTAAACAAAATTATGTAATTTTGTTGACATCGATTGACGGCTAACAGCTGATTTGTTTTATTGGTGATCTTTTTAAATTTTTGAAGTGTCTAAAACCAGTTGGGATTATCAATTTTTAGTTTATAATATGCAATTTTTTATGGTAAGATTTAACTATTTCCTCGATTGCTATATTTGCTAACACTTGATATTTGGAAAGACACATGCCATTATGAAATTTGATTCAAGATGGCCGACATTTCAACTAGCTGGCGCTGCTCGACTTGGGCACAAAGAAAACGAAAAAATGCCAGTTTGAAAATTGTTTTTGCAAATAAACTTCTTTTTGTGTGTATTTTAACCGGAGCCAAACCTGATAGTAACAAGTAAGTTCCACATTTTTGCGTTTTATATATTTGCCTTGCCGATCTTATCTTACCTGTTCCAAACCAATGAACTTTATGAGCTTTTTGCACGCTAAATCACTTTATTTAATTTAGCTCTAACTATGAATTGATTTTCCATTTGCTGAATGTCACGATAGCAGTTTTCATTGATAACGAAAACAAAATAAGAAAAATAAATTCTTCATTATTTCATTATGGCAGCACCTTCAATTTTATGTCAAACTAGGGCGTTTCCTTCCGGTGATTTATGTCAATTAATTGTATCATTACGCCCAAGTATCCGTAATCATGTTAGCAGGGCCATAATAAACATACACTGTATACTTACTACTATGTTGTCTGCTTGTTACTACTATAAAGTTGTCTAATTAATTATGCTAGCAGCTTTCACTCGCAACGGTGAAGAAAATTATCGTGAGGAAACCTGAACTTATAGTTAAGTCAGAGTGGGCCACCGACCTCTGCTCGTGTAAAAATAGAGAAAACAATGTTTTTAGAATTTTCCCAACTATGAGACCTTTAAAGATCGATTTTTCGCCCGCGAAAACGACGAAAACCACATCGCAAATTTTATAGCAATTTTTAGAGCCGTTTTCGAGAACGTGATTACAAATATATTTGAAATCATCAACCCGTCTTGAGCAAGCGTGGTGATCAGTGCTCGTGTCTTCTCTGTATGAGAAGAGGTCTTTGACCTGCAATGGGACATTCACAGGCTGGTATTCTATTATTAAACCATCCGCGAAGTTTCATGATAATTAACGATATGAACAGCTAAACGCACGGCTAGTTCATGGTATGGTCAAACATAATAGTCACAGAGTACTTTTTAATATACTGTAAATAATAATCGTAATAAAGAGGTGAAGCGCCAAATGGCGATGGCTAGAGGGGCAATGGACAAGTTAAGGAAGGTATGGAAGAATCGCAAAATAACCAAAGCTACTAAGATCAGGCTCGCCCGTTCGCTTGTATGCCCCATATTTCTCTACGCAGCTGTGACATGGACACTACGAGAACTGGAAAGGAAAAAAATAGATGCTCTGGAAATGTGGTGCTGGAGAAAAATGCTTGGTATTTCGTGGACAGAATTCCGCACAAACGTCTACATACTCCAAGAACTCGGCATCAAGGAGCGTCTATCAGCAGTAGTACAGTCTCGAATACTGAAATTCTTTGGCCATGTCTCGAGGCGGAAGAACGACTCCATTGAGCGCCTAGTGGTGCAGGGCAGAGTGGACGGTAACAGGCCACGTGGGAGATAACCGATGAGGTGGACGTTGATCAAATTAAGTCCGCCGTTGGGTTCCTGTAAATGAGTGCGCCAAACTTTCATGTAACCGAGCCAAATGGACCATCCAAATGGAAGATCGTGCGGCGAGTTACCACACCAGCGATTGGACAAAATTCATCGTGACCACGACCGCTCTGTCAAGAGCGAAACGAAGAAGAAATAATAATGATCATATCGTGAAATATGAAAACAAAAGGGTGACATTATCCACCGTTAGAGGCGCTGATATCAGTTTGTTTTTGTGATTCAACATGGCGGTGGACAATTATTCTGATAAAAAACTATTAATAATACGCCAATTGAAGATAAAAGTGAAGTGAAATGTTGTTACGACTCAAAACTACTTGAATTTTTCGAAAGTCACTCAAAAATCGAGAGCAACGTAATACAACTTGGGGTTCGGAATGATATGGCCAAACATGGATTGACATTATAATCAAACGTTGACGTTTAAACGATGTGGTCAGTTTTAGCTGGCCTAGCGACCTCCGCCGCTTTAATACCGACAGTATAAAAACGCAATTGAGCGGAATAAAGGCTCCAAGGTCTTTGCAAGAGATCTGTCTATTGGGCAGAGTCAGCTCACGAACCTGAAGACCATTGATGGCAGGATCGTATCCGCCAAACCGGAGTTTCTGAGGGAGATGGAGAGATTCTATGGGCAGTTTTACACGTCAACCAGTAAACCCATCGCGAATCTAGCGAATGAACCTAGAGCTAGATTTACCCGACTATACCGAAGACATTACGGACGTCAGCCTGTATGAGATTAGGATGGCTCTGAAACAGCTTAAGAACAACAAGGCACCGGGTGATGACGGAATTACGGCCGAACACGTAACACCGTCGAACACATCATCGCTTACCATCAGGCATCAGGTGAGATAGTGGTCAAGCGCGAGCCTATCTATAATAAAAATAAAACTCTTGAAGGCGGGTGGAAAAGCAGTACTTAAGGCCCTTCAGAAGCTGTTTGATTCCGTCATACTTGAGGGGAAAACGCCACAGGCATGGTGCAGGGATGTGGTGGTACTCTTCTTCAAGAAGGCTGGCAATGCCCCACTGAAGAACTATAGGCCCATCTCACTTCTTGGACATGTCTACAAGCTGTTTTCACGAGTCATCACGAATCTTCTCGCACGCATGTTTGCCGATTTTCAGCCTCCCGAACAAGCCGGATTCCGTAAAGGCTGCATAGCCCCGTAGACCACATACATACGCTGCGGCAGGTTATACAGAATACCGAAGAGTACAACCTCTCTGTTTAGCGTTTGTGGACTACGAGAAAGCCTTCGATTCGATCGAGACTTGGGCTGTACTGCAGTCTCTCCAACGGTGCCAAATTGACTACCGGTACATCGAAGTGGTTGAAGTGTTTGTACAAAAACGACCCCATGTCAGTTCGACTTCAGCTTACAGTCACCCAAAGCTTACCGTCACCCAAAGGGCAATGGATCGAATCAGAAATGTAGAGATCCGCAAGAGAACCAGGGTTACCGACATAGCCCGAAGAATTGCCAAACTTAAGTGGCAGTGGGCAGGTCACATTGCTTGCAGAACGGATGGCAGATGGGGCAGAAAAGTTCTGGAGTGGCGACCATGAACCGGAAGACGTTGCGTTGGCAGGCCTCCCGCCAGGTGGACCGATGACCAGGTGAAGGTTGCGGGGATCCACTGGATGCGAGACGCACGGGACCGGTCAATGTGGCGACGCTTGGGGGAGGCCTATGTCCAGCAGTGGACGTCATTCGGCTGATATGATGAGTTATTGCCATTGTGATGACAAATTCCTTCTACTCACAATGATGCGCGAGAGACTTCGCCGCTGGCCGCGGTTCGATGGGAACCGCGGCAGCGAAGTCTCTCGCGCCGCTATTTTTTGTCAGTGAGGTCCCTCGCTTGGTTGATTTCGGTCCACGATGTTAAAATTGTAATTTCAAAATCGCGCTCATAAGGAAACGAAAGTTTTTAAGTAAATAACCTATTATTTTCTTTATTTTTACTCTGAATTAATTTAAAAGGATTACCTTCGAAATTAAAGAAAAGAAAATATATTTATTTCGATTTCAGTTAAAATATCAGTAGTGTTCTTAGAAAAGTCAATAGGCCGATCATAACTTCTTAGTTATACGATTGTATTCAAGTAATGTTCGTTGAGTATTTTTTAAGTGAATATAGGTATTGTAAGCATTTAATGTTTCGTTTTAATGAAATACCTTTTTATGTAGGTAGTTTAAGTTTAAGCAGATATTTTGATTGTCACAAAGTTAGTTTCAAGATATACGATTGATATATTATATCGGCCTTATTAGAAGCCTTGTGCCTAGCAAGGCCATTTGGAGGAGTTTAGTAAAACTTAAGTTTAATAAAATAGTGATTAAATCGGCAATAAAAAAGTGTTTTATATGTTACATAATAAAACAAAGTGTTACTTAATAATTGGTTTGTTTCATTTATCCAGTAAATAAACGAATGATAACTGTTTATTTGTTATAAAAGCTTCCACCCACCTTTCGATATAGTATTATAGAAAAGGGGAATAAATAGGTAGGTACCTAAAAAATAAGAAAAGAACTCGTTTTTAACACAAGTTTGTATTTTCATTTTTTCGTCCTTACATTTATAACAATATTAAATAGCTTATTTTAAGTATACAATACAATATTATAATAGATTACTTAGGCGTGGCACTTACCTACGGATTATAAAAAATTACATTCCATATAATTTCGAATAACTTGGCCAATAAATGCCTTCATCACAAAACTTATAACTCGATCATACCTAATTCTCGCCAAACTTCTTGGCCGCCCTGAAGTTGGCTACAATGGCTGCGCAATAGTAAATCCCATACAAAATCAGCACCAATCCGTGCCTTGCGCATCGGAAAGCCAACTTCAGGGCGGCCAAGAAGTTTGGCGGGAACATATACCAACCTAAATTACAAACGTGGATTATAACTTTTACCTACATCCTTGTTTCCTATACAATTGTCTTTTCTGAGCACAATTAATTAATTTAGTGTGAAAACAAACGATCATACGAGACACATGGACGCGACGAACTTTATTTTGGCATCTTCCTTTTGGCTCATACACCAAAACAATGATTTATGATTCAACAAAATAGGGAGGAAAGTATATAATATTACATAAAAAATGATTTCAAATTATATTGATCATGTTAACCGCAGAAAACATTATAAAACTCTTCTTTCCATACTTTTGTCTTCTGCGGCCGCAACCACAGTTGCGATTTCATACAAGTCAAAGAATGATAAAAATTAAAAAAATATCACAATCGGAACTATGTCTAGGGCACGTGTTTTGTATGTACTCTTACATAATATACTTACACTAATATTACGTGTAAACGAATGTAATGGACAATTTTCTACACATATGATTTAATATAAGGAACGGTAATCCTACTGAGCCAATACATTTCTTCTACCGCGTACTTTTATGAGTAAGGTATATAATTACACCAACAAAATATAAGATAGAACGATACGACTAGAATGCCGACACAATGAGCATTGGGATAATCATTACACTGCCTTATTTACGTGATACTTTGCACTTTAGATAGACCATGAGAAGATACATTAGGTGTATTTTTTCACGTAGGTAGATGCCTATTGTAATTCCTAAGTATGTATTTAAATGTTTAGTGCAATTGATAAAGCACGTAGGCGATTGACAATCGGCGTTCATTTTGACCTGATGGTTACAAATACACTATTATATTAATTTAATAAATAGTTGACTCATCGCTGATCTCTTTTGTGTTTCTTCAGGCAAATCTTAGAATCACATAAATAAGGCTATTTAAACCTAACATGCATAATGTAAATAAACGAAATGCTCTGCTCAGTTCAAAGTAAATGGAAGCAAAAAAAATAAACAACATTTAAACACTTCACCATTTATAAACATTTGACATAGACATTCTTAATCCAATCTCTCTGTACACTTACGATATTTGGCGCATTATATTGCTAATAAACATTGACTGTGATATTTATAATCTAGGGTAGAACATCCAACTCGTAGTCTTATATTTGACTGTTATGAATTCTTGGGAAAACAATGGTCCTTCGTAATCGGAACAAACACGACCCAGAGTTGACTATCACACCCTATTATGTAAAAACAGTTAATTAATTGCATTAGGTAAAGGAAATATCTGCACAAACTTAAATGCAGCAATTTTTTGTGTCAATAAAAAAATTACTGTGATCAATTTCGAGGTGTCCAATCAAGTGAGCAGTAGCGGAAGACAAATCGTGATCGTTTGAGCAGACGAAAGTTAAGAAACAATAATATTGTGGTCCTTAAAATAAAACAATTTACTATGTACATCGTTTTTATCAGGGTGCGGCCATAATAGGCGTATCGTGGCTGTCCTGGGCTCACGACTAACAACAGTGAGCATAAAACTACACACACTCATACGCCCAATTTGGTCGTCGCCAACCTTACGCCAAATATTCCGAATAGCGCATTCCAGCTCACTTTGAACAATATTAATTAAAAAATTGTCTAATTTAACACGAGTCGTTAACCTTTCCCCTCGTCGGGTATCGTTATAGAAACTGTGTTGGGTCTGGTTTGTTTGTTGTCGCTATGTGCACTGGTGTGGTGCTGGTGGGGCGCGCGGTGGATCTCCTCCGTGGTGGTGAGCTTGCACTCCACCACGCGGTAGTTACACGTGGGGGAGCCGCAGTCGAAGTCTGGACGTATGATCACAGCGTTCGGTATGTCCTCGAGACATTTCGGCTCTTCCTTGAATGGTGGACAACTGTAAATAAGAAAAACATGTTAGAGTTTTCGTTTGATACCTTAAGAATGCTGGCTGGCTATCCAGCCACTGAAAGACATAGACGCCAAAGAATTCTTTGAAGTGTCTTTCACATAAATAACTTAACTATTAAGAAACGTATAAACTACTAGCTGTTCCCCGCGGCTTCGCTCCCATGGACCACCCCACAGGACCCGTTTTCGGGATAAAAAATGCTATATCACGCCTATGTCACTAAGAAATACTGTAGCTTTCTATTGGTGAAAGAATTTTTAAATCGGTCCAGTAGTTTCGGACCCTATTCGGTACAAACAAACAAAAATCTTTCCCCTTTATAATATTATCTAGCTGTTCCCCGCGGCTTCGCTCTCGTGGACCACCCCACAGGACCCGTTCTCGGGATAAAAAAATAGCCTATGTTACTCAGGAATAATGTAGCTTTCTATTGGTGAAAGAATTTTTTCAATCGGTCCAGTAGTTTCAGAGCCTATTCGGTACAAACAAACAAAAACATCTTTCCTCTTTATAATATTAGTATAGATATGCTAGTATTATATTATCTGTGGTATAGATTAGTAAGTATTGATAGACATGGGATTATAGGCAGTTATGCCACTACCCTCAGGCAGACAAAGGTACACCTTTAGCCTAGAAGGCAGAGTACTACGCTGCTGAAAGATTCTGAGAGAAGATGAGAGGTACGGTTGATGGTATCTAAAGACCTGATTGTTTTCTAAAATACCTGGATCTAAAGGGCTTTACATAACACTGGATGATATTAGTACATTGTGATACAAGGGTGGGAAGTAGGTTATTGCAAACGAGCTGTCATTAACAAGCCCGAGCTGAAGGCGAGGGTTTTTAATGACACGAGTTTGCAATAACCTACACACCCGTGTATCACACGACGTTTTTCAATACTGTTGTGAGAAACAGTAAAAAAAAATCAAAGAATTAGATTTGTTTATTCACAAAAAATAAAATTTTCAATATGGCGCGTTTTTGCAACTGAACATATTTTTTTACAAAGAAAACAGCCTATACAGCCTATTCGATTTTTGACAAACGTTAATGTGAAAATAATTAAATTAAAACTGGTAATTAAATAAATTAAACAACCATTTATAAGACTTTTGAGAATTCAATGCTAAAACGTACGGAATCATTCATTTTTCCTCTTAGAAAATCTATCCCATTTTATTCTATGTTTGAAAACTCCTTGCTCCTAAACTTTTTTAAATTGACTTTAAATTTAAAACTAAACTGCAAACATAATGATCGAGCTCGTAAACAAAAGTCACCTATGCGTAAGATTTAACTTTCGAATCATAATTATAGCCTCTGAAAGTACGCCATGTTTAACTACTGTATTGAAATAGTACATTGTGATACAAGGGTGGAAAGTAGGTTATTGCAAACGAGCTGTCATTAACAAGCCCGAGCCGAAGGCGAGGGTTTTTAATGACACGAGTTTGCAATAACCTACACACCCGTGTATCACACGACGTTTTTCAATACAGTTGTGAGAAACAGTAAAAACAAATCAAAGAATTAGATTTGTTTATTCACAAATAATAAAATTTTCAATATGGCGCGTTTTTGCAACTGGACATATTTTTTTACAAAGAAAACAGCCTATACAGCCTATTCGATTTTTGGCAAACGTTGATGTGAAAATAATTAACTTAAAACTAGTAATTAAACATATTTAAAAAAAAAAAAATCGATGCTAAAACGTACGGAATCATTAATTTTTCCTCGTATAAAATCGTATCCCATTTTATTCTATGTATGAGAACTCCTTGCTACTAAACTTTTTTAAATTGACTTATGGCGCGTTTTTGCAACTGGACTTATTTTTTTACAACGTTAACAGCCTATACAGCTATACAGCCTATTCGATTTTTGGCAAATGTTGATGTGAAAATAATTAAATTAAAACTGGTAATTAAATATATTAAACAACCATTTATAAGACTTTTGAAAATTCAATGCTAAAACGTACGGAATCATTTATTTTTCCTCGTAGAAAATCTATCCCATTTTATTCTATGTTTGAAAACTCCTTGCTACTAAACTTTTTTAAATTGACTTATAAATTTGAAACTAAACTGCAAACATAATGATCGAGCTCGTAAACAAAAGTCACGACCGCGTAACAGAAAGATGCCTATGCGTAAGATTTAACTTTCGAATCATAATTATAGCCTCTGAAAGTACGCCATGTTTAACAACTGTATTGAAAAAATATTTACCTCAATGGTGGTGGTGTCGGAGAGCGCGACAGAGGGAAGCTGGCGACCTCCCTCGATATCGCGAGGGATTTGATGGAGCCGAACGTCTGTTCAGGGCTGAGAGGAGCTCCAAGCACTGAGGCCATACCTCTGTAAGGGTGAAAAATATTTATTAGAAAATAGTTAGTAGTTTTTCTTGATCAAAGAAGCATTTCATAATTGAATTAACAATTCTCGTGGGTTGAAATTATTTTCATATGATATGGGGTGAAATCAATGGTAATTCCATTAAAAGTGAATATAGGCAATCTGCCATCGGAGACGGCAATAAGAAAATCGTTCTGTAATCCTTCCAGGGTAATCGGCAACATAATGGTGACAGTCACACAGTGTACCGGTGTACCGTACCATTTGGTTACAACTCGTTTACAGACATATAAACTCACATATACAACACCCAGAGCCGGAACAACTATCTGTAGGTCATACAAATATTTGTTCCGTGCGGGAACCGAACCCGCGACACGCAGCGCAGCAGTCAATCGCTCAACCACTGCGCCAACCTGCGCCTAAACAACTTACAACCTCATAGGCCAAGCGTGGGTAGGCACACAGGGATGACCATCTACTAAGTAAAGGACGTGAAAATCCGCTAAATTCCAAATGTATACAGTACTGACAAGGCCACAATGCTTGGGGGAGCCGTGGATGCCTTTTAGCTGAATAATTATGATTCTTATTCTTTATTGCACACGAAACATAAAATGAAGATACAAATACAATGGACAGCTTATGTACAAAGGCGAGCTTATCCCATTATTGGGTTCTCTAACAGCAAACCTCAGTTGTTATAGGAAATTTGCGTATGAGGACAGTGATCCAAGTGCACAACAAAATTCCAAGTTAATATATTTAATAATTAAAAAATTCTTACATACTAAATAAACTAAACAGATACCTACAACAACAACAACTACAACTTTTCTTTAAGTTTCCCTACAATGCACTCTTTACTGAAGATGATAGTTAAGATAAAATAATACTTACACAACAGAATCCGAAGGCACCAAGAAAGGTAAAGGAGGAGGACACGGCGCATCAGCGCGCGCCGGCGACGCGGGCTCCGCCGAGCGAGGACAGCGAGCCGCCTCGCCCTCCTCTATCAGCCCCAACCAGCTGCGCATCCAGCGCCACAGGCCTGAAGGAGTGCCTACAACACCCATCACTAATCCTTAGCATGCACAAATACAAGGAAAAACTGGCCAAGTGCGAGTCGGACTCGCGCACGAAGGGTGGGAAAATCGTTGTATGGGAGCCGCCCCACTTAAATATTTATTTTATTCTGTTTTATTTGTTGTTATAGTGGCAACAGAAATACATCATCTGTGAAAAATTCAACAGTCTAGCTATCACGGTTCATGAGACACAGCCTGGTGACAGACGGACAGACAGACAGACGAATCGTGGAGCCTTAGTAATAAGGTCCCGTTTTTATCATTTGGGTACGGAACCCTAACGAAGGATTTATATTAAAATAAGATAGAATCATTAAAAATGGTCAGAAGTAATAATACAAGGTAGCTCACAAAATGCACAGAAAATAGTGGCGCATACCACAGAACAGTCTTTCAAAAAATTACGAATCATCGCAAACTATGAGAATTAGAAGAGTTTCTGCGGGGTCCTAAAGTCTTATAGGTTCTCATTTCACCGTTTCAGTATTTCTGGTAAAATTATATGAAAACTAACTGCCGCCCGCGGCTCCGCCTGCATGGTATTAGTCTCTTAACATCTTTATAAATTATAAGCTATATTTCTGTAAAGTTTCATCAAAATCTGTTCAGTAGTTTTTGCATGAAAGAGTAACAAACATCCATCCATCCTCACAAACTTTCACGTTTATAATAGTAAGGTAGGATTAACATTTTAATAAATGATGAGGCAAGTCTCAAAAATATAACATGTAACTACTTTCCAACTATTCTAGGCAGTTGATTCTATGAAATTTCCATAATAGAGCTAAACGAATCCATAACATTATATCGATAACAAACAAGTAAATTACAGAAGCATCAAAAGCCTCTGAAGTTTAAAACAAACAATTTCGTAACAAGGTATTCCATATTCAAAGCTAGCTTAAGTACTTACGAGAATATTTTCTGCTATTCTGGGGGCTAAGTGGGTAGAAGTCTCCGTGGATGGGGCAGTGGAAAGCCAGCCTTCGTTGCCGACGTTGCGCCGCCCGCATTAGCATGCATAACACGATACCTGGAATAGACAATACATTCCTTTTATTTAGCTGCTGTACAAGCCAGTATTATGGCGTCAATACGTAGGGAGGTCAAATTAGGCCTGTTTAAAGTACTGTTTTTATGCCGTTGGATATCTTTGGTAGGGGTCTTTGTCCAGCGAAGCAGTAATGTTTGATTAATGATGCAGTAATTGATTTATGTTTCCATATAGTTAGTTATAATATTGTAACCTAGGTAGATCTAAGCGCTAAAGTGCTACATTTGTTTATTGACAATAGTAGGTACCCCGAAATTGAATTGGTGCCCAGCTAAAAACTAAACTTGTGCCTAGCGATAGACTATTACATGGAACTTCAATATACCAGCATCTCTGCATATCCCTTGATAGATAGGCGCTATACTGTGATGTATTAAGATTGATCCAATTTCATTAGGCATATCAGAGTCCAATCCAGCAACCTAATAGGGATGTTTCCTGGGTAGATAAATGATCATTCTATTTAGTCCGTCAGTCAGATTATCAAATAGTATTGGACACGTATTTTTGCTTTACCAAATCAATAAAAAAATACAAAGTTAAAGCGCATCAAAGTTCAGGAGTGGGGGCTTGTGACGTCACTAAGGCAGTATAAAGTGTACTAGCGGCGTGACGTTTCACGATATTTCAGCGCATTATATCGTCGTTACTTTATGTTTACGTGTCCAAAGAAAAATACGTGTCCTATATTTTTTATTAATCTTATTAAATTAAGAGTCCAATAATTTTTGGACTCTTTCAAAAAGAGTATCTTCACCAATGAAAACGTCCAATAATGTTTAGCAATACCTAATTATTTAAAGAGAGATTTGTCATACTCTTTCATGGGATCAATCCCTTTGCCTTGCCGAATTCACTTACGCAATGACGCTACTGCTTGAAGCATTCAGATCATGCTCCAACAAGCTAATTACAAATGTAGATAGATATGTATAGGAACCTAAACATAGATTGTTAGCACATGGCTTTGAAGCATTTACACATGTTAATATTGCTTTAATGTGTTGGTGAATGCTAATCATCGCCTAAGTTCAAACAGAGCCCAAGCGATCAATATCACAATATCTGATGCGAATGATGTGTGACCCTTTAGGTTCATTGTGACCTCGTCTTTGAGAACAATTCAACGCGTACATGGCCGCGACTCTTGTTTAAAAAGTAAAGGTTATACTGTGTTAAAGACTTTGAGAAAGAGTTTTTGCTATACAAGAATTAGCCCGGAGTCTGGATCGGCTCTGGTTAATAGCTATGGGCTCACTCCTATTAACGAGACTAAAAATGTTACTGGCGAAATGTAAGGGCGGTTACGCACTACATGGCCGTGCCCGTGATTTGCACAGACATAAATGAGACTGTATGAAAACAAAGCGTGCCACTTTTTCACACACAATTTCAAAATAAATTTACAACCTCGGCCAACTTTTTCTATAGTCTTTACAGCTTTATAAGGCATAAAAAGGCATTTTTTTAGATTTCGGTGGATTTCCGGTGCCTATTATGCTCGTGGCTAAATAATAACAGCCGCACGGGTCGATCATCAAGGTTAAGCAACGCTTGACGAGGTCGGTCAGTGGATGGGTGACCATTTCAACATACCGAGTTTCCTCCGTGCCTCGGAAAGCACGTTAAGCCGTTGGTCCCGGCTGTCATTTGAAGATCTTTGACAGTCGTTTCAGGTAGTCAGAAGCTTGAGATCTGACACCAGTCTTGCCAAGGGGTACCGTGTTACCCAGTTACTGGGTTGTGGAGGTCAGATAGGCAGTCGCTCCATGTAAAGCACTGGTACTTAGCTGAATCCGGTAAGACTGGAAGCCGACCCCAATATAGTTGGGAAAAAGGCTAGGCAGATGATGATTATGCTAATATGAAAAGCTCAAATTGCGATCATTGATCGTTATTTTACTCCGTTTTATGACAAGCGAAGTAGGTACATACAATCACGTCATCTAGTTAGATTTATATCTGTGGTTATTTGAGTTCAAAATGTTCTGAATTATGACAGATTGGATGTACTACCTTGAGCAGTGCTGCAGAGCAGTGGTGGCCCAGTGGTATCGACCGCGACTTACAAGTTGTAGGTCGCGGGTTCGAGCCTAGGTAGGCGCTTTACTTTGTGTAAATTATTTGATCACCACTGCTCTCAAAACGGTGAAGGAAAACATCGTGAGGAAACCGGCATGTCCTAGAACCAAAAATTCGAAGACATGTGACATCCACCAACCCGCACTGGGCCCGCGTGACGGATTACGGCCCATTCCCTCTCACAGTGAGGAGGCCTGTGTCCCAGCAGTGGGCACATTAATAGGCTGATGATGTGATGATGTGGATGTACTACCTTTAGAAGTACTACGGCTACTTTGGAACCGAAATTTCACGGACATGGAACGGATGTTTTTTTTTTATTTGTGATGGGTTTGCTCTTGACTCTAGTCTAGGTCATAGGTGACAGAGACAGAGTCGACGATGGAGTGAGCTTACCCAGAAGAAGCCTGTTCACTAACCTGTAGTGCGTCACATCACATACACATCACATCATCAGCCTATTAATGTTCCCACTGCTGGGACACAGGCCTCCTCTCTGTGAGAGGGAATGGGCCGTTATCCACCACGCAGGCCCAGTGCGGGTTGGTGGATGTCACATGTCTTCGAATTATTGGTTCTAGGACATGCCGGTTTCCTCACGATGTTTTCCTTCACCGTTTTGAGAGCAGTGGTGATGAAATAATTTACACAAAGTAAAGCGCCTGCTTGGGCGTAACCCTACATAATTATCCCTTCTGGGGGGTGAACATAAGCTCTTAGAGCGGTATCAATTTGAGATCGAATAAGGGACAGATGTATCTGACATTGTATACATCTGTCACTTACTCGATATAAAATCGATAACGCTCTATGAGCTTACGGTCACCCCCCAGATAACACAAGCGCGATGTTACAATCATTTTGATAATTAGACTTTAAAATTTCACGTGTCGTAACTTTCTTGCCGGCTACTTATCTACTTATAGGAAAACGAATTAAGCGTGACGCAAGCACAATCGCACAATCAGTATTTAGTAACATTTTCAGCCAATTACTCCTTCAATCTGAACCCGTTTGATGTTACGTATGACGTCGACGTATTAGTCTCGGCATAGCGTATAATCAAGAATACTCTGTCGTCCATGATTGGCATAATAACTGGCTTCCGTTAATTAACTCTTACAAGCCAAGCAATAAGTGTTTCCTGCACGAATCTCTAATTTGGTTCCACTCTCGTTAGTCCTTGTTTGGACAGATTCTTTCTCGAGGACGCTACTACATTACCTATTAAATACACTAGTTACCATAAATACCTATTGCCAGGGCATGATCTAGCATATTCGTTGCTACGGGCATAGACAATATTTGCCGCCCTTGGCGCACTTTATAATGACGCCTTATAAGGAGGTAAATGTTTCAGGATATAATCTATTGAAAAAAAATGCGATTTTTAACCGTCGGATCGGATAGAGCCGCTTATTTGACAACTTCGTGCGATGTGAATTACAATACAAACTAATAACATTCGACACCGAAGCGAGCTTGAAAATTTTATCACCATACCACGAATAAGTTAGGTTTTCTGATGAAATGAAAAGGGCTATTAGTGCAGTTTGGCTGCACCTCATTATGCCACTCTAAGCATTTGCACGGCAGCCGAATTGCGTAAGTATCCAAAGCAAAAGAATCGATTCTTTCCCAAAACCGACTTTACGTATTGCATATTGATACGTAAAGTCGTTTTTGGGAAGGGATCGATTCTTTTGCTTTGGATAATATACTTACGCAATTCGGCTGCGGGTCGCCCTCCCTTAGACCGGCCCTGCCTACTGCATATGATTGCCTCCTAAAAGAGCCACGCGATTGCTCACCGCTTGACGATCCCTCACTCGAGTCACTCTAATCAAGTCGTTGACAGGGTCTTCTTTATAAGTCTGATTCATTTTCCGGGACCAGAATTACTACATTAGTACCTACACTGCATCAAATTGCCTCTTGAAAGATTAAATTAAGTCTGGCCCATAGATTTAGTTTTTTTTTTGCTAGTCTGGCCATCTTTATATTCTGCAAGGCCATGCGATTGATCACCGCTTAACGAGCCCTCGCCTCGCTATCACGAGCCACTTTAATCAAATCTATGGCCATTTTTGATATTATAATAACAACAAAAATGAATAAAAACCGATGACACTCAGTGATAGTATAGATTTCCATCCAGTAATAATACATATTTCATTTTACTAACATATAATGTAAAAAAAATCAGTTCGTTGGAATTGTTGGAAGGCCTCCCAATCGGTTTAGGTTGCGGGCATCCGATAGATGCGAAACGCACGCACGGGACCCGTCGATGTGGCGACACTTGGAGGAGGCTTATGTTCAAACAATTTTACATCTTTCTAATATTATTTTAGATAATATAGCTAATACATACCAGCAATAGTCATTAAAGCTCCAGCAACGATGCACACTGGGCCCAACACTCGCGAGTTGCCTGTGAAAGCGATGCGCGCCGCGTAGTGGTCAGGCTCTTCATTCTCGCCGCAACCGCGATACGACGCCGCTGTAATAGAAAAGCAATGTTACATTACGTGTCCCTTAATAATATTATGTTCAATATTAGCTGGGTAGGATATAGCTCTCTCTTTCCGTCTTTCATGTAGTCAAGATCCAGTTTGGATGCGAAAGACGACAATCTGGGAGGCTCAAAATGAGAGATCTTATCCAGCTGATATTAACAGTGAAAATAATATGGTCATGCCAGATATAGCTGATAGAGATCTCAGTTGCTATATAAGGTCCTTTAAAAGGTATAGGAAACATCTAATCAGTGTAAAGTAGTCAGTTTTCGGACATGTGACTCAAGAGAACTGCGTAGGAACACGTTTTATTTGACATTCATCTTTCGTCGCTTCGCCGCGAAAATATATTCTGGAGATCGTGTAGACCGTTTTCGTGACTACCGACGGTTACGTATTAATATGTGCTTTGATATTATGTGTAATTTTGAAAGTGCGAAGTCTAAAAAAGTTGCCTGCAGCTAATATTATGTTAATCACACAGTTCCCAAGAAATAAATAACAGATATAGACAGCTATATCGATGAGGATGCTAGGTTACATGATAAGTATACTAGAGGAAGCGGTACATAGTGTTTATGTTCCTATCATAACATTCTGACACCGTATTGATGTAAAACACGTTATGTTTGCCTGGATTCAACGCAATTACATTGCGAAAAATTTCGGATAAGAGCTGAAATACTGAGAAGTTATGTCAATAATGTTCGAATGAAAACGGAGGATTCTGGCAATCCCCGTAGCTACCTTTATTGATTCATTATTTGTATAGGCACTTTTGTATGAGCTGGGATGGGCGTGGGAGCCGGGTCACGAGTAGGTACATTATGGATATCTATTTTCAGTTTAACGTTTTCTAGTTCGTTAGATTCTGTATCTACAGTCTGATGGACGTAAATAAGCGTAGGTGAAGCTGCACTTTCTAATTTAGTTTCGAGATCAAATAAAAGCTTCCTTTTTGTTTTTATTAGTCTAGTCACGACCCTGACGAGACGGAAATTGGAAAATTTATAATATTGGTTTTGAAAGTATTTTTGTTTTTGTTATCTGTTCAATGTCTACGTAGAAAATATGAAGAATTTTCCTCGGATACTTTTAATTAATGGTCGAGTTGTATTACTTTATTGGTTTACTCAAGTTCAGGTTCATTATGAATTATTATATAATAATATTATGTATTAAACGATAATAAACACTTCAGCAAACTAGAAAGATTGCTTCCTAAAAATTTTGTTTGAAGCGAACTATTCAGGAAAGTTTCGTTTCAGTGTTTCGCTAAAACTACAGCTCTGATTTTGGCAAGACGAGGTATTTCGTCTGGTTAAGAGGAAGTGGAAAATAGTTCTTTGTCTTTTTTGTGCCTGTTTGAGTTACTAACGCATGGATGGAGCGATGTTACCTGGCAGTTGCTACGAAAGAGTGCTGCTCTTTCTTCGACACCACCATAACTGTTTTTGATGCCAAACAGCGATGCTGTGTTACTATTTTATAGGCATGGGTGCTGGTTATATCACTGGCAAATCAGACATTTCAGTTTGGTCTCGCGCAAACCAAACCAACGCACAACACCAATAATACCAACGCGTGAACTGCGTTGCTTCTAGGGTATTTTATATAATTACCATTAACTCAGCCAAGAACAAAACACTTACCAGTTAACACACATCCAACGAGCATAAATAGGAATCCAAATATAGGCAGTACTATCTGGCAGTTGGCTGCGACCACGACGCCAGCGACCGCCAGCCCTCCTTCCACCTTCTCCACGCGGAGACGCGATATGGCTGGCGGACATCTTGGCTTGCCCACCGGGGCCCGCACCAATGGCTCCCCGGGAGGTGACGTAGTCCTGTTAACAAAGAAAAAGAACATTAGAATGACGTTCGATATTTAAAAATGAGTGTTATTGTGCCGTCTATAAATGCTAATGACAAAATATAAACGGCAAAAAAAAACAAAACAATGCGAACGAAAGTTTAGTTTAGGCTGTATGATTAAGAGCTTTTGCTTTCCGCTTTTAATGAAAAGGTTTTCTAGTAATAATTGTAGCGGCAAACATAATTATTTCATTTCCAACACTCACATTTAATTTTAATTATGAACAATTTAAACCAACATAATTAATTGTCAACATAAACGAGTTTCCTGTTATTTGCTTGTTTTATTTATCTAACGAAAACAATAGAGAGAACATTTCGCCGCCGCTAATTATTATTTAGTAAAAGCAAATATTTTGTTGGCGCTGTTGAAATATCTAATATAATCTTGGCTCAACCTTGAGGGTTCAACGTAGACCAGGGACCAAGCTATTTCTGATACGGTCTCGTGATAATTGTCACTTTCGTTGCCCATTATAGTTTCGACTCTGTTTTGTTTTAGCAACCACCATGTTACCTACTTTACGCTTGTGCGATTTTCCTGAAAGAGCTTTTCATTACCCATAAATATCAGCTAGTATACGTTTACCGAATATGTGATTTTTATACGAGATTTCAATACGAGAGAACAGTGTATTTTGTCTCGCTTTAGGGAAATTCAAATATGTGGAGCAGGAATATTCAAGAGGAAAGCATGCTTCGAACTAGGAATCCCCAACCCCCAGTCCAGTAAAAAAAAAAATGTAAAGATAATAGTGATAAGGAAGACGATGTTGATAACAATACCATTGAAAACAAATGAATAAACTTGGTCTATTTTCAGTAAGGTACAATTTAGCTTTCACGAAAATCTGTAAAGGGCCTCGAAATTGTATAATCTAATAATAAATTAGTTATTTCCGGAGACAACTCAGTTCAATGCTATTTAATGACATAAAACGGTAAAACAAAAAGAACTAACGGTATTTTAAAAACGACAAAAAACAGTTAAACCGCTGATCTATCGACGTTCGGTGTTTTACGAGGCTGAGCGAATCGTAAACCATGGCCAGATGCAATGAAGACGTTAATAAAAAAACTTGTAAAAACTCATTAAAGTCGAAACAACAGAAAGCAGTCAGAGAATTGGACTGGTAATGAGCCAGCGCTGGAGCGCTTTGCAGCGCAAGTCATATCATCACCTACGCAAATTGTCTGTCTAACTATCTGTTTGAGTATTATTTAGACTACCTTGTGCCAGAATGTAGCCAGATTTAAGAATGATACGTAAGACTAGCTGTAGTTACTTAATAATTATTATCATTTTTTTAATCTCTGACAGTCTCTAATTTATGGAGCTGCAATACAAAGACTAGAGTCTTTGCATTGGAGCTACATAAATCTTCCAATTGATTTGAGATTCTGATTTATTGGACGACTATTAAATTATGTAAACAGAATAAAGTAGATCAACCAGTTCCATTTAGTTTGCCACAGTCTACGTAATCATTTTCACCAATATTAGTTTCTCCTTGCCCAAAACCACCTAATCCAAGGATTATTCATGTTGAGAAATGAGCGCAGTTTAGCCGGGTCTAACCTCGACGCCCGAAACATTAAGTTTTGAGGCTACCAACATGAAAACATTAATCATTCGACTTTACGAAATTGTGCCAGATTTTTGCAAATATTTTGAAATGAAATATCTGAGATGATTCTCAAGATGGTAAAAATTAAATCTGCAACAAGAGATGACTGAAATATGAATATTAAAAGTAAAATTTGTTTGACTACGTCTCTAGTTGAAAGCTTCGGTGTCATGTTAGCAACCTATATGTTTATATTTTGTTTGATTGATCGCTATGTAATATTTTAAGTCTTAAATATCCAACCTACGTAAACCGCAAATATATATTGTATAATTTAGTTCAGTAATAAACAACTTCTCCCACTTATAGTTAGAGCTTGAATTAGTAAAGTTATCTTCCAAGAATACTCCATTTGCTTTGAAGACAACTAGTGTCATAAACACTATTATCATCGGCTCACGTAATGGTATTTTAAGTACGCTTTCCGTCTTTAAATTATATGTGAGAATACGTTTTAGAAATTGCTCTCACAAATGTTAATGTTAACTTGATAAATATGTTGTTTGGACGTTGCTAGCGAGATGGATCATCATGGATGTTACCTTGCCTTGTTTAGATATAATTCATATCTTTCTCTTTCTTTACAGCAACGTGTAGTAAGTCATACTGCACCTTTAGTTTGACATTCTAAAAATTCCATCTAATACCATTGTTTCTACCTTCTATTGTTTTTACCTTCCCTCCTATTACAATATTTCCGCTTGATTTGAAAACATTTAGTTGAGTTCATTCCGTTTCTCACCAGCGGCGTTATTATTATGTTTAGGTCTAGCCGCTACTTCAGCCAGATGCATTTGAACGCCATCAACAGGTGATAAATCATACACTTTTAGCATAAAAAGTGCTCCATTAATTCAGGAGACACGTGCACCACAACGTGGATGGTTCTATTATAGAAACGTGAGTTTGGCACTGAACTCGACGTGTCGTATAACTCGTGTTATACGACTATTGGTCAATTTAACGGCTCATGTGTGTCACTGTTTAGGGTTTATTACAATTTTCCAAGGAATTGATATTTACTGAAGTAATGAAATAATTCTGTAAAGTGCAAACGATAATTTCGGTACGTTTCTGTTTACATTTCAAGGGGACGTCATCAAACGTGTTTTATTGATTGAATTTCACGTGAATATCTAATACGTCGATTTTAAG
Source organism: Orthosia incerta (assembly GCA_948252205.1). Classification (NCBI taxonomy): domain Eukaryota; kingdom Metazoa; phylum Arthropoda; class Insecta; order Lepidoptera; family Noctuidae; genus Orthosia; species Orthosia incerta. The sequence goes on from OX411748.1 coordinate 24,859,806, forward strand.
TTATTTAGATATAACTGTAAATTGCTCGTTCACATTATTTATTTCATGTTTTAGCACTATATGAAGTTTACTTTCCATTCCCTATATATACTCAACAAGTAATTTGTAATTTTGGTAATTTATGCCGTTATATTAACAAAACGTACATCTCATTCCTCAATTACATTGGCTATTTTTCTATGATGTTTCAAAACAAAGCGACGCTCAATTACCTCTGAAACAACGAATTCTGTATATGATACTCACGTGCGCTGATTACATGTAATTGGAGTTGAAAATTCTATTCATATTTTCGGTGTTTAATCTACAATTCCATCATTTGTATCGTTCGTATCACGTATTTCGGGTTATTAAAAAGAGGCACGGTTTAATTTAAGGCTTGGAAAAAGATAAGTATCTAACCAATCAATTAGTATATTATACCCATTTCCATAATTATATAAAATTATGGGAGTACCCATTGTTTATACTGAATATAAAGCTCCTCGATTAACATTAAGATTAATCCTTACTTTCTAAATGGATGTGGACGCCATTCGATATCATTGAATGACTGTTTTGCATACAATAGTTTACTATGATATAGGAAGCATTCAAGTTATATTTTTGCTACTGTAGACGCTATACGTTAGATTTATATCTGTGGTTATACGTGTCTAGATTTGTAAGGTTTTGATGACCTGTCAAAATAGTATGAATTCGGCACTAAATAATTGTTGAATAAATAAAGTTAATGTTATTGTATCAGGGCAATTGAACAGTGTTCTTATCAAACCAATACATCTACAACTCAGTTAATGAATCAGAGAACGTCACTGAAGCTTGGATTAAAGGTGTGGTTGCCTGATGAGAGTTGCCAGAAGATAATACAAAAACCACAGACAGTCTACTTCAGCAGCGGGTCGCACTGCCATAATTAATTGTTCCCTTAATACATTCTTTGTCGTCTGTAGCAATTTAGGTTGTAGCCTTGGTACATAGTACCTTTGCTCCCTACCAATTTGGAGAACAATAGTCGTGTAGGACGCTAAATTATGTTATACCCACTGGGCATCACTTCCGTCCTCAGTCGATTTAAAATGCGCCTCATATATTCTAAAATAAACGAATATATTAATGTAATACGAGTTGAATGATGTGTCTGGTCTTCTGTCATTGACTGGAACTCGCTATTTTCGGTTTTTGACGCAGTTATCTTGTGAAAATCTTCCAAGTTTTCCACAGCGACCTTTTGACTTTGCGATTGCGAGTATTACGACCCTAACACGTATAGCTATCCTAATATCTGGCATGTCCCTAACCTAAATATACACACACAATAAATTGTGATTTAACGTTGACACGACAAAAGGGATTTGGGGAGCAAATGGGGATGTTATTTCGCTTTTTCTTTGGTGTCAGGGGTCTTTGGCTTTGTTATTAGGTTGTGGCATGACGTTGGATTGGAATGAGACAAATTAATTATATAGGTAGACTTTTCATTAAAATCAGATCAAATCAAATCCTTTTATTGTGGGCATAGGTCAGCCAGATGTTAGGTAAATTACAGATTGCCGGATTACGTGTAGTAGGTACCTTCGATTTCGTACCTATTCATTAATAAGCAGATAACCACTACGTTTTAATAGTCTAATGTTGGTAATACTGTGATTCTGACGTGTGTTTCTGAATGTTGGCTAAAGAAGGTAACTAATTCCCTACAAAAATATTTTGTTCCGAGTTTCACTGGACTGTTGATAAGTAAGTAGGTTATTTTAGAAATTCGGTGTGTTGTCGTTAAATGGACAAAATATTCTAATCTGTTACTTTATTATTCAAATTGGTTTGGTTGGTGGACATGATTTGTTTTTAACTTTTGACTATCTGTTCAAAAATGTATGATGTCTTTACTGAGTGCTATGCAGAGGTCCTATGAATGTGAATCATAGTCGCAAATAGAAAATTCAACATGTGCAATATCTTGATTCCAGAATTCCTTCTATAAAAAATCAATTGGCGGCCATGATGGTAACATGACAAGAGAATAATGGCGGGAACTTAACGGTGGTTCCGGTTCGGCTGCGTCAATTAACCGTGGTTTCCGATCCACTGGCCGTGGACAAAGTTACTGTTTTCTATTATGATGGATTGTGTACATGTTCGGCGATGTTACGTGTTCCTACAGCGGCATTTGAATATTTTATATTTTTAACGTCATTTAGTAAAGGGATTTTTAGGTTATTTTTATATTCTTTGAAGTTATTTTTGGTGAAACATTATTTTTGGATTCGGCTTTTTGTAATACCCGTTAAAATTGGCATCGTCGCTTTCTTCTAATATTCAGACATGTGTGATGCAAAATACGATTGAAAAGATCCGACAAAAAAAAAGCCATTACAATCAACAGCTATTCCTAGACTATTTCGATTTAGATTAAATAAAGATAATTTTAATTGTAAATCAACTGTCTACCACGCCGTGTACACACACGCAACGTTTATTTCAGTGGGTTTATTCTGGTCGACGCAGGGGGCAATTTGCCGTCATTAACTGTTCAAAAATAGTCACCGTCCCCCCACACAATCAAGCGGTGGAGAACGTGACGGACGAACGTATCCTGTAGGTATACGACCTATAAACACCAACGAGAAAGAAGTTTTGCTTCGTAAAAAAACTTATTGACATTTCCGGCTAGACTTCCGATTTGAATCTAGAACGTGCACGAGTGTGGGCAAGTAAAAACCGTGAAATATACAAAGTGTAAGATCGCGAAGCCAAACGAGGCAGAAAAAAAAGTGTTAGATTGACAATCATAAAGTAGCTTATTGTAATATTTAAGATCTCAATATGTTGAAGTTCACCAAGAAAAACAAACAGTATAGGTACAAAATTACCAGTTATACAGTTACCTAAATAATTACGTTTTTATAAGAGGACATTAAAGTCACTATAGGTTGTTGACTCAGTGCAACTACAGTAACAACTACCTTATCTTACTTGGGAAATTCAAGAAAAAAGAATACAATGATTTTTGGTTTTCCAAAATTGGACACAGCGTCATAGCTGTCTGGTCCTTTTTGTGGAAAATAGACATGTCTATAGATAACCACTCCGGTAAAAATCGACGAAACTCGTCGTGAGTGGCGTGACGCACTTGGCTCACACAAACCGGGAGAGTTCTAATGAATATTTGACTATAGTTAGTTTATTTTTACGTACACACGCACACGAAGCGATGGGTTTTAAAGTGTCTTCTTGAAACAATTTTCCTCAAATAAAACTTTACGATTCACATCCGACTCTTTTTATTGAAACAAATCTCGTAGTAAAACTCAAACGAGTGATTTGGGATTGCATAAAACCGCATAACAAATTTTAGCCTTTCCGGAAGTTTTAAAATCGTTGTTTATTTGAATAACCAATGAAAAGAAAATAAGATATATGGCGTGGATTTCATTGCAATTAATCGTTAATTTGCATCAGCTGTTATAATAAGTATAACATTATGATTAATTGCTTTTTAAACGGTCAGTCGTATTATTGAAGTGTCTTGTTTCTGTATCAACCGTGGTTTATGTTATCTAAACAGAATGCATTATGTAATATTGTAATAGGCGACATTTGCATATGTTAACTTCGGAATCCTATATTTATTCGCAATAAAGTTTTGTAGGACATATTCTACTTTCTCATCTGTTTTAGCAGCAAGGTTTCATCTACTACGAATCCATTCTATCGGACGAATCGTTCAAAGCTGTCTGACGTAGTATAATATAGAAATCTTTGGTCTGGCGGCTCGGATGATTGGATGCACCGTTTATTTGAAGCTTCCAACATACTCGACACGCGGGGATCAAATCACGTTCATAGAGACGAGACGCAATTCCGTAGTCAAACGTGTTGATTGACAAAGGACTGTCATGTCTAAACGCTGAAACCAAAGCTATTCGTAGAACCAACGAAGTTTCAGAAGGAAATGAGAAAGTGTCTGTTCTACGAAGTTTTAAATTCGTTTTATATTAAAGTACCTCAAGGCTGTTGCTAAGGATAACAGGGAAAAACGTAAAGATAAAATATATTTTCTGGAACAAAATGAGACACAACAAAGAGGTCGGCTGGAGTTAAGTATGTAGATTACGGTTTAAGGTTAAGCTCGTCTTATGCTCCAATCCTGGAACTTAGTATAGAAGAAACTGCCGCTTTAAATACACAATGGCCTCACACGAGTCCGTCGGAAGCTAAAATTAGATAAGAAAAGGCATTCGAATTGGTGCAGGAATGCTACAGTGGAAATCGTCTCAAAGCATGGGAAAAGATGCAACAATTATGAGAGTTATGGGAACAATTTGATCCCACGACAGGGATAGTTCACTGCTTTGATCCCTTGGAGCCCTTATTTATTTGGGATAGCTTGGAACTTCAAAGCACTTTGAAGATTCTTGGGTTCTTATTGAACATAGCCATACTATATAATACTATGATTTGGCTTCAGATCGTTCAAATAGTTTTATCACGTGCAAGCTTTGAGCACTTGAAAAGTTTCTGAGCAATGTCAAGTGGGAAAACAGAACCATTATTGCCATAAATTATGCTCGCCATTTCATAGCCAGAAGTTATTATATCAACAAATGATAGAATGGTCTGATATTGTGATGTTTCTTACGTATCTCGGCTGCATTATGTAAACGTTTTGTGATATAGTTTATTACATAGATATCTAGAGTATACACAATGTTGTTATATCTGGCGGGCAGGCTAGACTAACGAGCAGATTGGCCCTCATTTGAGCCAGACTGAAAGGAGTAAAAGGCGGCATGAGCTAAGCTTGCCTCTATTTTGTCCCAGACAGAAAAGAAGGATTGCTGGTTGAAGGACGGGAGGTATTTGCCCAGAAGGGGACAAAAGAGACTTGAGATAATTCGTTGCTTAAATAAATCTTTTTCAATGTAAGGTCTACCAAAAGAAACTTTCAGAACATTTTTTAAGCTCAACTTAATAACATGATAGATGAGAGAGATGTTATTTATGTTGTAAAAGTTGGCAATAAAAATAAACTGTTATTGGTTTCTAAGAATCTGGAGAAACAAGCAATTAATAAACGCTTTTTATATGTCTCTATATACTTATTTGGAAAAGTGATAGTCTGCAGCAGTAGTCTGGCCAGAAAGTAATCTTGATGGCGAATAAAAAAGGAATTTATAAATGGAACAACTTCAAAAGTTCAACTAACGGTCTTCCTCCAACTAGCCTCAAACGATGAGGAAGCGGAGAGGCAATTAAACACAATTCACTTGAAACGGAACACACAATAGAATTGTACTACAGATTAGAGATTTCCTTTCTGAGCGGAACTTTCTGCGTTATCAGAATACTAATGAGAACGAGCTCCACCCACCGATCGATGGGTCTGGGTAAAGCTGCGATCAGACTTATAAAGGACAAGAACAGAATTCCGCCCAAAATCTCAGGGGGTACAGGATCTCAGACATGAGAAACTTTTACTATGGAATGAACTCGGAAATACATACAAACCACCACCCTAAGGATGATTTCCGGGATAAAAACTATCCTATGGTTTAGGGCCAAGGGTCTCATTCTTGGTAAATTAACCATTTTTAAGTGTATAAAAGAAACGACGCCACAATGCAAACAAGAGCCAGTGAAGAAATCAAAATCGGTTCACTCGTTTAGGAGCTATGATGCCACAGACAATACACAAACTCACAGGTACACACGTCAAACTTATAACACCCCAGCAGATGACTTTTTCGTTTATGCCAGAATGAGATGGCCTCTGAAAAATTGCCGAAGAATTTTTGATGAGTCATTTGGAGGACGTTCAACTGAACTGCAACTGCTACTCGGAGATATTATCTCGTAATAGGTAATATCTGAAGTTTACCTTTTACAGCCCTTTGGAAATGTATTGTGAAAGTTTTAATACGTTAGTAGGTAACTGGTAACGTTTATGTAACATCCTTAACACGTTTCATTGCAATCCTATTAAATAATGGCTCGCATGAAAGTCGTACCGTGTTATCTTCTAATAACAAGATTAATATCTAATATCTTATCTCAGCTATTATCTAATAACAATAGACACAGTATTTTGGTAGATTATATAACTTTAAACTTGTTTAATCTTAACTACCTTATCTTTTGTTAGGATATTGCCACTGCCTGGTTTATTATTTCAGGTTCGAATTTCGAAGGCGGCCATCTTGGTACTTATTTATGGTAGCAACACTAGTAGCTAAAAGCCAGACAGTCACGTTACCTGCTGGTGCTAAGGTATGTCGGCTAATGGATAAATTATCGAACTGGTAAGTCATATTAAAAGTAAAGTTACAGTTACTAAGTAGCTCTATGTTGAATTGCAAATGCGTAACTAATTGGCTTTTCATAACTGGCACTTAACATCTCAAAAGTACACTCATATTTGCATTACAAAGACGAAAATATTGTATGAAGGGCGTAGCTGAAACTTGTACATAAATAGTTGTAAGCACATATTAAGTTATTTAGGCGCAGAATTCTAAACTTCACGCCTTCATCTCGGGTCAGATGATATTTTTTTCCAATCTCGTCACATTAAAGTTTCATCAGGTGTGAATTCTGTTCCGACGATTCGATGAAACACGTAACATCGAGATGATTATCGAGTGCGACAGGTGAATAAATAGTGGCAACACTGCCAACGTGAAAGAACGGAAGCGGCGGAGTGGAAACCAGACTGGGTTCAACGTCCCTGTCCCGGCGCGGTCCCACAGCGCCCGCGCTTTGTAGCTGGCAACACCTTATAAATATAAATATTATGCACTTATAGAGGATATGGTGTAAACAAAGGCTAGACGGTGCCGACGAGACGGTTACTGAGGAAGCTATTTTGAATATTTAAAAGTAAATAGAAATTAGTTAAGCAAAGTTCAAAGACTGCAGCTATTTGCTTTACAAATATGCCAAAGACTTTTTGGATGACATTCCTGATTAGTAAAAAGTTTGTATTGGCAGCGTGTTGCTTTCTTTCCATTCTCATGGTTATAAAAAAGATTTGGTATCGACACAATAAATTATGCTACCCTAGTAACAGACCGCGCTGTTAATAAAATAGTAGATAAAATTTAGCTTTCAAATAAATAAATAAATCTTAATAAAGAGACGTCCAAACAACACTAATATCAAAACATAAGAATAATAGACAAAGTAACAGTAAAAATCATAAACAATTTTCTAATTACCACTTGCCCGCCTAAAGTTAATTTATCGGTGCAATCAAAATGGCGCGTATTTATAATAACGGAAAATTCTCTTCAAATGTAAACGAGGTTAAAATATGAGTTCACGAGCATTGTAAAGTCAAGGTTACTCCTACTTAGACTAAATGAGAGGTATTTTTCATAAATGAAATGGGTTGTTACAATGAAAGTTTATAGGACATTTGATAGTCAGGTGGCAAGAATATTTATAATTGAGCATTAGTAATTAATATAAGTTGATGCTACAAATGTAGGATGGTCTCTTTTAATTACTATCTATTTTAATTTAATGTTTTGTCCTCCTGAAATTATATTGTTTTCCGTAGAAAAAGTTATAGGAAAAAAACATTTGGAAATCCAGTCCCATCTAGCCAGTAACAGACTTTTCAAGAAGCCTACCAAATAAGCTGATATTAAATTGTATATAAACTGTGTACTATTTCTAAAGGTGAAAAAAATCAATGGAACCAATTGAAGAAGATAAAAGAATTCCTTATTTTCGAATGTTCGTACAATAAACAGTTTCATTACATGTAACATTTAAATGTATCTGCAGAACATAACCAGTGACGTCATAGCACATGCCTTTCACATTATTTCCCGATAACCGTGTTCTTGATTGACGCTGATGTTCGGATTCGTGCGATTAAACAATTTTTTCCACCTAGTGATTGGCTGCTAGCCAATTAGCAATCTCAATGTATTGTTAACAGAACCAGAGTACTTACCTTTTGTTTAATTATAAAGTACCTGGGCGACCGAGTCCTGCTCGGGTGAAAATAGAGAAAACCACGTTTTCTAAAAATTCAACCTAGATCGATTTATCGCCCCCGAAACCCCCTGCATACTAAATTTCATGAAACTTTTTGGAGCCGTTGCCGAGATTCAGATTATATATATATATACATACATATATACAAGAATTGCTAGTTTAAAGCTATTACATAGTACCTGGGCGACCGAGCTCTGCTCGGGTGAAAATAGAGAAAACGACGTTTTCTAAAAATTCAACCTAGCTAGATCGATATATCGCCCCCGAAACCCCCTGCATACAAAATTTCATGAAAATCGTTGGAGCCGTTTCCGAGATTCAGATTATGTATATATATATACATATATAAAATAGTTTCTCAGATAGATTAGATGATGTCATGTTAGAAATTAGGCCCTTTGTGCAACAGAGCGAGTAATACGATTTTAATTGGGGAGTACCTAGCTAAATCTGTGTCTCTAGAAATTCATACTTGAGTTATTTGGAGCACGGACCACGGAGTCTTTGAGTAGTTCTTGAAGAATATTGTGTTTGACATAGGGAATAAGGATATAAAGTTCATACTCCGTAAAATAAGACGATGAGAAAATATCTATAAATTAAAGTTACTTTTAGAGTGCAAAGTCATTGCTGGTTTATATCACAACGTATTACGTATTACAAGATCAAGGAAAGTTCTTTATGAACTATATTAGAAACATACTTTTATTCATGTACGAAGCTCCGCACTAGCTAGGTTAAAACCAAAAGGGTTCACTAATGTCTTATTTACTCGTAATCAAATATAATTCTCACAAAAGAATCAGCCGTCATCGGCTGAATAGACGTATCTTTACGTAATAATCCCATTCCTGAACCTTGATTTCGATAGTTATTGTGAAAGAACTAAACGAACAAAGAAACGTGAACAATAGAATGAACGAAAGATAGGAAAAGGTGAATGGAAAAATATTAGAAAAACTGATGCCCATTGACGGAAAAGTAAACCGTCATTATCTTTTGGAACTTTACGGAAAGATTTAAAAGGGTGTAATATGTTGAAGAGACTGTATCTTATGTAAGATTAAATATTTATCTTTTATTAATGTAGTCATAAAAATACCAGGCCCTTCTTTATGGAAGTGAGATTACGAGTAGCTGTATCCTATAAAGCATACACTGGCAATACAGGTATTTTGAATATAGAACAAAAATAAAGAAAATGGCGTCCTCATTCGCTCCCCCAGCTAACAGGCAGACACGTTATACAACTGTTAACGTTTTTCTCACGTTGTGGGACATGGAATACATTCGAGGAGCTACAAAACTCGTTACTGTAAGTAGTGAGCAGCGAAACGGCAGGACCTTTCCACGGTTTATTTGTTTTTTAGTGTAGGTAAAAGTTCTTTAAGAAAACTGTAACATTCTTTAAGTCTTCTTAGTAAAATGAAATCCTTTGTTATACTGTTACGTCTTACGTCTTTAGGGCCATTGTGAAAAAGAATTTGAAAAAATCTTTACTGTTCTTACGTCATTGTTTGGTACTATATATTATGAGTCCCGCATTCCATGAACCTATTTTACAAGGGTTTTAGCTGAGTAGGTATCTATGGGCTCAGGGTTTCGATTGCTCGTAAATTAAACTGCTTTGAGCAAAGGTCACTGTTTGGTCAGCCTTCGGAAAAGCTGAGTTGTGGCCATTATCATAAATTTCGGCTTTGTACCTACAGATGAAGTGACTCCTGGTTACAGGATAGTAGGAATTGATTTTATTGCTTTAAAATAAGTGGTGTGCCTTTAGAATACGTATGACGTCAAGTTTTCGATATAATGTATTTTACATACATTAGATGTAATGTTTATTTTGACGCAAAAATTTGGATTGCAGCGTGAAACACGTGAATATGTAGTGATGTATAGTTTAGGATTATTTAGCGTTCTTTGGTTATAAATTGATACAATAAACACTAACTAATTCTCTCTTCCATGTCAAGTTATGATGTCAAACATAAAGTTTTTATTCACTTCAATTCACTTGTTAATATTATATTTGGCGTATTCAAATCATTTTCTAGTTTCAGTCAGTTTAGTATGAGTTACGTAGCATTCCATATTAGTTTCAGTAATCCGAAAATAAACCATACTAAATTGGATTAAACACAAAACTCACGTGTTGGGACACGATTTAATAGCACCGCGTTTTAGTCACTAAATAGGTTATTCACGATCCAATTAGGTAGCATCAGTAAAACGTAAAGTTAATAACATAAGGCACGTCAGAGTCGAATGAGCCGATTAATTTCCATCGCTCGAGAATATATGGAATCGAATGAAATATCAAATAATATTCATTTATGAGAGATTTTATTGGCAAAATCTGATATGATTGGCTTGAGTGCGTATCGTAAATTTCTTATAGCTATAGTGTGATATTTTGGGTTTGTTTATTTTCTTGATTTTAGCATTCCACAGTAAAAGGGCCATATATTGCACGATTCGATTACAGGAAGGCTGTCACAGGCTGTTACCTTTCATATTCCGAACGGACGTTCAGACAGTTCTGTTTCTTTTTTTAAATCTAGATTGTCTATGACGAGAAAATGTCATCAAATATTTGTCATCAATTATTTAATTTAGGCAAGTTTTCTTGCTTTTAGCAAAAAATAATTGGACACAGAATATTGCTAATATATTTTTCTTCTACTTATATAATATATAACGTCACTCCTGGGAGCAAGGGAGTTGCCGTTGGCATATTAATATAGTAGCATTGTGGTACAAACCATCTAATGTAAACGGTAAGCGGGTAAATCAATCCGGGGCTAATATTTGCTAAGCTTTATAGGCAAGGCTGGCTGGATAGAATGTCAGGTCAACATACCGAGGCGCCGAACTCGTAGCCAATAATAAATAATACACGTGAAGAAAAGAATAAGAAAAATCTCTGGCTGTTTTTGTTGGTTCGCAATTATTGATTTTTTACGGCAAAAAATGTGTGTGTAGTTGGATACAGGAGATTTTTTAAAGATAAATAATAATGGTAATGTATTTAACAATGTCTTAGCAAGAAGTTTTGTGCAACTTAGGTAAGCCTAGATATTTTTAACTAGACTGTTTAAACAGTTTGTGATAGCATGTGTTTTTGTAATTAATTTTCAGAATGTTTTCACTAAAGTGTCACGTAGGTATTTCATAAGTAAATTGACGTACGATGTATACGCTTCGTCAATTTACGTCAATGGCCGATAAACTATCAATTAATACTTATTGTTAATAGCAAAAATGAACACCTTCTAATGTTAATTTGAAAAGGGTGGTCCAATGTCACCTGTGGTCTATTTATAGCCCTGCTTGACGTTCACGTGCCAACCCGACTATACATAGGTACCTACATAGTCTACAACATGTTCTACTCGTACTCCTATTGTTACTGCCGTGAAGCTTCGTCAAGATGGCCGTCTTTGTGTAGGTGACACGATACAAAAATATCGTTTTATACGTAGGAAAGCCTTGGCAACACAAACTGGAAGTATTCCGAAGTGTGTTTACTAATATCAGGCCAATTGGCGAAAAGTTTGCCGTAAAAATGATCAGCTTTTAGTAAGACGATTTTATTTCTTTTGTTGTTGAAATAGAGCATGGTTTTACAGTATGATCTGAAGACCCTTTGCATTTTTCCATGACATATGATCCAGCATCGTCAATTGTCAACCAAGAGCAAGGATTAATTGACCATGCCATGGAATATTCCATAGATCCCCACGACTCATCTAGATAGTACCTGCAGTACCTACAGCGTTGATCCATTAATATAAAGTGCTCATCCCGCGCTAATCACACCTTCCGGTTCATTAAACGGTGGTCGAGTCAGATGATTGGCGCTGACGACCATTGTCAATTATTTGTAATGGCAACATTATTTTCCACATTGCGCAGTACACTGAATAAAAGTTGGACCATGATTTTTAGAATTTGGAAAATGATATCGAGCTGTTGTCCATGGGAAATGAAAAGGAATTCGGTATTTAAATTTTGAAATTCAAAAGGAATGCTTTCGTCCCGTCGTTCGTTCAAAAAACCCGTCACAATAATTTCGTCGCACTACAGCGAAACTAATAAAAAGTTTCAGATGCATTTTCCAATTCGCAACATCACTCAGACTTGTTTACACACATATAAATGTACACAATCAAATTGTACTGAGAACATGTCACCGCATTCAAATGAGCCAGCAAATACGTCAATAGTAAATCCTCTTAGCTCGTTAAGCGTGTTTAATACTGTTCATGTATTGTGGTAGTTCATTATGGGGCTTACCTACTGAAGCCCTAAAGCCCTGCAGGTTATGGCCGAGGTCGCAGTGTGCCTTACACGCGTGGACATATGATTAATGTTGCCAGTTAGAAAATATTTGTAAGAAAATATTGTTTCTGAGGAGGTTGTTAATAAAGAGAGTTAGTTGGCGTTTTATATTGGGTGCTTAACACGTGGTGTTCGTGTTTTTCTTAAGGCCAAGCTGATTAACAATTTGTCGGTACCCACGAGTGGGTAAATTGGAGGGAAAATGATCCGTGCTTAGAAAAAAAAATTGGTCAAACAAAATACATGTGAAACGCGCAGTTTAATTGTATACTTGATAAGTGAAAGTATTCAATTTGGTTTTCGTTTTTATACTTTTCCATCTGAAAAAATTACATTCGTTATCTGATTTAAAAATCAGTACCAGTCAATATTTGATAGAATTGCGACGGGCTGACCACCCGGGCCTCATGTTGCCACAGCATGATACTGTTTAAATCGGTCAGATCTCTGTTAGCAGAAATATGCATCACAATATTGGGTTTATGATAACAACAGACAGGAGTATACGAAGATTGATTGTGTGTTTGTTTTATGTAATTTTTTTAGAAGTCATAGTCATATTTTTTTCTGGCTGGCCAAATCATGTCGGTTCCTACTTACTGGACGAATTTTATAAACAACGGAAAAAACTGCACTGCGTATAAATATTGTTATCAGACATAACCCTGAAAAATAGCCCAATGAACTGCTTGGGAAGATAAGTATTTAAATTTCTCTCTTGTATTCGTTGTTATAAGTTATTAGAAGATAATACATACTCACCATTCTCATCACAGCTCAAAATAGCCCACCATTGGCTATATTTAGGGCTTTCGTCTATTATGCCAAGCATATTTTACAATGTTGAATCATAACATTATTAAGATTTAAATATGTAAAACCCTTCCAATCCCTTACAATAGAGAGAGAAAGATAAAAAAAGTATTAATTACAGAGAAGACGTGCAAACAGATCAATGAATTACTATGATAGAGCAAGACTGTAAGGGTTAAAGCATAATATTGACCCCGAGTCGAAGCGAATTTTTAATAACTGACGTAGCAATTTATCAAATGAACCCCTATCTCCAAAACGTAATGCACACATTTCTATGAAGATAAAAAAGACGCGCATTCGACATTTGAATTTTCGAATGCGATTGTCTTTTCTACTCTGTCCAGCCAGTGAGCTTTAGGTGTTTCTAGGTGAAAATGCAGCCAAGACAAGAAATGATAAATGGTGTACCGACACAGAAATATTGTTGTAACCGAGTGTCCCAATAAAATTATAAATAATTCTGGCGTCTCTCAGGGTCGAAATATAGGGCAATCTATTTAAAATTTAAATGTAGGGCAAACCACGAAACTGCAGTCGGTTGGTCGGTTTAAAACTGTTCTCTTTATTTAGATCCAGGTGACGTCACAGTTATATAAATAGAATACATTATGCCAATGTTTGGATGCAGCCGTAGGTGTGCAAATCTTGGCAAGATCGATAGGCTTTGCTGTTGAACTTGGTCCACTTATGCCTCGATACACTTTACAAACATTCATAGTTTTGTAAAAAGAAAACGGGTATGCACAACACGTCTTCTTCATCAATTCAGTCCTGTCAACAGTCAGGCTATCACTGACTCTCTTTTCTTTCATATCCTTAAACAAACCATCTTTTCTTTGGCTTCCCTTTTCGTCTCCATCCATCCACATTTATATTCATAACGTTATATGAAAGTGAACAAGTGAACGAGTGAACTGAATGAATGGAATGAATTTGTGCATTTCTGTTCGTCTTCTTCAATCCAATAATCCAATCAATTTCACTTAAAGTGAGCACATTATTTGGCAGATGTATTGATAACCTGATTAACCTTCATATCCTGTCTTCGAATTGAAACGATTTTATTAGTGAGTAAGCAAACACATTTCTTTTAACGCAGCCGGCAATGAGTCACCCAACAGAGAAGTTAAAAAGAACGAGTGCAAAAACTACTAATTCATGGCAAAATGATGATAGTAACATTCATACCCTATAATTTCAGTAGAAGATTTATAATATCTAGACTAGTTTATTAATTCGCGCATTCATAACTCTCTCACATAAATCAAACGATATCTGATCAAAGAAAAGTAACTATCAAGCTTTGTGGATGAAAAAAAAGATAATCACGAGACATTCATAACTAAGCCACTTTACATGACATAGAAAAATAAATAAAAATTTATCACATTCCTAAATGAAATAAAGATAAAAAAATTAAGCCAATAGATATTACTTAAAAATATGTAAAATTGTTTGTTAGTAATATGAAATAGTTTAAAATTGTCTGATTTGATTAAAAAAAATACTTTCAAAGATACTCCATGAGAACGAAGTTGCGGCAAAAACCTAGTATTCTTTATAAATACAGAAAGCCTTGATTAGGTCAATCAGATAATTGTGACGAACACAAGATGATCATTTATTTTCCTGTCTGGAACCTGCTTTATCACGCCTCACCAGACGATTAATAAATTAAGTAAGAAAACTCCAAGCTTACGCGTTCAGTAATATCCTTCAGGGTCACGGCTTTCGTGATTACGTCTTATTAGAACTTAGTAGGCAATCGATTACTACGAGTTTACGATAATCGAGCAGAAATAAAAAACATGTCTGCATTCTTTTTTTTAAATATGCCTAGGAACGATGCTACGTCGTAGGTCGTAGCATAGTGCTCCCCTTGTCTTTGCTTTGCTTTTTTTTTTAATAATGTTTTTTTAATAAAGTGGGGTGTTATTCTAGACTAGGGTGTTTTAAGTGCCAGTAAGGTTAATTGAGTAATACTGTAGAGTTGGTTTAGTTTTTGTTATGTTTGCAATTATAGTTATCAAACAATTGTTTTAATTGCGAATTCTAGAACTCTGAAGTAGCAAATACAAAAACAAGTAACAGTTGTTTTTTTTAGTTTTCATATTTGTTTTCTTCAAAACTCTGGAAAGATCAAATAGGGACATGAAGAGTTATTTATTAGATGCACTTACGTAAAATACACATTTTATTAGCACATTGCCTGCATGAAAACGTAAACCAATAAAAGAACAAATAATTCTCTTGCGTAAAAATAGGTTGACCGGAGCTATAACCTGGTTACTGCGATTGTGTATTTTGTTCGGGTGTCGAAAAGGCCACATCTGCTGAGCATAATGTAAACATTTGTTTTTATCTTCAAAGACATTATACCAGCTTCGAGTTTTAGTAGTAGAAGTACGCGATTTATTTCGTGTTTAGCAGACATAATACTGTAAGTTGTGAAGTCATAGCGTGTTAAAGGAACTGCTTTGAATGGTGGGTCTCCTGAAATTAGTCGTGTTGCGTGAAAGCCTTGACCCTCGAGTTGCGAAGGTCGGAACCGTGGCAGTCGGCGATGTTGCCTTTGCCTCACTTAAACAACTGATCACGGAGACTTCGTGTCAACCTCTTTTACATGCGTTTTGGATGTTCGTTAATATTTACATTAAAATAACTTTGTATGCAGCCGCATAGTTTTTTAAATGTTCCACGTGGTGGAAACTTTGTGTGAATTTAAATCTACTGAGATTGAACTTTGACATAGTTTCAGCTTTCGTGTCACATTTTTTTGCTAGAGATAAGAAAAGCATAGACAATTCTTGTAAAAATCATGAAACAAGTCGGATTATACATTCAAATGAAATTGAATCAAATGCATTCAGTACGGAAATAGCAATATTATCTGAACTAGAAGCGAATGGTGTTAATGTTCCAGTAAAATAAAATAAAATAGGCCGAACATAACACTCAATGTTTTCTTGTTTTATTGCCTATTACTGACGTTACTAATATTGCAGGTGGTATTCGTATCAAGGAGAAATCTTTTACTGTGAGAGCATTGAAATTTTCCATTACAACCTGGCAACCTGATTTTTAGATGCAGAACTTGAATTATTTGACCCCATATGATGAATATTTGGCCTAGATCCATTAGAGGAAACGGATGTTTATCAGTGAATAAACCTTTATTACTTTGATGATTGATTTCTGCTGCGGTTCCAGTATCTTTGGCGGAAACGAAGCGAGGCGAATAAATATTTAGGTGTTCAAACTTCAATTGATATGTACTCTCGAAGAATTCAAGGTATGCGCACGGAATTTAAATATAGTATAGGAACACGTGATTCTTGTACTAATAGGTAGTTTCATCATAATTATGCGGGTTTTAACAGATATATTTATCTAACATCAAAGCTTGAAATTAACTTTTATCTACAATCAAAAGATACAGCGATAGCGATTTATAGAATAATGAAAATTTGACCTATCATCAGTAGAGCTTCCGAAAGAGTGGGTCTTAAAATGAACATAGACAAAACCAAGATGATGTTGAATGCCCATGTTACACCCACTCCTATCAAGGTTGGAGACTCTACCTCGAAGTTGTGGACGGTTATGTCTACTTGGGACAAACGGTCCAGTTGGGTAGGGCCAACTTCGAGAAAGGTCAGGCCTATATCCAGCTGTGGATGTCTTTAGGCTGAAATGATGATGATGACCTATCATTTCAAGATACTGGAGCTAAAATAAATGTCCACAATAAAATAAATTAAAACAAAGAGAAAGCCGTAATCACCATACCAGAAAACGATCTCAAAGAAAACGGACAATAGAAACTGAAAGAAATTCATTTGCATTACATTATAATTTTTTGTATTTCATGCAAATTGTATCTGTGGTCCCCGCAATGCGATGCTTAACACTGAAAAGGGCAGATTTCACCGCGCTCGGTTTAACCGCGGTTAACACGCGATTCTCGTTTAACGTTTTCCGGCAATTTTCTCACACGCATACCTCTTAATCACCAAATTACGTAAGAAACAAAACACGTCAGATTTCAAATGATCGATGGAAGTGAAAACGTGTTTCAAGATCTTCTTAGAAGTATCTAGAATTAGGTTTAAAGTGAAGCATCCTGAAAATAACTTTGTTTTCATTTCGTTGTTTACAAATTTTACCTTAAACACGTACTGATGTTTAATTCCGTTGTGTATCAATATTTTATAACATGTGTAAACACGCTCACTTCGACCATAATTATATCGGTGATTCATTGACGTTCTGACTTAGCCTTTGCAATTAGGAAAAGCAAGTATTTTCGTGCCTGTATTGCCATTTGCGGCTAGCTAGCAGATATAATAAATCAAGTACTAGATAAGCGGTCTAGCTCTTTCTTATCGTTCAATACGTTCTCGGGGCGCTGTTGTTTCATGGCCAATGTGGCTATTTGACGCTAAACATAGTCTTCCCTAGGCATTACGTCGTTGCCTACACTACCTATAGTCCTACTACCTATTCGAATCGAATCCATATTTAATATGACAAAGTATGACGAACAAAACAATGTCTATTAAAAGTCTTCATAAATTAAACGTCGTCGTCTATAAAGTTCTAAATATAACTTCTATCGGCTGTGGGGGACTCTGCCCGAAAATAAGTAACGTCTAACTTGAAATAGGAATGAACTTTGGTTTAATTCTGTTTAAAACTTTGGCTTTTAATTATACATTATCGTGTGAATTAGCATGTGAATCGTATTAATGAAGGAAAGTTAAGAATAGGACAAGAATTTGACTAATAACACAAATCAAAACAAAACACAAAATTGGTTTCCACTGATGTATGTGTGTGTGTGTGTGTGTGTGTGTGTGTGTGTGTGTGATCTGTGCATGTGTGGTTTAGTTTTCAAAATCTGTAACCACTGTTCTTGTTCTTGAAATGTTATCGAATTGACTGTATCAAAACCATTTGTTGCCTTCTCTTCACTTGTTAATGGCTTATTCGTGCGTTATTTATATAAAATCAAAGTTTTGCTTTTATATTTCATTTTTAAGATTCTTATAGATGAGATATACCAATCAGCTAGCAGTTCTAGCTGATTATGGTATATCTCATCTATAAGAATCGATGTATTTATCAACAACTAAGAATACCAGGTTGATAGGATAGGATAGGTATCTACACAGATTTATTTGAATTAATTTCCAAATAAACAAACTTAGATGCTATCTATTGGACTGTGAAGATAATTAGATGGAAGAAACCTGTTTGCGAGGAGTTATGGCGACAGTGGCGTGTCTACCAGCACTACAGCTGGTCTTCCTACTTCATATTTCTCAAGCTCATTGTGGGCGAGTGCAAAGTTGCTTCAGACTTTATGTAATGTGCTTTATTACATTTGAACTGTGTATTAAGGTTAGAGTAATTATATCTTAAATGTTATCTTTGTGTAGCGTTTGATCTAGAGGAGCAAGTAACGTTCTAACTATTCTTCATTTTGTAACACAAGTTTTAGTTTTTGGATTACTAAGATGATGCTTGGGGGCTAGAGGATGCGCGCCGTTATTTAGTAAACTAGCTTCTACCCGCTGCTTCGCCCGCGTAAAAAGTGTCTATCATCCCAAGGAAATACACTACCGGGTTGAAAACTATCCTATTTCCTCCCCAGGGTCGCAAAGTCTCAAACTATCTCCATACCAAATTTCATCTAAATCAGTTCAGCGGTTTAAGCGTAAGAAAGGTAAAAGACAGACAGAGTTACTTTCGCATTTATAATATTATAAAGTAAGGATAAGAATTAGAGAAAGACCAAAGGCTGACCATGGCTGGACTCTGTGAAAGATGATATATGGCTAGAAAGAAGAAGACAATTGATATGACGTAAAATAGAAATATGGATGAAGACATGCTGCACCGACCCCAGGGATATGCCCCAGGATGTTTCCTGGGTAGAAAAATTATAAGTCTTTTTAGTCTGTCAGTGAGATTGTCAAATAATATTGGACACGTATTTTTTGCTTTAGCAAATCAATAAAATTTTACAAAGTTAAAACGCATCAAAGTTTAGGAGTGGGGGCTTGTGACGTCACTATGTCAGTATAAAATGTACTAGCGGCGTGACGTTTCACGATATTTAAACGCATTATATCGTCGTCACTTTATGTTTATGTGTCAAAAGAAAAATACGTGTCCTATATTTTTTATTAATCTACCTGACGGACAAAAAACAAATTTTCAGTAAACTACCCAATTTTTAAATTTTGATATACCTACTTATGTATTTCTACTCTACAAAAGTTCGATCACATTCACTGACCGGTCTCATAATATCTATTAATATTACTTCCGCGGAATCGAGTCCAACGAACTTAAATAAATTACTCTCCAAACATCTAATAAGTCATCATTAAAACATTTTGAATAATTTATCTTCCAATACTTATAAATTAAGTCAGTACAAAGTATCTTGTCTCAAAAGCTATGAAGCTTTTGCCAACTGCCAGACAACTAAAAAAAAAAAAAAAACTAAAACGTGATTTGACGTAGCAAAAAAAAAGTTCAATGAACTCGAGCGGCGAATGATAGTCTGATAGACGATGCAAGTTTTAATATCTATTTCATTTATGGGACCAGTTTTTTTGTTATTTTAATTTTTGTAGTTTATTGCAAGACCTTTTTGTGTTTTTTTTTATTGTATGTTATTGGTTGAACTTCATAAACATTTTATAAATTTGTTTGGGTACATATGACTTTATAAAGTTTTAAACGAATGGCAAATTAAAATTTTCATTTTAGTTATTGTATTTTATTTTGTCGAGTTTTCGATGTTACGAAGTTCAATGGTTGAAAGTATGTAATTTAATAACATTTAACAATAATCAATTTGTAAGCTATAACAATCAACGATGTTGATGTAACATATTTTATTTAACTTTTCATTATTTTTGTCTCGCATAATATATGATTTCACACAATGTCAAACCATTTCATAATGGGATTGAATAAACTGAAATGTTAACTTTTGGATCAGCCAAATGTAAAACCAAGTTTTGCGTAACAATAATATAAGTAATTATGAATAAATCAGAACTAGATAGGTACCTATCTAAAACAACGGTTCCAAAGCTTAATTAGAACTAATAATAACTGTCTCAAAAGGTACTGTAGCTAGTTACAAAGAAATTGTTATTTTAGTGAACCTGTTATGAAATACTGAAGCTTCAGAGATCGGAGCAGGTGGCCAAACAAATTGAATTTCCATTGGGTCTGTAAGTAATGTTGGGATGTCAGCAGGTGTTGTACAAACAGACATTATTTATTTACTGCGGGTCGGGGTATGCTCAATTTTGTTTTGTATTCATTGGAAGGAACCACGTACGGCCGCGAGGATACTTTAAATAACAGGGTACATCTGGAAACACGTTTCAATTATTTTTGTGCGAAATATGCGGCTTTTGTATGTCCCGATCACATAAAATTTGCTAAAAACGAAATGAAAATGTAATATATTTTCGCAAATCAAATAGAGCTCGACAGCGTTTATTAACACATTTCTTATATTTCAAACGATATTTAATTATTGGCCTGCCCGATCGAATACTACATACTTCTAACAAACACGTCAAAATAAAATGACCCAGAAATCTCAATCAGTGACTCAGTTTTCGGCTCAGTGCGATTTTTTTTTACAATTATAACGGTAACTCGGTTGAAGACGTGACGGTCATAAACATTTTGACTATGGTACACTGGCTGCCCAGAAAACTGAGGTTCGACCGTTCGACCACACAGTTAATAAAATCGTTTTATGCACCATTACGGTTTCACATCGATATGAAATTCGATGATAGATTTGTAAACAGTATAGGATTGTAAATTGAAGCCCAACGGATTTTATCGTCTAAGTGTAGTTTAGACCTCATTCCAATGATTCATAGAGACGTAATACCGTTGTCTTTACACGTAATTTAGCTTACTGACCTGTACCTACTAATTTCTTTGTTAAACATTGTATGTATGGTTTTCTTCTTAACTACGTTAATTTGCATAACCAGGAGAAACTTTATTATGACTCTCGTTTTTAAAGCCTTTGTTTTCTCTTCGAAGTGTAGACATTACTCACTTACAATTACCGACGAATTGGCCTCAAAGCCCGAATTCGACACCCGATAAATCTCAAATACCCAACGAATAAATTCGCCGTCTGCTCAGTGTCAACGAACGTGAAGGAAATATCCATTATTTTTTTTTTCTACAAAATACATGACATGTATTTGTGGCCATGGACAACGCCCCAAGTCCCACATTCACCATAGATACACTTTCGCTCCGATTTACGGATCCAAAGATTTGCGCGGGAAGGAAGTTGACAGTAGATATCTCATTCGTTCATTATTTTCTCACGCTAGTGGGAAGTTTATTTAAATTAGTGACAGATTTGTCACTGCAGATAAGTTAGATGAACAGCTTTTTATTACTCATTTCTTAGTACGTTGATCTTATTAGTCTAAAATTGTGTCTATTACTAAGGTTGGTTCACCGTTCTGACCGTCCTACTCTAATTGGCGAATATTAGACCCAGATTCCGTTAGTACTGTTAGGAGCGATAGCATAGTTCCTTGTTCAATGGATCGTAATTACACTAATAAATTCATAGGGTCATATAAGACGTAAGTACAGCCTTCATTCTGCCTATGAACTCTTAAGTAACGGTAAACTGATGGAAAACAACGGTAAAATTTGCGAATAGAGTAGGAAGCAAAAAGTTGACGATGAATGAAGTAGGAACTGCAATGATGTAGAGTAACGTTAGTTAAAAGAGGGACTCCGTAAGTAAATAGTAGGTAATTAAGGCGCCTCCCCGAGCAAAACGCCGCGCTAGTCGAATTTTGTGCAGATTTTAAGAGCTATCTACTCTTTAATTAAAAAAAAAAACTATTAATAAAAATACATTAAATTTCTACATAGTGTTGATTCTAAAATGGCAGTACACTTTTTTTTAAAGAGTTATATGTGTCACTAATCTCCTTCCAACAAAACCATAAAAATGTGAAATAATTATTGATAGCAAGCATCTCCTCGTAAAGTATTCATTAATATTGTTTTATACAAACACTAATAGATAGACAATTTGATAACGAACATTTTGCAAGTTTTATTTTTTTCAAAAGACCAATATTCGATTTTATAAAGATTTTATTCTAAAATCTGGGCGAATTCACTACCGTAATTCATGCGCCACCAGTGCCTCTAGGCCAATAGGAATGCTCATATCTCATGCTGATTTTTTATTCAGGGTACGGCCTTAAGGTTACACTAGTCGAAAATTCTTCCATACAAACGTAGTCTAGGGATTATTCCACTGTTTGACGATGTACGTTCAAAATAAAAAGTGATATCAATTTGTCTCATCATCATCCCTGTATGGTAGCAAAAAAGTAAAAAAAGAAAATATTTGAAAGTTATGAGCGTCGAAAGTTCCACATTTTGACACTAATTTTAACGCATTTTTGGGCGCAAATAAATACTATAAGAAGACGGAAAATTGCAAAACGGCCTCCATACAGGGATAGATTAGTAGTTCAACAATGCAAATAATTTTATTTTGAACAGATAGATTTAGTCGTTTTTTCATGATATCTAGACTGCCAAAGGTCTGTTTAAAATTTCGCGCGCTCGGTTTCGTCCTAAATCATTAACCATTACGCTACAAATTTGCAAAAGTGTGTATTCGTACGCGAACTAGCTTTCTACTGCTCATCATAGCATCTATCTCTGCCGCACGTGTTGTCGGTTGATATAAAATGAATTTTAACCCCGCGCACAAAATAGTTCGTGCCGTTGCCTAGTGTAACCTTAAGGCAAGGAAATATGGTTCTCATTAACGAATTGGTAACATGACTGATATGAAAGGCCAATAACCGAATAAAATGAATTATACATAAGTATAAACTTAGCAATTAGGTATTAGTGTTTATACATTCATAAATAAATTAGCCTTGTTATTAGTATATTAACTAGGTATATTGATCGCTTTAGTAATTATAATGAAGTACCTACTACATGCGTGATTACCTATGATTACGCACATACGCAAAGTAAACATATATTATACATTAAACATAGACACATCGATGAATGTTCTGACTATCTCGTTCATTTCATTCGTTCTCTGTTCGTTCTACAGATTAATTGAATTAATATTTTATGTCTAAGTGGTGTATTTCATTATTATTCGGGGTTGATATGTACAGTGCAATAAATTTACAAGGACAGATCCTAGCGATATTTTTTTATAAATCGGTATTTGATCTTCTGGACAGGACGGTATGTGAGGAGAAAACGTGTTGCACCGACCCCAAGTAACATGGGAAAAGGGCAGGAAGAAGATGATTTGAAATCTTCTGTTAAAACAATTGGATATGGTACAAAAAGCCAATTATTATAACTTAAACTTATAACTCACAGTTAAAAACAGAAAGAAGTATACTATACGTGTATGCTAGTATTATTTTATCTGTGACGTGGTAAATACATACTAGATAGAACAGATTTTTTTAAAGTTAGTTAAAGAATTAAATAAAAAGTAACGTTTTGGTATTTATCAATCAAGCGATTTGTTCTTTTTTCTCATTGCTTCAAGAATGTTGTATTGCTTTTAAGATTAAGTGCACATCGTGTGCTCTACATACCGACGTTTATTTGTAAAGAATTCTCTTCGAAGTGTAATTTTACATTCATCATTGGTAACGGTTTTGAGAGTAAAGATATTTAGCTTTAGAATTTTAAGAATCTCATGTTTTGTCATCTTATCTTCTTTATCTATGGTATGTCAAACATAATTTTAGAAGAAAGCACTCAAAAAAATATCGGCAATAATGCTACTTCTTGGCATACTATTAAAAGTTCTTAAACAACACTTAAACATAACGATGTTCTTTCCACTAACATAACACAAAAAAAAACAAAAATGTCAGCTGCATAATACCGCTGCCAGTTATCGAATTATGTCCTTTTATTACAAGGAATGGTAACATTACTAAAATTCCCGGGAAAATGGCCTACATGCACTAATACATCAGTACAATATGGAAATGTATGTCAAGGAAATCGGCTTCTACCTACCATCGTTACGTTGACCCCTAGTTTGAGTTACAAACTTGAGGAGTTATAACTTGTTACCTGGAACTATTTACATCATTGATCGATACTCAATTGTTTATTTTATTTAGATCGCAACAAGTATGAATATTAGCTCAAGGTTAGAATTTTTTATAACTACATTTGAAATGAAGGCCAGGAATGATTTGAGAATTCAAATGTTGATGGAGGATGGGATGGCTACATTGAGCAGGGAAGACCAAACGAATAGGTAATGAATTGTGTGAAAGATGACATGGAAAGGAGTGAGTTAAGAGAAGCCGGCCGGCGGGCCGATAGAGCTACAATGAAGGAGAAGATATGCTCAGCAAATTAAATAAAGACAAGAAGATGACAAAATGATAGTGTATTCAGGTATAGCATTGTAATCAATGACGAAATAGGTTAAGGCTAGTTCAGAGCACGAATACTAATAAAATAAACGCAGAGTACTAATTATAAGGACATTACTCTATAGTTGTCATACTTTAGTAAAATAGGTTGATATAAGAGAAATCAGCGTAATGACAGAGTGGGTTGGTAGTAATAATGATACGCCTTTGCTTGTCATCATTTCTGATGAGGTTGATTGAAAAATTAGTAACTGTGCTAGATCAAGATGTTATTATAGCGAGAGAACTCGAACAGTGCACAAACAATGCAACGATGCAATTAGATGTGTCTACTCTTATTGCGGTAAAAGATGAAGAAGACCTACTTTTAATAGCAGATGAAACAAAAAATGGGTGGAAAGTAAATGTGGATGTCAAATGAGGTTGAAATGAAGCTAACATTAATGGTCACGCTCACGCTTCAAACGTGGACTGTTTTGATATAATTTCTCTTGATGTAAAGGGTAAATAAATTATGGATTAATTTATGCAGCCAGCAGCAATGCCCTTTTAATACCAAAAATTCAATTTTTAACATGAAAATACCACAAAATGATAGTTTATATTCCATGGTGGTTTTGCGAAAAAAATACGTAGTTACTGTAGATTTATCGTCGATATGAAAATCTGCGTTTGTTTTAGTACAACAACTCGGTCATTGCTCCTTTCATTGTTTCGCAAAAACTGGAAAAAGAGAATTTCTTTTGTCGTTCTACATAAGGTTTTATTGGTCATTCTTTGGAGACTTAGGTTTTATCAAAGTGCTATCTCGACCTCAGATTAAGATTGGCTGACAATACGAGAGACCACTGAATCTTCTTTTTCTCGTTTCGTACCATCAATAGTCATTACAGAGGTCATGACCTAAGGCATTAGGGTTCTTTCAGTGGTACAAAAGGCCGTTATGGCGGACAATATTATTTGTAAGATGTTCGTGGTTATTTCCTTGTTGGCAGGGAGAGATAGGGGAAAAATGCGGCTTTATCCGCAGGGCTTTTTGAGGGAGGCTCTTTAACGAGCCACGCTGTTTATTATACTCTCTTTTTTGTTATTTCATTCTTTATTATGTAAAACAAACACTCTTTTGCTTAGGGGCTACTAAGTGATGCCCCAAATCATGTTAAATCTTAAACATTTAGGTACAGTTGTATTCAGGTTATTGTACATGTCATCGTATAGAGACAAAGCCAATCCTTTATCTCACTATTGTTTTCCCTTTGTCTTTCTATTAATAGCAGCTCAAATTCTAACTACACCTGTGGCATAGCCTACAAAATTCCAGCCAGTCTACGTCAGCTCCATTCATATTGTTCTATAGTTAAATTTCGGATTGCTAACATCGTTAACTTTTTAGTCAATTAGGCTCTCGATGCTGCAGTCTGCAGCTTTGCCGTCTATTCAATTACATGGAGCCAAGAAGAGCCTCCCTAAACATCGTTAATATTTATAGCAATAGTTAATTTATATTTCGTTTTGCTGACAGTCTTGTTGACAGTTCTGTATGGCCTTTACTGGCTACAACTTTGCCCTTTGTTATGAATTGATGATATAACTGGACTGGTCTTGTTCCAGTGTTTGTTTTGATGGTGTTGTTTTTGGTGTGCATGCATAGGGAGTAGGGTGTTTGTAGTTACTCAGATCAAAATAACAAAGAGTTAAATATATTAGGTACTTTTAGATATGTAATAAATGGGAACGAATTACAAAGAGGACCCTATAAACGGCTTACGGTACCCTACCTTTAAAAAAGATTAAGAATGCTCATAAAGATCAGGGTATGTGATGCTGTTATTAGTCCTAAAACCTGTTTTATATCTTTGTTAACACGGGTCGTCTTCACCTTGCAACACTTTAAATTACTGTCCATTGCGTAACAGTAGAATGTCACAAGCACGACGTGGGAAACAATGGACAGTGTTCGTCGACAACTTTAATGAGACTGCTCTGAAAGGGTTTGCTACAATGCCCCCTTCCTGTACCATTTGATGATGACAAATGACAATTATGTACACTCCAAAGGGCATTGTAAATGTCATTTCGTATACATAACAGTAATGAGTGAAGAATTTCGTACATTCAGAAGACCCAGTTTTAAAATAAGAATGTTTTGTTTCTACAACAATATTTTTATTTATTCCGTCTATATTCGCCGTGGTTAGTCTACACTGCCAGACCAATTAATAGGGTACATTCTTATCAACAAAAAATCTTTTTGTCTGTGAGCGCGGCAATCCAATTTCGGATCCCTCCATATTTCTATTTAGTTTGTTCTTTTATATTGTCCTTTATGACGCATAGGTTAACACAGGGTTCATGCTGTATATCTTGTGGATGCCATTCAAAACGTAAAGGAATGTCGATTAGGGATCGGATAACATGGGACTTTGGAACAAGCACAATGGAGATTAAAAAGTTTAAATTAAAAAGTATTAAAACGGATCCCCTGCCAGTTCTTGCTATCTAAAATCAGGATCTTTATGTTACAAAGTTAAAGGTAAGGGAAAAGATAATCTCTTGGCGAGTAAAGAACAGAAAAGGTTTCTTTACAGGACTCGGATAGAGAAAACATGAAAGCTTTTAGCTACATTGAAACGTGGAAAAATATTTTTGGCTTAAGGAAGTGGGTTTTGAATGGTGGCAAGGGAATTAGAGAAATGTGTATTAAACTATTTTAAGCAATAGTTAACAGTAGATTAAGCCA
Source organism: Orthosia incerta (assembly GCA_948252205.1). Taxonomy (NCBI): domain Eukaryota; kingdom Metazoa; phylum Arthropoda; class Insecta; order Lepidoptera; family Noctuidae; genus Orthosia; species Orthosia incerta. Next base: position 24,887,190 of record OX411748.1, read on the forward strand.
TAAGGTTTTATGGGTTTTAATTATGTAAGGAGCTAATGCGATCGTTCTACAAACATTGTTTAACTTCTTATTCCTTACATTTTATGGCCCAAACATTCTACAACACTATGCGAAACAGCTAAGAAATTCTCAGTACAACTTTGACGTAGTTGAAACGAAAGTAAGAGATGTTGGCATGAGTTCAAGTTGAGTACAAACAAACTTGCAAATGACCGACGGATTTATTTGCCACAACAGCAGAACAGCTGATGGATAAACGCCTTTTTTTGATATCTATTGCGGTTAGCAGTGCTCGAGCGCTGTTACGTCAACTTCCAAACAATGTGTTCACACTAAACTGCTGTTTAACTAGCTTTTAAGCGGAATTTGTTCTGTTTAGTGTTCTACTTTTAAAACAGTTTTTGCGAAAAGACTTTCATAAAGCTACAACTGAAATTTTACCACCTTGATACATGAATATGAAACTGGAATATAATAGGACTTCCCTGAACGTCGCAAACACCACATGATACGAATATTAACAGGCATGACAGATAAACATGACCAAATCACTGTATAAGGAAAATATATAAACAGAATAAAGATAAACTATAAATAGTTTACACGCCACTTTACTTTCTCAAGATTTGCAAATTGCATCGATATATTGAAATGTAGCAACTGTGGATTATGTTGCGTTTATTGTTTCAATTCAATTTGATTTGTAAAGGCAACGTGATAGCAGGCAATTTCACGTGACCAGGTTGTGTAGACATACCCGCGAGTCGTGACCACAAGGTCTAGAGATAGATCTGCAGATGGCATGGCACATGTTCGAGACACGTGCTTATCCTAGGGCTCTGTTTATCTTTCGGGTTCAGATTGTCTGTGTGTTTTGTATGTGTGATTGAGATGCTTGTTTCCAGCTGTGTAACTACTCTGATGTGTGTTGATTTGTTTAGACTATGAATGGCCTGAAGGGTTCCCCAAGGATCTATTCGCGGACCAGCTTTAAGTCTACAGACATACCTGGTTATAAATGAGTCACGTGCATTTTTATATCTGGAGTTCTCAAGTAATAAGTTTAATAACGTAGTTATGTATAGGAATTATTTTATTTATTTTTATAGCATCATAATGTGCAAAATATTAGAATTAGCTTGACTCTAGAAACAGAATTTTTTGACCCTAATAAAACTGAGTCCATCGTTTCAAAACATTACTATGGGGCTTTTCATACAATATTTGCCCCAAGTCGGCTAGAAACACCAGGTTTATAATAAAAGGAGCGAACTTAGACCTGTTTCCAATATTACGAGTGCAATGTAATCAAAGGCTTGTGAGGAGTCCTTATGTTCCTTAGAAAGTTTTTTTGGGTGATTCCTACAATACAACTTTGCGAATACTTTTCCATTAATAATTTTGTTAAGTACGAAGATAAGTAAATCAAAGAAAGAATAGAATATTCTGGTTTAACCAGTGACTACGTTTGTGTTTTGGTAGAATCACAATTGAGAAAGTCGGCTGAGAGATTGAGTTCTAGCACGTGAAGATGGACAATGACCTGATTACACATAAGATGGCATTGTTTACTTTCAAATTGTAGGTAGCTACAAACCTGGGGTTACATATGGGTAAGTCTGCTTATTGCATTTAGAAATAAACATTTACGACACTTTTGCCAAAAAGGAGAAAGGAAGCGCCAAAGAGCTGACAGTTGCTATTTAAGTTAGTAATTGCTCTTGATCTTTGAAGACAAAATATAATTAAATTACTTTGAGAAAATTCAGAACAGTTAGATCTGTCCGCTCCAACGAAATTAAATCAGAGCCAATTTGAATTGAGAGTTGGATTGGATGGATTTTCGACCAACAATTTCATCCAGCTTAGGCAGGAGACTTGTGTTAAAGAAATTGTTTTTCTCCTTATCTATGTTTCATATTATCATAAAAGCTTTGTCACACGAATTTCCTACCAAATTACCCAGTTAATTAAAAACAAACACACGTTAAGATATGGAAGTCGTGTTCTTTAGAGTAAAGAAACATAATCCACAGAGTTATCTCTATGTAATAGGTAAACAATTTACCGTCATTTACTTCTCATTACGAAGCAACCTACACTAAGTTTGAAAACATTCTTAGAGTTACTGTAAACGAAGTAATTTAACATAATAACATTATCATTAGGATAATTGAAAACAGGGTAGATTTAGATGTATGAAAAGATAATAACTGTAAATTAATTCATAACAAGCTGCACCTACTTTTGCATTCAGAAGTCATTTAAGCAGTAAGCAGGGGTGCGGAAGCCTGACTATTAATAACGCCTAATGGACATCGTAAAATAATTTATTATGCCACATCAAAGACGAATAATTTCAAACTAATCGAAGAGAGTGACCGTATAATTCGATTACACCCAACACCGATAGTGTCGAACGATGCTATACAAATACTCCAAGCGAAATATGTCAAGAATATTAATCATCTCTTACTACCAAATTTATAAAAGCATCTTCTATTAATGCTGGCGCTCGTCTTTGGAATCGTAATCGTATTCATTGTTAAGGGTACACTAGTCGACGGCACGAACTATTTTGTGCGCGGGGTTAAAATGCATTTTATATCAACCGACAACACGTGCGGAAGAGATAAATGCTGTGATGAGCAGTAGGAAGCTAGTTCGCGTACGAATACACACTTTTGAAATTTTGTAGCGAAATGGATAATGATTTAGGACGAAACCAAGCGCGCGATATTTTATAAACAGACCTTTGGCAGTCTAGATATCATGAAAAAACTACTAAATCTATCTGTTCAAAATAAAATTACATATTTGCATTGTTGAACTATTAATCTATCCCTGTATGGAGGCCGTTTTGCAATTTTCCGTCTTCTTATGGTATTTATTTGCGCCCAAAAATGCGTTAAAATTAGTGTCGAAATGTGGAACTTTCGACGCTCATAACTTTCAAATATTTTCTTTTTTTACTTTTTTGCTTCCATACAGGGCTAGATAATGTTGAGACAAATTGATATCACTTTTTGTTTTGAACATACATCGTGAAACAGTGGCATAATCCCTAGACTACGTTTGTATGGAAGAATTTTCGACTAGTGTAACCTTAAGCGCACATTATGTAGAGCTACTAATGAAACTGCCAACGTTTGACATCAACGTTTCTGCAATTATGTAATGTTGCTAAGAAATAAAAAGCTTCACATAAACGTTGCGTGACCAATAAGAAAGATGTTTCGAAATATACACAAAATCTTTAACGACGTGATCCACATATATGTTATGATACAGCTTCCTTGTTCCGATGATAAGCAAAAATAAATGGAAAGCAATACTCTAACTGCGAACGATGGACAAATACAGAATGGTCTAAGCTAAGGGCTTTCTATTCTACAAGAGTGTGGATCGGGAGGAGATCTCACCAAACCGGTTGGCCCTTCATGCCGGCAGTTGTCCGTTCGAGTGAGAGTAGAGCACGCAAGTGCATCTCTCCTTTCAGCTACGCGCACAAATTAACGCATACCATTTTTGGCTGCAGCAAATTTCACCGGTCATCTTCGTTATCAAACACAGCACATGTTCCAAAAAACAGATCTCACACAAATATCGTCAATTTAATAAATGAAGCACCCGCGAACGCGGCCCGACCGCGCCGTGGCTTACGGACGACTGACCGAGCTCCGCGAGTACACCCATCTCGCCACGGAAAAATAAACGGGATTGTGCGCAGTGTGTACAGGGCTTAAATTGAAACAGAACAACCCAATATGGACTCTATGACGAATAAGATAGAGATGATGAAGAAGATTTAACTAAACAAACATGTGTTGTTATGATCGGGCACAGAACTGGTGATTGTAGCCAAAGCCCGCTAGATGCAGTGGAAAGAAAGTAGGTGCATTTCCCCGTGTTGGATGCTGCAGGCTGCAAACTAAAATGCGGTCAGTGTCGCTGCTGTTTCATGATTTAATAATGTGACACAGAGTAAGCCGCCGCCGCCCTCATTGATTTTGCTGGGGCCGTAAGCAAACGTGGAGTCAACATCTCGTATACAAACTCATTTTTTCCAGCATCCATTTTTAGAAGTGAAGCTGCTAACCACAAACCATGTTCCAGTATAAATATTTTTGTTTTGAAAGGTGATGTTCTAGTTACCGAAATACCGCATGCTGGTGCAGAAACGTGGCATATTTACCTGCAAGCAAAACAGAATAAAGATAAGTTGATTATCATATTAATGATTGTAAACGTGGAAGTAAGTTCAAATAAAAAGGAAAGTTGATCTATTGGAACCATTGAACCGGTTCTAAGCGAGTGGTCTGTCGGTGGTGGTACTGCATGTTTAGTGGTAGGACGAGTCATTGCAGCTGTACAGCTGTATCAACATTAACAACATTCGAGCATTCGACAGACCATTGGACTAACATTAAACATTGGTATTACAGAAATAGCACCGTTTTCATATATCAATACTCAATAAGGAACCCTTTTGAGTAAATCTGACGCAAACACAAGTATGGATTAAGATGATAGTTCCTACGCCGACGAAAGAAAGAGGAAACCAACTTGCTAAACAAATTCTAATAAATTGTTATCATCATAATTTACTTTGTCTACCACACGGGTTAACATGCCACTACTATGGGTCCGTTTAAAAGGCCTCTTTAATTGCTTTGTTGTATAATCAAAATTAGAGTTTAACTAATTTGGGTTGTAAAATGGTAATCAAAATTTTAACTTCGTATTATCGTGTCCTACATAAAACAATGAATGCTCATTTTTAGGGTTCCGTACCCAAAGGGTAAAAACGGGACCCTATTACTAAGACTTCACGATCCGTCTGTCTGTCTGTCTGTCCGTCTGTCACCAGGCTGTATCTCATGAACCGTGATAGCTAGACAGTTGAAATTTTCACAGATGATGTATCTCTATTGCCGCTATAACAACAAATACTAAAAACAGAATAATATTAATATTTAAGGCAAAAAAATCACGTTTGTTGTATGGGAGCCCCCATACAACAAACGTGATTTTTTTGCCGTTTTTTGCTCGATATTAATAACGGCAACAGGTAGACGCTTGAAATATTCATAGAATATTTAGTTCAAAAATATTAATTATTAAATTAAAATAAAATAAATTAAGGGGGCTCCCATACAACAAACGTGTTTTTTTTGCCGTTTTTCGCTCGAGTCCGAGTTTAGAGTTTTTCGCACTTGGCCAGTTTTTTTATACTTTTTACAACAATGCCACATTGTGAGATGTAATTTCTTAAAGATGGTGTCGCGGCAATCCCGCATCGAAAGTAGGAAATAATTCATTTTATTCCCATCCCAACATAAAACAATGAAACAAACTATGTTTAATGTTATTATTGCAATAACCATAAAACCAAAATGTCGCCGTTTGGTTAAAAATACTCTTCTCATCTATTTCTTCTTCTCTTCTGTCTAATGTTTTCTTTCTTTATTTTACACTAATATATAACCAGTATATTTGTTACAGTAATGTCCACTGTAATTCGTCTTAATACAATGTGTTTGTCTTTCTCTTCTGAGTCGAAGCGCAAAATATGCGGTTGATAGTTTACAAAACTTTACTCATCTACCAACAAATCCCCCAGTCAATTGTGGCAGCGTTGACAGAGTGATTGAACACATCCCAAACATTTGTGTTATGGTACCATCATCTTTCAACGATTTTGCAAAGTATGGTAAAGATGAGTTTAGTAGTCTAAACATGTGCATTAAAGCATGTTTCTATTACATTATTGTTATCTTTGGCTCTATCAATATCGGAGCTTACGGTGTTCCCAAACACAACTTTTCTGAAAACTAAGAATGAATATGAATATTTACATGAATTTTTATAATGAGATTTTGTTACTAGCTTTCGTTAGAACGTGGCGTCGTTAGAGGTCCAAGTAATTAGACCTTCGACAGAGCCAGAATATTTCGCAAATACTCGAATAGGTAGGTACTAATTGTCCAAGACTCAATTATATAGGTATATACAATATAATCTTACTACTATTAAAAACGTGAAAGTTTGTGAGGAAAAACGCAAAAACTACTGAACGGATGTTAATGAAACTTTACTGAAATATAGATTTATACATGAGAATAACACATAGGCTATAATTTATAAAGATATTGGGAGAAGTAGTAATACCATGCGGACGGAGCAGCGGGCGGCAGCAAGAATATAAATATATATAAAATTTCTTTATTAAGGCATTAAGTTCCAACCAACCAACAGCCAATCAACTTGTTTGATTCATTTAAATCCCATGCAGTTGCAAACTATTAAATGTCCTACATAAACGACTTCGTACCAATCTATGAAATTATAAAGGCAGTTCATTAGCAGAACTTAACACGGGTATAACAGGTCATGGCAAGGTTGTTGGCCTAGAAGTAAATGAGAATCAATGCTAATAAACTCTATATTTTCTTTCAGGGTTGAGTTAGCATTGGAAGATAAAACAAACAATAATATCATATGAGTCTATAAACCTAATTTAACAAATTTTATCTTCTGATTCATATATCATTTCAGCTTATTAAATAAACATTGAATATTCTTTCTAATTAGCTTTTAAACCTTTTGATTCCCATTAATAATAAATACTCATTATGTTATATTGATAAAATTTTAATGATCAACTGAGAATTTTAAATTAATAGTGTGTAAATGAATAGGTATGAATAATTCACGGGTTTGGTAAATGATTATGTACGTCACCGTGTTATAAGTATGAATATAATTATGTATAGTGCTACTTTTTGTTGGTTGGTGGTAGTTTTTGCTGAGACAAATTATCTTTGAGTTGTACAAGCTATGTAATTTATATTTTGATCACGATAGCATTGAATGACTCTTCTCTTCTGACATCATTTGACTGTGTTCTGTCTATACAAGTTTTGACTTCTTGCCCATCTTTTTACTCTATAGGATTTGAGTCGTACAATGTAATATATTTTATAGTACCTACATTATAATGTATAGCATCGGTCTGCAAACTATCTACATATAGTACCACTACACATGGTGACAGCTGGAGTCTCGACATAGTCAAACCGAGCAAGAAATAAATCCGTGAGGCCAGGTTATACCAGCAAAACTATTTTGAGCCAACCACGTAGCTGCTGCGCCCTTAAGTGCTTTGCTCATGGCGATTATCAGAGTACCACTGGATAATTGTTTTTCTTGCATGCATAAGTCTACAGTATAACACCACGACCTGGCATCGGCGTCTCGAGAATCAGGATTGAATTCAGGGAATGCTAGCTTTGTATCAACCGTATTCGTGTCCTTTATAGCACGAATTAATTCCATCATGCTACGTTGTTGCATTTTAAACAAAGTTTTCCAACAGTCGCTTTTACTATTTAGGTTGCAGCAATACAGACACGGATATCGATATCTAAGAAACCAGAGCAATCTCCGATCAACTTGGTTAGGGAATTCAGACCCAAAATACTAGGAACATTATTAGAATGACTTGAGAAGTTGAGGCTATACAAACTTTTGTATAGGCTCGCCATTGTTGACATCATGTAACCTTTTTCTCTCCATGAAAATGATTTGCGTGCACAGATAAACATTTGATGGCACTTTTATTCACAGACAGACACGGAAACTAAATTACTATGCCAACAACCTGAGCTAATCGCAAAAAAGGGGCCATGACGTAAAGCAAACTTCGTCTCTGTCAACAGAGTTTAGGAAGCGTAAAAAATATGAATGCAGTAGTATCTTTATCTGTCTGTACCTCACGCGATGGTTTACAAATACAGAAGAAACAGAGGTCGTAACTTGTGACACGTGACGTTAGTGATACGCTGTTACCATGTGTTCCTTTGTCTTCACAAATAAGCGTTTATTGCACTGCGTGGTGAGTGCTACCACATGTCCATATAAATTCGAAATGTAATTCGTTATCTCGTAAATTAAACGTCTTTTGTGTATTATTTACTTTTGCCGAAAAACAACGGTTACAAAAAGCTGTGTGTTCAGACGTCATATGCGGTGATCTATTGGTTTGCGGTTTTCTGTTTTCTTTTTATGAGAAAAAGGAGTCATCAATTTCTGCCATAACATTTGGTATTGTGTTTTGGTCTTTTACTACGTTGTTAAAATTAAGGCTATCTTCAGAATTGGGCTAATCTACTAAACTAGGTTTCTCTACAATTTATTTTCTAACTGTAGCATTATAAATGCGAAAGTTTGGATGGATGCATGGAAGTTTGGTTTGTATGTTTGTCACACAGTCACGTCAGAATGGCTAAATGGATCTGGATGAAATTTGGCACAGAGATAGATTATAGTCTGGAATAGTACATAGGATTTTATCCCGGGAATATGTCTAATTTTTCGACTTTTACGCGGGTGAAACCGCTGGCAGAAGATAGGCACATTTAAAATATAAGTAAGTCGTAATATATCGACTTCATACATAATAGCATAAAGCCACATTTCTCGCGGTAAACTTGAAATATTCTACGTAAAGATAGACAATGATAAATTGTGTTTTTATCTTTCATTATGATCGCCTCCACAGTTCTAGTGCTTAGCAGGTCTAGAGGTCTAATTTCAGCTCTCAGCTCACAGGCGCTTATTTAACTGTCCTTGAAAGCGATAGACTGCTAACACGACCTTGGAAAATGAGGGATGGTCTTATTAAGGTCATCTATTCTTTTCTTCTACATTTACTGTGAAACTTGGGGGAGATTAAAATTAATATTGTACTTAATTAATGTGATATTCAAATCTACTGCCGAATGGATGGCTTATTAAAGAAATTTTATTGTTAATTTTTACTAATCAGAGAATTTCCCCATGACGTAAATAAATCTTAACTTGATTGTTAATCTTAATCTTAACAAATGTTCTAGAATAATTAACAAGAGTAGATTATTGGTGACCATCTGCAGACTATACACCGACGAACAAAACCGTCTCGTTCATTGTGCCACATGAAATTTCACGCGGATCACTTTCAGTTTGCAAACAATGTAACAATAGATACCTACGTTTACCGGTGTGTGTGCACGTTCCATTTCGATATTGAGTTTACAAATTATTGATGATATACCTACACTGGCTACACAGTTACAGAGTCAACATCATCCGATAACTTGCCCGTTTCAATTCTGAATAGAATCGATACAGATTCAATTCCTTAAGGCCTTGCTTTTACGCAAACAAGCGCCTGTTGTTCTCAAACCTATATTTTAACCAATATTTAGTGGTTATATTTACGTAGATTTGAATAGTTTTCCAAAAATACCGGCCAAGTACATGTCGGCCTCGCGCATCGAGGATTCTGAATAATCAGCTGCATTAAACGAAATAATTAGGTAATATTATTGACATTCATAAACAATGACAGCACCTAACATTGCTCTAACGAAGGGACAAAATACACTTTGCCTTTGGAAAACTGTTGTCCCCATATATCGATATAGGTTGCGGGTAAGTTTACCAACTGCAAATAAATTAGTAATCGTTTTTTTTTTGTTGTATCTACTAGTTTATATATTTCAGATTTTTTCCTTTACTTATGTTACAATAAGATATTTGCTTCTTACCAAATTTAATGATTCTAAGTCCCTTTAGGTTTTGATTCTCTTGCAGTTCCTAAATCATGCGTCAAAAATGGCTGTATCTTTTGATTGCGTTGATTTAGAACTTTGAATTTTTCATAACTTCAAGAGATTGCAGACTTGAGAAAGAATATCATTTTAATTTGATATCTTCACGCATTCCTGAGAAAAAGATCTTAACAGACGGAATATCATTTTATTTTTATTTTTTTTATTACTTATGTTTTCATTCATTTATAGTTTTCAGATTTTTCCATTACTTATGCTGCTTTTTGCCAAATTCCATGATTCCAGGTCAACGGGAAGTACCCTTTAGGTTTTTGATTGCCTTGAGATTCCTCAAATATGCGACATAAACAGCTGTTATCTTTTGATTGCGATAATTTAGAAGGTTGATTTTTCACAGCTCCAATAGATGCAGACTTATATCATATTAATTTCAACTTCATATCTTCAGGCATTCCAGAGAAAAAGGTCTTGACACACGGACAGAAAAATAGACAATGAAGTGATCCTATAAGGGTCCCTTTTTTCCTTTATGGAACGGATCCCTAAAAATAATAATAGCCTACGTCGACGAAGATTAACATTTGAAACAAAAGAAAAGCGATGCACATGCATATTGTTTTTCCAGTTTTAATATGAATTAGTCATTTTTGTTTCTGAACTTTTTATGCATTGCTTGTAATAGAAAATTAGCGCGAATACTGCTATGATTACATTAGTAACCGCCATTATTAAAACGTACAAGCTCAGAAACCGGGTTAATAGAGTTAATTGATTAATGAGAACAGGTAACTTTACACCTGTGCTTTAATTGAAACTGTTAACTAGATTTCGGAAATAGAACCAGGACGAAGTAAGGAAAGTAGCAATACACAAGTGATTTCATCTTCAATTCGTTCATTTGCTCCAAATTCAAATCAGATAATGTCAGAAAACAAAAATCGGACAAAAATTCTGGATGTAAAAACCGAATATAGAAAACGTCATGGTGTATTTTATAATAAAACTGATTCATTTTGTCGGTAACGGAAATAGCGCTGTCAGGAACATCGCGGATCACAAAATGACGGGTAGAAGTTAACGAATTTGTCGCTGTTCCCAATGAAATAAAAAAATATGGGATGTTTTTGAGCACCGAATAATTTCCCGGTTCGACGCCTCAGGGCCTGAACGGAAATGTACCAACGAAAATCCTCGAAAATGTAGGAAATTCTGCGAAAATCCATTCGAGGAAAGTTTGGTGAGCGCCGTTGGCAATGGACACGCATTGAGTTCCGATTCTGCACACGATGTTCGAATGTGGATTTTGATGTGATGGCATTCGCATCAAACGTGCTATATCGTTTTCAGCTTGGAGGCATTTCCTTTCATGATTGCTTTTTTTTAAATTATGTTAGAACATTGGATAGTTTTACAAAATTTTATTCATACACTTTTGACTAATTCTGAGGGCATGTCAAAAATTTCAAGTCTTTTTATCCTTGAAAATCATTGAACATCTTAAACGATGCTTAGACGTCTTAGCGAATATCAACCCTTTTTTTCGCTTAAGGGATTACACATTCGCTAATGTCAGAACCGACGAAACTAGATACATGTTGTAACCGGCCAAAATTAGGCAAGTAAAAGAAACTGTTCACAAAGAAAGATAAAATATTCCTTTGTCGATGGTAACTCGTAAATGACAAACTTTTATCACAGAACAAAGCCATGTTTCGAGACCAAAATAAGAAGATATCAAAGTACATTAATATAATGTTAAACAGATCATCACCTGGGAGCAACGACTTTGGTAGATGGAAAAGCTCTTTAGAAAATCTTTCAGGCGAATCAAATATCGAATAATAAGTAATTTGAACTGTCGTCAACAAGAGAAACATATTTGTAAATTGACTATTAATGTCATTGACTGGTTTTTTTTTATTTTGGAAATAGATTTCAGACTGACTAATATTAGTTTTGTCGTGTAGACTTAAAATCAGATCAGTGGTTTAAGCGTGAAATGGTAATAGATAGACAGACAGAGTTCCTTTCGCATTTATAATATTTTATTATACGCGATTTAAGTATGACAGATGTCACTTTGTCCGCTATTTTTCTTTCTTTTTCTACTTTATGTCATCAAATTTCTTGGTTTCATTCAATGGTTCACTCTTTTTACTTTTAAATTGAACTGGGTTGCCATAGCTTACGCGTAAATCCAAGAGTAACAAATGAATAGTTAGTCCGAGGTTATTCCATGTTTATTAATAACATTGCTAAGCCTATGTTAATCCTTACTTACTACGGGATTAGCTAGTCCAAGAGTAACTTCGGAGTAAGCTGGTAATACGCCATTTTTATTAATAAGACTGAGAAAGTGTCACAATCAGTTTAAAATTAAAATAAAATGTGACACTGAAGTGCTGTTTATACTCAATAGACAAGATTTAGCTGTTACAAATTCCATTTAGCTATAGATAATTGCTACTATGCTCTACAAATCACGCCATGAAAGCGAACAAATAAATTGACAAAGCCGAAAATAGTTAAAATTTCATTGAGTTGTTTTTTTATTATTGATAGGCTCACGATTGATCGCTATCTTACCCGATGGTAAGTGCTTTGCTTCCTGTTACTCACAAAATATCTATGGCTATTTTACCTGTCCGCAATTTATTTATTAAATGTATTTATTCTTAAAATACATCACTTCTTTCGCCCCTCTCTTGGTCATAATCATATTATTATAGACACTGCATATAAGCCTCATCCCAATATTCTCCCTTCCACCACAAACACTGCCGCAACCGCAGAATTCCGCATTCCCCAAATTAAATGAATTATTAATATAGTGTGGCAGCTCGCATTTCAGTAACAGCTTTACATTTTACATTGGCGCAGCGTTGCACAGGCTGTAATCCTAAATTAATGTAAATAGTCTAGCTACTCTAGTCACTTTATTTGTATAATTTTGTTGTTTGTTTATGCTTTCTCTTGAACTATTCAAACCAGGAACTGTTACGGGCTGGCCTTAAAAAATATGAGTTAAAAACAAGGTTTTTTTATAGCTTCGTCCTTATCACTCAAACCAGTTTAAAAGACTATTTCTATAGCTCGATGAGAAATATTATATTTACGCCTGGACTAGCACAGAACATGCTTTATCTCTTTTCCTTTTAAGACTTGTTGGATCGTGAAGTGTGCCCCATTAAAGTTTAATCTGTCCCCGTAATTCATTTTATTGTCAAGTTAGAAATGTTGAAGATGTCGAAGATTTCAACGTTTTGTGTAGAGACAGCGGTAAAGACGGGTTTATCGTCAAGTGCCAGTGCTCTACAGCCTCTAGTCTCACGAAGAGCACTTACGATCTTCGAGACTGGAGAGCATTGTTCAGAAAGTTCCAACACCACAATGTAGGAAGCTCTACCGGAGATATTATCTATGTTACGTTATCCCGGATATTGCATAATAGAAGGTCGATTTATTAATCGAACATAGTTCAAAATGTATGCTGCTTTCAACGGATATTTTCAAACTGTTTTGGTCCTGACTGGCTGAAAATGTCCAGCATTCGAAATAGCTGCATTTCTTTGCAATGTTCACGCCAATTGAAACTTACACAGTATGCGATTGACGCGGGCAGTATAGACGCAACTTGTGCCATATACATCAAAATGTGAATATTTGCCGTTGGAAACTTTAAACAAAAATAGGTTTTGTTATGTATGTTTTGGAATATTTTGAGTTGAACAACTATTTCACCCTAAAGGTAGTAAGGGATGATGTAGTTGATGATCGAAGTAGCACGCTTGCTCGACAGTAATCTATTTACTTTTGATTTCTGCACACACACAACGAAATTTAAGGAATTGACGAAAAATATGCCTTCTCTACTCTGGATAGATAGATTCATCATTCTTGATTAGTTCGTAGGAAACTTCTCACGTAGGTAGGTAGTTCTTCAGAACCAGCTCTAAAGATACGATCTCAGAAACCCGGTAGAAATACATTAGCATTACGCAAGCTAGCAACAAGGGCCGAGTGTTCCGGGCTCGTATCGGTTACATAAAGTAGGCAACGTTTGGGGACGGGACGAGAATAAACCCACGTTTTCTCATATCTCCAGTCACCATGTTTTTCTTTATACTTTGGGTTGGTACACGTTTTACGGGAAACGTGCTTTTAATTTCGTTTGAAAAGGGGTGGCCATAAAAGCTGTTAATTTTGTTGCTTATTTCGTAAACATTCCATTGTGGAAAAAGTTTGTAAAGGGCAACAGTTGTGTCAGTTTTTCTGTTGTTTTTATTTCACCTATAAGAATGCTGTTTGGGACTTACAAACAGCTATTGTAGGATGCTATTAGGCAAACATGCTTTTAGGTTTAGACCATGTTTGCCTAAAAGGCAGTCACTTATTTCATCTTGTAAGATACGATATAGCGATGCTCTATTTGATCAGACCCGTACCATTGTCAGATAATATATATATATATATATACTATAGGACTCTATGGATATACTAAACATACTCCAGATTTTACCTCTTAGATAGCATCAGCAATTTCGAAAATGGAACATTTATAAACATATGGCATAATACGAGACTAAAGTTATGGATAGTCCCAGATATATCGTCATAAAACAAATGACGATACAGCCCAAAAACTAATCCGATATTTAAAATGGAATTCTGAGAAATGAATCAGTTTGTATGAGATAAAGCGTAGGATGACTGTGAGTCAAGAACATTATCATTTCTCATAAAACGTTAAATACTACAAAACTTGCCGAGTATCATAGATTCAGAAGATTATTAAGCAGTGTTTATTATCATTATTTAGATGAATTATTTGTGATTATGCGTCATACGTGGCGTGTTTTTAATTATAGTGACCATCTCGTAAAATGATATCTACGTATACTGCGTAGATATCATTTTGAATTTAATTAAGTTTATAGTGATTTAGTTAGAATATTAACCATATTCTATCTAAATCCTTTTCTTCACTCGACTCACACAACCTCTATGATACTGAAAGTAATAGCTTTTTTAATTATTGATATTATCGTCCTCAATTCGAAATTTTATTCCTTTGACTTGCGACTGAGTTGAGTGGGGTCACTCGACTGGAGAAATATTTCTTCGAAAGGACTTAGAATAATTTCTGCCTTATTTTTTCTGTTGTTTTTTTTTCTCGCCTTTTGTCAGGGTAGTCCTTTGCTTCTTGGAACCTACAACGACCTTTTCAGTTTTCACTTATGCTAATCTGACTTCGGGAATTCTTTATAATCCTATATGAAAGTCTCTCGTCCCTTTGTTTTCTTCAACAAGGAAACTAAAGAAAACAGCCCAAGGTGCCTTTTCTTTGTTGCTTTTGTGTTACTCATCCATCTCTGTATTTTTTATAGAATTCTTTATTCAAAACGATTGTTTTGAAGTATCCTCAACTTTTTTCCATGATTTCCTCGTCCCGTCTTGGTTCAAGTAGTTGCAATTTTGTCCTGGGATATCCTCTCGAGGTTTGGTAAATTGTTATAAGGTTTTCCATTAAGATTTGTCCCTCTGGATTTGGCCTGGTTGATTGAACATTTCTGTGTCGGGGAATATAGTTATGATGTTTAGTTTCTGTTTATTGTGGTTTGCATGATTCATCCACTTCAAAAACTACGTTCTAAAAATAATCGAACTTATCTAATCGTAGTATTTTTTTAGTCCAGATACCGAAAACAGATTGTATTCTAACAAAAACATGTTTCATGCTGAAAAGTATAATTTTGGTCTCGATTCTGGAAAAAAAATACATAAATTATTAAGCCGGTATTACGGGTTTTGTCAACATCGTTATGGGAACTTTAAAGCAAACTAGCACACCTAATATTGGCCACCTATTGTAACCTATATATAGTTAGGAGTGGAAGTAAGTGATTCGTTATATCGGCCACTCGATGGCGTTCAGTTACTGATTGTATGGCCGGTAATTGGATGGGTGACCGTGTCATCTCGTCTTTCTGTGTACTCGAAACTACTCGGCACTTGATTCCGATGGGATTGAGAATCGATGATTAAATTTTCGTTCGTTAATTAACGGCACAATACAGACCCTTATTGTCTATTCATGATTGGAAAGTCAATTTTAACGATGTGATTCGAAATTTTGGCTGTACACCAGAAATATTGGAGATATGATGTAATAAGATAAACAATGCAATTAATTTGTGAAAAAGAAACCTCTTGAATACTGAGATAAAGGCTAATACCTAAATAAAAATTGAAAAAGAAGAGATCCCAAATACATTTAACTATTCGTTTATCCTCGCACTGGAACGCCTTGAAGCAATTAAAGCAATGGAGATTAGAATATAATAAGTGCAAGAATGTTGTTGATGATAGATATATTCTTTATGAGTTTATTTTGAACTTCGCTGACAACGGTGAAGGAAAACATTGTGAAGAAATCTGAACTTATAGTAAGTGTATGTTTGTGTTACATTGGTGTATGCTGCAAGGCGTTCCAGAGATCTAGGTGACCACTGAAAATCAGCGCCGTGCTGTGGGTCTCCCACGGCACAGCATTATGCTAAGTGGAACCCTTCTTGTCACAGTCACGACATGCATCTGCTTGTACTTACTCATCATCTTTGTACTGTACTCAAATTTGGTATTTTATTTTAATCTTTCTTTTCTTTACTAACATAATTTAAGTACTTACTAATACTACCGTTAAGGGTTTAATTTAAGAAAAAATTAAAAAAATTGTATGTCGAATTGTTTGTGGCGAATAAACACTTTTTGTTTCTTTCAGTGGATAAACAAATAAAAAATAAATAAATCCTACCCAATAGAATCTACAACAGTTTGTTTCAAATAAATTTGGAGACTATTTCCTTGTAGAGCTCAAACGAAACCTTATAATAAAAAGCTCAGCACGTTTTTACATACAAAAACTATAAGACTTACCTACTGCATAAAATTCTTACGAATTTTTAAAGTTGAACGACCTCGAGACGTGTCGCAGGAGCGTTCTATTTTAAACGAGAGGATACTGACAGTCATATCGTGTGTTTCGTAACCGAAACGAAACATGGTGTTGAGTATCAATGGAGAGATATAAATAAACGGAAAACGTAAGGAAATTGACCTGTTTCCAAATTGTTACATTGATATGGTGGTTGTAGGTACATCTCTTTTCCATTATAAACAAAAAGTTGATGTAATTATAAATATTTCAGTCAGTCACACTATAAAATGTATATATAGTGTGACTAACTGAACTATAGTCGTACATTGCCGTAGTGACATTATAAGAGTTGAAGATCATTCAGACAGTGAGTTTAATGAGGCATTTGTTTTCTTGGCAAACACTAATTGCGACTTGTTCTCGGCAAATTCTGGCAACAATCAAGTAAACTGGGTGTTGTGTTGACAGCTATGGATTAACATTCAAAACCAACTTGGATAAATTAGAAGCTCATCAAATTCGATTCTTGAAACTACTTGTAACTCAAAAAACTAAAACCAGCTGTAAAGGAGATTATAGGAAACTATTCAAATATGTAAAATTCTACCGATCAGTTACAAACATAAGTATCTTTTAGCAGTTAACCACCATGGTACCCAAGAGCATAACTTAACTTACGTAATCAACAACCATAACACACGATCTATGGCTGCTGGCAGATTCAATGTACCCAGAGTCACTAATTACCTTGGTGACAGAACCCTAAAAAAACGAATACCATATCTATTGAACAGTCTGCCGGCGGATAAGGAGTGAAACTAATAAAAACCGCTTTAAAATACATTATTTAAAAATGTGTATTTAAGTAATAATTAGCTTTGAATGAAATTTAATAATAAGTGTATAGAGACTCACCGATCCCACAGTCAAACCTTTACTACGGTTTTGTGGGGCATAGTTTATAAGTAACTTACCATTATGTGAATATAAATAAAATAAAATAATAAAACTTTTCGACTTTAGTGGTTATTTATTATTATATACATATACTCTAATATACAGAAATGACAAAGCCATCTTTTCTACTATCACCTTTTAATACGAGACACTAAAACGAGAACATAAAACGTCTCGCAGTTATATTGAATATATTCCGTCGCAGTAAACAGCGGTAGTAAAATGGGTGTCAATCTTTAATCGATACTGCATAGTGCATAGAAGGAGTGGTTTCCATTGCAGTTCAGGCCATTAAATACGTTAGAGACGCATGAAAGCTCATCTTTATAAATAGCAGCCTAGATCCCGCTATTCTGCTAATACGAGTATTATGAATATGAAAGTATGTAGTAGTAGTATTATGTATGTTTAGATGTTTGCTAATCAATCGTGCTGCAACGGAGGATTTGAATGAAATTCGGAGCACGGGCAAACCATGGCCTGAATTAGAACAAAATACAGTTTTAATCCCGGTAGACAGAAAAAGAAACGTGGGACGAGTTGCAGAATAAATGATTGATTGATTGATTGATTGATTGAATGATAATATTATTTATTTTGATTTTCAACAAGTCGTCCTGAATGAGCCGTAGGCATGTAGAATATTTTTAAGATTTGCACGCGGAGCCGCTGGCAAAAGCTAGTTGCTCCGTATATTGCCACAAGCAGGATAAACAAAGAAAATTACTATGATCGAAATGATCACAAATAATAATATGCGAGGTTGTTGAATATTTATCTTCTATATCTATATGAATTGAAGAATGTGAGTTTCGCCTTATGTTTACTTTTGTATGGAAGTAACATAATAATTAAAGAAATATCTTTGTTTTGTAAAGCTGTAATAAAGTACGAAGCAGGAGCGAGTCGCTATTTCAGAATAAATAAAGTTATAGCGACGCTAGTTACGCAACTATGGGTAACCGTTTTGAGTGTTTCGTGTCACTCTAAAATAATTCTCACTGTTTTGATAATTCATTGTCATTGAAATGAATGGGTGAGTCAGATTCGTCATCAGATAGGATTTCTGGAATTCTGACGACGTTAACTAAAATAGTCGGTGACAAGAAATGGAACTGTTTGAGATTCCATTCCGAAGGAATATTTAGGTGAGTGATATTCTGGAGTATTGAAATCATCCGGAAAATTGTTATGAATACACGTCAAATGATTTAATTTAAGCTCTGTCATTTTCAGATAAGATTTGGCATTCTCTTCTCAGTAAACATCATCATCATCATCATCATATCAGCCGAAAGACGTCCACTGCTGGACATAGGCCTCCCCCAAGCGTCGCCACATTGACCGGTCTCGTGCATCCCGCAACCAGCAGATCCCCGCAACCTTCACCAGGTCATCGGTCCACCTGGTGGGTGGCCTTCCAACGCAACGTCTTCCGGTTCGCGGTCGCCACTCCAGAACCTTTCTGCCCCATCGGCCATCCGTTCTGTGAGCAATGTGCCCTGCCCACGGCCACTTAGTTAGTAAGGCAATTATTCGGGCTATGTCGGTAAACCTGGTTCTCTTGCGGATTACTAAATTTCTGATTCGATCACGCAAGGACACTCCGAGCATAGCCCTCTCCATTGCCATTTCATTTCATTGCCATTGTCCATTCAGTGAACGTAATTAAAAAAATTTAAACATGGTGATTTGGCCATTACAATTGCGAGGTTTTAATAACCGGCTCTGCCATAATGCAACAACGCTTTTGCATTTTAATTTTATAGAAATTGTTAATAAACTGCTGTACTATATAAATTGCATGTGGCACTTGTTTGCAGGACCCTTAACATTGCGGTACCTATAGTCTGTGCAAACGGTGAAATGGTTCTCTTCTAACAACCTATACAGCTCAACAAGTTTTTCTTAGAATTTTCGGTATCGAAACCGACTATACATAATTTAAAAATGCTCATTTTAATCTGAGGCTGGGATCAAATCAGGCAATCTTTTATAGTCATGTTTATTTTTTATTTATTTACCAACAATTCTCAAAACGTTAGAATGCCGCCTTTGAAAATAGTTGACTCATATAGAATGGCACATATTATGCAAATAAACCACTTCGCATTCTATTTCGGCGACGTGTGTCGAATAAAACTGTCTAATCTGCACAACTCGAGTTCTCCTGACAGTCGAAAAGTTTTCAGGATGAGTCTTGAATGTGGAATAGATACGCAATTTGGGGGCTAGTGACTACTGTTATCGAATTCTAACAGAAACTAAAGATAGAGAATGTGTCAACAGACTACAGAAGGAAAGTTAGACGATAGGTGCCCCATAAGATTTTGAAGGATATTATTAGAACTAAGAAAAACTCTACCTCGGAGAAGAGAAACATATTGCAAGGTGCGCACTGTGCAATATAAGCGTTACTTCTGTTCTCTATACTGTCGTTAGAATTTCAGAATAATTTCAGATAATGTATGTAAACAAAAAAAAAAAAATAACCGACTTCCAAAAAAAAACAGTATTATAATAAATTTTATTCTGGAAGTCGGTGTTCCTGTTCTTTTTTCGTTTTTTGACACCGACTTCCGAAATTGAAGTTATTTTTAACTTTGTACGGTTGTTTTTTTTTTAGAAAAACGTTTTTATTTTTCACTTTTAGTTTTGGTACATAATGAGCAAGTTCTATAGTAAGGTACCTATAATGCACAAAGTTATGCCAGAATAGATTACCCGAATAACATAAAACTTGATCCGGTGAAATGAGAGTGTACCAGGGTGAACTGTACACATATGCTTATCCCTTTAGAGCGCACCGGCGTGATGTTATGTTATGAAATGGTGTAAACAATAAACAGACGATTGCAGCAGTCCCGAAGAATTTTCTGTTATTTATTGAAGAATTGTTTCTATCTATCGGTTGTATATCTGCGAATTTCTTCTTAATCTTCACCAATTTTAATGGGAACACATGAAAAGCATCAGCTTTCAAAAAAATAACATTATAGTCGGTTCACCTAGTAAAGAGTTTTGAGGTAATACAAATACAATAAAGTACAGTCGAATTTAGAACCTCCTCCTTTTTGAAGTCGATTAAAAACTGACACCAGCATGCCACGACACTAGTGCAATGGCGGGTATAGATAGTTTTTTATTTTTTTATCGCTTTTCAAATAAAAATATTTAAAGTGAAATTTATATTTTATTTATGTGGCGACGCTTGGGTGAGGCCTATGTCCAGCAGACGTCTTTCGGCTGATATGATGATGATGATGATTTATAGTAAAACTGAGAAACACAAAACCTGCATATCATAACATTTTAGTAGATACCTTCTGATTTTTACTAAAATTAAATAACATTACTAAACAGATTCTCAAAGTAACCTTATTCATCGGCAAACTCACTTAATTTAAATTCTTTCTAAACTAATTTTCTACGTCATCCTCCTTTGGATCATTAGTCCAAGCCTACGATCAGACAACTTAGCAGTAACTTTAGAACTAACCATAGAGCACCGAGACGCCTCGGCGGCCATTACTAGAGACGGCATTGTCAAACCTTTCGATACAAATCAAGCGTGTTAGTGAGTATCACCGTTTACTCATGCCCCCGTTTTTATTAAAATCTCGACACTACTAAGCGACTGATTAGCAGATGTTTTTTTGTTTCAATATGAAATGGAATCGCAATCGGCTCAACAGCTCAGAGATTTGTACAAATAAGAGCGGTTACGCACTGCATCCGTTCCGAATACGAGAAATGTCGGTCCGAAGTAGCCGTAGTACTTCTTGTAGTAGAGGTTACGCACTGTATCTGAACTCCATCAGGCCTTCTTTTTGCCTTTTGGTATGCTCATGCATACTGCGCTACCACGGGGCGATAGCACAGTTATGTGGGAGTCCAACCAACAAAAACTCCACGGTGTCCTCCTGTGCCCACGGAAGCGTAGCTCCTCACGGAACACTCTATCAACACTCTAAGTACATTTCCAATTCGGATAGAACTCAGATCTCGGATTCGGATAAAGATCGGATGCATGGCTAAGACAGTTGAAACTTGTGCTTGTGCTCAAGCAATTGCGCAGTCAAGAATATTATTAGCAAAAGAAAGAAAAAAAAATATTTGTGACCCGCACAGGAGACACGAAAAGCGTCTAGTCTCTGCCGGCACGGAAGGTTCCTTGCTCTGTGAAACCAACCTATAAGGCATTAGGTATACACAGCTTTTCTCACTTAATACTGAGGTCATCGCACTTTAAGGCCTTAGAATGACGATCGAGGATTTAAATGGCTTAAGAGGGAAGCATTCACCCTATCATGTTCGATGAAAAGCCTTTTTAAAGGTTCACAAGCTTTGGTATTCAAGCGGAATTGTATAAAAATAATGTTCTGAAAAGGTTAGTGTATTTATTTATTGACTAACTTCTGTCAGCGGTTTCACCCGCGTGAGTGTCGAAAATTATCCCAAGGGAACATATTCCCGAAATAAAAAGTATCCTATATGCTATTCCAGACTATAATCTCTGTGCCAAAATTCACCTAGATACGTTCTGCCGTTCTGGTGTTCACACATCCATCCAAACTTTCACATTTATAATATTACAAGTAAAATTTGCTAATTTGTGGACAGTCGATTTTATTGGCCATAAACATCGCGTCATTCAGACGTCGAGGTTTGTCCAGAGAAACCATATTAAAAATTAAAATGTTTCTTATCTTATCTTATATCTTTATTGATCATTTTTAACCGACTTCCCAAAAAGGAGGAGGTTTTCAATTCGACTGTATTTTTATTTTTTTTTATGTGTGTTACCTCAGAACTTTTTACTGGGTGAACTGATTTTGATGATTCTTTTTTTATTTGAAAGCTGGTGCTTGTCGTCTGGTCCCATTTAATTTTCTTCAAGATCTGGTGAAGAACTTCGGAGATATTCATCAGAACTCTTCAAAAAATTACGGCAAATCACTCGGGATAGCTGCAATAGCTATTCTGTTTATTGTTTACACCACTTCATAACATAACATCACACTGGTACGCTCTAAAAAGGTACTCAGGTGTGAACAATTCACCCTAGTATACTCTCATTCCATGGGTTTTGTTTAAGTTTCATGTTATTAGGTTAATCTATTTTGTCTTTTCTTTGGGTATTATAGGTACCTAGCCTATAGAACTGGTATATTATGAACCACAACTAAAAAGTAAAAAATAAAAAAAACTTTTTTACAAAAATACAACCGACTTCAAAATAAAAACACTACAAAGTGAAAAATAACTTAAATTTCGGAAGTCGGTGTCAAAAAAAACGAAGAAACAAAAGCAGGAACACCGACTTCCGAAATTTAAGTTATTTTTCACTTTGTAGTGTTTTTATTTTGAAGTCGGTTGTATTTTTGTAAAAAAGTTTTTTTTTAACTTGCTGACAATATTTTTTGTACTATGTGTCATTTTGACAGTTACCTTTCTTGACATTTATTTATTTAAGTCCATGTTTTTTTTCTAAAATTCTTATGGTTCGTATACTTAAGTTAACTAAAAAGTGAAAAATAAAAAAACTTCCAAAAATAAAGTTATTTTTCACTTTGTAGTTTTCTTATTTGGAAGTCGGTAGTATTTTTAAGTATTGCAGTACATGGGTATAAAATGTATACATGGTAAAATTACAGATTTGCTACAATTATAGTGGGTGCAGTTCTATTCTCCTAACTAGGTTACTGTATAACCTGTATGAAGGAGTAACAATTCCGATCCCCCATGGATTACAAGAAAATATATTTTACAGTTTACGTACATATGTATTTTACTGCTATAAGGATTTGGTAAACTAAAAGTAAACAAGGAAAAAATAAAAAACAAACAAAAATAAAAAATCTTTAAGTGAGATCAATTAAAAAAAATAAAAAAAAATAATGTAACTAAAAACACGTATGTGTGTGTGCGAGTGTGTGTATGTGGGTGTGAGTGTGTGTTATGATGTGTGTAAGTGTGTGCGTTGTGTAACATAATATCGTGTTACGTGTACTATGTTCCATTTTACTTACCCTAAATAAGCATCTTTTCTGTTTCTTCATATGTATAGTCTAGAAGAAATGAGTAGACCATTTTTTACATTTGTAATGTGTATGTGTTTGAGTTTGAGCCTATCACTATTTAAGCGTATTTTCTTAGACAAGCTCTTACGCCAGGTGCCCCAGAAAACGTTTTTGTACACGTTCAAGACGCAATGGAGAGTTATAGAATCGAGATAAATAGCGGGTGATCGGAGAGACCCGAGAGACCAATTGCCAGCAGTGGAGGTGGACTACAGCTGTAGGAGAATGATGAATTATGGTGTACAATAAAGTATATAATAAATAAATATGGTTTTTTTTTAAGGATCAACTGCTAAATATGGGCAACTGAATGATTGATTCTTGTGCTTCTCTTGTATGAATCGTTAACAGTTTAAAGCTAGTAAATTAAAAGCAGAGTTGACTTCTAATGACCGGTACAATCAATGATTTGTTTAATTAAAACAACCAACACGTTTCATTGACACGTGGATCGCTATAGCATAGCCACCATAGGCTAAGTTATCATACTGTATATCGAGCTGATGTACGCAATTCCATGTCCAAGTGCGCATATTTATTCTCCTCATGACACATTCCCATAATAACCTTATCAAAGTATTGAAATAAATTCCAAATTCATGTCTATCCTTAAAGTTCCACTGCAGAAAGATGGTCATCAGTGGTTTCCCCGTTGAAGAAATAGCCTGAAATATTATCTTGAAACATCATTATCTATCTACGTTATCATCCGTTGAGCATCTATCTACATCATCATCCTTTCAACCGAAATACGTCCACTACTGGACATAGCCCTCCCTCAAGAGGCTGTCTCCACTCTCCACGAGCGAGATAATCGCGGCGATATTATACGTGGCAATCGATAAAATCGCCGCCGCGATTATCTCGCTCGTAGAGACAGCCTCCAAGTGTCGCCACATCGTACTTTTCATCCCGGTATTGGGATTGTAAAACACTTTTCACGCGGGCGAAACCGCTGGCTGAAGCTAGTATTTTTTTTTGGGTGGTATTTAATACTTTAACTGTAAATTCCCTTTTTTCAATCAAAATATTCGAAATTACCACCAAAAATACTGAATCGCACACTAAATTTGCTCATCAAATGAATAAATTATACTTTACTGTTAGATCTTTAAAGCTTAACTGTTTTACTGAATGACTATCTGTTAACTAAAAGTAAATCTAATAATTCTTCGAGTGCAACAAAATATTGAATCATTTTTTTTGGAATCCATCACCTATTAAACTTTTAAGAACATGGGTTATTCTAAATGAAACACCAGTTAATCAGTCATATTTATGTAATTAAAGTTCACAAAAAATCAGCAAAGTGTAATCTTAATATACACTAATCATTGCAAAACATATTTAAACATATTTTTTTTTTAATCGATCACCTATAAATCTTTTTATTGTATGATTAAGGCAGGTCTTGCTTTTGTTGGAAGTTTTTACAATTACTATTTAACGACAATGTCGACGGAGCTGCGCGGGGCTCCTATTTCTGTCTAAAGGGTCTAAAGTAACCTAACACGAAGAAGATGACGGGAGCTGAGTTCGCTCGCTTTGCTCGCTCACTTCAGCTGCCGTCATCTTTTCGAACCTAACCTGTCCGTGTCGGGGTGCCCTAAGTTCCCGAGCTCGCTTCGCTCGCTCTTGGACTAATGACTTCTTGAAAATAATAGTTCAACAATTACTTAACTTATTTTGCACTTAAACTCGAGCAAACAATTGTAAACAATAACAAATGCACGTGCCCATGCGCCGCGCCGTGTTCGACTGCGGATTCACATCACTCTATCTTTCTCACACTCGTGTCGTCGTGAAGAAGTGAGCGCGATGCGACTAGCGCGAGCGGTGAGTGCGCCGCCGACAAAAGCGCGCCAATATACTTTTCAATAAAACAGATAAACAAAAAGAAATAAAGTTGGATGATAGGGATTTTAGCTACATGAGTAATTAATACGTGAAATGTAATTTGATAATGTAAACATACATTATTTGTTATGCAGTTTTAGAAAATAATTTTGGAAATTCCGTTGTAATATTGAATAATTTGTGTGCAAATCAGTATTTTTGTTTTACGGTGAGTAATATTGTTTCAAAATGCGTATATCTGTGGTTTCAGCTAGATTTTTGCTGTAAATTAGATAAAAAAGCCATCAGATTTCGATAAATTTTAAACATTTTTTAGTACAACATGTTTAGGTAATCAAGTAGTTAATTTGTAGTACAGTAATTTATTTGATATGCAGTAGGTTATTAGTGGAGATATTTTGTTTGCTTAAATTTCTAAATAGAGGTGCAGTTAAAAATTCCCCTTTTTTTTTAAACTTCTGTGAACAAAAATTCCTCGCAGTCCTATAACGCCACTCTGCCCTTCGCAGAGAAGAACGGTTCTGGGTGCTGAATCTCCGTACGCGAGCGTAGTTTTTTAGTGTTGTGAACGGTTGCAGTGATCGGATGGGCCTCTATTTTGACGGTTTGGACAAATTGAAAGCCAGTTTTTATAAGTATCTCCCCGAAAATTGAAGTTTCTTAGCCCTGCATTATATCAATGGGTGGGTGATTTAATGCTACATATTACACAATGTTAAAATTAACAATGCAACAGTAATGTTTAAATGAGATTTTCCCAATATTACCTACTTTTGAAATACCTAGTTTTATTTCACATCACATCACATCATCAGCCTATTAATGTTCCCACTGCTGGGACACAGGCCTCCTCTCTGTGAGAGGGGAGTTTTATTTAGCTTAATTTATTTATTAAGTTAAAGAGAGAGGAGGCCTGTGTCCCAACAGTAGGAACATATATAGGCTGATGATGATGATTTATTAAGTTTATTTTAATTCAACTTGATAATGTACCTAAGTATAAGTCATTTTTTTTTGTATGTTTCCATACATGCAGACTTTACCTGTACACTTTATTCAGATTTGTAACAACAACAAAACAAAATACAAGTATGCTAGAATGGAATAGAGAGAAGCGTAATGGGTGTAAGAAGGAGAGACAGAGTACACTTGGAAAAGATAAAAGAAAAACAAAATTTAAAAAAGTTCATGTTGCATGGAAAATATTGAAATGGCGTTGGACCGGACATATGTTAAGAGAAAATAAAGAAAAGTGGACAAGAATAAATACAGAATGGTACCCGAGAGGAAGTAAAAGAAGTAGGGGAAGACAGCTTAAACGATGGGAAGACGATCTCAAGAAAGTAGCAGGTCCAGAAAGGATGCGGGTAGCGAGGGATAGTCGGATCATCGATTCTACGGCTAATACACCTACATATTTATAGGACGATGATAGAAATGGTAAGCGAACTGAAGTGCGAAATCAGTTCTGATAACTTTTAGATTTCCTGAAAGATAAAGACAATCTGTTTCTTTTCTTCTTTGATTTATTAGAAGAGCGATTCGCAATCGTAAAAGCTGATGTGTTTTCCTAGATAAACGCTCTCCACATAACATTAAATTCACGATAACTATTGTACCACTGTGTAACTTACTGACGTTACCCCTTGTTACTGGAAACAAATTATCGATGCGTCACAAATCAAAAGCTAGAAATGAGATGGTTGTTGGAGATTCATTCAACCAATCAATACATCCAACTTTTGACATTAATTTTGCGAATATTTTCGATCCAGAAGCTGGGGAAAAACTAAATCTGTATGTATTTATTTGCTTCCTTCATTATTTTCGTAAGTTAAACTATTAATATTGTACGCACGTTTTGGCAGACGTAGGTAAAGTAGTATATTTACATTAAGACTAATGGAATGTGCCACGATCAAAGACTGAGTTGTCATCGGCGCCATCATTATTATAATGATAGTTGATGACGTCTGCTTTTGCTATATTATATGCATAGATCTATGCGTATATTTACAGTCTGTCGAATAAATGACAATCAGAGATTAGCATGGGATAAGGGCAAAATATAATGATGGGAGATGTGAAGTTCCTGCCTTCGCAATGGAGGAAAACCTTGCTCCTCCAACTAAAAATGTTAAAAAGTAATTAAATTTTGTTGAAATTATTAGCCAATATTTTAAAAGTATCAATCAAATACAGCGTTGCATTGTATTTCATTCTATTACATTGTCTACATTCTTTTTCATAATATTCCCCTTGCACAATCTTCTTAATTAAATCATCTCTGTCGACAAAAAATAAAAGTTCTGCAGGTTGTCCGTTGACTTAAAATTATGTTAAGTTGTTCCCAATAAGTATCGAAATGCATCAATATTTCAGTCAAGTTATCTAGACAAGCCCACTAGTTTTCAAAAGCAAGTTAATTCTTGTACATTAAGGTTTACATTGACATAAGTTTTGTCGTAACGTCGTCGGTGCAAAAGCGCCAAAAAATTTGTTGATGTCCTTTTAAAATGAAACACCAAACTAAAGCTAGATATTATGAGTTGTTTAAGGTAATTAATATATCTGGCATGTGTATCGATATTCGCACTAATAGAATTCCAATACATATTATTGACATAATTACTGCATTACTTCCTACAATGATTAATCAACCGCTTTGTAATCAAATACGTATCTCTGATTAACGTTTATGAGATGTATTTTATTACGAAAACAGTGACTACTTCTATTGTTTGTTTACATTTGATAATACTAAACTCTGCGATGCCTGAATGTCTACTTCACTTATTGTGATTCCTCGAAAAAATAAAACTGATAAGAGATTATCACGAAATAAGATAAAGATTACTCACTCGCGTAGGCGTAAGCGACCAAAATATTGCTCGATATGTCGACCAAAAAGTTCGCCTAGTTTCATAACATTACGAATATTTGAACAAAGAACGTAATTAACATTTGAGTAACGCGTTCCACTCACGCGCATCCTTGCAACGGAGATGTGATTCAGAACTGTTTTGGCTTCGTCCACACATTTGGTTAAGAGCCAAATAAACTTAGTGGTAATGAGAAATGTATTAACTAACATCGCAACCGTTCTTAGAAATTTAGTCAATGATGTGAACGTTCTTCTTTTAATTTCCTCTTCTTAGTTTTATCCTCTATTGCTTAAGTTATCTCATCTTTGGCTGATAACAACCAAGTGGTAGTAATGAGAAAACATCGCGAACTTTCTTAGAAACTTAGTCAATGATGTGTGTGAACGCGAACGTTATTATCACCTTGTTTTAATGTTTCCCTATTGCAAAAGTTATCTCATCTTTGCCTGAAAAAAAAAGAAGAAGAAAGATCTACAACTCTTTACCTAAACATATAAAAGAGACTAAGTCAATGTCTCTATTCAAAAAGTTATTAAAACAACATATTTTCAAAGGCATCACAAAAAAGTAAATCTGTCTGAGTCCAATATTATTATCGTACTCACTCCATGTAAACCGTTCCTTTTATCTGCTCAAAAGCTGTCGCCCGTATTAGTTAACGGGGATAAATATAATGACCACCTAAAATTACTTTGTGACCATAACCTCTATTACCTAAAATTGTACTATGAAACCCAAATTTAGTAAATTGATCACCAAATTTAGTAAATTGATCACCAAATTTTAATAGCAAATTATTGCGCTATTTAATGTTGTAAAATAGGTTAGGTTAGGTTAGAACTGTGACCAACCGCGCGCGAGCCGAGCGAGCAAAGCGAGCGGTGCCGCGGCAGCGGCCGGCGAGCGCTACTTCCAAGTTGCTCCCAGAAATTTTATAATCTTTTTGGTCATTGGTTTAATTTTGGTGATCATTTACTACTTTTGGTGATCATTTACTACTTTTGGGTTAACAATGATTTATTTGGAGTCATTTTGCCTAAACAGGATAGCGAGATGTTAAAACTTTGGTTATAATTTTACAATAAGATGCGGGTTTAATTTTGGTGATCATTTACTATTTTTGTCTGTTATATGTTACTATATCTGGTGGTAAGTTAAACATAAGCCTTAGTTAACACGAATGACAAAGTTAATTCAAATTACCCACTAACCCAGAAAAGTAATTTTCTTATTTTATTTTTATTGTTTTAGAATACCTACCGTCTATCATCATCTGCCTAGCCTTTTCCCAACTATATTGGGGTCGGCTTCCAGTCTTACCGGATTCAGCTAAGTACCAGTGTTTTACATGGAGCGACTGCCTATCCGACCTCCACAACCCAGTAACTACCGGGTAAACACGGTACCCCTTGGCAAGACTGGTGTCAGATCTCAAGCTTCTGACTACCCGTTACGACTGTCAAAGATCTTCAAATAACAGCCGGGACCAACGGCTTAACGTGCTTTCCGAGGCACGGAGGAAACTCGGTATGTTGAAATGGTCTCCCATCCACGGACCGACCTCGTCAAGCGTTGCTTAACCTTGATGATCGACCCGTGCGGCTGTTATTGTTTAGCCACGAGCTCCACTCCTCTTACCTACCGTCTATGCGCATCTGTTTATATTTTATTTCTCCTCGTAAGTGATTTGTAATCTTTGAGAAATAAAGAATTTTAAAACCTAAAAAGACCACTTGACTGACGGTAGTGATAAATTTGGTATTAACTAGCATAGCGGGCGTTCTTAATGATGTAAACGATTTTCGTATAGTTACCATGTTTTCCACTATTGTGAAAGTTATCTCATCTTTGCCTGAAAACAACGTGTTTTACGATGAAGAATAAATGCAGTTTATTCTACGTGGGTGTCGTAAATATACTTATTTAGTTTTTGATTTATAAGTGCTTCTGTAAGTGCTAGAGCTGCGATTGCCAATATTATTCTGTCTAGTATCAAACTAATATTATAAAGGCGAAAGTCTTTGAGTGTGTATGTTTGTTACTTCTTCATGCTCAGACGGCTGGACGGATCTGGATGAAATTTGGCACAGAGATAGATTGTAGTCTGGAATAGCATATAGGTTACTTTTTATCCCGGGACTTTGTTCCCTTGGGATCATTTTCGATATTCACGCGGGCGAAGCCGCTGGTAGAAGCTAGTTGTAAATAATGGTAATAGATATTTTACTATGAGTTATTGTAATGAATAATTATCTTTATACGTGGCATAACTTTCGGGAAGAGTGTGATGGAATTGCATGAACTAATTCCTCGTAGCCCGTTCCATCATCGGACTACAAGACGTACGGCGATGCGTCATCGGTACATGGTGGACATCCCACCCATACGCACCAAACGTTTTGGGAATACTTTTATTATGCGTACAGCTAAGGAGTGGAATTCCCTGCCGGAGTCTTTATTTCCTGAAAGTCTTTCTTTTTTAAAATAACGTTGACCCACACTAGGAATTTCTTCCTGTATCGTGGGTGCGTTTACAAACATATAAACTCACATACACAACACCCAGAGCCGGAATAACTATCTGTTGGTCATACAAATATTTGCTCCGTGCGGGAATCGAACCCGCGACACGCCGCGCAGCAGTCAAACCCTCGACCACTGCGCCAACCGTGCGCCCAGTCTTTAAGTCAAGAGTGAATAGGTTTCTTCTAGGTAAGCGTGCTACATCGTCGACCACATCATCGCTTACTATCAGGTGAGATAGAGGTCAAGCGCGAGCCTATCAATAATAAAATAAAAAAAAAAAAAAAAAAAAAAAATCGTTTATTTATTTCTTAAAGTACAAAATTTACAATAATTTGCTTATGTTCTAAAAAGTGCTGATGTATAATTTGCCTGAACTAGGTAGAACCTGTGCTTCAGGCGTAAAAGTGCTTATTTATATTTAATAATGTAGGTATTGCAATAAATTAACAATTTTAAGTAAAACTAGGACACTGCGGAAATATACATAGTAGTGTTATTTTTAATCATGCTTACGTAGTTTTAATCTAATTTTATTTTAATACTAGAAGCAGGTCTTCAGTCTGGTCATATGACAAACCTTGCAAATAGTTTAAAACAATGCTTTTACAGTTAAAATAATTTAAATTATATATACTTAGTATTCTATTTAATCTATTATATAAAAAGGGCCCTAAAAATGTAAAGAATCTATATGTAAATGCAAATTTAGAGGTAGAGGTTGAACTGCATACTATATCGTTTCGCCTTTTGTTAGTTATATCTAGGTTATATTTAAGCATTGCATGCTGTTTTAGTGTTATGTGCAGTAAATAAATTTGCCGAACAGTCAAGACTTTGCAGGATTTAAATAACTGGTGGGTAGGGAAAAGGAAAGGTAGAGAATTTGCTACTTTTAGAACAGCTCTTTGTGCTCTTTCAAGAGAGAGAATGATAGTTTTTGATGCTCCGCCCCATGACGTTATACAATATTGAAGTATTGATTGACATAGAGCAAAATAAACTTGTTTGACTAAGTTAGTGTCGGCAATGGAGCGCAGTTGTTTGAAAGCAAACATCAGTTTACGTACTCTAGTAACCAAACTGTCAATATGTTGCCTAAACGAGAGCGTGTTATCAACAAAAACTCCAAGATACTTGAGGCACTTTGTTTCCAGGATCATAGGGCAGGTACAAGAAGTGGCTGACTGATTATTACATTGGTGTGCATATAAATGGGGATTAGTTTTGTTATTAAGATTGCGCATGTTGAACTGAATATATTTTGTTTTATCTGCATTTAGTGTTAGTAAATTACAACGAAGCCAGTTTAGAACGATGTTAAAACCTGCCTGTGCAACATTATACAGCTCGGAGTTAGTTTTTGCGGTGAAAATAAGCGCAGTGTCATCAGCGTACGATATTATTTTGCAATTTCCTACATTTAAATTACAAAGATCATTAATGTAAATGAGGAACAATGATGGACCAAGGATACTGCCTTGTGGAACTCCAAATCCTAGTGATTTTTCATCGTTACTAGTTATATTTCCTATTCGAACACATTGCGATCTATCGTTTAAATAATCTTCGAATAGTTTCAGCTGTGTACCTCTTATACCTAACGTTTCCAGTTTATTTAAAAGCAAAGGAACAGATACGGTGTCAAAAGCTTTTGCTAAGTCTAGGAAGATAGTCAGGACCTGGTTTCCATCGCCGAGTTCTTGTGCAACGAGGTCTGTCAGCTTTTGAACCGCATCTGCTGTGGACAATCTGCTTCTAAACCCGAATTGTGAAGAAGATAATAAGTTGTTCGTTTCCAAGTAATTGACGAGTCTTTTGTTAATGATTTTTTCTAATATTTTGGATAAAGAAGGCAGTATAGATATTGGTCTATAATTATTCACAACATCTCTATATCCAGATTTAAAGATAGGGATGACCACCGCTTTTTTTAGACTTTTAGGGAAAATTCCTTCTCGGAGGCACGCCTGAAATATACATGTTAACGGTCGGAGTAAAATGTGTTTAAAACGCTTAAGTATTTTATTATCAATATTATCCCAGCCGACTGCACAGTCATCTTTCAGAGCTGAGATGATTAGTTCTACTTCACTTTCGTCCGTATCCAAAAGTGCAAAAGATTTAGCACAGCTCTTGAGAGAAGTCTGAAAGTGCGCGGCAGACCGATAAGACGATTGCCTCAGGAGTGGTTCCGCGAGGGATTTCCCTACATTCACGAAATAGTTATTTACATTATTAGCTGATGATAGGGGTGAAGAGTTAGTGAGCAGTAAACTTGAAACGGGTTCCCGTTGTTTAGATCTGTAAGTCAAGTTTTTAATATGTTTCCATATCTGTTTACTATTTTTGCCTGCTTTCTGCAATTCGTTTTTATCGTATTCAATTTTAAGTTTTTTCAAGAGATTATTACAAAAGTTCCTGTACCTCTTGTATATTACAAGAAGCATTATATTGTCAGGGTAGCGTTTGGTTTTCTGATGTAATTTGTCTCTGTGCCTTATACATCGAACAAGGCCCGGAGTAATCCACGGTTTAATATTATAATGCTTCCGATTTAATGTTATTACGGTCGTATTATGTAATATTGCTTGCTGGACGTTTTTAATTAAATACGATAAAGACAAATTAGCGTCAGGAGAATCGTAAACAGGGCTAAAATCAATGTTATGCAGGTCATGTTCTAGTTTGTGCATGTTTAGTTTGGACTTTGTCAGTGGACGATTTTGCTTAGGTAGCGTTAAGTTCATTGTTAGTAGGACAGCATTATGATCAGTAATTGTTGAATTAGTAACTAGGGTAATATATGGTAGGCTGGTTTTTATCATCATGTGATCGAGACACGAGCCACTCTGATGTGTTGGTAGCGTATGACCGATGAGAAGCCCATGGTATGAACATAAATTGAGGTAATTTTGAATTCCAGCATCGCAGTTTTCAGCAGTGATGTTTATGTTAATGTCACCTGTTAGTATGATGTGCTTAAAAGCGAAAAGATTACGACAGGCCTGGTTTAAGAAATATTGAAATGAGTCCAGATTTCTAAACGATGGGGATCTGTAGATAGCTAGTATTGCTATAGTTGTACCTATTTTAATTATAAGGCAGTTACAGTCTTGTTGATTCTGTTCTTCAACTGTGGCTATAAGCGATTGTTTAGCGTAAATCACGACACCATCATTTTGATTCTGGTTAGTAGTGCTATGGAACATGTTGTATCCCGTCATAGTAGGGATGTTTTCTTGGCGTTTTGATAACCAGCATTCGGTTAGTATTATGATATCGCAAGCTATGTTTAGTCTGTGAAGAAAAATGTTAAAACTGTCAAAGTTCCTGCAGATGCTACGAATATTTTGTGTTAGTACTGTAAAAGGATTTTGGTATTCGGAAAGATATTGTTTGCAGTCTTCTACCTCACAAGTTTTTGATTCTGACAAAAAAGCGTTATCTATATCAGTAATCAAACTATCCATAAGTAAAAAATGTAAAAGTATGTACTCTGTAAAAATACGTTAGATCTAAATATAATCTAGAGTTTGGCGCTCTTAGGCGCCTTCATAATCTACAGAGTTGATATACCTGTATTCAGCGGCTTTTCTAGCTGGGCAATCAGAATCTCCTGTCTTGTGGTTGTGGGGTTTTTTGTAGCGCTTGCAGGTTGCACATTTCGGTAGTTCATCCTTCGAAGAACACTCCTGAGTCGCGTGGCCTTCCACCCCGCAGTGGCCGCAAGTTGAGATGGCGGATTTGCAAGTCTTGGATGCATGACCGTATTGCTGACACTTGAAGCACCGAGTCACAAGGGTGAAATCTCGTACCGGGCACGACGTCCAGTTTATATAAAGCCTGTTCTGGTTCACTAGGGCTTTCCGGACGCTGGCTGGCACTTCGACAATGTAGTTGCAGCTGTCGGCATCTCGTTTTCCTGACTTATGGCTTAATTTGATTGAGGTCAAAAATGTATCTTTGGTCAGTGTTGGTAGTTTATCGACGATATTTTGCTCATAAATACATTTAAATACCTCTTTCTGTGCCATATCAGTGGGGACCCCAATTATTACAATACGGGGCTTCCGCTTTTGAGGCTCATCTACAGTAAGTCCTGATGTGGAACGCTCGACAGTCTGCTTCAACTTTTGGATGTCGTCCTTGGTCTCCGTGCTAATGATTACACCTCCGTTTCTTATTTTCCGAAGTCCTCGATCCTTCAGCTTCATTTCTTCAGGGCATACAATTTTTTGTATAAGATTTTTGGTCTCTTCACTGGTCTTGGTATTGTCGCTAGGATAAATAGCGACTGAGCTAGTTGCTTGAGGCCGAATAAGGCTTTTTGTCCCCTTCACCATGTCTGCAAAAGAAGTGCTTTCCTGTTTTTGCTTGGTCAGAGTTTCTTCTAATTTATGCTTGATATCAGTCAAACTAATGGCGAGGTCTTCATTTTCCTTTAAACTTTGCAGGGTGGCGTAGTTTTGGAGGGCTTTATGTTTCAGTGACTGATATTGCACTGCCATTTGGGAGACTCCGTGTCCGACTTTACGACATAGGCTACTAATTCTAAGCTTTTGTTCGGAATTCATTTTTCCTTCCGAAGCTATGGTCGACACCTCACTTAGGCACTGCTCAATGCTGGACATCCACGATTGAATTTCAGGAGTAGAAAAAACCTCAACCGTTTCATCCTGTG
The DNA here is from genome assembly GCA_948252205.1 of Orthosia incerta. NCBI lineage: Eukaryota > Metazoa > Arthropoda > Insecta > Lepidoptera > Noctuidae > Orthosia > Orthosia incerta. The sequence goes on from OX411748.1 coordinate 24,922,733, forward strand.
CTTGACTTCTAGGTGTTGTTGCTGGTGGTGGAGAGCGATGCGGCTGGCCGCCACGATTGAGGGGGCTGCTATCCATATTTGTAAAATAATCACTTACTTTTGACCATATTCGCAATAAAAACTGTATAACACAACAAAAACGTCTATGTCTCTAAAACTAGGTCACAATTAAAAACTGTTAATTTATGCAATTGTTAAGTTGCTTTACTGAGCACGTCTGTATTCGTCGAGTGAATCGTACCGTTTTTCGTTTTTTTTAATAATGAAAAAATAAAACTTAGGAGATCTTGGGGTATAGTCAGCTATGAAAGTCTATTAATTATTAAACTAAAAACTTCCTGTTGTATTGTCGCTTTAAAAAACACAACAACATAACATATACAAAAACATAACACACACATGAACATGATGGATAAAGATAACTTAAAAAACCGGTGAAGATTTCAATTTAAAACAACAACATGCAGTGCATCAAATGTTTTTGTGTCAATTTAGATTATATTTAAAATTGGCAGTGTTATCCGACTATCTTTGCTGATCGTAACTACCTACTTAAGTTCAAGAACGTGACAGTTCACGCTGAAGGATCCACCCGGCTTTGCTCACGCTCGTATTTCGGACTCGAGTCTTTATTCATGAGCTCTTCATGCGCTCAGCGAGGTCAGCAGTCGACCTCGGTTCAAGAGAAGCCACACACTCGTAAACTTCCTGGCTTACAGGAAAATCGCTGTTGGAAACTTCAGGGAAATCTCTAAATACTTTAGGTCTTACACACTGCTTTGAGGGCCATTTTTATGAACTTGTACATATGTGTAAGAGCAGTGGTGGCCCAGTCGTATCGGCCGCGACTTACAAGTTGTAGCTCGTGGGTTCGAGCCCAGGCAGGCGCTTTACTTTGTGTAAATTATTTCATCACCACTGCTCTCAAAACGGTGAAGGAAAACATCGTGAGAAAACCGGCATCACCAACCCGCACTGGGCCCGCGTGGTGGATTTCGGCCCATTCCCTCTCACAGAGAGGAGGCCTGTGTCCCAGCAGTGGGAACATTAATAGGCTGGTAATGTGATGTGATGTGTACATATGTGTGTCACAATAATTGGAACAAGATTTTATAAGCGGTTCCGCCTTCGCCAAAGTCAAAGTTTTTTCGCATAGGAATGTACTACCGGGAGAAAAAGTAGAGTATGGTCTATTTGTGTGTCATATATGTTTCATACGCATATTATTATGTTCAGCAGTTGAAGCGTGATTGATTAAGAAACACCCAAGCATACAGATTTTCACATTCCTTGTAGTAGGAAGTAAAGACGCTAATATACCACTTAAATAACATAAAATGTGTGACCTGACTGTTGTGACTACAATGTGTTTAGGATGCACTAAACATTATATGCTTCCTGCACCTTTGATCCCATCACAACGTGCGACAAAGTAATAAATAATTTTATACTAAGTACTCGTATGTAACTACATCAGTTACCATACTATACTCTCATATTTAGCCGTTGTAAAACACTGCTAAATACATTCTCTTCTCATACAGAGCATGTCACTAGCTTTCTCTGTATGAGAAGAGGCCCTGCAAAGGACAGAAGCAGTCTGTTATTAATATTATTATTTCATTATAAAAATACAATATTACACTCCTTTTGGTTCGATTCCCGCACGGAATAAATATTTGTTTGACCTACAGATAGTTGTTTCTGCTCTGGGTGTTGTGCACGTGAGTTTATATGTGTGTAAACCCACCCACGATACAGAAAGAAATCCTAGTGTGGGGCAAAGTTATTTAAAAAAAAAAGAAGACAAAAAAAATCACTGCAGTCTGGTTATAAATTTAGGCAATATTTACAATAATAAACAATAAATTGCCGTGTTAAAATTCCCTAACGGATGTGATGTGACAGTGTACCTAACTATTATTTTTCATTGGTTTCTCCCCCTGCTAGTTCGGTGTCATTGTACCACCCACTTAATTATATACTTCATCTGAATGCAATAATTTCTATCAGCAAGTCGGTCAATAACAATTTATCAATCGCAATTCCAATCTAGAGATATATTCCTTTTATTGTTCCCACGTATATAAATAAACACTATCTAAATTCGCGAATTACGAATAATTTACTGGTTTTTCAGAAAAGAGGTTACAGGAAAACGAGTTTCAGTTTTTATTAAGAAGTCGTGTTCATGAAATTCAGGAATCGTCAGTTCGGTAAACCAGTGTTTCCGGTAAAAATAAGATTTCCTTGAATTTGTTTAGACCTGTCGAGTGAGTCAGTTGTTCAGTATTAAGTAGGCCAAATCGATCTGTTTGTTTATAATTATGCTTGCTGATTTTGATAGTGTTAAATAAAAGTTGTTGCAGTTTAATTCGGTTATTGAGTAGGATTTCTTTACAAAAATAAACTAAAGGAAGGCGGGGTATGGGAGATGCAACTGACAAAATATTCATAATTTTCAAATTAATATATTGCATGAGCCACGGTTGCCGCGATTTTGTGGAGCATTGTTTAAGGGGCCGATTCCCTTGAGTAGCTGATTTTAAAATGAGAATCACGTCAAAATGGCTAGTCGTATTTTTTTGGAAAAAATATATGTTATAATAGACTATTATCTTAATAATTTGATCTGAGCAAATTTTGAATTTCATTCGTATAACATAGTGTAATTAATTTGTAAAGTTATGTCTAAAACGGACAAAAACACGACAATCACACTAAAATATGGCCGCTGGGCGTATTTTAATGAAATCGACACCATCTCAAAGACAATTTAATTATCTACATTTTGATCTGAGGCTTTTTTTTTTAAAGTCGTAGAATAATAAGGAAAGTACAAAAAACTACTAAATTTTGGGTCGCGCGGGTGTGAAACGAGTGCGCGTTTTGTTCCCTCAAGGTCGTTGGCGTTAGTCGTCGTCTTAAGTAAATTACTGTAGCCATCGCACCATTTACCTGGTGGTCCAATACACGTGGAAAGAGACCGCAAGCAAGCCTCTTTACCAGAACAGAAAATCCAAGACAGAACAACGTGGTGCAGGAACATGAGGATACACGAGCTCAAAAAATGACCAGGGAAGGAATAAACAGAGAAATATAAAACGTAACGGTGCTCCATCCTATGGCGCTCTATTTGTTCTATGTGCCTGACCATGGACAAATTACTTTGCTTGGCGAATATGTACCGACAACCATTTGTGCGACATTTTGCTGAACTGGTCCTATTTGGCGCAGCCGTGGGACACACAATGTCATATTATTATTGTTTTCTCTTTTTTATTGTTATATAATTTTAAGTTTTGTGTTTGGTTTTTCGTTTTTTATATTGTGTGCTCTAATGGCTTGTTTTTTTTTTTTTATTTGAGGTTGGTTTGCTCTTGACTCCAGTCTAGGTCAGAGGTGACAGAGACAAAGTCGACGATGGAGTGAGCTTACCCAGAAGTAGCCTGTTCACTCTAACTTTGAAGAGATTCGGGTTATATGCGTTCGGAAACACAGACGCAGGCAGTGAGTTCCACTCTTTTGCTGTGCGCATTATGAAGGATGTTTGGAAGCGCTTGGTGCGAATTGGTGGAATAGCAACTAGGTGAGGATGGTAACTTGCAGTGCGTCTAGATGTCCGATGGTAGAAGGGGGCCGGTGGGATGAGGTCGTGGAGTTCATGAGCACACTCGCCAAAATACAGTCTGTAGAATACCGACAAGCAGGCAACCTTACGGCGATGAGCTAAGCTGTGAAGCTTGGCATCCACCAGTTTGACGTCGCCCATTAGTCTCTTAGCTCTGCGTTCCAACGAGTCAAACGCGGCAAGCTGATATTTAGCTGAGCCATCTCAGAGGTGGCTGCAATACTCCATGCAGGATCGGACTTGCGCTTTGTAAAGAGTTAATAGCTGTCCAGGCATAAAGTATCGCTTCACTCTGTTTAGGACGCCCAGTTTCTTTGTCGCAATTTGGGCTTTGTACTCGATGGAGGCGCCGAAGTTGATACTGGATGTCAACTCCATGCCAAGGAGCTCGAGCCGATCAGTTACAGGAACAGATGCACCCCGAAAAGTAGGCGTTTGAATGAAATTAGTCCTTTTTGCGGTAAAAAGACATGCCTGTGTTTTGGTGGCGTTAAAAGAGACCAGATTGTCGTCACCCCAACGGGAGACAAGACTTAAGGTCAAATCAGTTCGCTCCACCATAGCCTCTCTCAAGGAACGAACTTCATCCCTGCCGGTTTTTGCGCTGGACAAGTATCTCTCTGAAACAGTACTGTCATCTGCGTACCCAACAATACCAGGCAGAAGTAGGTCATTGATGTGCAGCAGGAAAAGAGTTGCAGAGAGAACAGACTCCTGAGGAACACCGGCATTAATAGCCTTAAGGTCAGAGGAGCAGCCGTCAACGACTACTCGGATCGACCGTTCACTGAGGAAGTCTGATATCCAGCTGCAAAAACCGGCTGGGATGCCATAAGCAGGAAGCTTGCTGAGTAGACTAGCGTGCCAGACCCTGTCAAAGGCCTTCGAGATATCGAGCGATACGGCAAGTGCTTCGCCGTGTTTCTCGATGGCTTCGCCCCAGCAGTGCGTGACAAACATAAGAAGATCGCCAGTTGACCGTCCCCGGCGAAAGCCATATTGACGGTCACTGAGGAGCTCATTGTCTTCAAGGTAGGTCAGCAACTTACTGTTCAGTACCCTTTCCATAAGCTTACATAGTATGGAGGTAATGGCTATCGGACGGTAGTGGGCAGGGTCTGCACGGTCGCCCTTCTTGGGTACTGGTTGTACATTTGCAAGCTGCCAGGATTTCGGCACCGTTCTTTTTTTAAGAGAGAGGCGGAACAAGCTTGTCAATACAGGAGACAGTTCAGGCGCACACTGCCTCAATACTCTCGCTGGAATGCCGTCAGGCCCGCTGGCCTTGTTCACGTCTAGGCTGCACAGTACTCTCCGAACCTCTTTAGTGTGAACTGCGATCTCCGGCATCGAAGAGTCACAATGAGGTATATTAGGTGGTTGCTTAGAGCCAGCATCCAGACGTGAATTGCTTGCAACGAGAGACGCAAATAAATTTGCTTTCTCACTTGCAGAGTGAGCCAGCGACCGATCAGGTTTCAGCATTGGAGGTAAAGTGGGACGACAGAAATTAGTTTCAACCGCTTTAGACAGGGACCAAAACTGTTTACTACCCGGAGGGTGCGATGCCAGCTTGGCCCCGATACGTCCAATATGGTCAAAACGTGCCCGACGCAGAACCCGCTTGCAGAACTTGGCGGCAGAATTAAAGCTTGTGACAAATAAATGTATTTTCTTTCTTTATTTTTATTTTGTTTGATAGTTGAGTATACTGTGTAGCACACAGTAGTTGCCCGTTTTACTAATATATATTTCATAATATTGTTCCAGCTTAGTTTGTGCCAGTTTGCTGGGGAAGAAAACCCATGTGAAATGTTTTTTTTTTTTTTAGAACAACAACTCTGTATGATTCACCAGTGAATTATGTTCAATCAATGTTTAAAGATCATAATAATCTATGTAAAACAATAGAGATCCTACTTATTTCTAATTTATAAATATCTCAAGACATGTTAGGATTATTCTCGGAATAATCCGTTGTTTGCGTTAAACAGAAGCTTAAAATTAGACGTTGAACTTCTATTTTTCTCAGTACACTTAAGGCGCAGATAATATCGTAATTTTTTGGAAAAATGTGTGTTACATTGGAACATTTTTTTAAATAATTTGATAAGAAAATTTAGAGTTTTATTCGTATAATCATCATCATCATATCAGCCGAAAGACGTCCACTGCTGGACATTGGTCTCCCCCAGGCGTCGCCACATTGACCGGTCCCTTGTATGTTCGTATAACATAGTGTAATTAATTTGTAAAGTTATGTCTAACACGAAAAAAAACACGACAATCGCACCAAAACTGCCGGGCGAATTGTAATGAAATTGTCACCATCTCAAAGAAAATGAATTTATCTACATTTTGACCTACGGCTTTTTTTTAAAGTCATAGAATAATAAGGAAAGTACAAAAAATACTGCATTATGGGTCGCGCGGGTATAAAACGAGTGCGCGCGCGTTTTGTTCCCTCAAGGTCGTTGGCAACTGTCGTCGTCTTTAGCCGTTGTAGTAAATATAATGGGAGAATGGTAAAAACAAACTCGTAAAAGAACCGCAATAAAGTGGTTGGATATGAATAGGTAAGCTTTATTCTCTGTAACCACTCCCTACATTATATGAAATTAGTTAGAAAAAACTGGCCAAGTGCGAGTCGGACTCGCGAACGAAGGGTTCCGCACCATTATCGCATAAAACGGCAAAAAAATCACGTTTGTTGTATGGGAGACCCCCTTTAAGTTATTTTATTTTATATATTAATTAATATATATTAATTTAATAATTATTATTTTTTGAAGTGAATATACAACTAAATATTCTGTGAATATTTCAAACGTCTACCTGTTGCCGTTATTAATAGCGAGCAAAAAACGGCAAAAAAATCACGTTTGTTGTATGGGAGCCCACCTTAAATATTAATTTTATTCTGTTTTTAGTATTTGTTATTATAGTGGCAATAGAAGTACATAATCTGTGAAAATTTCAACTGTCTAGCTATCACGGCTCATGAGATACAGCCTGGTGACAGACGGACAGACAGACAGACAGATAGACAGACAGACAGACGGATCGTGAAGTCTCAGTAATAGGGTCCCGTTTTTATCCTTTGGGTACGGAACCCTAAAAGTATCGTTTGACCATATTTTTTTTTGTTCTTGTCAAAATGGACACTGAAAGCAAGAGTTGATCGATATTTTCTCCAGGAGCCTACAATGCACCATGGCGATTTGCAAATATTTCTGTTATATTCGTGTGGCAGCTTTGCAACACATCGTGAAAATGGGGGAGGAAGTCTAAGCACAGGGGGGTGACCATAAGCTCTTAGAGCAGTATCAATTTGATATCGAGTAAGTGACAGATGTATACAAGTCAGACACATCTGTCCCTTATTCGATCTCAAATTGATACCGCTCTAAGAGCTTATGGTCACCCCCCTGAAGTAATGTTATTTACCCGAGTGCCGAAGGAGGGTAATGTATTTATCAGTCTACGTATGTATGTTTGTTCCTATGTGGCGTTCTAGAGACCAAACGCGTTCGCCGATTTTGATGATTCTTACGCCAATCGATTTATCTTAACCTTGCGAGTGTCACTGGCTACATTAAAATTAGAAAATAGAAAAATGGCGGTGTCAGGTATCGAAAATTATGCTGTGCAGTCGTAGGATACATCTGGTTTTGGTTAGCCAGCTCGCGAATATGTATCCTCCGACTGCACAGCATGATTTTCTTCTTGTTTACGTCTTTTTAGTTCGCTTCTTAAGCAGTCGGGTTTATTGATTATTTGGATTAACTTTTTTTATTATTATTAATCACATAAACGTGATCAAAAAGATGAACTTATTACACACAATACAGCACAGCATAAATCTTCTTCTATAATAATACCGTCTCTATCACTTTGTATATGCTAATATGAGTACTTCGTTTCCTATATAATTAATTATAATTAGATTGTAATTTGTTGCCCTAGTTATATCATAATGTTGGCTGCATGCATCATTTTATTAACACGCTTTTATTAGCTTGGTATGTATCTATGTATCAATGTAACGGAATCTTTGAACGTGATTTTCACCCGCTTCAAAACGTGGGATTGATTTGAAACTTTGCACACTTATCAAGGACCGATGACAATGCAATAATATATTCAAAGTCAAAGCCAAAGTCAAAGTCAAATATGTTTATTCAACTTGGTTAAAATTTACAAGTAATGTAAGTTGATTCTACCGTGTGCGTTTAAATAGTTTGTCCCATTAGCCTTACCAAGATCAACAGGATTAGCGACTTTTTAGATCAATTTACCATTAAAGCGTGTTTTTTAGTTTTTAGAACTACAATTTATTTATATTATGTTAATAGTGGTTAATGCATTTAATGTATTTGCTTACTTGTTCATGCATAATTTACCTGTGCACATTCCAAGCAAGGGTTTCAACTGAGTCCAATCAAATAATCACATGGAAACTGATTAAATTGCAAATGCATTATAGGACATACATTCCTCTAAAATTGGCTAAGCTTAAGAATTAGATTCGGTAACAAGTCGCATTTTTTTATGATTAACTAGCAGATTGTGTGTTTTTTCTTTATTTGAACCGTCATTCTCTGGCTGAATTTCTCCCTAGAGTTTTGATGTATAGGTACCTACTCGTATTTTGAACTTATATAAAACTAACTGTTCCCCGCGGCTTCGCTCCCGTGGCCCACCCCACAGGACCCGTTTTCGGGATTATAATATCCTATTTCGCTCAGGAATAATGTAGCTTTCTATTGGTGAAAGATTTTTTTAAATCAGTCCAGTAGTTTCGGAGCCTATTCGGTACAAACTAACAAAAACATATTTCCTCTTTATAATATTAGTATAGATGTAAACCCCATAAATGTTCGGGATTGATTGAGTATTCTTGCAATCTGGCTAGTCTTCGAATTAAATTGTTTGATGTGCTACAATATTGTAAAATTATTATTTACGCCCTTTGATTACAGCCAAATCAAATTAATCACGATCGATGTATCTAAATCGGATAATACAATACTAACATCGTTTTTAAAACAATACCCTCAAATTGAGGCACTGACTTGCTATTAAAAATAAAAAGGTTGCGAGGTCACATTCTAGTTTGACGTCAGTTGAAAACATATTTTTGAACACATATAATTGGGTTCGTCATGTGGGCTGAATTCAAGTACCTATTCGATATCGATAAATAAATTGCCGCAGCATGTCAATTATGTTATGACAATAAATAGATATAATTAGTATTATTTATTTTGGTCGTAGATCGACCACAGATTTATTAATTGGACACTTGATGTGGCTTAGCATAACTGAAAATCGCGCCTATGCCCAGGGTTAAGTAGAGGCGTACCTAAATTACAACAGTTTCACCATTTCAACAGGGTCTGGCATGAGTGCCTTATTGGTAAGCTTCCTTCCTTCGGTCTGCCTAGTGGTCTGTGTGACTGGATTACTGACTTCCTGAGGGAGAGGTCCATCCGAGTGTTTATCGATGGCTGCTCGTCCGGTCAGCTATGTATTAACCCCGGAGTCCCTCAGGGGTCGGTGCTCTCGGCTACACTGTTTTTGCTGCACATTAATGACCTGCTAAAACCCGGAACCTTTGGGTACGCGGACGACAGCACGGTTGCTGAGAGATACGTGTCCGGCGCACGGGCTACTGGGACTGAGATCCAGTCTCTCCGGGAGGCCATGGTTGAGCGCTTGGACCTGTCTTTGGAGGCAGTCTCCGAATGGGGCAATGCCAATCTAGTCAATTTCAATGCAGCTAAGACCCAGGCGTGTCTTTTTTCCGCAAAAAAGAGCTTATTCCTCCCGGCTCCATCTTTCCGTGGTGTAACCGTGCCGATAACGGACCATCTCGACCTTCTTGGTGTTACTTTAACATCGACCCTCAATTTTGGTCCATTCATTGAGGCAAAGGCTCAGTTGGCTGCAAAAAAGTTGGGGATCCTTGCAAAGGTGAGACGGTACTTCACGCCTGAACAGCTGCTCAATTTGTATAAAGCGCAAGTTCGGTCATGCATGGAGTACTGCTCTCACCTCTGGGACGGATCTGCCAAATATCAACTTGATGCACTTGAGTCGATTGACAAACGGGCCAAGAGGCTTATCGGCCACGATGCACTGGTCGCCTCAAAGCTCCAGAGCCTTGAACATCGACGCCGAGTGGCCAGTCTGTCGGTTTTTTATCGGTTACATTTTGGGGAGTGTGTGATGGAACTGCACAATTTGATTCCGCCTAGCCCTTTCCATCACCGGACAACAAGACGCACAGCGATGCGCCACCGGTACATGGTGGACATCCCACCCATACGTACAGAGCGTTTTGCGAATACTTTCATTGTACGCGCAGCTAAGGAGTGGAATTCCCTGCCGGAGTCTTTGTTTCCTGATAGCTACCTGATAGCTAACCTTGGGGTCTTCAAGTCAAGAGTGAATAGGTTACTTCTAGGCAAGCGTGCTTCACCGTCGACCACATCATCGCTTACCATCAGGCGAGATAGTGGGTAAACGCGAGCCTATCAATAAATAAAAAAAAAAATCGCCAGTTATGAGTTAGTAAGAACTTCAAGACCCATGTAACAGGATGCGAGCCTAACTGGCTTATTAGATGCTAGCTTAAGGGTACACTAGTCGACGGCACGAACTATTTTGTGCGCGGGGTTAAAATGTATATATATCAACCGACAACACGTGCGGAAGAGATAGTTGCTGTGATGAGCAGTAGGAAGCTAGTTCGCGTACGATACACACTTTTGCAAATGTGTAGCGAAATGGATAATGATTAAGGACGAAATCGAGCGCGCAAAATTTTATAAACAGACCTTTGGTCTAGATATCATGAAAAAACGACTAAATCTAGATAGATTTAATCGTTTTTTACAATGCAAATAATTTTATTTTGAACATCTGTTACATCTGTTAAACTACTAGTACTAATCTATACCTGTATGGAGGCCGTTTTGTGATTTTCCGTCTTCTTATGCGCCCAAAACTGCGTTAAAATTAGTGTTGAAATGTGGAACTTTCGACGCTCATAACTTTCACATATTTTCTTTTATTAATTTTTTCGCTTCCATACAGGGCTAGATAATGATGAGACAAATTGATATCACTTTTTATTTTGAACGTACATCGTCAAACAGTGAAATAATCCCTAGACTACGTTTGTATGGAAGAATTTTCGACTAGTGTAACCTTAATCCCGCAGCTTCGCTTCCGTGCCCTACCCAACTAGTACTATGCATTTTTTCAGGATAAAAATAAGCTAACATAGCGACATTTAGCAATAGTGTAGCTTTGAAAATCGGATCAGTAACTTTCCTCGTTCAGAACTTTAGTCCGCAATTCGAATCAATAAGTACTTTTCTGAAAACCTGTTGAATCCTGTATTTTTCATACATACATTTTATCGGAATAACGTATAAAATTCGAACGGTAGCTACATTATCTTTTATTTTCAAGAAATCCTGTATTTTAACACGCTTTTATTTCATCCATAAGTTTCTTTGTTACCAAAACAGCGTTTAAAATTCAAACAGTTGATTGTTTTATATTTTCCTATGACGTCACATAGAACCACTATAAACGAAACAATATCGATATACAATATAACGTAGTACCACAAAAGCAATATCTAAGTGGTATTGCATTATATAATAGCAGAGCAGCGTGCAGCATCGTGGTTTGGCTGCATACAGCCGTGGTCAGTGCCTTGCCGCCATTTGGCAAACCACCAGATACGATACATACTCCATAAAGGTCATTTCACACTGCGTTGTAACTGAAAATTATGTTCGGTTCGGTGGCTACAGGATTATCTTGCTATTTACTGTTCAGGTTTATGCTACAGTTATTGTGTTTGTGGAAAGCTAACCAGTTGTCAAGACCCAAACTCAGACGAAGAGCAAAAGAATGAGAATGAAATAGAAATGGATGAGATTATAAAAGCACTGAGTGGGATGAAGATTATACTGAGCTTAGGGTGAACTAGTTTTAAGTTGACAATTGGTTTCACTCTCTAAATTGCTTCAAAAACAAAAGATTTTCTACCTTTTCAGTAATTTTACGTTTTCATTGGTGTCACATCATCATCACATCATCAGCCTATTAATGTTCCCACTGCTGGGACACAGGCCTCCTCTCTGTGAGAGGGAATGGGCCGTAATCCACCACGCGGGCCCAGTGCGGGTTGGTGGATGTCACATGTCTTCGAATTTTTGGTTCTAAGACATGCCGGTTTCCTCACGATGTTTTCCTTCACCGTTTTGAGAGCAGTGGTGATGAAATATTTTACACAAAGTAAAGCGCCTGCCTGGGCTCGAACCCGCGACCTACAACTTGTAAGTCGCGGCTGATACCACTGGGCCACCACTGCTCTCATTGATTCATTGGTGTCACCAGGTATCAATGATCTAGGTATTCTAGATTATCAGCGATAGAGATTGTCAAATACACATTGAAAACCAGGGAGTGCTGGCATTAGGGTTGCCAAATGGTCGGGTTTCGTCTGGATTCTCCCGACATTTTAAAGGACTCCCGACAAAACTGAAAATCCCCAGACAAACAAGATGTCGGAAAGTTTTCTTTTAGATCATTTGTGTTATCAATTCCTGTAGGTAAGCAAAGCTTACTGTGTGAGGGTTTGCTAAATAATTTATATACCAAAGAGAAATATTGTACAGCCTTTAATTAAATGAAACCAGAGTAACTAATTAGACCGAACTTTGAAGTAAATTGTTTAAATTTTTAAATCTTTACCAAATACTACTCAAGGATCAGAGGAAATTGATGGATTTAGTAGTCCAATGCCAAATATATGGTGAAAACCTAAAAATTAAGTGTATTATGATTTACTACATTTAATTAGAATATTTATTTCGCCCGACAGCGACCTCAAACGCCCGACATTTAGGCAGGACAGTTTGGATATTTAGGTCTTCCGATCTAGCAACCTTAGCTGGCATATTAGAATGTTCGAACTACTTAGATTGTATAGAAAAAAACCTAGATAAATAAAATAAAGCTATCATAATGTACCAATTTAATAAGCGAATATGTAGGAAACTGAGGGGAAGACGCTGGCAGAGACTGCTGGATTACTGGATATACCTGTCTTCTCTTACATTTTATGTAGCTCTATCTCTTATCCTGATATAAGACAGGCCTTTGCAGTGGGCGAAGTCGGGCTGCGGATAATGATGACGCCCTAAAATATCATGCTGCACCTAAAAGATCTCCCTTACTTTTCGAAAATCACTATCGTGTGAAACTTTTCTAAAGACTATTGTACCGTACGGATACTTATAGCTAATTCTGTACTGTATTTAAAACGGCATTTCCCCGAATAGCATTTAGTACCCTAACCGTAACACAAACAAGCTGAAAACTGCGACCACGGCTAAAAAGCTCAGTGCAAACTCGTGTACCGCCCAATTAAACATAACAATAACTTTAATACTGCAGACTCGACAAACCGACCAACAAAACTTTATTATCTACGTTGCACTGCAGTGGAACAAAGTCTTAAGTTATGACACGGTGTAATGTAGTATTGTCACACTAGTAAACCGCGAGTACACGTGACTAGACCTCTTGTGGTATTATTTAAGGAGACGCACTGTTTGTAGTTCGTGTTCTTACTTTGATTTATAATATTATAGTTTTTTTTATTATTTATTCAAACGTCGAATTGTTGATTGGGTGATGATGAATCTAAACTCAGCGCTTCTCGAATCTGAATTGATCCTTGGCTGCTCTAGTATCTAGACGGTGAAAGGTTGAAGGAGAGTTTGCAATCCTTTGTGCAGCAGTAGGACGGGCGAATAAAAAAGCGCTTCTTGCGCTGAAAGGTAGACTCGATAGAGCGCTATAACATTCGAATTTCAAAATGCATACGTGTTTCCTACCGGTATTCAATCTGTTACTAATTTATATATCTAGTGAAGGTCAGTAGCAACCCTTTTACGGTATAACTGGAGTGGAGTCCAGATAATTGAATAATCCTCGATATAATATATATTAATTTGACCACCAGAAAGCTTTCAGGTGACCAAACCACAGCACAATTTACCGTAAAATATACCAACAGGATAATATATCAATAATTTTTGTCTGACTTTTGGGATCGGTTTGCGATTTATTTAAATGGGCATAAATGCTATACATTCACATTGGCTATGGTCTGCTATGATGACCACACTAATAGGTGAGGCAGCATTCGAAGCCACGTGGACTCGTAACGTGGTAACCTTAATGCAAAAATTGTAATGGTTTCATTAAGAATAATAATGATTGAATTGACTTGCCACAATAGTAATCAGATTTGTTGATAATGATTACATTTTGAAATAATTTTGTTGATTCTAGACTTGTTTTTAAATTAGTAGCATTATTTAATTCATAAATAAGGCATTATTTTCTAAACGAATAGCAAAATCGTCTCAATATGCGCCTTTCTATTAATTTTTATATACATATTAGAATATAATAAATAAATAAATATTATTTTATATAAAGTACTTATTACAGTAAAGATTTAAGCATGCCTATTTTAACTATATACTTTTGTATTCATTTTACGCTTATAATATTATTATTTAATTTCTATGCACTTGCCATGCTATCTCTTCACCGCCCATGGTTGACTGGTAGAGAATGCCTCAGGCATTAAGTCCGCCTATGTACTTTTATGTTGCATGAAGTTTTAATAAATAAATAAGTCTATCTACAATTTGTTTACCATTTTAAACCAAGCAACCGTGCATTTTACTAAGACTTGCTCCTTACAAAAGAACCGTTATAAGAGCAAATCTTAAGGGCCTACATACGCTTTAGTGCCGTAAAACGGCAACTTTCTAAAGCATACTCCTTAGTAACGGCTAGGTTAAAAGGTTTGAAAAAAATGTATATTTATTACTGATTCATGTACATAATTTTGAACACAAGGTTTTTTTGTGTAACTAATAGTTTTGCTTTAAAAAAATAATTAACAACACGATAATTTTCGCAACTTTTGGAAACTCCTCCAAAACGACTTGGATGTTTAAAAATATTTTTACACAAAAAAATTGATGGCTGGTATTTCTTCATAACTAACATCATCATCATCTTCCTGCCCTTGTCCCATGTTACTTGGGGTCGGCGCAACACGTTTTCTTCTTCCATACCGTCCTGTCCTCCGTCACGCTATCACTGACTCCCTTTTCATTCATATCACTCCTCACACAGTCCATCCATCTTTTCTTTGGCCGTCCCCTCCCTCTCCATCCATCCACATTTATATGCATAACTCTTCTAGTAACATGCGTTTCATCTCTCGTCATCAGATGACCATACCAGGACAAACGGTTTCCTTTCAACTTTTCTGTCACTGGCGCCACTTTCAAACTTCCTCTAATAGACTCATTTCTCACTTTATCCATTCTCGTCACTCCGCACATCCATCTCAACATTCTCATCTCTGCTACATGCAATCTCTTTTCATCCATCTTTTTCACAGCCCAACATTCTGATCCATACAGTACGACAGGTCTTATCACGGACTTGTAAATTTTACCCTTTAACTTGAGGGGCATCCGTAGGTCGCAAGTTGTGCCAGTGACCTGTCACCATTTCATCCATCCCGAGTTGATCCGCTGCGTTACGTCTCGGTCTATCTCGCCATCCCCTTGGACAAGCGACCTTAGGTACCGGAAGTCGGAACAGATTGGTATAGGCGTTCCAGCGAGAGCTATGGGCACGGAACTGGAGAGACCGCCGAAGTCACAAAACAAGTATTTAGTTTTGTTTCTGCTCAATTTCAGGCCAACACTCTCCAGTCTGTGCTCCCACACCTCCAATTTGCTCTGGACCTCTAGGCCACTCTCGGCAACCAGCACAATGTCATCGGCAAACAGCATACACCAGGGTGCCTCTTCCTGTATGTCCGACGTCAGAGCGTCCATTATCATCAGGAAGAGGTATGGACTGAGAGCCGACCCTTGGTGCAAGCCGACCGCCACACTGAAGCTGCCAGTAGTGCCCACTGTAGATCGGACTAGAGTACTGCATCGGCTGTACATCGCTCGGACCAACTGTACATACTTCCCAGGCACACCTTTCTTCTTAAGGGCCCACCACAAAACCTCACGGGGCACCCGGTCGTATGCCTTTTCGAGATCAATGAACACCATGTGCAAGTTTTTATGTGCACTTCTGTATTTTTCGCACAACTGACGGATTGCGAAAATGGCATCCATTGTACCCCGACCAGGCATAAAACCGAATTGTTTCTGCGATATTTCACTCTCTTCTCTCAGCCACCTTTCAATAACTTTCTCCAAAGCTTTCATACTATGTGACATTAGCTTTATTCCTCTATAGTTGTTGCACTCTAGCACATCACCTTTGTTGAATTTGATGTCGAAATATCGAAATCTCAACAAAAATCTAAATATACATGGTAAATATCTCGAAATAAATATATAATTATTACGATAATATAATGTTACCATAGCTTCAAGATATTTATTATAAAATAATATTACTTAGCCCAGCTTTATGAAAATGAACTTCTAATATAATATTCAGACACTGTTTGAGATACGCCTGTCATCGGTCACCTTACGTCTACGCGTCTGTAGGTTACGCGAAGAAAAGGAGCGATTAGTGATTGATTTACTTAATGATTTTAGTAAATTAACGTTTTATACCTAAGGGCAAAGCTGTGCATAATACATGCTTTGCTTTACTTAAAATATAAATTAGAAAATATTATCTCGCATGTATTTAAAATACCAAATAGGTACTAGATATTTTAAAGTCGTGTATTTGAAATACAAAATACAGTCAGGCATATGACAAGATACTTGATAATTTAACGTACAGTACAGGTACAGTGTGTTTTTTGTATTCTATCTTTTTAGGCTTCATTGCACTCTGGGTGACTATGCCAGTCTCATGGGAACAAACGAAAGTAGTGTAACGAATAATAGTATGCACGCAGCACAGCGATTCCAAATACCAAATATGTATTTTTATTTCAATAACGTATTTTAATTATTAGTAATTCAAATACTGCCCAACCCTACCTACGGGTTACCCACAGAACAGAGAAGACAGCGTTTTTTTTTGTTCTGTGGGGTTACCTTATCTACCTGAAATATTATGAATGTCAAATTCTATGTGTGTGTTAATCAATCACGCCTCGTCGGCTGAACGAATTTGTATGTTTGGAATTCGAACACCGGTAAATCATGACCTGGATTAAGACATGCCTCGTACCTATACTCTTTACCGTCCTACATTATTTTAACAAAAAAACATCTCCCTTATAAACAAGGAAACCTATTAATGCCATGTACAGGATAAAAACTAACACGATTTCGCTCATAAGCCAGCCCAAGTTAAATTTTCGGCTTTCAGAAATTTAACAGGATTCCCATCAGAACTCCGTCCAATATGCTCAGCGTGATTACTATTCATATCATTTGCATACGCTTGTGTAACATACATTCATCTGTTCTGCCATTTGCAATAACGCATATTATATACGTTGGTGAATATCTTATGCTTACGAGTTTACGACTCAGGTCACTACCTGAAAGTTTTTATAGAGAAGATTATAATAGTAAGTAAAACAAAGTAGTCAAAACACAGGCGTGTCTTTTCGCTGCTAAAAAGACCAATTTCATCCGGCTCCATCTTTCCGAGGTGTAACCGTACCGATAACGGATCATCTTGAGCTTTTTGGCGTAACGTTGACATCGAAACTCAATTTCGGCCCATACATTGAGGCAAAAGCTCAACTGGCTGCCAAAAAGTTGGGGATCCTTGCGAAGGTGAGACGGTAATTCACGCCAGAACAGCTGCTTAAGTTGTATCAAGCGCAAGTTCGGTCTTGCATGGAGTTCTCATCTCTGGGATGGATCTGCCAAGTACCAGCTTGATGCACTAGAGTCGATCGAAAAACGGGCCAAGAGGCTCATTGGCAATGATGCATTGGTTGAGTCAAAGCTCCAGCCTTGTACATCGTCGCTGAGTTGCCAGCTTGTCGGTTTTTTATCGGTTGCATTTCGGGGAGTGTGCGATGGGCTTGCATGATCTGATTCCGCCCAGCCCGTTTCATCATCGGACTACAAGACGTACAGCGATGCGCCTTCGGTACATGATGGACATCCCACCCATACGCACTAAATGTTTTGGAAATACTTTCATTATGCGTACAGCTAAGGAGTGGCATTCCCTGCCGGACGATCTGTGTTTCCCGATAGCTACAACCTCGGAGTTTTTAAGTCAAGAGTGAATAGGTTTCTTCTAGGCAAGCGTGTTACATCGTCAACCACATCATCGCTTACCATCAGGTGATATAGTGGTCAAGCGCGAGCCTATAAATAATAAAATAAATTGTAGGATAATTCTTATACTTAAATGTTTTTAGGATTCCGTTCTCAAAGGGTAAAAAAGGGACCCTATTACTAAGACTCCACTGTCCGTCTGTCTGTCACCAGGCTGTATCTCACGAACCGTGATAGCTAGACAGTTGAAATTTTCACAGCTGTTGTATTTCTGTTGCCGCTATAAGATTTTTTTGCCGTTTTTGCGATAATGGCACGGGACCCTTCGTGCGCGAGTCTGACTCGCACTTGGCCGGTTTTTTCTGTTAATTGGATTCGATATTAAAGGAGTACTTTTTCGTTGATTCGTTATTGTATAGCTTTAATAATTTTGGATTTTAATAAATTTTCTCTGTTGATTGTGAGTCTTTACTGCTCATGATTCCGACCTCTTGGTAGTTTGTGATGCTAAACCTTAAATAATTTTGTTCTTATGCACGGGTTTACGTTTTTAAGGAGCTCGTGGCTAAATAATAACAGCCGCACGGGTCGATCTTCAAGGTTAAGCAACGCTTGACGAGGTCGGTCCGTGGATGGGTGACCATTTCAACATACCGAGTTTCCTCCGTGCCTCGGCAAGCACGTTAAGCCGTTGGTCCCGGCTGTCATATTAAGATCTTTGACAGTCGTTACGAGTAGTCAGAAGCTTGAGATTTGACACCAGTCTTGTCAAGGGGTACCGTGTTACCCTAACTGCAGTTACTGGGTTGTGGAGGTCAGGTAGGCAGTCGCTCCATGTAAAACACTGGTAATCAGCTGAATCCGGTAAGACTGGAAGCCGACCCCAACATAGTTGGGAAAAGGCTAGGCAGATTGATTGATTGCACGGGTTTACGTACGACAATACCAATTGACCGCTTATGAGCTTAGGTAGTGCAAATCCCAATGATAGTCCAAAAAGTCCTTTATTTGAACGCCGGTCTATGTAAATTCTTGGTAACAGCTTTTATAGACTGTGACCTGCTGAAATATAAACTTATTTACTCGCTCTATGTTACCAGAGCAGTGGTGGCCCAGTGGTATCGGCCGCGACTTATAAGTTGTAGGTGTGGGTTCGAACCCAGGCAGGCGCATGTTTTGTGTAAATTATTTCATGACCACTGCTCCCAAAAACGGTGTAGGAAAACATCGTGAAGAAACCGGCATGTCCTAGAACCAAAAAATCGAAGACATGTGACATCCACCAAACCACACTGGGCCCGCGTGGTGGAAAACGGCCCATCTCCTCTCACAGAGAGGAGGCCTGTGTCCCAGCAGTGGGCACATTAATAGGCTGATGATGTATTATATTATGTAATTATGTGACCGACTGCTAAGTACAATCCACTTAAATTATCCCTCTTACGATTACAGTCAATCATGAAATGAGACATCTATTTATAAATCCAGTGCATGACTAACGTGACCATTTATTCTTTGACTCAAAACGGGACATTGGCCACAATTCGGATGTGGAAAGTTTTTTTAGTAGGTAACACGACATTTTTCAATACTAAAAAAGTAGTTTTTTAATGGCTGATACATTTTAAAACCCTTTCCAGGCATAAGAGCAAGCCATCTGGTTTTGCTAAAGCCGAGCATTTTTATAGTTGTTATTCCTATTCAGTTTCGGCGCAAAATTCCTTTAGAGCTTCAACTCGAATCGGGTAAAAAAAGGTAATGCTTTCGTGATCTAAGGATAGCCTGTCTGCAGCA
Source organism: Orthosia incerta (assembly GCA_948252205.1). Lineage (NCBI taxonomy): Eukaryota > Metazoa > Arthropoda > Insecta > Lepidoptera > Noctuidae > Orthosia > Orthosia incerta. The sequence continues at coordinate 24,942,452 of OX411748.1, forward strand.
GATTTTATTGCATTGTGAATAACATGGGCTCCACATTCAATACCTATTAATGGCTTTTTCAGATATGATTGTAATTTCATTAACACATGCGGCGTCCGTCCGGATGGCTCGACTACAAAAATTTTCGCGCGGTTTTGAAAATGGGATAATTTTGTGTTCCAGAGTTCATTTCGGGGACACCGGGACTCGTAATTATAAAAAGGAACAGTCCCATTCAAAACGGGACGTCTGGTCACATTATGCATGACTCAATATTGGATTTAGCATGTAAAATAGACCGCTCGCATTAACCAGTCGCCCGAACTGCATTTATTTGTACGAAAGTTTGCAGCATTAATGGCCATATCTAGGCAGTTATAACAAATGATGTACAGTCAAAGCTAGATAGTTATACGTAAATATTAATATTCCAGTAATAGTTGAAAGCCGGGGTTTGCCTCAAACCCTTTACTACGACATGACATACCGTCTATAGTACGACACGTAGCGCCATCTGTTAAGTCGAACACGCACTAAACAACATGGTTGACATCTACCGAACCATGTAATAAATTACCATCTATTTGGACACAGGGCTTTACGAATAGGTGTCGTTCTAGGAAGATAATAATGATTTATTGTGTGAAGTATAGTTTTGTTATAAAGAAGAGTTGTACAGGGTCAATTAAATTAATTTTAAAAATATCGCAAACTTAATGCGTATCGAAAAACAGGGTCGTTGACCCTGTTGTCAGCTGTAATAGCTTGAAATTAAAAGTTTAGAATGATTATTTTTCCGTCAATATATTTTCGACACGCATCGCCTATGTCACAGATAATATAATACTAACATACCTCTGTGTAGTTTCAATAGTTAGGTTGATCCTGTATTTGTTAGGTTTTTGGAAATCTATATAGTAAAAATATTTTTTATTATATATATTTCCAAAAACTTGCTCACTTTCTCACCTGATGGTAAGTGAAGATGTGGTCGACGGTGAAGCACTTGTAAGATCTCTGAAACTTTTCAGATATATTCTCGGTGTTCTGTCACCTAGCCACATCTACTCAGCTATCTACTTTTCGCCCTGGATATGCTTCCCTAAAAACCCTGCCAGCTCCCTCTCTAGAAGGAGATTTTTTTTTTGTGATCCGATTGACAGAAAGTGTTATATTTTTGGCATAGATTTAGATTTTTTTTTGCTACGCAGATTTGGTGTGTAATGTTGTCAAAAAAAAATTGTTTAAAAAAAACAGCTGTGATGATTGTAACGGTCCAAATTGCGGATGTTATATCAATAAATTACCCCTACATAACAACATTATGTATTTACATACAAAAATGTATATCTCTGATCAGCAGCGACCTCATGGAGATAAGGTTTCTATTTTTAATTAACTAAAAAAGCTTTCATTTTGTTCCTCTTTTATCTTATCGCCCGCTCAACCAATGATCAACATTATCGTAGTTGAAACATAATTATTTTTTTAGGGTTCCGTACCCTAAGGGTAAAAGCGGAACCCTATTACTAAGACTTCACGATCCGTCTGTCTGTCTGTCCGTCTGTCACCAGGCTGTATCTCATGAACCGTGATAGCTAGACAGTTGAAATTTTCACAGATGATGTATTTCTATTGCCGCTATAACAACAAATACTAAAAACAGCAACTAATATTTAAGGGGGGCTCCCATGTACAACAAACGTGATTTTTTTGCCGTTTTTTGCTCGATATTAATAACGGCAACAGGTAGACGCTTGAAATATTCAAAGAATATTTAGTTGTATATTCACTTCAAATAATAATAATTATTAAAATAAAATAAAATAAATTATGGGGGGCTCCCATACAACAAACGTGATTTTTTTGCCGTTTTTTGCGATAATGGTGCGGAACCCTTCGTGCACGAGTCCGACTCGCACTTGGCCAGTTTTTTATTAAATACTTTGATGCTTTGTACAACGAACTGATTAAAAATTATTTAAATTTTTATGGTCATCTTTTATAGGCCTGTTTTATTTAAATGGAACGTAATTTTGATGACACACCTTTTGAAAGTTGTGGACAATGAGACATAGTATACGGGACTTATACCAACTGAGACATACTTTATAATTTTCTCAAAGTTCACAATTATATTTATGAAGGACTTATTTTTTAGTCTCTAATCTTGATAATTTGGTTGGAAAAGGTAAAAAAAAACACCTTGAGAAACCAGAAGCTCCGCCTATTAAACTCGGTTAAAATTTTTTTTTCTTTGTATTTCAATAAAATTCCTACTAATAACCGTAGGCCGTCAGCAGTAAATTATAAACATCTCATAGATGTCTCACCCCTCCAGAGAATTCATCAAGACAGCGTACCAATAAAGAAACTAATCCATTAATTTATCCAAACAAGGGATGCCGACATAGTTTAATTAATGGAGGACTATTCGCCACGTTTCTGTTATTCCCCTGGCCAACGTGCCGACCTAAATAACTATCAGGTACCAGGGTAACAGACTTGTCGGGGAGAAATCACCCGAGTTCTATCTACTCTCTATTCAATGCTTTTGTACAAATTACGATCGTTTCAATCGTTACGAGGTCGCGCCAGGGGAACGATGATGACAGAGAACTGATAACAGGATGTAGGATGATCGATACGCATCTAAAATTCAAAGCCATGTGGGTCTGTGTTTACGAGATCCAATTAGTTTGAGTAGGACCTTTACTGCCTTTGAGTATGGGAAAGTTAAAATACGTGGAAAAGAAATGAAAAGAAACGGAAATTGAATAAGATACATAGTTAGTAAGTGTGGGTCAAAGCTTGCAACTAAAATTTTCAAACAGTTATTCCCCACTAATTGAGCTGAGATTTTGCGAACCCGTTTGGTTTGGATAAAAAGCTTTTTTTGAAATAATATTTTTTTAATGGTTTTATTTTTGGTTTGCTCTTGACGAGGGTTGAAATGAAAGGAAACTTTTTTTTTTGACTCCTGAGCCAGAATCAACAGTGTCGACCATTAGAAAAGCGCCGAGGCTACGTCGAGATTCATTAGCCTTGGATCCCGCAACGAAATTAATCAGAAAAAAATAACAGAGGAGTAGTAAAAAGAAAACTTCATTTCCACATCCCTCCATAACAAGCAGGACACAGAACAAACAAGGCCTAGGGGCACAAAGGATTGTTTGTTTACAACTGGGATAAGCCCTGTTGCCTAGTGGTAATACATCAAAGGAACTATGCAGCTTCAAGCTCAGAGTTCGTTTGCAACAATGAAGTTAAATCCAAGTAAATAAGAAGCGAGCGTATCGATATTTCCCGGGCCCAATTCCAAATTTCCAACCTTCTTGGTAACAGCCTGACTGTTACCAAGAAATCTGTCCGTTTAATTCTGTTTAACATTTTAACCAGTATTGGGATCGAAACCAATCTCCACCTTTGACCTTTTTCCATTACGTTAATTAAGTATGGCTAAAATAGACCTCTAGCAGTTTTACATTTAAGTTTTAAAAGCCAGGTTTGGTTTGTATATCGGGTGAATGCAAGCCGGCTCATTAAGGCTTAGCACGCACTGAGATTACAATTCGCGCGAATGATTCGCGCGAATGATTCGCGCGAATGATTCGCGCGAGTTTTGTCCGCGTACTGCATTTAACTAACACGCACTGCGGATAAAATTTCGCGCGATTTTTGTCTCCTTCTACCTGTTCATAGAGTTCTAAATATTCGCACGAATTTAATCCGCTCCGCGGTGCGGTGGATTCTGTGGCAAAACACGGATTTCTTGCGATATTATTTCCGCGCGATTATTTTTCCGCAATGCGTGCAGCTTCATACATTTCTATAGGTCACAGAATGTGCGGAAAAATTCGCGCGAATAAAAATCGCAGTGCGTGCTATGCCTAACAAGTTAAACCCGACCTACTTTTGAGGCAGTATTCAGGTTGTTGTTGACACAACCTAGATCTTGCTTTCTTGCACCAAGTCTCATTTCAAATTTCAAAAGCTGTTTGAGTGTGTGTTTGTTGCTTGGTGTAATTTTGAGCAAATACATTCATTGGTTTGAATTTTGAAATGTGAAATGGTCCCTATAGTCCATTCGCGTTAAGAAAATAGTAAGTCATCGTTGTGAAAATAGTAGATCACCTTACGACCCGATTGGTAGAGGGGCCGGCGGACCACGATGACTCACTATTTTCTTAACGCAAATGGACTATAGGGTCCTAAGTCTCTAGACAAGTGTCAATCTATCAACAAAAGCGTCGTGATAGCGATCGATAAAATGTCAGAAATGTATGGGCCTGTCGAGCACTTTCGAAAAGTCATGTTATCAATACATTTTGACATTTTCGACAATCGTTATTGTCGATAGAATTTCGTTTTAGTTAGCCCAAAGGCTTGTCAATTTAGATTTATCATTTCGTCACATTGTTAAACAAATTATTAACAATGTGACGAAACAAATTTAGTTATTTAGACGTTGTACAAATTTTTGCGTTTTCTAAAAAGAAAATCTAATAGAACCTAAGTATGTACGAGTATGTTTGTTTATCTAAAAGTAGTCCCTTCTCGTTAGGTAAATGGCACAGCCTTGGGCCTTGGGGACCAAGATTAATTGCGCAGTCCGGACTAAAGCGCTCAAAAAGTGTAATTAGAATTTTCTGTTTGATAAAACTTAGATGATAGCCGGGGATTGGAATTACGTATTTACGTTTGATAAATTGAGATAGATATTATACGAGAAACTGAAAATAAATGTTCCTTTGGCTCTATGGAATACAAGCTTTTGCCCGCGGCTTCGTTTCAATGCGCCTATTTTTTTTTTATTTTTTTTTTATCTTATGTAGGCTCGCGCTTGACCACCATCTCACCTGATGGTAAGCGATGATGTGGTCGATGATGGAGCACGCTTGCCTAGAAGTAACCTATTCACTCTTGACTTAAAGACCCCTAGGTTGTAGCTAGCGGGAAACACAGACTCCGGCAGGGAATTCCACTCCTTAGCTGTACGCATAATAAAAGTATTCTCAAAACGTTTAGTGCGTATGGGTGGGATGTCCACCATGTACCGGTGGCGCATCGCCTGTCCCAGATTAATAGGAGCCTACGGCAATGCGGCATCGGTACATGGTAGGAGATAATTCATCAACTCGTCCTACATGCCTACGGCCCATTTAGAAATTAAAATAAATAATATTTTCATTCTGCAACTATGCTTCATCGTCGACGGCGTCGACCACTCGTGGGCGAAATAGTGGTCAAGCGCGAGCATATCGTTAAATAAAAACAAGAAACCAGCGATGGTGTAGTTTTACATCAGTGAAAGATTTTTGAGATTGCCGAAATTTAGATATTTTTTTTTTCTCCTCCTAATCGCTCACACAATGCAGACATTTTGCCTTTAAAAATATGTTATTGGGTCAAGCCAGTTACTAGACCATCTGCTATATTCACACAAACAGTTCCTATTTACAATTTGACATGACAAATTGCGTGATAGTTCTCATCCCATTGTAAATAAGTAAGATGACGATTGCAGCATCCTGTAGCACAAGTAGAGCGGCCTTGGGTCTCCAATCCGTTAGCTGCCGGGATTGAGGCCCCCCTGTGCACTTGTGAGTCATCTAATGATAGATGTCGGTAATCATCAGTAACTCCTCGGTATTATATGGAGATTTGTTGCTTTATCTTTGTCCGTGTCGTTGTCGTGTCAGGCAGGGAAGACCTTGAATGTATAGTGGCAACAGGAATATAACGTTTAATATGTTTGCTACGGCAAACACACCAAGCTGTTGGTTCCAGTTGTCATTTGTTGAACTTTGAAAATTGTTACGAGTAGTCGGCAGCCCGAAAATCTCGCAATCAGTCTTACCAAGGGCACAGATAACATAATACTAGCATATAGATGCCTCATCCCATACACAGAAACGTGCCAACGTGACTATCGTTTTTTTATCTGACTAAACTGATTATTTTACTAAAAGTACATCGAACGCGGTTACGCCCCAAGCGATAGATGGTGTAAGCAGTGACTTTCGAGTGAAAGGGTTTACTTGGTCCGTGAATATGTTTACTAATGTGCCTTTAAACTATACGTACGGAACTACGGACCGCGACGGATATATTTAAAAAACGGAACCCAAATGAAAGGAATTGGTTACCCCTGTTCTATGCTTACAAGCATTGAACGATATCCTTTAGAATTACTAGAGCACTTTCATGAAAGTAATGCCCGTTTTATCTACAAAAGCTATTCACTCGTGAGCTTGGCCTAATCTTTCATAAAAGGATAAGCATTTTTATTCTGCTAGACGTATTCTTATTGAATAACATCAATGGCCTATTCCAAAGCTGGGGCTGGGAGGTCCTAGAAACTAGGCATTTAACTCATAAATCCAGTATTCTCTTGTCTAGACTAGAATGGCAGTTGCAGAGATATCTCGTGGTAATAAAATAGCACATGATGTCTTTGTAACGGGTTTGGAATTAATTTAGTGTTAGACCGGTGTCTCATAAGGTGAAGCAGGAAATTGCACAATGTGAGGTTGTGAGCTATCTCGTTAAATTATATTGTACGTCGTGGAGTCACTATTAAATGGATAGTTTATATGACATTATTATTGTCGTATTTACATTCTATTCTTATTTTATAGTTTGTACTTTGCCCATTTTTTGGAACACCATGGAACTACCATACAGATCCCATACAAAGAAACCGTGCCGAGGTAACTAGCGTTTTTCGTCGGATTAAATCATTATTTTTATAAGCACTTCGATCGCGTTCGTTTCCTTTCCACGGCTATAGATTGTGTTAGCAGCGACTTACAAGTAAAAGGGTTTTCTCGGTTCGTGACAATTCTTTTTTTACACACAGTGATGATTTGTTTCATAGTATTTTTTTTGCACGTTTTTACAATTTCACTGTACCAAACTGTGTTACAATACAAATTTATATATTTGATCCTCAGAAATTGAAAACCGCGCCATCTATTAGAATTAATTTTAAATGATCCGTTCAAATAATTTTTGAAATGCGAATTAAGAGCCCAATATTCCATAATTTTGTGCATAGGAGAGTTGATTAAACAAGAACATACAATATTTAGGATTAATTCTAGAAAATGTTAATTTTACACACAGTTCAATAACAAATCGATGTATATCGCGCCATCTAGTGACAACAAAATTTTCTTTGTTAGCGCTGGGACCCCGTGACCACAGTCTCATACAACAGTAACATCGAAATAATCCGTGGAACAGTGTGAATTTCAGTGAACATTATGATAGGCACCTACTATGTTATCGTGAATGTATCCAATTGGCTTTAGAGCAGTGGTGGCCCAGTGGTATCAGCCGTGACTTACAAGTTGTAGGTCGTGGGTTCGAGCCCAGGCAGGCGCTTTACTTTGTGTAAATTATTTCATCACCACTGCTCTCAAAACGGTGAAGGAAAACATCGTGAGGAAACCGTCATGTTCTAGAACCAAAAATTCGAAGACATGTGACATCCTCCAACCCGCACTGGGCTCGTGTGGTGGATTACGGCCCATTCCCTCTCACAGAGAGAAGGCCTGTGTCCCAGCAGTGGGAACATTAATAGGCTGATGATGATGATGATCCAATTGGTGACATCAAGAGTCTTAGCTTAGCTTCAATTAATTATAGTTCAGGAGATACCTAAGTTAAGTAATTCATCAGTAGATAAAGACCTGTTAACATAGCTAATATGTATAAAGTAGCTAGGTACTTTATACTTCTATATACGTACTACCTTACCTATATGTACTTATGAAGAAGTCGCAAGCCTTTCATCTGGAAATAACTTTACGGTACTTCTGGCATAAAAGGATCTAATATTACGAAATAACTTAAGGCGCGTCCCCGAGCAAAACGCCGCGCATGTCGAATATTGTGCAGTTTTTAAGAGCTATCTACTCTTTATTTAAAAAGAAATATCAATTAATAAAAATAAATGGAATGTTGATTATAAAATGGAAGTACACTTTTTTTTTAAGAGGTATATGTGTCACTAATCTCCTTCCAACAAAACCATAAAAATGTGAAATAATTATTGATAGCATGCAACTCCTCGTAAAGTGTTCATTAATTATTTTTTACACTAACACTAATGGATAGGCAATTTGATAACGAACATTTTGTAAGTTTTATTTTTTTTCAAAATACCAATATTCGATTTTATAAAGATTTTATTCTAAAATATGGGCGTATTCACAACTGTAATTCATGCGCCACCAGCGCCGCTAGGCCAATAGGAATGCTCATATCTCATGCTGATTTTTTGGTCAGGGTACGGCCTTAATTCGTCAGAACATATTGACATATTAAGGTACTTTAGGACATCGTTTGACAGGCCTTTTTTTGTTCTGTGTTTGACGTTATTTAAACAAGTAAATACCGACGTTATTCGTTATAAATTTCGTCATATCAAGAAGTCTCTTTGAAGTTACGCTTACGAATTACGATACACTAGTAGGTATGATATTATCTGTGCTTACTTTGACACGGCAATAAAATACACGTGCTTGTAAAGGAATACGTTATTCATAATTTATGAGAAACAACCAACAAGTAGGTTCCTACTTTTCTAAGATATTTTAGCGAAATACCCTATTTCTAAGACTCCGCGGTCCGTCTGTCTGTCTGTCCGTCTGTCACCAGGCTGTATCTCATGAAGCGTGATAGCTAGACAGTTGAAATTTTCACAGATGATGTATTTCTGTTGCCGTTATAACAACAAATACTAAAAACAGAATAAAATAATTAAGTGGGGCTCCCATACAAGAAACGTGATTTTTTTGCCGATTTTTGCGATAATATTACGGAACCCTTCGTGCGCGAGTCCGACTCGCACTTGGCCGGGTTTTTCTTTCATCTGCCCTTGTGCCATTTAATTGAGGGTCGAAACAATGCGTCTCTTACCTTCCCCTCCGATTCATCCCTCCAAAGACACCGTACATGAAGAAGTAAATCATCGTAAACTACTACTACAGGAACTTAGTCTTGCTTCTTCTCTAATCTGTGTATCTCTTAACTATTTTTTTTTTGTAGGCAGGTGTATAAGTACTTATATGTATAGTAGACACATTCCCTCATTGATTAAGCTTATTGCCTCTCACAAAGAGTAAGCATGACGTCCCAGTAGTGGAATAAGTTGTGATTATGCTTGAATGCAGGTATATGTAGGTCTAGCCCATGTCAATTATGTAAGAAATAGGTAATGCTTATCTTCCTATCACTATTTTAACTGAACAAGCAAATATTACAGTATTTTCTTTTACGAATATTAAAACGACATAAAAACATCCACAACAACATCCCCACAATTTGCCTTTACGACTTTTTGACAACAAAACTGACAATAGTCATAACGAAGTATTGGCAGGCTGCCAAGCCTCTGAAATTAACAGCCCGGCCGCATTCACACCGAAACGAGCGTGAGTGATGAGTCTCCGTCCCATCGTCGGTTCGTAGCGTTTCATTAAAATGGTAATGACAGCACGGAAGATTCCCTTGAGTGTAATTAAAGACAGAACTCCCTCTTACCTAGATATTTTTGTCAGGATTTATTCGTCTGATATTTGACCTTATTTTCTTACTGTGTGAGAGGAATTCTAACAAATATGCGGGCGACAGTTGATGTTACTATTCGGTGACATTGATGATATATTATTTTTTGTTGTGTATTGTGATCCACGCTGAAGTGCCAAAGGTTTCTAGAAGCCATAAAGTGTGGAGATTATCGTAAGTAGTGACAGGTGATTAGCCAAAGCCCAATTTCCTATTTCTTGTAAAAAAATGTGTGTATTTTTTGTTTCATAAAGTGTGACCGACAGTGTTCAGATTATATTACGTATACATTTACGCTCTTACTAATAAACGCGGTATAAAGTTATACCAGGTATAACAAAGGAATAACCATACATTTTCATAGGTTTATACTTGGTATAACTTTATACCGCGTTTATTAGTAAGAGGGTTAGTGATTAAATGAAAATATTATTAGAAGTGATTTTGGACCTTTTCTAGATTCTAACGTTCAAAAGGTAAGTCAAAAGATTTACATTATTATGTACACTAAATCTGTATGTATTTATTTATGTACACACAAAACACTTTACAGAGTAAAGAAAGAATACATATAGAAGAGCACAAAGGTACTGCTTATTTCAATAGAAATTTCTTCCAGCAGACCTGCGACAGGACAGTTGGATGAAAGACGAAGACACAGTGTGTAGAAAGGAATAAGGAAACTTAAAATAGACTAAAATAACTTAACTAATTATATATAAATTACACATATACCTTAACTAAATATAAGTACATACATATAATATACAAAATTACAATATGGTAGAGAGATAATGTTCTTTGACTTGTTTTTTGAACAGAGAAACATTTTGAGAGTCACGGATTTTAGGTGGAAGTAAGTGCCCTGTAAGTGTTATATACTATTAACATAACATTGGCTTAAAGTTTTGTTTTAGCCTTTGTTCACATTCACGATTATCTGTTAGTCAGCCATCACGTCTATATGACTAAGCGAATAGCGTATGTGAATTCAATATATACTAATAGCATATATAGCATGCATTGAAGTTCTATGAATTGTCCAATAACCTTTATACTTCCTGTGAGATAACGAACATCACAACTGAGATCACAACAGCTAAGTACTTTTCCTTGTTTTCTCATACCACGTAGCATGCACAGCTTATCCGCATTAGCTGCAGCTTACAGCTAGCCATAAACTATCTCTGCTCCACTGCGCGCCACAACAGGCGGGGTGATAGCATTACATCTCGTAAATAAGTCACTCACACTAGCATGACTGATAAACAACTGCGCTAGGCTATTTTAAGAACACTACTTATCTGTGCTTTTTGGTCAGGATAAGGATGTAATGGCAGTGTTTTGATTCGATTGTGAATGGAAAAATGTATATATGCATGACTAGCTGCCCGCCCCGGCTTCGCTCTGGTTAAAATAGATTTTGTTTTATTTTTTTTCTTCATGATTCTGATTTCCTGGCAGTTTGAGAGTGTTTACCACACATTATTCCATCCCCGGATATGCTTATTTTCTTTACGATTCAGGAGAACTCTTCTGGTAGTTTGAGAGTCCTCATGAGTACTCATGATTCCAGCCCGGTTTTTTTTTACTTCAGGGTTCTGGCCTCCTGGTCAGTGGAAAATTTAACCGAGCTCCCAGACGATCTTAGAGTAGATAAAAATTACCATACTACACAACTTTCATCCCCTATTTCAACGCTTTAGGGTATGCATTTCGAAAAATCCTATCGTAACTGAAATCTATATTATAAAATCAATATCTTCTCAATATTTCAAACTTCTATCATTAGTGGTTTTGGCTGAGCGTTGATACGTCAGGCACGACATTGCTTTTTTATTTATATAGGTAGATAGAAGATAGATTTTACACGTAAAAAGAGAGGAGGGCAAATTCTTAAACAATCTGGTTTTCCTGGTCCTTTGTTGCCTCATCATCATCATATTCGCCGAAAGATGTCCACTGCTAGACATAGGCCTCCCCCAAGCGTCGCCACTTTGACCGGTCCCGTGCGTCTCGCAACCAGCGGATCCCCGCATGTTGCCTAATTTTCAGAAAATATCATTCCAAAGCTTATACACTGTAGTAAGCCTAGTTTGTGTTGTCAGCTAATTTTAATGTAAAATTCACCATGAAGATAGGTTGTTAGCAGTCAGGCTTAAAGACAGACGTATCTGCAGTTTGTAAATAGGTATCAGTAGTTGGCGAAGGCTGTACTGAATTTGACGTATGTACCTATTCTTGAAATCCTGCCAAGACACCCTGATTTGTGTGTAGGTATAAGTAGGTAGGTATCTTTTTGATGCCCTGTGTTGTTGTTTGTACCCACAAAGTAAATGAGCCTGAAGATTTAACTGTAAACAATGTTACAGGAAATTATTATGATTTATTGCGAAAACAATGCTGAAAGTCAAAGGGTCGCTCGCTTCTTTATATTATTTTCTTAACATCCAAGTTTATTTGCAATTTCTTTCTATCCATGATAAACAAAGAAAAAATCATGGAAACTGAAGAAATATAACGAGATGGCGAGACCAAAATATTATTGACACCCTATGGACACCGACTGCGGAAAATAAAGTTATTTTTTACTTTGTAGTTTTCTTATTTGGAAGTCGGTAGTATTTTTTTGGAAAAAAAGTTTTTTTATTTTTCACTTTTTTGTTAAACCTACCTAATAGGCAAGTAATTTAGTAAGGTGCCTATAATCCCAGAATAGATTACCCGAATATCATGAAACTAAACATGACCGGTGAAATGAGAGTGTACCAAGGTGAACTGTACACAAATGCGTACCCCTTTAGAGCGTACTGGCGTGATATTATGTTATGAAATGGTATATACAGACATTCGATTGCAATCCCGAGAGATTTACCGTTATTTATTGAAGAGTTCTGTTGTATATCTCCGGAGTTATTCATCTGATCTTCACCAAATTAAAATGGGACCAATTAAAAAAAAAGTGTTTTTTTTAAATCGGTCCACAATTGACGGCGGTTTCGCTGAACATATAAAAAAACTAACTTAAAGTCGAACATAGAACCGCCTCTTTTTTGGTAAGTTGGTTAAAAATCTCCAAAATGTTTCGTTAAGACGACGACTAACGCCAACGACCTTGAGGGAACAAAACGCGCACTCGTTTCACACCCGCGCGACTCAAAATTTTGTAGTTTTTTGTACTTTCCTTATTATTCTATGACTTAAAAAAAAAGCCTCAGATCAAAATGTAGATAATTAAATTATCTTTGAGATGGTGTTGATTTCATTAAAATACGCCCAGCGGTTTTGATGTGATTGTCGTGTTTTTGTCCGTTTTAGACATAACTTTACAAATTAATTACACTATGTTATACAAATAAAACTCAAAATTTTCTCAGATCAAATTATGAAGAAAATAGTCTAATACAACATATATTTTTTTCAAAGAATTACGACTAGCCATTTAGACGTTATTCTCATTTTAAAATCAGCTACTCAAGGGAATCGGCGCCTTAAGTAGAAGCCGATTTACTCTCTGTAGAGAGATTTTTTTGAGCTGTTCTTTATCGGTGAAATCCAGTTTGTGGCACATCACAAACACTGCTTCTTATTATGTCAGTACACATATTCATGAATATTTCAGCACGAAATTCTATTGTTTATTGCGAAAACAATTCCGGGATAGATGTGGAATCTTTAATGTAATTTCTGTCTTCTATTTCGAGGAAACGTCGGTCGCTGTTCGTTTTTTCATGTTTATGTAGATTTAAAGCTTCCTTTCAGCACTGATCACGAAAATTTATACTAATGGAAGTTTCCGTTATAATCTACTGATATTTAAAAAATAATGTATTACCTACTAGTGATATCATCTGCCTAGCCTTTTCCCAACTATATTGGGGTCGGCTTCCAGTCTTACCGGATTCAGCTAAGTACCAGTGTTTTACATGGAGCGACTGCCTATCTGACCTCCACAACCCAGTAACTGGGTAACACGGTAGCCCTTGGCAAGACTGGTGTCAGATCTCAAGCTTCTGACTACCCGTAACGACTGTCAAAGATCTTCAAATGACAGCCGGGACCAACGGCTTAACGTGCTTTCTTGTTGAAATGGTCACCCATCCACGGACCGACCTCGTCAAGCGTTGCTTAACCTTAATGATCGACCCATGCGGCTGTTATTATTTAGCCACGAGCCACCTACTAGTGATATCTACTTGCTAAATAGTAGCATGAACTTATTTAAACACTAGCTGAAGTGTGAAAGTCGAAAATCATCCCGAGGGAACATATCCCCGAGATAAAAAGTATTTTCCTATGGCTATTCCTTGCTATAATCTATCTCTGTGCCAAATTTCATCCAGACCCGTCCAGCCGTTTGAGCGTGAAGAAGTAACAAACATACAACACACACAATCACAAACTTTCGTACTAGCCAGTAGCAAGGCTTTCCCCGCGTGAAATATAGCCCAAGTAACATATTCCCGGCATGGTATACCCGTATGTCAAATTACATCCAAATCTGTTTAGCCAGTAAGACATGAAAAGATAACAACAATTATAAGAATGGAGTAAGGATTTTCTTTAAACAACAATAAAGTACTTTGTTCTGAATTCAAATGATTATACAAGATAAATCTAATAATTGATGGACATGGAAATTAGCATTCGTTTGCATTCGGAAATGAGATGATTTCTGAGGGACATTAAGAAAATAGTTGAACTGTACAAAGTAGTGGTTATCACAAATAATACCTACTAACAACAAACGAAACACTCGATTGACGTAGTCTGTGTTTTAGGGTTCCGTACCCAAAGGGTAAAAACGGAACCCTATTACTAAGACGCCGCGATCTGTCTATCAGTCAGTCTGTCTGTCTGTCTATCTGTCTGTCCGTCTGTCACCATAACTATCTCACATTCTCACCTAATGGTACCTAAGCTATGATGTGGTCGACACAGGAGCACTTTTGCCTAAAAGTAACCTATAACTCTATTATGGTTAAATGCGTAAAAATCAAGGGAAATATAATTGGATAAATGTCAAAACGGTTAACGTGTTCTAATTTTAAGTTCAGTCAACGCGCTGCGTTTGAAACAGGGTCCGTGAAAAGGTCAAACGTCTGTAAAACCGCATGACCTAATCCGGAATTTGATTTAAAGCTTTTAAAATGTTTATTTTTGAGCTGAAGCCGGCCCAGGCTTTGCATGTGTTATATTTACATATATATAGCCTATGAAGCCTAGAACATTAAAAGGAAGATTATTTGCAAGCTACAAAACTTTCAAAAAATCAGTGCAACGTGGTTCCATAGAAATATAAAATACATTGTTTATTATAGCTATGAGTGGTTCTGAAAATATCCGCCCCCCCCCCCCCACATATACGCAAACTCACAAAATTTGCACTCACTCTTTACAATATTAGTATAGATTATTTATAATATATATACTATATACATAATGTTCAGGATGCAGGAGGAAGTAATATCAAAATCATATTTGTTTTTCTTCCACAAATACCACTTATCAACAAAAACTGAAAAATAATTTTAACCATATGCCAAATTGTTATTTGCGTTGCGGGCGACTGGTGCCGACTAAGCCGTAACCTGTATTTTAAGGACACCAGAGACCCCCTACAGAAATAATAATATAATTATACATATCATCAACTACTTACGAAAACTACTACTACATTTAGCAAGAATAAAAAAAATATTTTACAAGTGCCCTGACCAAAAAATCAGCATGCGATATGAGCATTCCTATTGGCCTAGCGGCACTGGTGGCGCATGAATTGCGGTAGTGAATACGCCCAGATTTAGAATAAAATCTTTATAAAATCGAATATTGGTCTTTTGTATAAAATAAAACTTACAAAATGTTCGTTATCAAATTGTCTATCCATTAGTGTTAGTATAAAAAATAATTAATGAATAGTTTACGAGGAGATGCATGTTATCAATAATTATTTCACATTTTTATGGTTATGTTGGAAGGAGATTAGTGACACATATACATCTTAAAAAAAAAGTGTACTACAATTTTAGAATCAACATTATGTAGAAATTTAATGTATTTTTATTAATTGATATTTCTTTTTAAATAAAGAGTAGATAGCTCTTAAAAACTGCACAAAATTCGACTAGCGCGGCGTTTTGCTCGGGGAGGCGCCTTAATAGTTATCTAGATTTTATATTTATTTCATTTCTTGATGAGTCAGCTCTTAACCTTGATTGAAAACGACGGATAAGATCTCACTTAGAAGATACCCTGTTCACTCTTGCTGGGCTATCTAGATAACACACATTTTTCACAAGTTTGCTGCTAGCCTAACACTATTTTGGCCAAATGTTATTCCTACTGTGATTGCGTGCGTGCCCCCAGAGTTTATCATAGTTGCTCTGTATTTAGCTCACAGACGCAATACACCGTCAAATACTTATCTCACTTACGTACGACGTAAGAATTATGATTTTGGTTCAATAAACAACTGTTCTATTCAATATTTCGATGATTGTTAAAACACGGCTGGAAAATGTATAGGTTTAAGGGATTCTTGCAATATATAACAGCTGCTCAAGTTTACATTAACAATTAGTAGTTGACATGTTATTGCCATAAATAAGCTGGTTAAGGTTACACTAGTCGAAAATTCTTCCATACAAACGTAGTCTAGGGAATATTCCACTGTTTGACGATGTACGTTCAAAATAAAAAGTGATATCAATTTGTCTCATCATTATCTGTATGGAAGTGCATGGAAGCAAAAAAGATAAAAAAGAAAATATTTGAAAGTTATGAGCGTCGGAAGTTCCACATTTTGACACTAATTTTAACGCATTTTTGGGCGCATATAAATATCATAAGAAGTCGGAAAATTGCAAAACGGCCTCCATACAGGAATAGATAAGTAGTTCAACAATGCAAATCATTTTATTTTGAACAGATAGATTAAGTCGTTTTTTCATGATATCTAGACTGCCAAAGGTCTGTTTATAAAATTTCGCGCGCTCGGTTTCGTCCTAAATCATTATCCATTTCGCTACAAATTTGCAAAAGTGTGTATTCGTACGCGAACTAGCTTCTACTGTTCATCACAGCATCTATCTCTTCCGCACGTGTTGTCGGATGACATAAAATGCATTTTAACCCCGCGCACAAAACAGTTTGTGCCGTCGACTAGTGTACCCTTAAGGCACTTATTCCACCGCCGACGAGTAAGCGATTAGCTACCGACTATTTTTCGCTGAATAAACGTGTAAAAGATATAAGATCCAATGTCAATAAAAGAGCCACATATAATTGATTGCTTGCTGTTCACACTGCCGGCGAGCACTCTCTCACCACAAGTTTGTCGCAGCGAAAAGAGCTATCAAAGTTTTACTCACTCACGCCGAGAGACAACCAGCGGTAATTTCTACTTATATTTAAATGTCGGCCGCCTCGAGCGAGTGGTGCGAGTAATCGCCCGTAGCACAAAAACACTCGCTTACAGCCGAGCGACAAAACTATTGGCACTAAACACTTGCTTGCTTCGCTGCTCGCAAACTTGTTTTTAGTTTCTAGCTTCACTCGCTACTCGCTGATCGTCGGCGGTGGGACAAGTGCCTATGGATGGTGTGAATTCGGAACCTTAATAAAACCGGCCAAGTGCGAGTCAGACTCGCGCACTAAGAGTTCCGTACCACTATCGCAAAAAACGGCAAAAATATCACGTTTGTTGTATGGAGGACTCCCACTTAAATATTTATTTTATTCTGTTTTTAGTATTTGTTGTTATAGCGGCAACAGAAATACATCATCTGTGAAAATTTCAACTGTCTAACTATCACGGTTCATGAGATATAGCCTGGTGACAGACAGACAGACAGACAGACGGACCGCGGAGTCTTAGTAATAGGGTCCCGTTTTTACCCTTTGTGTACGGAACCCAAACACGTCATAATCCTGGTTTCTGAATTGAGAGTTTGCAGTTCAGAACTTGTCAAACTCTATTTATATGCTAAAGTTTGGCAAGTTCCTGCTTAAGCTGAATTTAAATAGTTCTTAACTTTGAATTCTCAGTTCAGAAGCTGACTGAGAGTAAATTTAAATTGGGCTTTGTAGCCTGTAGGTAGTATCTGGTAAAGCTTGTTATGGACGACCTTTTTCAGCAGCGTACCAGCTCGCCATTAGTAAAGTTTCCACTACTAACCTAATTTTGAACTAGCCGTACGAGACTTTTCTATTTAGTTTCTAGGTTACAAGCGCAATGCAATTAAACGTAGCACACGTCCCAGGTGGACATGACGTCGTGACCTTTCAGGTAATGCGTTTGTAAGTTAAGTAAACTTTACCACTATAAATTGGCGAGTAATAGTGCGAGTTTTTACTCGTTAGTCGTCGCATTTATTGAAACTGTCTAAGAGCTGTCTGGTGACAGTCAAAACTGATAGACCCTTTTTCCTTGCGCATGGCGGACCGTACCTAAGTACTAGGCGCTTAAATTGCCAAACTGAGTTATGATCGGACTTGACCGTAGGACATTACCGCCCTAAAATTGTTATGGACGTTAAAAGCGTTTCTCTAGAACATTAATTTTAGGGTCCATTAAGGCGCATCCCCGAGCAAAACCCCGCGCTAGTCGAATTTTGTGCAGTTTTTAAGAGCTATCTACTCTTTATTTAAAAAGAAATATCAATTAATAAAAATACGTTAATTTTCTACATGATGTTGATTCTAAAATTGTAGTACAGTTTTTTTTAAAGAGGTATATGTGTCACTAATCTCCTTCCAACAAATCCATAAAAATGTGAAATAATTATTGATAGCATGCATCTCCTCGTAAAGTGTTCATTAGTTATTTTTTATACTAACACTAATGGATAGACAATTTGATAACGAACATTTTGTAAGTTTAATTTTTTTCAAAAGACCAATATTCGATTTTATAAAGATTTTATTCTAAAATGTGGGCGTATTCACTACCGTAATTCATGCGCCACCGGTGCCGCTAGGCCAATAGGAATGCTCATATCTCATGCTGATTTTTTGGTCAAGGTACGGCCTTAAGCGATTACAAAACTGCTGGTAACCTACATTGTTTTACGGATAATACTCTCGTAGAAGTAACGTTTGACCACTCACGTTTGCAATGCATTCCCTTTTTCCATTTTCAATCCTCCTAGCACTGGCGTGCTCAAAGCTCACAATATGTATTTGGAGTGCTCGCTGGCTCACTGCCTAGCAGTAAGTTCTAACCTACTTTCTCTCAATCAACTTCTATGTAGGTAAGCAGATTTCTGGATAATCTAGGTCCAGATATTGATAGAAAGTCGTAGGTATATTTACCTGTCTAACGATTATCTGTGATGAAATCTTGTCATAGGAAATTGTGAAAATGTCACATAGGTTTGTTTTTGTAGTAATTGCGGCCTAGATTCGGAAACATAATAATATTGGTAAGCATCTAATAATGTTTCCTCCAGACTGAATTTCGGTCACGGCGGCCAATCTCAGAAGCAGCGGAGAAAAGTCATCGCCGCCGCCGCGGAAGATAGGTGTATGCGGAAGCGAAAAGTAATCGTCGACTGTATTTTTTTTTGGGAAATTATTAACCGAGGGAAAAATATACTGAATGGGCGACTATTATACTAAGTAAGTAACTATTTATCCGGTTTGAGTAATACCTTTTAGGAGATTTTTGTGAGCTGCGGTAATAATATTGTTACATACTTTAATTGTATTTGGGGTTCTATTTTTTCTATTTTAGCATATTATTCTTTTGAAAATAGCTGAACAACTATCGAGGCGACATCACTGTGCAGTGCGGGAGTTCGGGTTTATTCGTGTCCAAGAGCGAGCGAAGCGAGCTCGGGAACTTAGCGCACCCCGACACGGATAGGTTAGGTTCGAAGGGGATGACGAGAGCTGAAGTGAGCGAGCAAAGCGAGCGAACTTAGCTCCCGTCATCTCCTTCATGTTAGGTTACTTTAGACCCTGCAGACAGAAAAAGGAGCCCTGTCGACAAACTTATATTTTCAAGTCGCTGTTTTAAACATTTGTATTCGCCCACTGTTTGTCGCCCACTTAGTATTTCAGTTAGCCATATTCAGTATTTTTTACACCTTTAATTTGATTTTTTTTTCGCTCGTTTAAATACTAGCCTTTTTTTTTGATATGATGATGATGAATGATGAATAAAAAATATGTTTTATTACATTGTCTAACAGAAACTTTTACGCTACATTCAGCCGGTTGTAAACCTAAGTAATCTAGAAAGTTTTGTAGCGGAAAGTATATGTCCTATAGATGAAATATGGACGAAGAGCGTCTAGAAGCCGAAGGTTTTACGAGATATTTTTGATGAACACTTACTCAGCCGGTCTTAAACGATTTATTTTAGGAGATAAAAAATAGGTTTCATCTTGTGCCTGGACCTTATCCAGTATCCAATGATTGTTTCCGATTTAGACTATCGTGCATCTTTGCAGCTTATCACATAAGTAATAAAGAATATCAAGATGTAGGGCCCTCGGTTTCTAATTATCGAAGCGTAGCATAGACTAATACAACCGGGAACAGCGTAGCACAGTGGAACAAAGCGTAGCGCAGAGTTGGTTTAGGCAGCACAGCGTAGAATGGCGTAGCAAGCTTTTCGATCATTCAGTAATGTTCCCTGTGTATCCTATACTTGATCTTGTTTTTAAACAAGAATGCAGGTTGAGGTTACAAAAACCGGCCAAGTGCGGGTTGGAATCCCGCACCGAGGGTTCCGTACAAATAGTTACATTCACCAAAATAGTTAGGTAACATTACTGAAGTTCGTGGTAAACAATGAAAGCTCCGAATATTGCTCTATCGAAAATAAAAAATGGATTAAGGGACAAAATTAACTTTGCCGTTGGAAAACTGTTGTCCCCATACATCGACATAAGTCCCGGTTAGTTTACCAACTGCAAACAGGTTAATAATCTTTTGTTTTATTTAGGTACATTTACGGTTTTCAGATTTTTCCTTTACTTGGGCTATAAGACATTGCTTCTTGCCAAATTTCATGATGTGTGTTATCGGCAAGTACTCTATAGGTTTTGATTCCCTTGCGACTTATAAGGCTATATATATTTTGATTCCGTTAATCTAGTAGTTAGATTTTATTACGGCTCCTAGGGATTGCAGCCTTGAGTATAAGATATTAATTTCAACTTGTTACCTCCAGGCATTCCAGCGAAAAAGGTCTTGACACACGAACAGACAGACAGACAACAAAGTGATCTTATAAGCGTTCCTTTTTCCTTTTGAGGAACAGAACCCTAAAAAACTACGATGGGTAAAGAAAACCAACAGTTCGTAAATACAGGAACACGGAGTTGGTAATTTCTACCTTAAGGCGCCTCCCCGACCAAAACGCCGTGCTAGTCGTTTTGTGCAGTTTTTAAGAGCTATCTACTCTTTATTTAAAAAGAAATATCAATCAATAAAAATACATTAAATTTCAACATAATGTTGATTCTAAAATGGTAGCACACTTTTTTTTTAAAGAGTTTTATGTTTCACTAATCTCCTTCCAACAAAACCATGAAAATAAGAAATAATTATTGATAGCATGCATCTCCTCGTAAAGTGTTCATTTATTTATTGTACTAACACTAATGGATAGACAATTTGATAACGAACATTTGCAAGTTTTATTTTTTTCAAAAGACCAATATAAAGATTTTATTCTAAAATCTGGGCGTATTCACTACCGTAAATAATGCGCCACCAGTGCCGCTAGGCCAATAGGAATGCTCATATCTCATGCTGATTTTTTGGTCAGGGTACGGCCTTAAATTGTGAGCTTTAACTCAGAAAAGAGGTTAATAACGCTCATAATACACACGATGTTTGTTATAAAAATTTCTGACACGCTGTTTTGTGGTTTACTGGTATCGTATATGTTACCATAACTATGGTGAGTATAGTTTTATGAGGTTCATATAATGTTGATTTCATAATTATATCATGTATGATGTACGGTGTATTATAAACACACAAGGGAAAGTTTATTGTTGAGCACAAATGATCCTACAAGGCATATGTGGCACATATTGATTAATGCCCGGAAAAAAGGGTGATAGGTACCTTGTTTGATTTGATTGGGTTGGAGAACAACTGTGCTCTCGCATTTAGGGATGACGAATCTTATTGACAAATTCCTATTTAAATCATCATTATTATGTACTTATCTTGAAGCAACCGCTATGATCGTAATTTGGTAAATATCGTATGAAAACAGGGTATTCCTCGAAGCGCATCTACGATGAAACATAGAGAAGAGCACAAAGGATCTCTGTATTACAACCCGATTTAGATTTCAATATTTCAATGATTGAACACTTTTCCTACCCAACTTCTAGTCATCTACCATATACGTATCTTGTCAGGCCCTATTTATTCTTAAGGTTGCCCTAGTCGACGGCAAGAACTATTTTGTGGGGTTAAAATGCTTGCTATCTCATACGACAACACTTACGAAAGGGATAGACGCTGTGATGAGAAGTAAGAAGATAGTGCGCGTACGAATACACACTCATGGTATAAAAATAATAAATGGATGATGATTTAGAACGAAAAGGAGCGAGCGAAATTTCAGAAACAGACCTTTGGCAGTATGAGTATCATGAAAAAACTACTGATGTATTTGTTTAAAATAAAATTATTTGCATTTTTAACTGTCCTGTATGGTGACTGTTTTGCAATTTTTCATCCCTTTATGGTATTTATTTTCGGCCAAAGATGCGTTGAAATTAGTGTTGAAATATGGAACTTTCGACGCTCATAACTTTTAAATACACGTTTTTTTTACTTTTTTTTTCCATGCAGGGCTAGATAATGATGAGACAAATTGATATAATTCTTTATTTTGAACGTACACCGTCAAAACAGTGGAGTAATCGCCATACTTCGATTGTATGGAAGAATGACTGACTAGGGCAATCTAAGAGTTCTTTACGATCCATTAAACTTAGTGTACAATAAATATATATATATTATACAGCAAGACAACAAGCAGAGACTTCGATGATATTTGCAAGGAATATAATTTGGATCCATTCACAATCAGTGTAAATTCAGCCAGAAGGTGTTTAAGCCTCGAATTTTTCAAGTAGCGGTAGGTTATATTGTTTATTTCTGTTTTTATTAATTTATTATTTTCTTTCTCAACAGTCATATCATGTTGCTATAAGCAATATAAATATTTGCAAACCAAATATTTATATTGCTTCTTACTATAATTAAAGCGGTCAGATTTTTGTTTTTGTGCTCACACAAAAATTATTATTATAAGGCTATACGTGTGGATTTGTAACTGGCTTTCTGTTGACTATGGTTTACTTTTTGTCTGTATTTATTAGCTGTAAGTCTTCCATGTACTAAAATAAAAATAAAAAATAAAGAATAATCTATCTATTTCAGTATATTCATAAGTACGTAGCCCAGTACCTATATGGTGCGAGGTCATGAAACTTTTGATACAGACCAGCTGTTGGCTGCCAGCCGCCGCCCTAATCTGGGTCGCTTGATAATCTCGCGTCAGCAGGGCTTAATATTATGCTGGTGTTAGCTCCGTGAAGATGAGATCGTGTCGTAAAATGGGAATTTATGACTTTGTGTGGATTGTACCTAGTGGTATGTTTGTTATAAACAAGGGTTTTGTAAGAAGGCCTTTTTTGTGTGTTTATATAGTTTTATTAAAGAGGTATTTGTTTCTTACAGCTTTTTAGTTTTTGTCGTTTTGGACTAGTTTAAGTAAATCATGGCTATTTGTCTCCTGTGCGGGTCACAAATTAATATATTTTTCTTTCTTTTCTTTCTTTACTGTCTTTTTCTTTTCTTTATTTTCTTTCTTTTCTTTCTTTTCTTTCTTTTCTTTCTTTCTTTCTTTTCTTTCTTTCTTTTCTTTCTTTTCTTTCTTTCTTTCTTTTCTTCCTTTTTTTCTTTTCTTTCTATTTGTGAGCAATTTGTTTATATCGATGGTGCAATTTAAAATACCTCATTCTCATTGTTTATTTCAGTATGTCTTATCTTTCAGTCTGTCACAAGTTTGGTAATCTTGGAAAATGCACAGTGGAAATATTGTGCAATATGTACTACTTTTAGGACATAATAAATGCGATTATAAACTACCTTGCTACTATTTGATTATGCCGAACCCGAATGCATCTTATTTGCATTCTTACTCTATTTTGCAATAAACAAAACTTCTTTTAATACTTGTATTTCAGTCAGGTTTTACATTTCCAACAGGTATTTCTGTTAGAATTTTAATCCGTCTGTAATAATTATGGTTGGGCAGAACGAAAGCAAAATAACAACTACGCCCCTTTGCATGTGTAGATCTTACGTTGACAATTGACAAGAATCTCAAATGTAGAAATTGAAGTAAGAGTCCTATTATTCACTCAGCCCTTGCCTAGAAAATAGGGCAAACTCCTAAGTTCTGAACAATTCAGGCCGATAAGATCGAACTAAGTTCTTCTACCCTCCTTTGTTTGTAACTTTGGAAGTACTCGTACTTGACGTAAGTACGTACCCAATGTCGTACAATTTATTGACCTGCCCTGAAAACAGAACTTTGGATATCATTAAGGTCACCAGCCTTTGTCAAATGATTATTGGAACCTTAGCGAGGTTGTGTTTGTAATAGTCATAATTTGGGGGATCTTGATAAGTTGGGTACAAAGCATTTAAAGATAAATAGTGTGGTCTCCTTTTTAAATAAGGCTAATCTATTTTTTGTTTAGGTCAATATAAAATGGTATTTGGAACCGAAATGTACATAAAAGGACTTTGTCCTAGTTTTGTGAAGTGTGAACTTTTGAGTAAAATATTAGTTTACTGTAGTTTTAATTTGAGTTACAAACTTTAATTACTCGTAGCTTCAATGCTGTCATTGTGCTGACATGTTAAGTAGCATAATACGTAGAAACTACTAAAATGTCTTATACAAGATGTATAATTCAATGCAGTTATATATTATGTTAATAATTATTTAGAACTTAA
This sequence comes from Orthosia incerta, assembly GCA_948252205.1. Classification (NCBI taxonomy): domain Eukaryota; kingdom Metazoa; phylum Arthropoda; class Insecta; order Lepidoptera; family Noctuidae; genus Orthosia; species Orthosia incerta. The sequence goes on from OX411748.1 coordinate 24,967,016, forward strand.
AACGGTTAGTGAAAATATATTAAGAAAACGCCATGTTTGCCAAGATAAATGTGATTGATATTCACCAACTTGCACCGGGCCCGTATTAGGTCGGATCCACTTCCTCTCACAGAGAGGCGGCTTATTATGTCCCAGCAGTGGAAAATAAGTGGAAATAAGATAATTATACTAAATGCATTTACAGGTAGACACAATATAATGATTAAATCATCATAATCTGACCCACGTTTTCGGGAATTCGTAACACGTGACTAAACAAACGGGTTCGTCATTGAAACGTGCCCAAACTGTTATCATTGTGATAAGAATAGCTTATCTATTGATTATATTGATACTGGAACAGTTCGTAAATAAATATGAAAGTGAAACGTATTAACCGATTATATTTGGATGATATCAAGAAGTGCAATACTTGGCGCCACATCTAAGAGCGAGTATTTCGCAATGTGTCCACTCCGGTGTGCTATCTTCAGTTGATCTCCACGAGACGATTATTCTAAGCCACGTGTCGACAAGAACTTATCGCACAGTTGTTTTGATGAAAAAGTTTTTTAGTCAGTGCGTTGCGAGTACTCCGAGTGCGCTATAAACCCACCCGCATGTGGAAGTAGTGCCTTAGGTATAAGACTAAACCTCAGTAGCCGTGGCTTAGCGTGCTTCACCTATGGTGAGCGAAGAGGAACCGGAGAAGAGGCCGCTCGTCAGGGCTTTTGCCGATAAGCCGACGACGTAACGGCCAACAAGTAGATTGCGGTTCCGCTTGGGCGACATCGCAACTGAGGCTGGCCGCGATAAATGAGAGGCATCGTGGCTGAAGGTTGGAGGCCGTGGCGGGTGCGGAGTGCCGGTATTGCGGTGCGCCGCTCTCCGTACCTTCCTCGGTTCGGACTGGGTCGCCACTGTCTGATGGAGGACGCGGTGGCCGGTGAGGAGTAGTGTCGGTATAGCTTTGGCCGCTCTCTCTATCCCCTGTGGCCGAAAAGTGGTAGGCGGCGGGGCCACTGATCTGACTCGTCACAGGGGGACCAAGGGTGCCATACACGGGGTTGTCTAGCGCCCATGTGCTGGTTTGGTCCCTGGGGTGGTCACTCCGTGGAATGTGTTCTGGTGCGCCGGTGATGGGGGTTACTCCCCAGTGGAGGAGGGTCCGGTGACGGACAGCCGCGGCGGGCACGCAGATCAGAGCGTAAGTGCCTGTTTTTCCGCCCTAAGCGGTATAGGAGAACACCGAAGAGTTTAAGTGGGTTGAAGTCCCACATAACTGCACTATATCCCGATGTCAAGCAAAAAAAAGGGAAAAAGACCAAAAGAGCTGCCTGCCTCGTTGATCTACTGGTCGTGAATGCTCCTGCTGAGCATCACAACCTGGTTTAGATTTTCGGGATGAATTTTGTCCATCTATTGAGGTTTTCCAATGGAATTTCTTAGTAGCTACCCGGAGACTAAATTTGTAAACAGAATTGGAGCTAAGGCCCCTCACTATTATTTTTCTTCCTTTCCATTTTATCACTGCTGAGGTTTGCGACTATATACGTCGCGACTTCTTCCGCAATGACTTCTTCCCCCCCAGCCCCTTTTACATGGGAACATAGCGAACACGTTATGCCTTGAGTGTGCGACAGGCACACCTTTGCTTTAAGCGTTATGCGATAGGTGTGCACGTTATGCGATGAGTGTGCGACAGGTAAACCTTAGCTTTAAGTGTTATGCGATAAGTGTGCACTGTGCACGTTATGCGATGAGTGTGCGACAGGTACACCTTTGCTTTAAGCGTAATGCGGTAGGTGTGCATGTTTAGCGATGAGTGTGCCACAGATACACCTTTGCTTTAACCTTCGGATAAAACAGGCGTGTTGTGCTGTAATGTTATCAAAAGGGCCTTCATGATTGTCGATAGTTAGGTACAGGCACACCCTAAAACTGAGCCCAGCTAACCTATCAACTAGGTACGCTGACATGCTGAAAAGGCTAAATCTTCCTACGCGGCAATTTTCTTGAAACTCACGCTTATTTGCATCTTATATTACTTGTTACACCTTATCGTGGCCATTATACTCATTCATGAATATATTCTTAGATAAGCTTTATAGGTATCTACTGTTTGTATTTACTTGTATTATGTATTGTGAAGGCCAAAGAAAATTGGATGGACTGTGTGAGGAGTGATATGAAAGAAAAGGGAGTCAGTGATAGCGTGACGGGGGACAGGACGGTATGGAAGAAGATAACGTGTTGCATCTACCCCAAGTAACATGGGATAAGGACAGGAAGATGATGATGTATTGTGAAATAACACTTTTTCATTAGGAATTTCTCATTGCCTGGAGTTTGGAAATCCAGGCAATAATTTTTTTTTTGCTAATCTCCGCTGGGAATGGCTACCGTGACCGAAACTCGGTCGGAAGGATTATTGTGAAATAAAAAAAGTAGCAACAGTAGATAATATATCAATGATAGTTAGGCTAGTAGCACGTGCCTTTAATTCTGTAGTCTGTTTCTAAAAAAAAATATACCACTAATAGCAACCCGAGAAGTTTATACACAGTAGGCCCCATGGTAAATAGACGAGTGCAGGTGCACTTAGATACACAAACACAACTATCTAAACATTCTCCTAGGTAGACATAACAAAAGTCTGGCTGCTTTAGATAATATTTTGATAGTTGAAGATAACATCTTCAACAAATAACAATTTATCACAAACACTTCCGTTGGTTCAAATGTTCGGGAGACTTCTATGTATTGCACAATGCATTCTTATCACTTATCATAAAGAGATATATAACAAATGAAAAGTAAATAGTGTATTATTACTCCGTTTGTCTGCTTCTGTATGTTTCCACTGTAGTCGTTAGTTGATTTAGATAAGAGATGTCTGTTTTTCGTTTCTGAGTGAAATTTATTGTTTGAAGCAATTGTGGTATTTGCAACGATACGGTTTGTTAAAATAGTATGAATTAATTTATCTAGATGGAGAAAAAGATAGGTCCTATGCTCTACAAGTGGCCTTATGGCGTGAAAACCAGGCGTGAGTTTCTATTGAAAACTTTTGAAAGTGCTTATTGTTTTTAGTTTCATCATCATCTTTATCATTAGTCCACCGCAGACCGCTGCTACACTTAAAGGCCTATTCAATCGCACACCTTTCATCTCGAATTAATTCATCTGGGGGCACGGCATGGCGGCAGTGTCCCCAACAAGTCGAACAAACAAAGGCACAGCCGTACCATCCTGTACCTGTACCTTCGTTGTGGATAAAGCTAGAAACCTGTTTTTTATTGACTAAGAGGTCATAATACTCGTATAGGTAGGCATAATCAACAATTATATTCAATTTGAACTTCATCATCATCATCATATCAGCCGAAAGACGTCCACTGCTGGACATAGGCCTCCCTCAAGCGTCGCCACATTGACCGGTCTCGTGCGTCCCGCAACCAGCGGATCCCCGCAACCTTCACCAGGTCATCGGACCACCTGGTGGGAGGCCTTCCAACGCAACGTCTTCCGGTTCGCGGTCGCCACTCCAGAACCTTTCTGCCCCATCGGCCATCCGTTCTGCGAGCAATGTGCCCTGCCCACTGCCACTTAAGTTTGGCAATTCTTCGGGCTATGTCGGTTACCCTGGTTCTCTTGCGGATCTCTAAATTTCTGATTCGATCACGCAAGGAAACGCCGAGCATAGCCCTCTCCATTGCCCTTTGGGTGACTTTGAGCTTTCTGATGAGGCCCATTGTAAGCGACCACGTCTCAGAGCCATATGTCATCACTGGCAACACACACTGGTCATAGACTTTCGTCTTGAGACACTGTGGTAAGTTGGACGAGAAGATACCGCGCAACTTCCCGAACGCTGCCCAGCCGAGTCGGATTCGACGGTTGACCTCTTTCTCGAAGTTGGCCCTACCCAACTGGATCGTTTGTCCCAGGTAGACATAGTCGTCCACAACTTCGAGTGTAGAGTCTCCGACCTTGATATGAGTGGGTGTAACATGGGCATTCAACATCACCTTGGTTTTGTCCATGTTCATCCTAAGACCCACTCTTTCGGAAGCTCTACTGAGGTCATCGAGCATTGTACTGAGGTCCTCCATGGTCTCAGCCATAACCACTATATCGTCGGCAAACCGAAGGTGAGTGATGTACTCGCCATTGACGTTGATGCCTAGCCCTCTCCAGTCCAGAACCTTAAAGACATCCTCCAGTGCAGCGGTAAACAGCTTCGGAGATATGACGTCTCCCTGTCTCACACCTCGCTGCAGACGGACTGGTTCCGAGGTCTGATCCTGAAGTCGAACTGACATGGTGGCGTTTTTGTACAAACACTTCAACACTTCGATGTACCTGTAGTCAATTTGGCACCGCTGTAGAGACTGTAGTACAGCCCAAGTCTCGATCGAATCGAAGGCTTTCTCGTAGTCCACAAACGCCAAACAGAGAGGCAGGTTGTACTCTTCAGTCTTCTGTATAACCTGCCGCAGCGTATGTATGTGGTCTACGGTGCTAAAGCCTTTACGAAATCCGGCTTGTTCGGGAGGCTGGAAATCGTCAAACCTGCGCGCGAGACGATTCGTGATGACTCTTGAAAACAGCTTGTATACATGGCTAAGAAGTGTGATGGGCCTATAGTTCTTCAGTAGGGCATTGTCACCCTTCTTGAAGAAGAGTACCACCACACCCCTGCACCATGCTTGTGGCGTTTTCCCTTCGAGTATGACGGAACTAAACAGCGTCTGAAGGGCCTTAAGTATTGGTTTTCCACCCGCCTTCAGGAGTTCGGCCGTAATTCCGTCTTCCCCCGGTGCCTTGTTGTTCTTAAGCTGTTTCAGAGCCATCCTAATCTCATACAGGCTGACGTCGATCGATCGACGTCGACGACGATCAATTTGAACTTGTAATTTAGGAATTATTGCAAGTCAAAATTCCTTAATTTCGTCACTGGCTGACTCACCGATCATCAAAATTCTAAGGTACTTCTAGCAGTCTCACAAGCTTCAAATTTTGAACACAGTTAGTACGAGTATTTAATCTATAAAGCAAGAAAAACAAAAGCATCCCGCAATTTCCGTTTCGTTTCCTAGATAAAATACAAACTGCATAAGTAACTTTGTAATCCTATATAAATAGTCATCCAAAATATGGGATGAACAAATTAACTGAATTGGTTTTACATTGGAAGAAAACACAACAATTTCGACCTCTTATGTAAAAGTAAAACCAAGTCAGTTAATGTTTTTATTTGAATAAATTATCCGACTTGGTTTTACATTCGATCTCACTACTTTTGTGGTAGAAGAACTGCACCGCGAGACTTGTGTTTTTACATGTTATTTTTTTGATCGGATATACATATTTATAGAGGCTCTAACTAATGAAGAAATTTCATTTGGGTGTGTGGACCCGCGTGGTTGATTACGGCCCACTCCCTCTAGAATAGGCTGATTATGCATGTAGCCAAAGGCTTGTATCGACCAAAAATCTTTGTGATTTTTTCTTTCTTTCCTGCTCTCTCGATGACAAATTCTCACGAAGGAATTGCCCAATAAGCTCAGCTTAAAGTTCGTCTCTAATTAGCCTGTTGCATCCGGTAAAGGCGACATAATAAATTCTAGCACGTCATCATCACTTAAAGCAACACGTGGCAAATAACCTTTTTAACCTTAAGGTGTGGCTAGACATGCGAGCAGTAACTTACTTTGCTTTAAAGTGATTCAACGAAAATGCGTTGCATTTCCTGTTCAAAAATGTTGCACACCTGACTAACAATATTGTACGCGACGCATAACTTATATCTATATATACGTGGACATCTGTTACAACGTGCTCATAAAAAAGACAGTCAACTCGAAATGAAAATTGTTGCATTCTCATCATCACTTCAACGGAAAGTCTTCAGTCACTGCCTGTTCCCTGAACATAAAGTTTGTAAAAAGCTGGGCCTAGAAAAGCTGACATTGTATCAGCGATAACGCTGCTCCAAAATTCTGAATGGTAATAAACTAATCAGATTGGCATATGCACTATAGAAGAGGACTGTGTGAGGAGTGATATGAAAGAAAAGGAAGTCAGTGATGGTGTGACGGGGGACAGGACGGTATGGCAGAAGAAAACGTGTTGCGCCGACCCCGAGTATCATGGGACAAGGGCACGAAGATGATGATAACATGCGCTATAGATAGTTCAACTCAACTGTGCGCGCGTCGCCATGTGTGCGTGCAGTTGTACACAGCTTTAATTTGTGTGGCAGCGACGCGCCAAACAAACAAGTTTTACCGACACATAGCGTCGCGCGCAAGGATGAGTTATCTAAACCAAAATGTTACTTGGTTTTTTTTTGAATAATTTCGCTCTTTTAGCAAAGCTACAGCAGGCAATTCATCTACCAGTATATCCAATATCTACTCAGCTGTTTTAACATAAATAGGTCGACTATCGATAGCATCAGGATTACGTTCATCACTTGGCTTGTTCCAGCTCGTTCGTACATGCTATTCAATAATGTGGCGGTTAATGGAAAGTTCACTGAACAAGCTGATCGAAAGCCTGGCTTCCGTTTTCTAAATATAGGCTTTCAGAATTTATGTATATTGGTTCCTAGTACTTAGATGTCAGAACCAGTACTCTACCTAAACCAATATTGTTTAGGAATTTATGAAGTCAGTAGCCGATTGAATAGGTATTGTGTTTGCAAATATCTACTTGAGATTAAGTAATTTATGACAGTGTCAGGTTACATATACATACTTAGTGGATAATCTGCTTAAGTTAACTGGTTTTATAGAGTCTAGGGTAGGTCCTGAATTTATGATTCCAAAAGTGCTTAAGCTTACCCCTAGTGAAATAGATTAATCTCCTATTTATGAATTAAGAATTTGAAATAAAGTATTTGCCAAAATCTAATTTAGCTTAAAAACTTGTCAAGCTTTAGGTAGTATGCAAAAGTTGACAACTTCAAATACTAAATTTAGAGTTTCAGCTAGTATTAGGTAACTATTACGTCAATTTGAAGGCTAACATTGAAACAAATCGCGTCTACAAAATATCACACCACATTTATCAGGCTTCCTAAAATAAATCAAACTCAATTAATTTGTACGTAACCGATATTCAACTTACGTAAACCTACCAATATCATTAGACAATAGTTTTATTTCAAAGAAACCACTAAAGTTTAGTCTATTGAATAAATGTATTATGTAGGTACCAACTGTTAATACAAAGGATTAATATAGGTAACTGTTAAATTGATGTCAAAACAAATGACTGTAGGCATACTTAGAATAAAGAAAACTGTTTAGATTTCTAATCTAGTAATGTTTTTTTTATAGTCTAGACATTTCTTAGAAATACATTTAAAGGAATGGACAATGTACACACTTAGGTAATTAATAGGTAACGATTACAGTCCTGTCCTGTGCTAAGATGACTGCCAGGCGAGCACGGCCTCTGTGATAGGCTTGAGTCACGCATTTAATCACGGTTTTTGCTCCCAGACTGTGATGAAAATGTGTGACTCACTTTTGGATATCCTCATTTCTGACATGATCACGCAAGGAAACGCCCTCTCCATTGCTATTTGAGTGACCTTAAGCTTTCTGATAAGGAAATGACGTCTCCCTGCCTCACGCCGCGCTGGAGAAGGATTGGTTTCGAGGTCTCATCCGGACGGACTGACATGGTGTCGTTTTTGTACAAACTCAATGTACCGGAATCCTGCTTGTTCGGGAGGCTGGCAATCGTCAAAACTGCGCGCGAGACGATTCGTGATGACTCTTGAGAACAACTTGTAGACATGGCTAAGAAGCGAGATGGGCCTATAGTTCTTCAGTCGGGCATTGTCACCCTTCTTGAAGAAGAGTACCACCACACCCCCGCACCATGCCTGTGGCGTTTTGCCGTCGAGTATGACGGAATCAAACAGCTTCTGAAGGGCCTTAAGTATTGGTTTTCCACCCGCCTTTAGGAGTTCGGCCGTAATTCCGTCGTCACCCGGTGCCTTGTTGTTCTTAAGCTGTTTCAGAGCCATCCTAATCTCGTACAGGCTGACGTCCGGAATATCTTCGGTATAGTGCCGGGTCAATCTAGCTCTTCGGTCGTTTGCTAGACTCGCAACGGGCTTGCTGATCGATGTGTTCAACTGCCCATAGAATGTCTCGATCTCCCTCAGAAGCTCCGGTTTGGCGGATACGATCCTGCCATCACCGGTCTTCAGTTTCGTGAGCTGGCTCTGACCAATAACCAGATCCCTTGAAAACACCTTGGAGCCTTTATTTCGCTTAATCGCGTCTTTATTACGCTCGGTATTAAAGCGGCGAAGATCTCTTTTCAAGGATTTGGAGATCTGTCTATTGAGCTGCCGGTATTTGCACGCCTCATCTGAAGACTGCAGGATCATCTCACGCCTCTCCTTCATAAGCTTGAGAGTAGGATCAGAGAGCTTTTTGTTTCTATCTGTCCACAGAGCTCCCTAAGCACTCGAAACGATTCTGGAGTTCGAGCTGAAAGCTTTCGGGGTTTTGGACTTGGATCTGGACTTGGACTTGGACTTGGATCTGGACTTGGACTTGGACTTGGATCTGGACCTTTCAGGATTAATATTAATGTTCAATGTGCCTCTTACCATGCGGTGATCGCTCCCGGTTTTCACCGAATTGATCACAGAGACATCATTGAACATTTGTTTCCTGGTTGACATGATGAAGTCGATCTCATTTTTTGTTGCACCATCGGAGCTCTGCCTTTTGTATCGGGGCTTTGTCTTTTTTATGTACAGAACTCAAATACCGAACAGTTATAATATAGAAAGCGTAAAAAAGGGATAAAAAGTTTCACAGCCACTGGCCGCGTTCAGGATTTAACGCATATGCCTGCGTTCAACTTTAAGCTCCGATTTCATGAAAAGAGTTCATTAAAAATGGACGCTGAGGCTGAAACACTCAAGCGTTGGTTTCAGATGAAAAATTTACTAATAACTTTAAAAACGTTCAGTAGAGTTCCGTTGATTACTTTGACTTTAATTTTTGTCGCGTATGCTTTTCAGCAGATTCAGTAGTGAATTTGTTCCTCTTAATGAAGAGAGGAAAGGTGACATTCTTTGCAACATATTTCCATTTCTATATAATTTTTGTGGAATCATATATTTCCTAAAATATTTTAAAATTCAATCGTACGGAAGCAAAACTGTGAAAGATCGTAAAATTCAGGAACGTATAACAGGTCTCTTCCAACATAATATATATTCCCCGGTTTCTGAATAGAGTATAACTTATAGTTTACGGTAATGCTTTCTCAACATAAAGTAGAGTTTGGTAAGTTATCTCAATTCAGAAACCGGGGCAACCTATAATTTATTTCGATCATCATCATCTGCCTAGCCTTTTCCCAACTGTATTGGGGTCGGCTTCCAGTCTTACCGGATTCAGCTAAGTACCAGTGTTTTACATGGAGCGACTGCCTATCTGACCTCCACAACCCAGTAACTGGGTAACACGGTACACCTAAGCAAGACTGTTGTCAGATCTCAAGCTTCGACTACCCGTGACGACTGTCAAAGATCTTCAAATGACAGCCGGGACAAACGGCTTAACGTGCTTTCCGAGGCACGGAGGAAACTCGGTATGTTGAAATGGTCACCCATCCACGGACCGACCTCGTCAAGCGTTGCTTAACCTTGATGATCGACCCGTGCGGCTGTTATTATTTAGCCACGAGCTCCTCCTATAATTTATTTCGATAACTTCTCTATTTGTACTTACACCATGCATCAGATAAACAATGTTGTCACTTTGTATGCACATGATTGTAACATATTTTATAGGACATACTTGTAGATACAAAAAACATAGCAATAATATATAAGTACTTACCTACGTAGAACGTAATTTATAATAGCCACGTAGTGAACTCGGCTGATTAATTAAAATTAATTTAATTATTGTAACAGTTATCTACTTTGTTATCACTGATTCATTACCGGTGATGAAAATAAACTATGTTGCTTATGTGCAACGAACCTACCTACTTATTTATGTACAGCATTCCCACTTCACATAGTACGTCTAGGTGTGTAGGTACTTAAAGATAGATCGATATACACATACATGCACGTGGCACTATATACGTCGTAGATAATATGAATATTATAGACATGCGTCGTGTCAAAGTACGAAGAAACTGATGACAATGGCAAATAGGCTTTTATGCATAATTAGTTGCAAGTAGGTACTTAATTTGAAAAGAGTTACCGCGGCCCTGGCTCAAGCAACTGATGGAACACGGGTGGGTTTTAGTCAGTAAAAGTCTGACACGCCCTCCCGCTTCACCCAGAGCGGGAGAAGTCATTGGATGATTTCCCACACAAAAAAACAAAAAAAAAGGTATCGGACGCGACTTACAAGTTGTAGTTCGTGGGTTCGAACCCAGGCAGGCGCTTTACTTTGTCTAAATTATTTCATCATCACTAGGAAGGAAAACATCGTAAGGAAACCGACATCTCCTGCGGGGCGAGCACGGCCTCTGTGATAGGCTTGAGTCAAGCATTTTATCACGGTTTTTGCTCCCAAACTGTGATAAAAATGTGTGACTCAAGCCTATCACAGAGGCCGTGCTCGCCAGTCTGGAACTAATATTAGAAGACATGTGTGACAACTGACATCCACCAACCCGCACTGAGCCCGCGTGGATTACGGCATTCCCTCTCACAGAGAGGAGACATGTGTCCCAGCAGTGGGAACATTAAAAGGCTGATCATCAGCCTGAGATGAGGTACAAGGTAGTCGGGTTAAATAGAGGTTCCAGTATTATAACATTTTCTTCGGCGTCACTGATGCTGCGATTGACGTGACCGCCTATTGGTAACAAAATATTTAAGAGCTTATCCATACACTCAAAATAAGAAGAAGAACGTTTTTTTCGATATTTGATTGTGTTACAGACAAATTCAGCAGTAAAAGAGTAAAAGTTTAATGTAGGAAGATAGATTTGCCCTGGCGTGAATTTTAATCCACCTGTTGCCAGGGATTGTCAGCTCATTGCACCTTAGTATTCACTGTTTTTTTTACAGATTAGCACTACAGATAGAGACATTTTCATATTAGTCTAAGAAGCTCTGGATTAAGGTGCTTCTAGTTATTTTTATAGGGCAATCAAAACACATATCTCCTTTCGTTTGCTGGAAGACATTTCTTTAGAAATAAGCATCAGCTTTGTACGTATTTTTCGGTTCCTTCTTCTTGTCTGTGTATTATGTGTACATTAATTGTTAAATAAATAAATGAACTTGTATGGTTTCTCATTAAAGCAACGCATAAGTATGCGGCATAAGAGGTCGACTCGACCACTTACTGACAGTGGCGGCCCTTGCAAAATGTTTAGGTGGCAGTGCCACTCATAGACATAACCAATTGTGGTGTCATTGCAATTTCTAAGTCGTTAATCAAAAGCGTTAGACAAAACGCTTCCCACCCCTGCTTATCTATACCAATAATATAAAGAGTAAGATTTTTTTGTTTGTTTGTTTGTACCGAATAGGCTCCGAAACTACTGGACCGATTTAAAAAATTATTTTACCAATAGAAAGATAAATTATTCCTGAATGACATAGGCTATTTTTTTATCCCGCTAACGGGTCCTGTGGGTGGCCCACCTTTGCAAAGCTGCGGGAAACAGCTAGTTATCTATAAATACAAAATCTCCAATACATTGTTTTCTAACAATTATCGATAAACTAATGAAGTTGCTTGTAATATAGACGGCTGCTAATAGTCAGTGTCACGTTTGCACCAGCGTGTGAATGGTCGCTAATCAATGCTGGACCACTAATGGAGATGGAGTGATTATCGATGCTGCGAAATTGATGACATTGATGTCCTGACATATATGGGGATCAAGGATTTGTTATCTAAGCCTATTATGCATAGGTAAAATTGTTATATAGTTTTATGTTTGTAAAAGTAAAGGCCTAGGTATATATTCTCCAATGTTAATGCAGTACTCGCCGTGCGCCCGCTCGAAGCCAGAATATCAATATTGTACCTCCCTTTGGACAGTTTCGTTTACAAAATATTCTTTGATTTACATTTGCTATTTCAGTTAGGAAGAAAATCCAGCCATTAATTTTTCAGTGTAAAAATATATTTAAACATCCCAATCGTTTTGGAGGAGTTTCCAAAAGTAGCGAGACATATCGTGGTGTTAATTATTTTTTTAAAGCAAAACTACTAGTTACACGAAAAAAAAATGTTCTACAAATAGTGCACATGAATCAATAATAGGTAAATATCTTTTTTTCAAAACTTTTAACCTAGCCGTTACTAAGGAAGGTATGCTTTAAAAAGTTACCAAAGCGGATGTAGGCCCTTAATTTTTGGAAGTGTCTACTGATGCAATTACATAAAAAAATCTTCAATTGGCAGAATTGTTATATGCTATCCTTTATCCCGGAAATAATTGACAGTTCATTGAAAATTGGAAAATAGTAATTCCCTAGCAGAGCCCTAGTGCTAGATTCTATACCTTATAGGCTTATAAAATGTAGGTAAGTATAAAGAGTTTCCTTTGTCTACTGCTTTAGCACATACTCAGTTCAAGATGGCTCAAGTAAAAACGCTTTGGAAAAATCTATTTTGTCGCCATTTTCTTTAGCGAAAGTCGACTAACGTATAAAACACAATTTAGTCGTACTTAAACCATTGTGCCTACAAAAAATTCTGATAAAACCGAGCTCCGAGGACAAGTCGTAACTTTGATCCGTTTTCTGAGACTTTCTTCTAGGAAAAATGTCTTTTAAGCTAAGTTTACCGAAGGAAGTTTGTGAAGGCAAAAGAGAGAATATTGAGTATTATGTGCCCAAAGAAAAGAAAAAAGATCAATCATTCAAGTTTTGTCAACAAACGTGATTTTATTCCATAGTGACAGTTGATTGCTGAACGATTATTTTCAGGGTCGGCTATCTTATCGAAACTTAGCAAAGAACAATTAAGAGGTGTGACTGATTAGGATATATCAAGGTTTCTACGATTGAATTGATTTTAAATATTTACAATATGTATCTAAATAGTGAATGAAAACTAATTAGTGAATGAAAAATTTTTAAGACGACGACAGTCGCCAACGACCTTGAGGGAACTAAATGCGCACTCGTTTCACAGTTTCACACTCGCACGACCCAAAATTCTGTAGTTTTTTGTACTTTACTCATGATTTTAATAAAAAAGACTCAAATCAAAATTTAGATAATTAAATTGTCTTTGAGATGGTGACAATTTTATTGAAATACGCTTGGCGGTTTTGGTGCGATTGTCGTGTTTTTGTCAGTTTTAGACATAACTTTACAAATTAAACATACGACAAAACTTTGCAAAATTTTCTCAGATCAAATTATAAAAAAAATAGTCTAATGTAACATATATTTTTCCAAAAAATTATGACTAGCCGTTTAGACGTAATTCTCATTTTAAATATAATTACAACAATAACACAACGGTCTATCGAAATTAACAATTATGGCGTAAGTAATTCGTCAAAATGATAAAAGAAGCTCATTCAAAATGAATTTTTTATACATAGAGCCATTTCCGCAGTACATAATCAGAAAATTCAGTGATAATATTTTTTTATTATAGACAGGCTCGCGCTTGACCACTATCTCAACTGATGGTATAATACGATGATGTTGTCTACGATGTAGCACGCATACCTAGAAGTAAAATATTTACTATTGACTTAAATACTCCGAGGTTGTAGCTATCGGGAACATACAGACTCCGGCAGGGAATTACTGTACGCATAATAATTAATTCATAATTACGCTCTTTATTAAGACGTTTGTGTGATTTCCTGTATTGATTTTGCTGATGCATCTCTAACTTTTAAGTGACGACATACTGAAAACAAGTTCTTTTCTTATATCCCATTTCATTTTCAGAGAAGCAATGATGAGAGTTTCATGTCAATCTGATGAGTTTATTACGGTACCAGAGTAGACACGGAACAACATAAATAAGTATCTATATATACAACCTTCATGCTCTACTATACCTGCAATAATTAATTATGTATGCATTAGTTACTTTACAAGATACTACCATGCTTGACGTGAGTGCACTTTGATACCGATTGATGACCGTCATCATCTATGTTACTTGCATTGCTCACTTATCAAGTTACCAATAAGACAGGCAGTAAACACATCGAGACATAACATACCTGGTTCTATACTTAATTAGGTATTATAAGAAGATAAAACTGTTTCTTTGTTTGTCCTCCTCCTTATCCTTTCCCCAATGGGATGGTGTGGTGACCACGTCATGGTTTCAAAGCTTTCTACTTTATTATGTTTATCCACTTGCTCCTACTTTCAGCAACATGGTATGCGTCTGAATGGCTGGTTGTTTGTAACGGATCGCGTCAGGCTGGTGACCGAAAATTGCTCCCTATTTGCTACTTTTTACTACCTATAGTCATTTATTTGCTACCTAACTTTGAAATAACTTCAAAATGACCAGCCATTCTGATATCAGGATAGCTGGTCAACACTCCGTTTGTGTAAACCAATTACTACCCGATTGCTACCCTCACGTCTTTCAATGTCCACCTTGTAGTTTTAACAAGTAAAAAGTTATGATCATTATTATACACCACAGTGACAATTACCTTTGGTAGGTTGTCATCAGGTTTGCGTTCGATATGGCCATAGAAGTCAAATATCTTGCGGAGGCACACATTCGAAACATTGAGCTTCTGCAGTATCGATATGTTTGTCCTGTGTGCCATCCACGAGATACGCAGCATCCTTCAGCAGCAGTTTCTTTGTTTGTAGAGTATAGATAATGAAAGTTCGACCGGATCCGATTCCAAAAATTATTTTCTTCTGACATCTGAGTACCATACAGGCTACATTTTTACCTGAAAAATGCATGGTATCTTCTACCTATGGGTACACCACGGCCACGGGGGCGAAGTTGCGGGAAACAGCTACAATACTTAATAAATAAATCAAGGTATTTATTACATAGCTATGACGTCACTCTTGCGTACTTCAACCGTCTTTTGTTCAATCTCTGTCATTCGTCGTTTGTTAATGTAAAAGATGGCGTATCAATCGTGACAGTTTGTCAATGAAAACGTTCTTCAATGGAAGCGGAGACGTTCGATACGTTTCAAGGTAAAAGCGGTTATTTTTGTTTTTCTCATTTCAATGATAGACGTTTTCTGAATAATTCAAATAAGATTATTTATTTTGTTGTTTGTGGTATGAAAAGATTATCCATGATGGTATTTCCTCGAATTGAGTTTAGTATTCTCTGCAGGATAAATATTCGAAGGCCTCACTAGAAGAAAAATGTAAGCATTGACGACTTATTATTACACAGATTGTCAACTTGTTACAATAACATAAGCGATCTTAAATCGTTTAGTTGAGTTTCTTACGTTTAAAAACTGTAATTATAAACTGGACTGTAAACATCTTATTAAAAAGTCAATCAAATATTAAGCTCGAAAACTGGGTGCTAAGAAGCAAACCTGGAAACCACCATGATGTTTTCGAATTGCTTTGTACTAACTTATTATCCAACAGTCCAATTTGTAGAACCACTGCTGGCCTGTCACCTTCCGTAAAATTACACAAACTTTACCAATTCGTTTTCCTAAACTTTCTTCGTGTTCCAAGCTATTCTAGTATGTTGCTATGTCAGCTTTATTACCAACAATAAGTTTTCTGTTCCTCTGCCAAGTAACCTTAAAAGTTCTCGAAGGTCACAAATATTTTCGCCGAATGACCAGGCAAACAAGACATACCACATTTAAATAAGGATAGGGCGAATCTAATAAAAGGGATATAGAGGGCAGTACCTTTTCGCCATTCGGTTTTTATTGTTCGGTACCGAAGTTGTTATTACTACAAGCCTGGTTTTTCCTCAGCAGAATAAAGGCCTCCCCCTACTCTCCTTCCACTTTTTTGTATCTAGAGATATTTAGGACCAGTCTAAGTCGAAGGAGACCCGCAGCCTAATTGCGTAAGTGAATTCTCCAAAGCAAACGAGTCGATTCCTTTAAAGAATCAGAATCATTTCTTTCAACTTTTTCGGTATTGCGAAACTAATTTGGAAAAAATACAAACATCCTCCTTTGAGTTGAAGTTCATCTACTGCGTTATGTTTCATCAAACTCGAACATTACAGAATACTAATAGAGAAGTTTTATCTCGATTCTGCCGCTTTCTTTCATTCTTTACAATAAATTCTACGTCAAAATATTGGTAATGGAAAGGAGCATAACCTTTCCGTTTCAGAGTGTAATATTCAATACGTAAAGTCGTTTTTGGGAAAGAATCGACTTGTTTGCTTTGGAGAATTCACTTACGCAATTAGGCTGCAGCTCATCACGTCATTTTCAAGTTTCAACCAGGGAAGGAGCATGTGAATGAAGCCACACTTTTCTGTTTTAGCGAGGCTAGGGTTACCCTTGTGGTGCATCAGATGGAGGAATAGCCTAAAATCCATCCTGCCTATAGCAGGGTTATCATAATCTTTAAGCTTACGGAGACGAATTTAGAGCTAATAGTACTTCGGTCCCAGAAACTTCTAAGGTAGCTAGGATATGTTTTTCAAAGAATTTAAGTATAGGTAAAGGTAAAACATTCTTTCGACCTAGGAAAATGCTGGTAGGAAGGTATTTCTTTTGTTATAGAAAATAACAAAGAAATAGGGTAGTAAATAATGTCGAAGGTATTATTATGTAGTATTTATAGGTAGGACTGATTTGTAAACAAAAATGTAAAGATATGTAGGAACCTATCTAGTAAGTACTAGCTACAGGCTAACGTTGTGGCTGATGGTGATAACCGGCAGGCTTATTACGTATCTTTTGCAAGATCAAAACGATAGCGATATTTGCGCATTATTTGCTCTTCCATACAGAAGTTTTAGAGTTGTAGGCGGTTTTTTTTTTAAATAAGTGCATTTGACAAACAGCGAGCGATTAGCAAACGATTGTGTAGAACCTACCATACCTACACTGCAGGTAATGCCGACTTTTATGACATAAAGCATTTGATCGCTATCGTTTTGCTCTTGCAAAAGATACGACGTAATAAGGACAAATCTGCCGGTTGGTTTTAATACCAACCGGCAGGCTTGTTTCCCTGGTCTTTTCCCCAAAAGAGTCTTGTATTTTCAACAAAAATAAAACCCAATAATAAAAAGGTACGACAGGCTCTAGAGAAGTGGCATTCGATGTCAGCGAAGGTGATATTCGAAATATCTCAGATCACGTGATTTTACATATCGCTTGTCAATTCCATACAATTTTGCCTTTTTGACAATCGCTGTCGCCACTTTCGATGATATATTGTCACTTGTCTAGGGCATTGTCTAGAAAAATAAACTAGTGACTCTAGAACACGTTATTTTCAATCGCTATCATATTTTTCCTGCAAGTGCCTACCTGCCTGTTAATTATTTGTAAATAATGTAGAGACATAGGTAGTTTATTGAGTTTCCTCATGTCAGTTGCGTCATTTTATTCATAGATACGAATCTATGGATCGAACAATCTTCTAGTCATAGTGATGATGCATAATTTGGAGAATTTATGTAGTAGTCATCAGGATTGACAAACATATTATTATTGGCGATTACGGGTGGTACTTCCCCGACAGAAACATGGTATGGATGGTATCACCAGGATACCATACCATCAACCCATCCTCTAGCTTTTCTAGCTATGTAGAGTATCCTGGATAAACTTAAAGGAGATCTGAAGGGACAGGGCTTTTCATTTACCTACATTCCCATAAAACTAGGTTCACAATAACTTTTTTTTCATTTACAGGGGACTCCCTCTGCGAAGAAAGTGGAGCTCGTGGCTAAATAATAACAGCCGCACAGGTCGATCATCAAGGTTAAGCAACGCTTGACGAGGTCGGTCCGTGGATGGGTGACCATTCCAACATACCGAGTTTCCTCCGAACCTCGGAAAGCACGTCAAGCCGTTAGTCCCGGCTGTCATTTGAAGATCTTTGACAGTCTTTACGGGTAGTCAGAAGCTTGAGATTTGAGACCAGTCTTGCCAAGGGGTACCGTGTTACCCAGTTACTGGGTTGTGGAGGTCAGGCAGTCGCTCCATGTAAAACACTGGCAATCAGCTGAATCCGGTAAGACTGGAAGCCGATCCCAATATAGTTGGGAAAAGGCTAGGCAGATGATGAGGTATCAAAAAACATGTCGCAACCTGTCCAGCATCAGAAGTAGAATGTTTATTCAAGGCCCACTTAAACAGAGTTTACTGTATTTATTTAATAAATACAAATACCATTTTCAGTTTCCGAGACGTATAGTCCTCGCCAAACTTCTGGGCCGACCTGAAGTTGGTTTACCGGATGCGCGAGGTACGAAACGGTGCTGTTATGTATGAGATTTACTACTGCGCAGCCATTGTAGCCAACTTCAGGGCGGCCAAGAAATTTGGCGAGAACGCTCTTTGTTTAGCAAAGGTTGTACTTGCCTTAGTTTTGCTCTTAGTGGGAAAACCACGACAAAATGAAACAGGTACATAGGTGCGTGCTCCTGATTTAAACAAGTTGCCTCTGTTTATTACCGTGTACAAAAAATAATAGTTGAGAAGCTAATACAATTGGACAGATATCTAAGTAGTTCAATTGCTTATTACGCATATTAATTAACAAAAATAATGTACCTACAATAAGTACAGATAATTATCATGTAGGTGGTCCAATCATCCAGTTCAAAATTTCGTTCTCAAATTGCCAAGTGGGCGGGTGATAATAATTAAGTGCTTGTACCTCTACCTACCTAAATTATCGCCGTAAAAAGGTGGACACATTCCTGAACAGTGAGCAGTCAGCCAGCAAAACCTGATATGGACCTCGTTGGAATGGTCATACCATAATAATTTGATAACACACTGTAGGTAGCATGCAGGTACGAACCTGAACTTATCGTTAAAGTTGGAACAATAAATCGAATACCTACTTAATATATTTAATTAAAAAAGAAATACTTGAATTGAATATAAATTTTATGTTATAAATAATGCAGGCTGAAAAGAAAAATAATCAAAAGAAAATATTCATGAAATAAAAACAATTCAAAACTTACCCAATATCTCTGGTATCCAAAGAGGTATTGGAAGACCTGGGCACCAGGGGCCGGTAGCTGGACCTGGTCATGATGATCACCTGTCAATTGTCACCACCTCAGTTCACAACACATCACTAATACAGTTAATTGAGCAATCGACGCGCCTGACGGAGCGAGCACCATGCAACAGACTGATTAACTAACACCCACTGTTTACTACGCCACCGGCTCTTTGATAACTTATCTATACATCGAGGACATATTTCTCATATCGACGACTCAAATGATAACAATAAACACGCCGAATACGGCTGTGTATTTACTGTTGCATTGGTACTCTGGCCAGCGATCAATAAAGTTTTAGCTAGGGTGAAAGCTCTTAGAACCACGCCTCGGAGGGCCGGTTTCGCGAGCTTTTGTGTTATTTAGTTTAGTGCCATCTATCGGTGGGCTCTTGAACTTCACTTTCATGGGGTGAATGCCTGAACGAGTCTATTGTAATCTGGTGGAGTGCTCCAGCCAAGTATTGATTGCGTGCCCAGCTGAGAGAGTTTAAAAATAGAACCTAGCTGTTTTTTTTTTCTGGGCCTATTTTTACTGCCATGCCAGGATGATTTTATCCTGACCATATTGATTGTATTGAGTTTGATAACTACACATTTTTGCTTATTTATCATTGAGAGTTTTATTATTGTAAATAAATATATCACTTTTTATTGATAAGTACATGTCATAGGTAACTAAGAATCTATTTCAGTGGCAATCATTGACTCATCTATGTGGCCAGGCACCTTTATCAATCTACATAAATTAAATCATAAAAAGTTACCTAAGACAAGCTAGCAGTTACTCACAGTAATGAGTAAGCCAGTAGCTTCTCTTTTTGTTAGAGATAGCAGCTGGAACTGACCTACAGTTGACATTGAAAAACAAACAGTTGAACATGTGAACACACCGATGACATCAATGTATACATCTCGTTTGTCGAGCATTTGCTGTGTTGACTGGCAATACTGTTGCTTCAATTTACAAGTACAAAGAATAATTTCTCCTAGTCTTTATTGTATTTTTCCCAAAAATATTTCTAAATAAAAATGAAATTCGATGACATCTGCTCCAGTTTTTCCCGGAGTGTTTTCCACGCCTCTGCCAAAGTCGTTACCTGTATAAGTACTAAGATTTTAATTAGGTCCAAAATATTATGACGAATATATTTTGTACGCTACATTAAGCCTAATTTGTGCCTTGTTGCGTATAATAAGTACCGAAAAGTACATCACCTGAAGAACTTAGTTTGTTTTTTACTAAGGGAATCGTAAGTATTTCCTCGATAATACAGTAAAAAAAAACTGCAGGCCTCTATACGATGCTTACTATTAACACATCTGCATATTCACTGAGTTGTTAAAATACTCATACAGCCAGTAATTAAAATTAAATATACCCGTCACCTTAAAGGAATTGCATATTATGTTTAACCAAGCGTTCACCAAGCCCGGTGTAGTGTGAAGCGCGGAGCAAATCCAACCGTGAACTCTGCTGAATGCAGATTTGCAGCCTGCATGACTAACTCCAGAATCAATTTGGAGATTGTGTGGTGTATATTGGTTTACACAAATACATACAATACGTATTTGTACCTACCTAGTAGGTAGTTATGTATGCTTTTGTAGTCGCATTGTGGAAAATCAGGACAGAGAATCAGTTATGAATATAAATGTGAAATTTCGATGGGAGAGGAACGCAAAGTAAGTACGTAAAGAAGGATGGATGAATGATAAATGACATCAACGAAAAGAT
This sequence comes from Orthosia incerta, assembly GCA_948252205.1. Taxonomy (NCBI): domain Eukaryota; kingdom Metazoa; phylum Arthropoda; class Insecta; order Lepidoptera; family Noctuidae; genus Orthosia; species Orthosia incerta. Next base: position 24,987,916 of record OX411748.1, read on the forward strand.
AATGAACGAGGGAGTGACGGTGGTCAAAGAAGATTGGAAGAAGAAAACGTGTTCCGCTAATCCTAAAGTAACACGCGACAAGCGCGGAACTTTTTCAAATTCATATACTAAGTTTATCTTGAACGGTGAAGGAAAACATCGTGAGGAAACCTGGACTTATACAGTTAATGTAAGTCTGAAACAGCCAAGTTAGAAGCCTGTGGAGTTCCAAGAGATGGCTTAATTACCTCTAACATCAGAGATGGCCACATCCTCAAACGAAAAAAAGAAGACGCGCGGAAGATGACTGTGGATAATCAGGAATACCTAATTGCTGTATCTAAATCTTTCGCATTCGGCTTCATCGCATCCTAATTTCTTATAGGTGTTGCAGAATTATTGCCATTCAATTTGACAACTATTCCTATCCCTATTGGAGACTAAAATGTGGAGAGATGGCCATCTTATGAAGTAATCCAATATTTATTAGCCTATTCTAAAGCAGGCAGATACTTTCCATCCATTTTTTTCATCTTTTTCTCGAAGTTATAGATCAATATTTTTTTTCTTGAAGTCTACACATCAGCGTCCTTTTGTAATTGTTATTGTACTAATTATATACGCAAAATTGCACAACATATTCAACATCTGTCAAACGAAGTTTTCATAATGATGACAGCAGACAATAATTTCTCGTCTGCTTTTTCATTGTGTTAGTCATTGATGGCATTAGGAAGTTTCGGTTTATGGGCTGATAATTAGAAACATCATTACATCATTTAACTGCATGATTACATTTTTATGACCTTTTTTAAACACAGCTATATCTTAGGTGCCTACTATTATACTTATAGAGAAAAGAACATTCATGAATCTCCTCTTCCTATCTTCGGGGACGACAGCAGTTGGTTCGCGTTGACGAGAGTTCGTGGAGTTGGTGTGACCCGGACTGCTGGTGTTCCGCAAGGCAGTATTCTTTCGCCATTGTTATTATCCACCTTCATAAATTTTAAAACTCATTGTCTTCGGTTATCGGCATATAGATATTATTATACGAATACCATCTTTATATCGATGACCTTCAACTTTATGCTGCGCGGCTAGAGTTTGTGAGACGCTAAAGACGATGTGAACCGGGACTTGGACGCTGTCAAGGACCGGTCTGATAGATTTGGAGTGTCTGTAAACCCCTCAATATGTCAGGCCATTGTGATTGGAAGTTCGCTCATGATGGGTCGATTAGTGATTAGCTCTCTTCCTCCTATAGTTTTTAATAGTACTGTCATCCCCATCAGCCCTAGTGTTAAAGATCTCGGTCTAAATCTTGATTCGACGCTAAGCTGGAAAAGTCAGATTTCCAGTGTCAGTCAAAGAGTCAATGAGACCTTGCGATGCCTGTATCGTCTGAGAAACACTCTACCTACATAAACGAAGACTTGTGCAGACTTTGATTTTCCCTTTAATCGACTATGGATGGTGACGACGTGTGCTATTTTGACCTGAACTCGGTATTCCTGTAAGCTGGATAAGCTCTTAAACAACTGCATCCGGGCTACATTCAACCTTCGGAAGTATGACCATGTGTCGAGCTGCAGAACTGAACTTAAATGGATGCCCAATCGGCCGAGAAGAAATTTGGGCGGCTAGACTGCGTTTTTCTCTCTGCTCAACACACCTCCTTATCTCAAACCTCACTTTCAATACCTATGTACTTCACACGCTAGGAATCTGCGTTCATCTAACGATCTTTACTTGCTCTGACCTTCTCATACTTCTGATTTTATTCATTCTTCCTTGCATATTCAATCCATTCTTCTCTGGAATGCGCTTCCTCTCTCGATATCAGGACGGCTACCAGTCAGTATGCATTTATGCGGCAGTTGCGGCATTATATTCTAAATGAATAGCAGTATCGTCTCGATATGCGCCTTTCTATTATTTTTATATATATTATTTTATAAAATATTAAATAAATGATCAAATTACATATTCAAGTATGTTTATTTGAACTATCTAATTTTGTACTCATTTTTCGTTTATAATATTATTATTTCTTTTTTTTGCACTTGCCATGCTATCTCTTCACCGCCCTTGGTTGACTGATAGAGAATGCCTCAGGCATTAAGTCCGCCTATATATACTTTTATGTTGCATGAAGTTTTAATAAATAAATAGTTTTTGAGTGATGATCTCGTTTATTAACAATAAGAAACGTTCATGGGTTGCGCTTTTTTGTAGAATTTCGACTAAGCAAGATCATATCAGGAAAGGTTTAGAGATTAATCACTTTTGGTATATCTAAATTTGTATGAAAATATTGATGTACATAAATAAGTTTTTAACTAGGGAGGAAGGTCCATATTCCAAGTCAGTTTGGAGGACCTCCACTCGACTCAATCGCCATGAAAAGAGAAAAATATCCTCGTTATAAGTAGTATCAATTAATAACTAAGTGATAACTGTTAATTTCATAATTCGAGGTGACGTCGATGTGGAGTACATGACTTTGAGTATAGGGTGAGACAGCAAGTCTTTAAATCTTATGAACAATGCACCCAGAAACAGTACCTGTGACATTACAAAAGCTTCAGAAACTTTCTTCTACTAACAAAACGAAGTATTGACTAACAGTTTAAAAACAGAACTGATAATAAAAATCTATTCACTAATAAGTATACACAATAAAATATCGATTTCAGATAACCCTGAAAAAAAACTTGTTAGGTACCTAGCTACTCAGCTATTGATTTATTAAATAGTTTTCTTGTCTTCCTCAATAGCAGGTTTTTTTTCACAGGTTTCAGTGCAGGTAGTCTCGCTTTCACGAGGTTCTTCTTTAGTTTGATCTTTGCTTTCATCTTCTTTAGTTTCTTCATCTTTATTTAGCTTTTCATCCATTTCTTTGGTCCACTCTTCTAGTTCTTTTTCAGCATTTTTTAAGTCATCCTCTGTCACGTTTAGATCGGGATACCGCCTCTGTAAGTCGTTGTAAACGAGCATAAGTTTTTTCGAACTGACTGGGAGAAAATAATGATACTAATAGATATTACAAATGCGAAAGTTTGGATTGATTATTCAATCACGCCAGAATAGCTGAACTGATCTGGATGAAATTTGGCACATAGATAGATAGATATAGTCTGGAATAGCACATAGGCGACCCGGCTATTTGCATCCCGTTAGAATGTTCACTTGGGTTCCCTCCATTAGAAAACCACTTTTCACGCGGGCGAAGCCCCTGGCAGAAGCTAGTATTCAATAAAAAAAAACAAATATATATTCGCACAATAACTAGAGACAAAATAAAAATTTGATCTCACGAAAATAATTAAAAAGTGCGAGATCATAAACTCTCCTGAAAACACTACAAAAGCTTATATCCAGCTATGGATTGAAAACATTATTTTTTTGCTAGCTGCCTAGGAAAAATAATTAAGTACATTCATAGTTTACTTTGGTAAGAGAGAAACTTGTGCATCTGCTCTACATCTATGCTTACCTATCTCTTTTTTCTTTGAAGCATCTGCTTTCTCCATAACTTGTTAAATCCTTTATGCCCTTAGTAACGACATCATTCTAGGGATACTTAAACCTCAACAAGCGTTGCTATATAAATATTTAATCTAACCAAACAACCCTGTATGATTGATTATAACAATCAGAACCATGAATTATCATTCATAGTTAAATATCATTATAATATTCAATTACATAGGCCAAGTTTCGGGGAACCCATGGATAAAGGAATAAGGATAAAACAAGCAGTAGATTTCACGTGAAATAATTATTTTAATCAATATTTATTTTACTGAAAGTTGACTATAACAAAGTGATAATATGAGGAAAAATAATACTATTGTAGAAACAAATATTATTCTACGGAAGTGTGTAACGATAATGTTGTAGAAATGGTAGTACCTAGGTAATTATTATAAGTAATATGAATTAGTACATTATTACCTCAATAATATTGACAGTGATAGTGTGACAAGATCCTGACGACCTGTCAGGACGGTATGGAAGAAGAAAATACAAATGTTGCACCGACCCCAAGTGACATACAAAATGTATGGGATTATCAAGTACTATCGAAATGTCACGTCATATATAAAAAAAAATTGGCTTTTCGACTATCGTTGACTTCGAATGACATATTTTGTCTGGAGCATCTAGCTAGAGTGAAAATTATGTATCGACAAGACTAACGTGGGACTCTCCCCAGCTAGGTGGACCTTAAATGGTAGCTAGAAAAGACAATGCGGAAGGCGGAGGATGGGTTTTGTGACACACCTTGGGAGAGGCCTACGTCCAGCAGTGGCCTGCCACAGGCTCATTATGACTTAGGTTACTGTTAGAACAGTGCAGCAGCGTTTACTGCAGCCCTGTTAGTGAAGATATGGTTTATGTAAAGAGTTTTTTGTTGGATACTGTTCCAAAAATTGTAAGTTTTAGTATATAATATAGGTTGTAGAGGCAACAGAAAAGGGAAAACTTATAATCTTCAATCTATAATCCTGAAAATATCGAGAAATACCTTCATGGAGTTGAGGGGTCCAATAACTTAAAGATTAAAATTAAGTCATACCTATGTGAGTGGCTCCTTTGTGCAGGAAAGATAATACCAATACCTTTTTTGACATGTTGCTCTATACGACTTGGATCAAAGTTTACGTTGAACCAGCCATTTAGAAGCGTTTTGAATTTGAATCGTAGGTACTAACCTGAAACTCCTCCAACGTTGCCTGTATATTCTCCTGCTGCGTCCTCAATCGCCTCGGCAACGAGAACACAGCATTGAACAGCCTCAACATCATCCATCCTAACACCGTCAGGATTCCATATATCACCATAGATTTTAGCATGGCCCAGTAATCCACACTCACTTGCTGGTGCTTCATTATGTATTCTATGAGCAAAGGCCCGAGATAGGTGAAGTGAGGAATTTTGTCTGTCTTATCAAGTTCTAAATTCAAAATTTTCGCACCTGGCGAATTTTGCCGTCCATTTGTTTTTGCTGGTTCTAGATATAAAAATTTCCCGCGTATTTTCAGGTATATTTGGAAAAGATGTTATTATGAACGTGATTTAGGTCGTTACGGTCTAATGGCGACGTGAGTAATGGACCGTAAGAAACGGCTGTGTTTATGACAGTGACCCATTTCACTATCGATTCTATGTGGACGTGGCTTCACGAATAATTGATGCAGTCAGACGTGGTCAACTTTGATAGAAGATATTAAATAAGTAAAAGTTTTTATTAAGAATAATTAAAACTAATTTTTTCGGGTCATTGCATGCAGAGGTCTTAAAAGCAGCTAGTCTCAGTGTCCTGTTTCAAGCACTAAGTTTATAGATTTCTCGCCACGTAAACAAACAACAAGGCTCTTTATTGGTTTAGTAGCTTTCATCGAAACTTATTTATTTGCCTTAAAGAGATCATCTTCGTAGAATTCTAACAAAAGTGCTTATTATTTTACGACACAAAGCTGTTTACTGTCCTCCTTATAGTTGGTAAAGTCTAGGACCTCTTAACTTATCTAAATTGGCAGTCAGTTCGCGAGGGCAACGCCCGATAAGAGCCGTTGGTCTGATTCCGACACAGTTAACAACAACTCGTAAAGTTCTTAAAATAGAGCCACTTCGTATTTGCGAAAACAGAAGCTGACGTTTTGCCGCTGTGGCACCTAAGAATAATGGCTGAGGATAAAGTTAGTTAGTTAGTGATTCTAGAACTTAATTAGACTGAGGGCTGGTTTATGAATTGAGTATTTCATGTTAAGAACGTGTCAAACCCTAATCAACTACAGTTTGGCAGGTTTCATGCTAGGAAGGGGTTTACAAATACCGACATCAAATTCTTTTTTCAGAAATCGGGGTTTAACATAGTAAAATTATAGGCTTATTTAATTTTAGCTTTTGACAGCGACTTCGACCGCGTGAAAACTGTTTTCTTCCTAAGGGATGACATTATACCGGGATGAAAAGCCTGTCATTCCAGACTACAATCAACATTTTCTGTGGCAAATTTCATCCAGATCCGTTAAGCCGTTGTAGCGTGATTGAGTAACTAACATCCACCCATCCATACTTTCGGATTTATAATATTATTAAAGCATACTAAAATTATTCATTCGGAAGTAACTCCGTCCGTCTGATGGTAGGATAGAGTAGGATAGGTAGGTAGGGTAGGGTAGGGTAGGGTAGGTTGGTAGGGTATGGTAGGTTGATCGGTAGGGTAGGTGGGTAGGTAGGTGGTGTAGGGTAGTGTAGGTAGATATGTAGTTAGGGTAGAGAGGTAGGTATGTAGCCAGATGAAGCCGCGGGGTCAGCTAGTAAGATATAAGAAATTAAGAAGTAAGATTAACGACTGCAAAGTTAAAAAAGGTAGGAATCTATAAACGACCACACACTGAGTGAGTATAAGCTGTAGAAAGTTGTAACTAATCATCACTCATGAGGATAGATAGATTATTATCTCGGTAGGCAAGTACAACCTTCTGAGTCATGGAAAATAAACTATGTTTACCTACCACTTATTTATCTAGCATATTAAACGCCCCAGAGTTTGCTCTGGCTACGACAAAGGGATTAGTTTACATTTACACAGTTTAATAATAGAATTTATAGCTTTTAAGAAGCCTGGAAGTCTGATAACAAAGTATGTATTTTCAAAAGATATCTTATGCCCCAGTAGCTGGCTGGCTAGTGGTTGGACTGTTTGAGATTGGATAGGCACAGGCAGTCCCTCCTTATAAAACAAAGTAGGTGCAGCTGGATCCTTCATCTGGAAAGACTGGTAGCCGATTAAAATGTTTGGGAAAGCCTGTTCATCAGAAAGTTCATTGCCCTTCGAATAAATAGACGCAGAAGCATTCAAATCATCTCAAGTGCTAACTGCAATAGAATGCAAAACGATGCAAAATGAGACCGAACATAGGTATTTCTACCGGAGTCTATGACCTAATAATAGCATGCAACTTTAGGCCGGGCTTTTGAAATTATTTGCAAGAGTCGACCGGACATTCTTTGAATTGTTGTGTAGGTTTGAATTGCAAGTTGCAATAGTTGAGAGATTTTGGGCTACACAATTAAATATTATGTGTATAAGTTTTTCTTACCTCAGTAAGCTATTTGCTTAGAAAAACGCTCTGTGTTGAGTAGTAATCTAGTTGATAAGGATTTGTTCCCGTGGTCAATGGGGTTCTTATTGCGCAAATAGGAGAGAATCGTAATCTATTTCGTCCTACACGACCTTTTGCTTCCCAGAATTTTATCGCCGAGGTTCATTCTATTTGCATCTATTATGAAATTACCTATTTAAATAGCTTTGAGTAAGACATGTATAGCTGGTGTACTGAACTGGACCGAAAGGTCCTCCCACGAATCATACTCCCACGCAGACCACGTTGGTTCAGATGATCAACATCAAAGTGTAAATTTTAGATGGGTTGACAAAGTTCTTGCAGCAATTAATCTACGTAGGTAGTTTAGGTTAGGGAGCCATTAGTTTATAGTAGATCCTAAAGATTGTCGATTTCGGATTAGATTTGTTCTATGGCCTGAAAATGAAATCTTCTCCTTCGTCGTATCGGTGATTCCAAATTTTGACCAGAATTTAGCCACATCTCGATGGTGATAACATTTGCCTCGACCTAAAGGTCTACAAGCAATTTAATTAAATACTTTTAAAATCCTTGCGTTTCTATTTTGTTGGAGTCTAGGGACTCAACCCGTTCCTTGTCCCTTCAGTACCTACCTATCTCTGTGGAAATGAATAATCTCTTGCAATCCTTTGATATCTTCAAGTTTCACAATAGTTACAGAGTATCACAGACAATCACAATATCGTACAATGACATCTGCTCACCTTGCCAAGACAAATAGATTTATCTCCGTGTAAAACACAAATAAAATTGTCACTACGTAATGATAATATAATAGGGGCCATCGTTATGTTTATCAAATCCTTGAAATTATCACAGAATTGATAAGTTAACTGGCATTATAAAAAAGTTAAAGTATTTAGGTATATTTTTAGCTCAAAGTATGTCAAGGTGTAAGATTATCCTAAAAAAGTTTGCTTATTTTGTCAAAAAATACCTACTACTTATCCAAATTGGTAGGCAGACACTTACGGACTTCAATTAGGTATCTAATTATTTTATTCAACCTGTAATTTTAGCAAGTAGTATAGTAGAGTCATGATGGTACGTGTGCCGACTATGTCGTCCAAGTTAAAAATCCGGACATATTAGAAGGCCGGGAAAAGTCCGGACAGCAGGCCGAATGTCCGGCCATGTACCAGGATAAATAGTAACCCTATCACTTGACTCTTTCTTGAAGTTTTTACTAACTATTCAATCATTATTACAGCCAATAGACGTCCACTACTGGACGTAGGCCTCCATAGGACTACCGGGGCACTCACCAGCAGCCTAATTGAGTCGATTCCTTCCCAAAAACGACTTTACGTATTGCATATTAATACGTAAAGTCGTTTTTGGGAAGGAATCGACTTGTTTGCTTTGCAGAATTCACTTACGCAATTAGGCTGCAGGTCTTCGCCTCGGCCCATCCTGTGGGAGGTCTTTCAACGATGCGTCTTGCGATAGGTACCTCCTGAACCATCCGATCATTCGTTTTCCGAGCATTGTACCCCAGAGTTGCCACCCGTCCCTGTCACGGCTGACATTTGAGATAAGTATTAACAATACTTTGATATATTTCGCAAAATGTTTTTAAAATGGTACGAGACCTTGCCGCCATTTCGACCGAAACTGGAAACAAACCTTGTTTTCATCTAAAATTTTAAAAGAAAATACCTTCAATCACACATAAAATGTTACGAGCACATGGAATCGATAAATCAATAAGTGAAACACCGCTGGCGGACAATTATCAACGTGTGAACTCACAGGCCGGTACAAACAACCGTGCCATATGGTGGACAATGTTCACTTAGCCACTACCGCATAACATTTATATTTTATCAGGGCCTTCTTTTGTCTTGCTTCGTGGGAACTGGCTGCAAATTTTAATGTGTTATTGATCTGGCTATTAAAAAGAAATAAAACTGTTTGTTTTCTTTGTCCTTGGAGTTTTATCAGCTTTTATGTTAGTTCAAAGCGTATGAAGGGCGACAGTGAAACAGCGAAGACAGGGACAGTGAAGGGGTTTAAATAAAACAAACATCGAATAACTTCCCTTCGATTTCAGAGTTAACAATCTGAAGAAATAATTTCACGCCTGTGTTCTCCGAGGCTTATGCAGGTGCACCTATAGAATTTGAAGAGTGTTTCTCACTCTACTATAGCCAGTTAGCCTGAAACTTAGGCGTTAAAGTATAGTTTGTCACGTTCTTAACTCCAAATACTCAATTCAGAAACCTGACGATAATTACTATGACGCTGGGGTACAATCGTAATTATTATAATTTGGCGTGTTCTTATATAATTATGGCCATTGCAGATACGATGTACAGCGCATAATTGCATCTTTGTATCCTTTATTAACCGACTTCAAAAAACGGAGATTCTCGGAGTCGGAATCTTTTGCGTAGATCGTAACATAACAAATTATTATGATTTATTTAACTTATTGTAGTTCTTTGTAGTCGGTGTTATACTTACCTTCCTATCCCGACTGCCGAAGGAGGGTAATGTGTTAACCGTCTATGTATGTATGTTTGTTCCTATTTGGCGTACTAAAGACCAAACGCGTTGACCTATTTGTTTTTTCTTTTGTTTTATCTTGCGATCAGTCTTTCAGACTATGATTAGATGAGATGGTTCGGATGGCATGTTAGGCGCTACTCCCAATGGAGTCTGCCCCATCTTTACAAAGTCACTCTTCTGGCTGACTTTTCTGGTCGAAGATATCCCGCCGCTTTTTTAGTCGGCGGATGCTTTCTGGGATTGTAAGCTGTCCTGCTAGCTTGTTTCGATGTTTTAGCAGTCGGGATTTGTAATGGTCGCCATGTGCATTTATTTCCTCATTGACCATAGGAATATTGAGAATTTCATGAATTTCTGTTGTATTGATAAACCATGGTGCGTTGGATATTTGTTTTAGTATATAATTTTGTGGCCGTTGCACTTTCATTATGTTGGAGGCGCTGGCTGATCCCCAAAGTTGGATGCCATATGTCCAGATTGGCTTCATTATGGTCTTGTATATTAGAAGTTTGTTATCTATAGCCAGTTTTGAGTTTCTTCCTAGTAGCCAGAAAAGACTTCTGTATTTCAGGTTCATTTCTTCACTGTTTTTTTTCGACATGTTTCCTCCATGTGAGCCTTCGGTCAAGATGCATAGCCCAGATATTTCACAGACTTGTAGTGTGGGAGTTGGCTACCGTTTAGGGTGACCAGCAGCCGTATTGCGTAAGTGCGCAAAGAGTTTAAACTCTATCCAACCGACCAAATCGACCAATCACATGCGAGACGAATGACGCGTTGTGGATTTCAGTTTTGTTGATTGGCCGATTAGATATAGTTTAAACTCTTTGCGCACTTACGCAATACGGCTGCGGGTCACAATCATGTTTGCATAGTGTAAACGTGATATGCACTGATTTGGATACGCTGGCAGTAATTCTCCATTTGGCTAGCCATTCCTCAGTCTCAAATAGACGGTGGTTTGCAAGATGCGAGATGCTTGTGTTGGACATTTGTGCGAAGCAAATAAAGCAGGGTCATCCGCGAAGGTAGCAATTGTAATCTCGGAGCTTTGTTGTAGGTCGGAACTAAACAGAGTGTACGGTACAGGTCCGAGGACAGGGCCTTGTGGTACTCCTGCGGAAATTTCATGGAGTGCCGTGGTGGATTGGTTTTCTCTTACTTGAAATCTTCTGTTAGTGATGTAGGATTTAAGTACTCCATAGAATGAAGATTTTATCTTGAAGAGCAGACCTTTGTGCCAGACTCTGTAGATTTTTATGATTCTTACGTCAATCGATTCGTATTAACCTTGCGAGTGTCGCTACATTAAAATTGGAAATTATTTTTTTCTTCTAACCTACCTTGTGGATTATCAAAATAAAGGGTTTTAAGAGGTGATTTCAAAAATAACACATGTTTAAATGCACATAATTCGAAAAAAATATGTTTACTAAAAAGTTATAAACAAAAAAGGTAATTCAAAAAACCCGACTGCTTAAGAAGCGAACTAAAAAGACGTAAACAAGAAGAAAATCACGCTGTGCAGTCGGAGGATACATATGGTTTTGGTCAGCCTGCTCGTGAATATGTACCTACCCTGCGACTGCACAGGATGATATTCTTCGTATTAACGTCTTTTTAGTTTGCAATCGGGTTTTTTGTTTTTTTTTAATTAACTTTTTTTATGATTCCTTTTAATCCCTGCTTGTCATAATAAAAGGGGGCACTTCGGCTTTTAGAAGATTAAAAATAATGAAAGTCAGAGTTATAAAGTTTGCACGTTTATTAAACTGATTCATCGATACTTCAAAAATTATAACATAAATTAAACATAGTCAACGTAGCATAATAAATGTAGCTTTACAATATATCTGTAGTTTTTACTTTAAATCAGATGATTTAGTAAACAAATACTTACGGTGAACATTTAAAAATTAGGACTTCGAAACATTGTATTGTAGGGTATGTATAAAGTTCAACCTGGTGAGCATTGTAGCACATATATATTCTCTTAGGCAACACCTGGCCATCAAATGTCAGGACTACTGTTTGTGATGGCTTCCATACAGGAGAGCCATGTACAACAGTCCTGTAATTTAAACGCCGGATCTTCAGGATTTTTCCGCAACCAATAGGCACTGAAATGTTGTCACATACCTCTTCTGGAGACCATTCTGACGGAACGCCCCTAACGAGGCCCATGCGAGTGATATTAAATGAGGGTATAAAGGTTCTAAACCCATTATTTTTATGGCAGAAATAAAGGTAGGAATCCCAATTGTAATGAAAATATACAAATATCCAGCTAGCTAGATGGATGGATTCATAAAGATTTCATTTTTATGAATAAGTATAGAAACACAGTAAGTTACACTTCATTATTTCACTGTCGCAAAATTGAAATCTTAGTATCTACGACGCCATATTTGTTTACCAAATCAGTATTAAAATAAACTGTTCCTACTCAATACAAATTATATCCGATTCCATTTTACAATCACAGTTGAGTATTAATGTTTGAGACAGACGACAATTTGTAATTTACAAAATTGATATGCAACAAAATCAATTTAAAAAAATTATACAATTTGATAGGAATATGTTCTGCAGCCGATACATTCTCGAATAGAGCGTTACAAAGACTCTACAGCAATTAAAAATTACATTCCAGTTACTTTTAATTAAAATCTTTTGACAACAACACGTGTGTTTTTTATGAACATTTTACACACCTTTGGTTGTTGGCTATCAGAAAAATTATGTTACGACTTGAATTGATGTTTTTTACAAACGCACAGTGCAGCCGGTTACGAAAATGTTTAACCTCCGACGGAAAACGAGAGGTGTTTGACGTGTGTACCTGTTTGTGTATAATATGTCTGTGGCATCATAGCTCCTAAACGGATGAACCGATATTGATCGTAATTTACACTTCATTATTTCACTGTCGAAAAATTGAAATCTTAGTATAGACTACGACGCTATATTTGTTTACCAAATCAGAGAACTAAAATAAAACTGTTCCTACTCAACAGAAATTATATCCGATTCCATTTTACAATCACAGATGAGTATTAATGTTTGAGACAGACGACAATTTGTAATTTACAAAATTAATATGCATCGAAATCAAATTTACAAAATTAATATGCAACGAAATCAATTTTACAAAATTATATAATTTGATAGGAATAATGTTCTGCAGCCGATACATTCTCAAATAGAGCTTTACAAAGACGACAGCAATTGAAAAAGTCCTGTTATTTTAATTTTAAGTCTTGTGACAATAACACACATATCAGAGACTAGTTTATCAATATAATCTTTGGTTGTTGGCTACCAGAAAAATTATGTTACGACTTGAATTTTTATTTTTTACAAACGCCTAGCTTGGCGCCTCGCAAAGGCGCCAAGCGCGCAGTGCAGCCGGTTACGAACATTTTCAACCCCCGACGGAAAAAGAGAGGTGTTTGACGTGTGTACCTGTGTGTTTGTGTATATGTCAGTGGCATCATAGCTCTTAAACGGATGAACCGATATTGATACAGTTTTTTTTTGTTTGAAAGGTTTATTATCTAGGTATGGTGAAAATCGGCTCAGCCGTTTAAGAGCTATGATGCCACTGACATATACACAAACACAAGTTATGGGCGTTTTACTGTATGAATCGGGGTGTTTTCGCAAGATATCGTGTCATAATTACGTTTCCAATAGATTGGCGATCGAAGCGTGTCTACTACTAGATAAATTGTGTGGCATGAAATAAAAATATGTTAGGAGTTCTTTAAATTTTATTTGTAGAATGTTCGTTTCTCTTTTCGCTATTCGTCAGGTGACTTGCTTTCGTGCGTTTTCGACCTTAGAAATGCAGAAGGGTATAATTTGGCCAAATCTCGATTACCTCGTTATTATTTGGCTTATTATACCAAAGTAATATTTGGGACATCAAATTGCATTTGGGACAATCACTGTCGGTGGAAAGGGTGAAATGGGAATTGATAAGAATCATTATGAAAGACTTAAGATTAGTTATCAGGATAATTAGGTGTGTTTGACCGAGATACCTGATAACGGGGAATTGCGCATTTTCCTTTGCATTATCTGAATTTCAAAGGAACCATTTTTATTTTATACAATCTTTGGGTTCGTTTCATCATGAACACGTTAAGATATTTAAGGTAGGTAAATAAGTATCTTTTTATTTTATTTCAAATGTTTACGTATTTATGTACACATAGATAGCTAGGTAGGTAGGTATTATGTCTTTCTCTAACATTAAGTAAAAGGTATCCTAAAAGGTTTTTCGAAACACTTCCGATCCACAAAGTGATCCTAAAGAAATGAAGGCGCATAATTTAATTTACATACCGATTTTTTGTTTACTCTTTGTGATTCGGACAGTCTCGGAAAACTTCGGAATTTCGGCGCAAACGCACATCTCCGACGCCGAATCTCATTGGCCCCTAGAACTCAACATACCTTATTTGAACATTTAGGTGTTAAATATAATAAGTATGGTATGAGAAAACAATGCATACGATAGAATCGACAAATACTATTCAATTATATTTTTAACATGAATACATTAATTGATATGGAATGGGTACGATGGATTAAATATTTTCCAAATTTTAAAATTAGAATATATTAGACAATTTTTCAATATTGACTGAAATCTCGAAAAAAAATAAACAAAATATAAATTTAAATAATTTCGATGTATTAATAAAATTATTATGTGATTTGTTTATAATAATGATTGCAGTCACAATTCTACGACACTGAGTAAAAAAATACTATAGGAGCTATTTTTAAACATCGATTTTTGTTTCACAAATGAGTATAAACCACATAATTATCAGAAGATAAAAACATACAGAGGCCTTAGTGCGAGATTTTACTCACGCTCAATCGCGTTAACGTTAACGCCAAGGCAAAACCTCTCTTTTTGTATACATTTTAACATAGGAGATCGTTTACGTTATCACGAGTGAGTACGTTAAAAACTCGCACTAAGCACACTGAAGTCGTTTCGAAACTGAGTAAGTTTTAAATCTGACTAATTTCTAAATAGTGTTATAAAAGCTGCCTGTATACCTCTAAAATAGTTCATAGTTCCACAAGACGGATTGATCTACTAAAGTTTGAGAAAACTAGATGCGGACGGCACACAGCTTTGGAGCAATTCTTGAGGAAACCCTAGGTTTAGCAGTAAAAGTGGAACATTTAAAGCAGAGTTGAAAATGGTGAATGATTTTGTATGGAATGTGCTAATTCATTAAAGTTGCAAACCCAACCAATGCGGTCGCAAAGCAATTCTTAATGTGATTGCAGAGTAATATCGAATTTCGGGCACTATCAAAGGAGCCTAGCCAACTACGTAAATGTTATAGCGTACAAGCATGTGCGCAAACACAGTAACACTTGATACGACTTGCGTATCAAATAGAGCTCTTATAAAAATGGTGCGGTCAACTGTACGTCCACGTTAACATTGTGTCAATTACAGCGCTCGTATTCCGTAGCAGTAAGGACGGTTTTCGTAGTTCAATTGTGACTATTTGCAGTGACTTACGCTAGAATTCACTTCGCTATGGGTCGCTTGTCAGTATATACTCTTACTCAGTTCCGTAACGACATACGTTCTACTTACAAAGTGAGATAGAAAAGTAGTAAGACTAACTTTTACATACAGCTCATAGGTACATTTGGTATAAAAACTCCTTCGCCGGCTTACGGCATGTTCTGAAGGCATTCTTTGATCTGCGTCCAAGCTTGTAGGTTCTGGGAAAGATAAATATTGATTAGAGAAGGTATTCGGTTTCTTATCGGTCAAATGGTTGCTTTTTCAAGAGGCTGCCATATAAACGGCACTGGACATTTGGAAAACATGGTCATTAGCGCTTTCCAGAATTACTAAATTATTCATCGCTAGCGACCCACCCCGCAGGCTTATTACGTATGAAACAGCAATCAATAATTGTGCAGAGATTGCACAATCATCGCGCGATTATCGCTTTACAATAAATCGGAAGGCTTATTTTTACGAAACAATTGCTCTTCAATCGCGAATCCGCATTATGTATGAGCGATAGCCACACCATAATAATTCTACGACAGCACTGCTAACAATAAAAATCTGCTAACTGAAATGTGCATTTATCGCAAGGTGATCGCGAACATTTCGTATTACGCATGGTTTTTGACAACAGAGCGACAGCCATCGGCGAGGAAATGTGGCTGTCAAATTTCGCTTGTTGTTGGTCGATTGCCAATCGCTCGCTGGTGGCTGAGTAGGTACAAAGTTTTTGAGTTTTTGGCGGCATTTTTTCGTGTTATTTTGTGGATACTTAAATTATACGCAAATTAATTCCTCGTGAATATTGTAATGACAAATTGGTGTAGTTTTGTGTCTCAAATGTCTAAGCAAGTGGATAATTTGTTGAATCATTGTAACAGACGTGATCTCGGTTAAGTAGAGGAGAATTTTTTATTGTAGTGTTGGCTACCTCAGCGAAGTTTGCCAAAAAGGTAGACACTGGCATGTATATTTACTGCCAAATAGTTACAAACACATTGGAATATGTTATGTCCGCAATAAGTATCTTCTATTATATTCTTATTTTTATATGGCAAGCATTGGCAGAAAAGTCAACATCGGTTGTCGACTATTCTGCCAATTTCTAAAGTAAATTGGCAAACAAGTGTGTTCAAAGATCTATTTTACGTTTCATAGCTCGAATAAGAGATGATGATGCCCATTTAGTGATGTCCTAATGCGTTATCGATTCGATTTCTTATAACAATCGACTATTACGAAGAAATTTTAATCGATTTTACACATAGGCATATTAATCGTCCAATTTTAAAATTAATTATTATATTATGTAAATAAAATGAAAATATCCAGTATTCACTGCCGGGTTTTTTAAACCAATACATGACTTAAAGGCCTCAGTAGCCAGGTCATTAAATTGATCGCGCAATAATTGCAAAATTATTGCTGCTTGCTGTTCCTTACGTAATAAGCCCCCGGCTTCGCCCATGACAATTTCTACACAAAAACCTTCATCGTTTCTCACTCTTTCTATTTGTGAAAACCGCATGAAAATCCGTTGAGTTTTTGAGTTTATCGCGTATAGACGTAGTGATCATCATCATCATATCAGCCGAAAGACATCCACTGCTGGACATAGGCCTCCCCCAAGCGTCGCCACATTGACCAGTCCCGTGCGTCTCACATCCAGCGGACTCCCGCCACCCTCAGCAGGTCACCTGTCCACCTGGCATCCCGCCTTCCAACGCAGCGTCTTCCGATTCGCGGTCGCCACTCCAGAACTTTTCAGCCAAAATTAACATTTCACACATTTCGGACAAAATAATTAAGGTGATAATAAAGACCGAAAGTAATACAACCGGCCAAGTGCGAGTCGGACTCGCGCACGAAGGGTTCCGTACCATTATCACAAAAACTGGCCAAGTGCGAGTCGGACTCGCGCTCTAAGGGTTCCGCACCATTATCGCAAAAAACGGCACAAAAATCACGTTTGTTGTATGGGAGCCCCCCTTAAATATTATTTTTATTCTGTTTTTAGTATTTGTTGTTATAGCAGCAACAGAAATACATGATCTGTGAAAATGTCAACTGTCTTGCTATCACGGTCAGACGGACAGACAGACAGACGGACCGCATAGTAATAGGGTCCCGTTTTTATCCTTTGGGTATGGAACCCTAAAAACTAAAGAGTAACTAAAGCATGTTTCTTTAGAACTGCTAGTATCTTTAAGTACAACCGCGCAAGTTCTCGGTCGACTCCTATTTACCCTATGCCACTTGTAATAAGGTTAGTTTTTGACTGGTAACTTTCGATTACGTACTTCCATAAGACGATTTATTTTGAGGACGTTATTAGGCTTCACCCTAAAGTTCCAGTGAGTAGTAATCTGAGTAAACTAACCTTTTTCGCCGCCTTCACCTGCAGAGTAATAAAACTAACGAGTGACTCGTGGAGATCCTTGTCTTTTTGTTTTTGGAAATATTCTATCTCTACCTGGGCCTTCTTGGTGAATTCTCTGTAACAAAAGATGTACTATTAATAAAAATTCGAAAACGTTTACATCACAATATGCGAACAATTAAAACAGCCGCTAAACATCACTCGAAAAGATCCCGCCGAAAACTACAGGTCAGCAAAAAAAATTACATCAGCAGAGATTTCTTATTAGTTGTCTTCATAACTGAAGGTTGTGTCCGTCTTGGAACGCTTTGACGCAGTCACTGACGAGTTGCTTCCACGCCACTCTGTATTCAGCTCTGCTCAGGGCAGTGATCACCGTCAATCCTGTAATCGATCTTATCTGGTCTGACCAGCGACTAGTTGAACGTCCGCGCGTTCTCTTTCCATCCACCTTCCCCACCACAACCAGTTTCTCCTGGCTATCCGGCTGTCTCCGAACGATATGTAGCTCAGGAATAGCTGCTAGCAGATCGTGGAGAGTCTGGATCCGATGAGCAGTGAAATGTTGCGGTAAAATCGTCTATCTTTACTATTTTTTTACTGGCAACCCAAATAACTTTGACCGCTGGTTTTTTTAATGCAATGAAAAAAATTGTATGCCAAAAGCATGGAATTGGCACCAAATGACATTCATACATGCTCCCACACCACATAGCTTACGATAACCACAGATAATATAATACTGGCATACAGAAGCCTCATCCCATACAAAGAAACCGTGCCGAGGTAAATAGCATTTTTCGTCTGATTAATATGATTATTTTTCTAAGAACATCGATTGGGTTCGGTTCCGTTTCACAGATATAGATGGTGTTAGCAGCGATTTGCAAGTACAAAGGGCTTACTCGGTTCGTGAATACTTTTTTTTTAAATACAGCGTTGATTTGTTTCATAGTATTTTTTTGCACGTTTTTACAGTTTCATTGAACCAAAATGTGTCACAAAACAAGTTTAAAAATCGAATGGATGCCTTAGAAATTTAAAACCACGCCATCTATTGGAATAAATTTTAAATGATCCATTCAAATAATCTTTGAAATGTGAATCAAGAGCCCAATATTACTTAATTTTGTGCTATTAGGAGATTTAATTAAACAAGAACATACATTATTTATGATCGTCTCTAGAACATCTTAGTATTTCACAAAACTCAATAACAAGTCGAAGATTATCACCGCCACAGAACAAAAAAAAACGCCTACTACAATTAAATAGAAGTCGCAAGTGGGCGGGGCCCGCGTACCCCGAGTTTTGCTCAGTTCTGCATATGTTTCCTTCCGCGCACACACTACGCACATCAGTCTGGGTTCAACCGTCACGGTGACAAAAACTTGAAAAAAAATACAAAAATGCCTTATTGTGCTGTTTTAGAATGTAAACACGATAGCAGAACCAAAAATGTATCAAATGTAGGTATATCTTACCATCGGCAAGTCTTAATTTATTTTATTTCGATAAAAATGTAAAAACAATATTTTATTAAACAAGACAAGTAAAAGTTGATTTTATGATGTTAAATTTAAGGTCTACTTTCTTTAAAACTCAAACATTGTTCTCGAAGATTCCAACTATGCACATGTCACATTCAGCTACTCAATTAGAGATTACCAATATCGATAATGAGTTATCGATACTTTAAACTTACAATATTCGAAAGAATCTTCTTACGCGCGAAAAACATAACCCTTTCCTTGCAGCCGTGTAAAAATAAAGATTACGACGAATTGAGAACCTCCTCCTTTTTTTGAAATCGGTTAAAAAGACAACAGCCTTCAAAATCAACAAAGTGTAATAATAATAACTCATGAACATAGAACCTCCTTCTTTTTTTAAGTCAGTTAAAAAGTGGCTTATGTGTTAGTCTGAAATTTAAGATCTGCTGGTGTATAGACCTAAATTTCATCAGTTCATTAAGGAAGTTAGTCAAGCTAATCATAATAAGAGTGTAGCCGCAGGCGATAGTGTAAGCTTCCCATGTCAGTAGGACGTATTGCATTTGTAGTATAGTCTATCGCATCATCATCATCAATCATCAATACATATAATAAATCTGTAGAAAAGTATTTTTTGTACATCGAAAATATTTCAAAAAAAATAGCCAGTGTGTTAAAGGATAACCAACAGAACCTATTTCCGGCATTTTTGGAATTTTTGTCTGTTTGTCTGTTTATTTATGCACGCATCACGTGACATGTACGAAACCAATGTAAATAACTTTTATACATAAACATTGTGCGTAACTTGAAGAATTACTTAGTTTTTCTGTCATCGCAATCGGTTCACTCTATCAAAAGTTAGATGAATTTAAAGTGTTCAAGAAGTAAAATTATCACAACACACGCAATTTTGATACTCGGAGAGTTGAACTCGATATTCGATGGATGGCGTTGTGAATTTGAAGTCATTTTCTGAATCACGGTGTTAAGATTCTCCGCGAAAGATTGTTGACTATAGAAACAAATATGTTCGGTAGGTAAGTAGGGTAGGCAGGAAGGTAAGTAGGGTAGGGTTGGCAAACAGATGACGGGAGCGAAGCCACGGTCACAGCTTGTAATTAATAATAGTACACCAAAGTATACGTACAGTACTGTCTTTCCTTTCATTTTTTAAATTCATGGAAAGGTTGTCTTGAAAAGATCGCTTTTAGCGATAAGGCCGCCCATTGTGCCACCCAGTGTAATGTTTTCTTCGTCTATACTTTTTTTTGGGACAATCCCACCGCACTATTCCCAAACCACTGCAACTACTGAAAGCCAGAATCAACAGTGGCGACCACCAGAAAAGCGCCGAGGCAATGAAGCTCGACGAAGTCCCGGAGAATGAATTTAACTGTCTTGGATCCCGCAACGAAATTAATCAGAAAATAATAACGGAGGAGTAGGAAAAAGTCGTCGTCATATGTCGTCTATACTTTCTGTAACTTATATGGTGTACATAATAAAGAGTATTGTATTCTATAATTCTATTGATAGAACAAAAACACCACATATAAAGATACGCCCATCTTTGTATCAATAGAATCATTTTTAAAATCTGATCAGTAGTTTACCATAAAATATCTTAGTAATACTTTCTATAAATCGTAAGTATTGGAATAAATGTATATAAAAACTTGATTACAAACATAATAATATTTATCGACTCTAGTTATTGGGCGCACGGTTGGCGCAGTGGTTGAGCGATTGACTGCTGCGCTGCGTGTCGCGGGTTCGATTCCCGCACGAAACAAATATTTGTATGATCTACAAATAGTTGTTCCGGCTCTGGGTGTTTGTGTATGTGAAATTATATGTTTGTAAACGCACCCACGATACAGGAGAAATTCCTAGTGTGGGGCAACGTTTTTTTTTTAAACTTAACTGTATTTTGTTTGAAAATAAAACGGAATATCGATAAATAAGTCAACGACCGTGGTACATCACTACAGGAGGACGAGTAGTAATGACCTCATTACGCAAATATAAATCTTATCGAAAACGAAATACGGCTTTAAATTAAATGAATTTACTATAGTGACATCTAGCGGCGGGTAGCGTAACTTGCTCAGTAAACTATTCCGTGTGCGCTTTAAACGAAAAAAGTAATAAATACTCAAAAAGAGTAGACAATAAACCAACTCTATTGTCATAAAGCTATGGTTTATTTTCAAATAAGCGACGACTGACATATTTTCTACTTTCATCTAAAAATTAAACTACCAATCACACCAAAGATTTCTTAGTGTTATGAAATACAAATAAACTGTATATGTGTGAGTTTGGGTACGCTGGTTCCGATACTAATAAAGCTATATGCGATTTCTACTGTCTTCTCTGTTCTGTGATCACCGCCATCTAGTGCAATTTATTTGAACCTAATTTTCTTTCTTCGCGTTGGGTGCCCGTGCATAACTCAGCCACATCTTTACTATTTCATATTTACTTTACTGTTAATACTTACTCTAGATCCATCTTAGCCTTCTCAATGGCGTCTATATCGGCAATTATCTTGCCATCTAAGGCGCGCACAATGTCTGGGTCAGTGGTGCCAAAGAGATGCGACAATATGCCTGACTTTACTACTTTATCATTCCTTATTAGTACTTACTCAAGATCCGTCTTAGCCTTCTCAATGGCGTCTATATCGGCAATTATCTTGCCATCTAAGGCGCGCACAATGTCTGGGTCAGTGGTGCCAAAGAGATGCGACAATATGCCTGACTTTACTACTTTATCATTCCTTATTAGTACTTACTCAAGATCCGTCTTAGCCTTCTCAATGGCGTCTTTATCGGCAACTATCTTGCCGTCTAAGGCGCGCGTGGTCTGGTCGCGCACGATGTCGGGGTCGGTGGTGCCGAAGAGACGCGACATTATGCCTGACTTGCCAGCTGCCGCGCGGCTGCGTTCTGATACCCTGGAGAAAGAGATGAAGAGGTAAGGCATACAGAACGATTGTAAGTGACACCGATACTGCCAACACTCGAGCTGGGGCATTCGTCGATGGGTCTACCGGTGTAATAGTCCAGTCAAATTAGACCAAAAAATAGGGGTAGGTTTACAGTAATTCGCATAGAGCTGAAAATTAGTAAGAATGTTCGGTACACCATTATACATGAAATGTAAAGTTTGTGAATTGTGAGTTTGTGACGTTGTAGGGGGGTAGTCTCTGGATCTACTAAACCGATTTTGAAAATTCTTTCACCAGTAGAAAGCTACATTTTTCCTGAGTGTCGTAGGCTATAAAATATTTAAAAAATATAGAGATCCTTATGAAAATTGCAATAATGTAACCCAAAGTAGCAAAATGTTGCATATTAAATTCATTCTTTGGCGTGCGCTGTGAAAACTATTGATGATACATACAAATTATGTACTACATGATTAGGTAGGGTAGAGTTGGATAGGTCGGATAGGGTAGGTAGGGTAGGGTAGGGTAGGGTAGGGTAGGTAAGGTAGGGTAGGTAGGGTTTTTTTTTTTTTTTTTTTTTTTTATTCCGGACTATTTCCACCAACGACATTGGCGCATTCTATAGGTGTAGGGTAGGGTAGGTAGGGTAGGGTAGGTATGGTAGGGTAGGGTAGGGTATGGTAGGTAGGGTATATGGAAGGTAAAGTAGGGTAGGTAGGGTAGAGTACGTAGGGTAGGTGGGTAGAGTAGGTATAGTAGGTAGGTAGCCAATTGACGGGAGCGAAGCCCCGGGGGTCAGCTAGTTTAATATAAATACCCTCACTATGGGAAGTGGTTTAATTCCGATACACAAAATAAGACGTTTTTAAATTCGACCCGTATCTGAAACAACATAGATTTTTATCGCATTATTGTAGTCGGTAGTATATTAGCTCTTATGAAAGCCGTAGTCAGTGGTGCAGTGCGTTATAATTTATTATGATATCCTAACTTATTAGTAAGCAGTGTATTTTCTAATATTCATTTGTCGTGGTTGCTGAAACGCGCTCGTAGAATAGCTACTGTAACACCGCTTACCTGTTAGTGAGTGTGTCCTGCGCGTTCTCTAACGTTCGCTGCAACGTCTCGTGGTTGCTGCACAGTTGCTGCAACGCGCTCGCGTAGAAGAGGTATTCTTTTAATTGGTCTGCTAGCTGCTCTTCATCCTCTGCCACTGAGTCTATGCTGTCTGCTATTGAGTCTATAAAAAAGAAAAGTTATGATTAATATTACTAAAATAAGTTTGTAGGTACAACTTTTCCTCTAGTTATTACCTAGTGCCTAATACTAACTGAAATCACGCTACAGCACCGTATGGGCGTGGCGTATAAAATGTGGAAAAATCACTTCATAATGTTTGTGATGACACCTGCAACTTAAGGTCATGCAAACATTTTGAGCACACAAATACAAATTTTGTTTAAAAGTAGTCCATGAGGAGGATTTCACTTTTGGACCAGTGTGCGACGGCAAACCTTTTGGGTCACTCTCTGCGGCACCTTAGGCACTTCGATACGCCACAGTGTGACTGAATAATAACAATGTAAACTATTATATAAAAAGGAAAAGATTGTGTTTATTTAGCGAGATATACATTTCTCCTGATATAAAAGCTATACTACACTAAGGACAGAGTTACTGGCAGAAGTGGATACGAAAGTAAGATAATCACTAACATACCGAAGTAATGGCCTGCCTTCTGCAGTCCATCGCCCATCTCCTTCTCGATGACGCTCCACTCACTGAACAGTTTACCGTAGTTCGAGTGTAGCTTACATAACGCATAATTCTTTTCTATTATTTTTGATCTGAAATGTTAAAACATACAATTAGGTTGAAGGAGGTATGCTGTTAGAGAACCCAGTTATGGGTTAAGCTCGCCTTTGTACATAAGCTGTCCTACTGATTTGTATCTTCATTTTATGTTTTGTGTGCAATAAATAATAAGAATAGGTTTTTGGAACGGAGTTCCGGAGTTATAGTTCTGATTTGTTTGCGAGCTGAGGGTCTAGACCGAAAAAAAGTCTAACAAAGAATAAAACGATGTCAAAAACCGAAATTTTTTTGCAGTGAATTTCAAGGCACTTCCCGATCACCTTGAAAACTAACTTTTTTCAATCGATTCAACTTGCCGTCAATTTTGAGATAATGCAAAAATATTTTAACGTTCAAATACCCTTTTTTATTAATATAAATATGTAAATATTAATATACATTTTAGCGTGATAGTACAAGCGAAGATCCGTACAAAAGGGAGACGCCGAGGAGAGAGCCGGAGGCGCACGAAGAAAACCGAAGACGTACGAGCGCGCGCTGACTAGACACATACAGTACCACGCTAGCAGCCGCTATTGTGTGTTTACACTGAGCATCAGCCGTGTTGTTGTTATTTAATTTCGTCATATTTACGTTTTTTTTTTACGAAACCGAAAAACTTTCAGTGTAAATTTAATGAATCGGACTCCGTCCCAACCGGGTGTCCGGTTTAGCATCAATAGCGATAGTGAAACCACAGTTTTAAGGACCATATCATAATAAAATTGTTCAATGGAACTTTTGACATAAATCATGACTGATATGAAAATTAATTTACAATGCATGTCCTCGAAAAGAGCGTTTTCCAAGCAGCGAAACTGTGCGGAAAGTGTCACTTTTTTTACTAGTGCTTTTTACTTTCCTGTACTTTTTTAATGTTTAACTCCAACGTCAGCCCGCCGCATAGAGTTTTTATTATTTGAGAAAAGTTTTAAAAATTATTTAGTACAGATTATCATTCATATAAAAGGTAAAACAAAACTAATACTTCATTTAAGGCGTTTTTAATTACTCTAGATTTAGATTTTGATCAATAAATTAATTTTAAATATTCATTAAATATGTTCTCTTCAACCAGTGGGTTTAGCTTTTCCTCTATTTTTGTTGTTATACTTAAGGCAATAGAACTCGTATGTTTCATGAACTCTTCTTTTAATTCCTGCATTTTCGTGTCAATCTTTTCATCCATTTTCTGTAGAAATAATTCCATCTGGTTTTCCATTTTCTACTATTTGGTAGAAATTATTTTAGTGTGGTAACTTTTACTGGCTTTGGCGACACTATCTTGTAGTAGTTGGTGACACTGACAGTAGCTGTCAATGTCAGGTCACGGTTGTCGGTTGGTTGTTATTTTATTTTTGTGAGGGTAGAATTGTATTCGCTGAGCGGTTTCAAGATATTTGATCGCTTTTTTCCGATTTAATATCGAATTTCACACTTGGATAACAATATCACAATGAGATGAACACTTTAATTTCACTTTGGTAATACTTTCAATACGTAAATCACTGTTTTTCTTAGCAAATCTCGAAATTATTGGAGAGCATGAGTGCTTCTGACAACAGTTGACAGGCGATCATCGATAATAACAAGAAACCTTGAGAATTATAGAAGTACAAAAAGGGCTTTTAAAGATCTGAAACTACAAAAGACATGGATACAGAAGCTGGAACATAATACAAAGGAAACAAAAACGAGAAAAGATATTATCAACCACGCTACAAACTTTTACAGAGAAATGTACAAGAAAAAGTTACATAATGAGCACATACAAACACAAGATTATAATGACTCTAGAACAACTATAATGCCAATAACTGAAAGAGAAGTGTATGACCACATTAGAAAGCTAAAAGACGAGAAAAGCCCAGGGCCTGACGGGATAACAAACGAAGCCATCAAACTGGGGGCACCTGTTCTACTCCATCATCTCACCAAGCTCTTCAACATGGTATTAGTTTCTGCATTAGTGCCACAACAATGGTGTACTTCAGAAATAACACTTATTTATAAAAAAGGAAATCCATTAGACTTAGGTAACTACAGACCAATCAGTTTGATGGCAAGTACATACAAATTATTTGCCTTATAATCTTAAGCAGAATATCACCTACAATTGACGGCTCACAACCAACAGAACAAGCAGGATTCCGTTCAGGTTTTAGCACAACCGACCACCTACAGGCATTAGAACAGATTATGGAGAAGTACAAAGAATTCAACAAACCTCTATCTAGCATTTATCGATTACAGCAAGGCTTTCGATACAATTAGTCACAACTCAATCTGGGAAGCACTGAAGCTCTGCAATGTTGATGCCAAATATATTTCCATTCTGAAAAACATATATGCTAACAGCACTAGTAAAGTAAAACTAGAAACTAGAGGTGACCCAATCAAGATTGAACGAGGCGTGAGACAAGGCGATCCCATCTCACCAAAACTCTTCATAGCTGTCCTGGAAAGTATCTTTCAGAAGCTAGACTGGACTGAAAAAGGTATTAAAATTGACAAGAGATATCTAAACCATTTAAGGTTCGCAGACGATATAGTCATACTGGCTGAAACACCAAATAGACTAGAGGAAATGATATGCTCATTAGCCAAAGAAAGCTCCAGGATAGGTTTGGAACTGAATGCAAACAAGACTAGAGTAATGACGAATAGCTACGAAAAACCAATATGGGTCGAGGGAAGTAGAATAGAGTATGTAAAAACCTATATATACCTAGGAAAGCAAGTGACATTCAGTAAGACAAACAATGAAGAAGAAGTACGAAGACGAGTAAACATCACCTGGCAAAAATATTGGTCACTGAAAGAAATCTTAAAAGACCACTACTCCCTAAATCTCAAGAAAGTAGTAATGGACACTTGCATATTACCTAGTCTACTATATGGTTGCCAAACATGGGTTCACACCAACAGAACCAAACAAAAAATTTTAACTACCCAGAGAGCAATGGAAAGGAGCATGTTGGGAATAAGGAAAATTCACAAGGTGAAAAGCAGCAAAATAAGAAAAAAGACCAAGCTGACAGATGCTCTAAAACAAGCATTAGCACTGAAGTGGCGATGGGCAGGACATATCGCAAGGCTCTCTGATGACAGGTGGACAATAAGAACCACAAGTTGGAAAGGACCACCAGGAAAAAGAAAGGTTGGGAGACCATATAAAAGATGGGTTGATGACATAATTCAGACTGCGGGCACAAACTGGCTGAACCTCGCCAATGATCGGGAACACTGGAAGCGGATGGAGGAGGCCTTTACCCGATATGGGGCTACATCTCCAACAGACATTCAAGCAACTAACACTACTAACTAGAATAAGCTAGACACTAACATAAATAACACTTTCATTTTATTTTATATAATTTTTTGAAGCACCTAGTTTACAACTCATACCATGTAGAAATAAAAGGCTTATTATTATTATTAAATATGTTTGGCAGAATGAATATTTTGCTCGTGCCTTTTTGCGTTACGACGTGACAGCTATTTGCGCATGCGCAGTAGATATGCCCGAGGAACTATGAACTATTAGTTAATCTGTGGATATGCTGAGCGCCCTTGAATAATCGCCATTTTATTAATTTCTTGCTTGGTTCAGATTTTTGTTTTTATTTGCTCGCACAATGCATAGTAAAATGTTGTATGATACACTTACGTAAGATGATTTCCGACTCGTGTCGATTTATCCACTCATCGGAAATCACCTACTTTCCGCACTTGTAGCATAAATAACTATTATGGTATTTTGTTGAATTCCTATTAGTCACGAACATTTTCAAAATAAGTCAGACAATACAAACACAGCAATTATACAATTACCAAGTAGAGTGTTTATTCATTAGATAAGGCATTATTTTTACGAAGAATGGCTGAATAGCAATTTATTTGTATGAAGAATTGAATAGAATAAAATACTTTATCTACACTCACAACGTAATGTTCAAAATATTAATTCAAAAAAGATTGTATAAACACGTTTTTTATATTCGTAAACACGTAAAATTAAAAAAAAATATTACAGTGCAACATTTTCCTTCGATTTTTAAACAACTGCATCATAAAAAAAACTTTTTAATTTTTATAGCACACTTTTTTACTTTTTAATTTATTGGCGCTTATGGCACACTTTTACTTTTTAATTTATTATGGGCTCATTGACTTAATGTAGAAAAGTAGTGTCATTGTTTATGGAGGCGCGCGCTGCGCAGTCATGAGCAATGAGAATCTAAATTGCCTGCCATATTTTTTTCCGTTACCACTTTTTTTTATTTCAAATTTAAGAGTGATGATAAAGTAGTGTATGCAAGGGCTTATAATTAGGTATAAAAACACTCGAGTATTATTATTATAAAAATAATAATAAACCCACGCTCGTGTTTTAATAACCCCTATTATAAATGACCATTGCATAAACTACTATTATTTACCAGAAAGCCTTTGCAACTGTGCATTATAAAACTATGAATATTGTCATATATTAAACCATTTCATAAATTTTCTTGCAGCAACATTTTCTTTGATTACTTACATAAATCTATAGGAGTTGCATATAGATTTTGTGCGCGGGGTTAAAATGCCTGCTAACTCATCCGACAACTCGTGCGAAAGAGATAGATGCTGTGATGAGCAGTAAGAAGCTAGTTTGCGTACGAATTGGCACTTTTGCAAGTTTGTAGCGAAATGGATGATAATTTAGGACGAAAACGAGCGCGCGAAATTTTATAAACAGACCTTTGTGAGTCTATATATCATGAAAAAACGACTAAATGTATATTTTCATAATAAAATGATTTGCATTGTTGAATTACTAATCTATCCCTGTATGGTATATTTCCGCCCAAAGATGCGTTAAAATTAGTGTTGAAATGTGGAACTTTCGACGCTAATAACTTTCAAATATATTTTTCTTTTACTTTTTTGTTTCCATACAGGGCTAGATAATGATGAGACAAATTGATATCATTTTTATTTTGAACGTACATCGTCAAACAGTGGAGTAATCCCTAGACTACGTTTGTATGGATGAATTATCGACTAGTGTAACCTTAATAAGATGATATAAAACTCACCTAGTATAAAGAAAGTTTCCTAAATTAGTCTCTAATTGCTTCCCATAGTTTTTTACACTCTCAATCTCTGGATCGGGCTTTTTTAGTCTGATTGATACTGACAACGATTTGATCTTGTTTTCCGCCTGTAGTATGTAGCCTGGAATGAATAACATAAGTTTTATAAAATATATATAATCTAGCCTGTATTGACACACTGCAGAACACAGATAATATAATACTAGCATACAGATGCCTCATCCCATACAAAGAAACCGTGCCGACGTAACTAGCGTTTTTCATCTGATTATACCGATATTTTTTTTGTAAATCGATCGCGTTCGGTTTCGTTCCACGGCGATAGATAGATCACCATCTATATCCGTGGAAAGGAACGGAACGGAACCGAATGTGATCGATGTACAAAAAATAATCAGAATAATCAGTATAGAACGTCGGCACGGTTTTTCTGTATGGGATGAGACAACACTGCTGCAGAATAAAGATCTTCTCTGATGCGAACATACAGCTAAATTCTCGTATAATATTATTTATTAAGAAAAAGGTACGAAACAAATTAATTAATGGAAAACAATAGGGATGTTTCCTGGGTAGAAAAAATATAATTATATTTAGTCCGACAGTGAGATTATCAATTAATATTGGACACGTATTTTTTGCTTTACCAAATCAATAAAAATGTATAAAGTTGAAGAGCATCAAAGTTCAGGAGTGGGGGTATGTGACGTCACTAAGGCAATATAAAGTGTACTAGCGGCGTGACGTCACACGTGTCAAAAGAAAAAATACGAGTCCAATATTTTTCATTTAGTCTATATGACGAACAAAAAATAAATTTCAGTAAACTACCCTATTGGAAAGTTCAATTATTTTCCGTTTAATTTGTTTAGAATTACTCATTAATGTATTCCCCGAAGAAGGAACCGCTATTGCCATTAACTGGGCGAATACCTAGAGTCTGGGGTTCTACATAAAATTTCCCGATGGAATAAGTTAACCTAATAATTTTCACCACCCAGACGAATCCAGAAAGCCAAAACATTGCTTAGCAATCGCGTTTGTTACCACACTAACAACAAAGAATTTGTGACTCCTGAAGAATGGCTAAAGCAAGAAAAAACAAAATTACTTGCATGGATCTTAAATTGGTTGTTTCCTATTTGAGAAGTACTAGCAAGAAACTCAACAATTACTTTTTTAAGTATTTTCTTTTAGTATCTTATAATAGCTTACCGCTATCAGTAATAGTTTCCCGCCAGCCATGTTCCTGCTGTAAGAAGTTAATAAACTGATCATCGAAGCAGAGTCGAGGGTGCGATGCAACCCGCAGTAGGAAGTTCTCCAAGCCAGCGCGTCTTCTCTCCACGAATTCGGGGTCTGTGGTGTCTGACTTCCTCCAAGCATATAGAACCTGAGAAATGAGGTTGCTTGTTAGTATATTTGCGCTAACTATGATAATTTACTAGAGGTTATTTTTGCGGTCTCGTGGGTTTTTGTGACAGGCTGTGGTCTCATAACATTAAATCCCTCTATGTGCATTTGTGAATACTACTTCCTATTAATATTGTAAAAGTCTGTTGTTTGACATACATATACCTTATAGGACAAAGGTGATGTTCTTCAGAAAGTACTCATAACCGGCGTGTGTGTATGACTAGATGTATGAATGTGAGTGAAGCAAAAGAAGTATGTAAGGATCGTTGCAGGTGGCGTTCTGTAGTTTCTGCCTACACCCATGGGAAAAAGGCGTGGGTTTATGTATGTATGTAAGTCTATTTGTTTTGTAGTTCAATGGATTTGGATGAGATTTGGGACTCAGGAAGATTATGGCCGGAATTGGGTTATACTATGGGACTATAACAATGTCCAAATCGTAATAATGAACAAAAATAAGAAAAGCCCAAACAAAAAATAAAATTCCCAAAAATTAAAATGACAAAAAATAAAATGCCCAAAAATTAAAATGGTCAAATCATAATAACGTCCAAAAATCATTTCCAATAAATTATATATTTAGGGTTACTTCTCAAAATATTTAATTTATTGTCAGTAATGATCAATCAATCTGCCTAGCCTTTTACCACCTATATTGGGGACGGCTTCCAGTCTTACCGGATTCAGCTGAGTACCAGTGTTTTACATGGAGCGACTGCCTATCTGACCTCCGCAACCCAGTAACTGGGTAACACCATACCCCTTGGCATGACTGATTGATTTCCAGCCGGGACCAACGGCAACGTGCTTTCCGATTCACGAAGGAAACTCGCTATGTAAAGTTGGTCACCCATCCACGGAACGACCTCGGCAAGCGTTGCTTAACCTTGAAGATCGACCCGTCTGGCTGTTATTATTGACTGATTGATTTTTTTGACAGATACCATACCATAAAAAACATGGAATGAATCCAAGTGATTGTGGAACCCGGATTCATTTCATGTTTTTAGGTATGATAAAATGGGCTGTGGTGCCTTAGTGATAAGCCCTAAAAACAGGCATGTCCAAAAATCACCCAGTTTCTCTAGAGTACACAGGAAAAATAGATAAATTCCATTTCTTTGCTAAATTAATCAGTAGGTATGTGTACAGTTCACCCTGGTACTCTCATTTCACTGGTTATCTTCAAGTTTTATGTTATTCGGGTAATCTATTCTGGCATAATTTTGTGCATTATACAACCAACCTTATTATAGAACTTGTTCATTATGTACCACACAGAACAAAAAAAACGCCTACTACAATAGAAGTCGCAAGTGGGCGGGGCCCGCGTACCCCGAGTTTTGCTCAGTTCTGCATATGTTTCCTTCCGCGCACACACTACGCACATCAGTCTTGGTTCAACCGTAACGGTGACAAAAACTTGAAAAAATAAATAAAAATGCCTTATTGTGCTGTTTTAGAATGTAAACACGATAGCAGAACCAAAAATGTATCAAATGTAGGTATATCTTACCATCGGCAAGTCTTAATTTATTTTATTTCGATAAAAATGTAAAAACGATATTTTATTAAACAAGACAAGTAAAAGTTGATTTTATGCTGTTAAATTGAAGGTCTACTTTCTTTAAAACTCAAACATTGTTCTCGAAGATTCCAACTATGCACATGTCACATTCAGCTACTCAATTAGAGATTACCAATATCGATAATGAGTTATCGATACTTTAAACTTACAATATTCGAAAAAATCTTCTTACGCGCGAAAAACATAACTATTTCCTTGCAGCCGTGTAAAAATAAAGATTACGACGAATTGAGAACCTCCTCCTTTTTTTGAAGTCGGTTAAAAAGACAACAGCCTTCAAAATCAACAAGGTGTAATAATAATAACACATGAACATAGAACCTCCTTCTTTTTTTAAGTCAGTTAAAAACTGGCTTATGTGTTAGTATGAAATTTAAGATCTACTGGTGTATAGACCTAAATTTCATCAGTTCATTAAGGAAGTTAGTCAAGCTAATCATAATAAGAGTGTAGCCGCAGGCGAAAGCGTAAGCTTCCCATATCAGTAGGACGTATTGCATTTGTAGTGTAGTCTATCGCATAATTAATAATAGTACACCAAAGACTACCTAAAGTACTGTATTTCCTTTCATTTTTTAAATCCATCCAAAGGTTGTCTTGAAAAGATCGCTTTTAGCGATAAGGCCGCCATTGTGTCACCCAGTGTAATGTTTTCTTGGTCTATACTTTCTGTAACTTATATGGTGTACATAATAAAGAGTATTCTATTCTATAATTCTATTGATAGAAAAAACACCACATACAATCATTTTCAAAATCGGATCAGTAGTTTACCATAAAATATCTTAATTATTCTTTCTATAAATCGTAAGTATTAGAATAAATTTATATAAAAACTTGATTACAAACATAATAATATTTATCGACTCTAGTTATTGACTGTATTTTGTTTGAATATAAAACGGGATGTCGATAAATAAGCCAACGACAGTGGTACATCCCTACAGGAGGACGGGTAGTAATGACCTCATTTCGCAAATATAAATCTTATCGTTAACGAAATACGGCTTTGAATTGAATGCATTTATTATAGTGACATCTAGCGGCGGGTAGCGTAACTTGCTCATTAAACTATTCCGTGTACGCTTTAAACGGAAAAAGTAATAAATACTCAAAACGTGTAGACAATAAACCAACTCTATGGTCATAAAGCTGTGGTTTATTTTCAAATAAGCGACGACTGACATATTTTCTACTTTCATCTAAAAATTAAACTACCAATCACACTAAAGATTTCTTAGTGTTATGAAATACAATTAATCTGTATATGTGTGAGTT
Organism: Orthosia incerta; assembly: GCA_948252205.1. Taxonomy (NCBI): domain Eukaryota; kingdom Metazoa; phylum Arthropoda; class Insecta; order Lepidoptera; family Noctuidae; genus Orthosia; species Orthosia incerta. The sequence continues at coordinate 25,021,196 of OX411748.1, forward strand.
TGGGTACGCTGGTTCCGATACTAATGAAGCTATATGCGACTTCTACTGTCTTCTCTGTTCTGTGATGTACCACAACTAACAATAAAAAAAGCTTTTTTACAAAAAAAAACATCCGACTGCCAAAAAAACACAACCAAGTGACAAAAAGGTATTTTTTTAAATAGCCTTTTATTGTAATATACCTACACAACATACTTACTTATTTATAAAATTTCGAAAAACTTTACTTGCTCAACAAATTTTTCATAGGTACCGGACTATTTTTCGTGTTGGACATTTTTATTTTCGTAAATTTTTTGTATAAGATTTTGATATTGGGGGCCGAGTCACCCACGTCCTTACGAGTGCACCTTTTGATTCCCTACACGTGGTCCCCGGGTGGTGCAAATCAGGTGACATCTGGTGGTAGGCTTCGGCCGAAGGCTTGCGAACACCCAGCGGGCAAAGACGTACCGCCAAGCGGCCTAGCCGTGTTCCGGTAAGATGCTCGGTGTACCCACAACAGGAGTTGGGTCGAGACAGCTGTTCCACTGCAGGCTGACCAGCCTGACGCGCGCTGTTATGGAAGTATCGGGCGACTAGTCGCGGAGGGTAGCGGGATCCGAGGCACGGTGCACCGCTGGCCGACCGCACGTAGTTGGGGGCCCAAGTAGTGTGCCAGCCACACATGAAAGGCTGCCCCGCCAACTGTCGAAAAATCCCGGAAAGCCCCATCGTGCTGGTTGGCGACCACATGGGGATGGCCCGATGGACATTCCGGGGGGGCTCGGGCGTCCCCGCAGTCTCCAGACTAGTGCCCCAATGATGGCGTCCTTTCAGTGCGCGTCTGTAGGTTAGCAGCGCGGAACCTCGTCTCACTTCCTTCTCCTCTCATCCATTCACTCTTTAAGGGTACACTAGTCGACGGCACGAAATATTTTGTGCGCGGGGTTAAAATGCATTTTATATCAACCGACAACACGTGCGGAAGAGATAGATGCTGTGACGAGCAGTAGGAAGCTAGTTCTCGTACGAATATACACTTTTGCAAATTTGTAGCGTAATGGATAATTATTTAGGACGAAACCGAGCGCGCGAAATTTTATAAACAGACCTTTGGCAGTCTAGATATCATGAAAAAACGACTAAATCTATCTGTTCAAAATAAAATTATTTGCATTGTTGAACTACTAATATATCCCTGTATGGAGGCCGGTTTGCAATTTTCCGTCTTCTTATGGTATTTATTCGCGCCCAAAAATGCGTTAAAATTAGTTTGAAAGTTATGAGCGTCGAAATGTGGAACTTTCGACGCTCATAACTTTCAAATATTTTCTTTTTTTACTTTTTTGCTTCCATACAGGGCTAGATAATGATGAGACAAATTGATATCACTTTTTGTTTTGAACGTACATCGTCAAACAGTGGAATAATCCCTAGACTACGTTTGTATAGAAGAATTTTCGACTAGTGTAACCTTAATTGCAATTATGATGAGAAGGATAAAGAATACTGGATCAAAACAGCGGCTGCACTCCCTCCCCCACAAAGTGCACCTCACCAACATTAGAGGTCTGCACTCAAATTTCTCTGCAGTCCACTACCACCTGGAGGCTGAGAAACCAGCGCTGTTTTTTCTTACGGAGACGCAGATAGCGAGTCCTTCAGACGTCTCATACTTATCATACCCAGGGTTTACCCTGGAGCACAATTATAAAACACGCGCGGGTGTGTGTATGTATGCCCGTGACGACACTTGCTATCGGCTTCTCCGTAACCTTGAGGACTCCAGATTCTCGACGCTTTGGGGTCTAGTGGACACAGGTCTGGATAAAATTGTCTACCGTTCGCACAGCGGAGATCGGGAGACAACCAGGCTCACAGAGTACCTCAGTGAGGCGGCTGATGCGGCACAGCAGCGGTACCCTTCCGCCCAATTAGTGTTACTGGGGGACTTCAATGCCCACCACCAGAAGTGGCTCTTCCCATACCAGTGCACTGACCATGCTGGACGGGAGATGCGTAAGCTTTCGTTTGCGCTAAACCTTACCCAGCTGGTCCATGGGGCAGATGTGATGAGATGAAGGTGCCAGATGTTGATTCACACACGGCCAATTGCTTGGACCTTCTGCTAATAACAGATCCAGACCGATACTCTGTGTCGATAGCTTCACCTTTGGGTAGTTCCGACCCGAGTTGGTGAAGTCTGTGTCCGTCTACTCCCCGCCCGATCCCAGCCCAAGGGTCAACCGGCGGGTTTGGCAGTACAGGTCAGCAGATTGGGATGGCATGCCATCTTTCTTAGCTTGCTATCCTTGGCAGCCTACTTGTTTTTCTTCGTCTGATCCTTCGTCGTGCGTGGACGCCGTAACGGGTGTGTTGCGTCAAGGAATGGAGTTCTACATTCCGTTCTCTGACGTAACGATGTCCGGCGTTGACCGGCCATGGTTTGGCGCCGAATGTCATCGCGCCGACTCGCTTTAACATGAGGCGTACCTGGCATGGGACGCCGCTCGATCGCGCAAAGCGAGTGACGTGGGTCTCGATGGCCTACAACAGGGCTGCCAAGTCCTGCAAGAAGGTGTTGCGAAGAGCTCGGTTCGACCACATTGGCCGAATAGGGGCCAAACTTGCTTCTTACCCAGCAGGTAGTAAAGCGTTTTGATCCCTGGCTAAGTCGGTCGAGTCGAACTTCTGCCGTCTCTCACTACCACCACTGCTGAAACCCGATGGGTCGCTGGCCCACACCGCTGAGGAGAAGGCAAATTTATTTGCCTCACTTTTTGCGGAATCTTCGCGTCTATCTTTTGATGGATGCGTATGTCGGACATTCGCATCCATCAAAAGGACGTCCGTAGGGTGCTGCGCAACCTCGACGTGAACAAGGCTAGCGGCCCTGACGGCATACCAGCTATAGTTCTTAGAACCTGTGCGCCTGGACTGTCTCCGATCTTGACACGCCTATTCCGCCTTTCATATGAGACTGGAAAAGTGCCGAATGCTTGGAAGCAAGCCAACGTACAGCCCGTGCCCAAGAGGGCAGTCGAGCTGACCCGGCCAACTACAGACCCATCTCTGTAACGTCCATACTCTGTAAGAGTATGGAGCGTGTACTTAACGCTAAGCTCCTGGCATACCTAGAAACTAACGATATCCTTAGCGACCGCCAATACGGCTTCCGCCGAAATCGGTCTACTGGGGATCTTCTAGCGTATGCCATTCACATATGGAGTGAGGCCATCGAGAGGCACGGGGAAGCGCTTGCCATCTCCCTCGACATCTCGAAGGCTTTTGATAGGGTCTGGCACGAAAGCCTTATCGGTAAGCTTCCCTTATTCGGTCTGCCCGGTGGTCTGTGTGATTGGATTGCAGACTTCCTGAGAGATCGGTCCATTCGAGTGGTTATCGATGGATGCTCTTCGGACCATTTGTATATTAATGCCGGGCGTCCTCAGGGGTCGGTACTCTCAGCAACATTATTCTTGTTGCACATTAACGATCTGCTAAAACCCGGCACCTTTGGGTATGCAGACGACAGCACTGTTGCTGAGAGATATTTGTCCAACGCACGGGCCACCGGGCCGTAGATCCAGTCTCTCCGTGAGGCCATGGTGGAGCGTTTGAACCTGTCCTTGCAGGCAGTCTCCGAATGGGGCCATGCCAATCTAGTCAAGTTTAATGCTGCTAAAACCCAGGCGTGTCTTTTTTCCGCTAAAAGGAGCCAATTTCACCCGGCTCCAACTTTCCGTGATGTAACCGTGCCAATAACGGACCATCTTGAGCTTCTTGGCGTTACGTTGACATCGACTCTCAATTTTGGGCCAAACATTGAGGCAAAGGCTCAGCTGGCTGCCAAAAAGTTGGGGATCCTTGCGAAGGTGAGAAGGTACTTCACGCCGGAACAGCTGCTCAACTTGTATCAAGCGCAAGTTCGATCGTGCATGGAGTACTGTTCTCATCTCTGGGACGGATCTGCCAAATACCAGCTTGATGCACTAGAGTCGATTGAAAAGCGGGCCAAGAAACTCATCGGCAATGAGGCACTGGTCAAGTCAAAGCTCCAGAGCCTTGAACATCGTCGCCGAGTTGCCAGTTTTTTATCGATTACATTTCGGGGAGTGTGCGATGGAATTGCATGATTTGATTCCGCCCAGCCCGTTCCATCACCGGACTACCAGACGTACGGCGATGCGTCATCGGTACATGGTGGACATCCCACCCATACGCACCAAACGTATTGGGGACACTTTTATTATGCGCACAGCTAAGGAGTGGAATTCCTTGCGCGAGTCTGTTTTTCGCGATAGCTACAATCTAGGGGTCTTTAAGTCAAGAGTGAATGGGTTTTTTCTAGGCGAGCGTGCTTCACCGTCGACCACATCAAAGTTTACCATCAGGTTCATTGTGCGTACGTCGCTCGTCCTGTACGCACGCATAGTTACGTTAACCCCACCACGTTAGTTGCTCACCATCTCTAGGGATGCCTCGCTACCTATCGATACTTCGTCGATATTGTGCAAAAAATGGATAGATTCCTAGTGAGGTCGGAATCCACTGGCAATCTCAACTCCAAAAGACCTGGTGAAGATATTTCTGGCCCATGGCAGTCCGCCAAACGTCCTGCGGTATCTAGAAATACTGGAAAGTTTTATGAAGCGCGTAGATTACCTCTGTACAATCAATTCAAAGATCTCACTGTGGACGACAAGAGTGAATCATCAACAAATAACCACTACAAAGAAGCCTCAACTGGACTGAAGAAAAAAGGACATATTCCACCCCTAATATTGGAGATACAGAAAGATTGGTCACATGAAACAATTAAAAACCTCATCGCCCGATACACCAACAAGTTTCACCTTCAGTATAGAGCTAACAATAAAGTTGCAATAAACTGTCACACAACAGAAGCTCACCAACTTGTGAAGGAAGGTCTCCGCAAAGAAAATGCAGCTTTCCTTACTTACACCCGTAAGGATGAAAAAGTTCCCAAAATGGTGATTAAAGGCTTACCATCCTATGTTCAAGAGGAATTATCTGCCGAGCTCGATAAACTAGGATTCCCAGGTGCATCAGTGTCACAAATGAAGATTCAAACAGTGAGTACATTGTCTTGTCCACCTTTTTTAGTAGTGCTTCCCGCTGGAACAGACATAGCAAAGTTTCGCAATATTAAATATCTATTTAATTGCGTGGTTACGATCCAAAAATTCATGCCCAAAAAGACTGGTGGGACACAATGCTACCGATGTCAAAACTTCGGCCACGCATCGAGGAATTGCAATATGCCCGCTAGGTGTGTTAAATGTACGGAACCTCATGCAACGAGAGAATGTCCTAAAAAAGACCGCATTGAACCTGCACGCTGCTGTAATTGTGACATGAATCACCCTGCTAATTTTCACAAATGTGAGACCCGTCTTGCCTATCTGAAGCGAGCGCAAGCCAGGCATGAGAACCAGTCTAAGCCGATGAAACCCATGGCGGCCCAACACCCGTCTGCACATATTACTAATTTACCACACTCACTCAAGAAACTTTCATATGCTGCTTCTGTCAAAACTCACACCAATCATGATTATGCTCCTAATGAGTATTTGGACTTACCACCGGACGACCCTGTGACAAAAGAGATGTTGGAAATACTTATCTGTGTTAAAAACCTTAAACCACAATTTTCTGCCTGTGAATCTATGTTAGATAAGGTTATGCTAATTCTGACTCATCTTGGCCACTATGTATGATAGTAATGAGTTAAGACTCTTATCTTGGAACTCCGACGGAGTTCGCTCAAAAATGCATGAATTACTTGATTTAGCGGTATGTGCCTTATCCATCGATATAATAGCTATCTGTGAAACTAAACTTACTTGTGATACTCCCTTAACGACACCAGGATTTAACTGCTATCGACAAGACAAACACCACAGTGGGCGGGGTCAAGGTGTAGCCATTCTGGTCAATGAGAGATTTGAGGTTGGATCGATCACTGTTCCCGAAACAAAGCATATTGAAGCGGTTGCTATTGGTTTAAAAATTAGCGGGAAGGACTATGTCTTTGTTTCAGCTTACCAATCTCCAAACTTACAGTTGGAATGCAGGGACATAGATATCTTATTTTCCCTGGGGCCTCATGTTATAATAATGGGAGACTTTAACGCCAATCACGGGTATTGGAATAGTAGTTATGTCAATACCCGTGGTAATGTACTGTTTCGCCACATGCTTAACCACGAGTATGTGATACATTTTCCTGACTCACCTACTCAGGTTAACTATAGTCCTGATCTTAACCCTACAAATCCTGACTTGATTCTGGCACTAAATGTAAATAGTATAAATGAGGTTCGTGCAATACCAGCCCTTTCATCAAACCACTTTCCAATACTGTTCACTGTGAATGGTCAATGCTCTCGTAAACCTAATTCCAAATACTACCGATATTGTGACGCTGACTGGGATAAATACCGGTCCTTTCTTGACCAAAAGATTTCACTAAACTCGAAAGTGTTTAAGTCCGAACCTGAAATCGACGACGCCGTAAACTACCTACATCAGTGTCTTACTGCTGCCAGGGACAAATTTATTCCTAGTAAACTTCACGTAAATACTTGCAAAAAGCTACCTAATTATATTGCAAAAATGATCAAGTATAAAAATCAACTTCGTCGAAAGGAACAAAAAGTGTCCCTTGCAGAGAAAAGACTGTTACGATATGCAATCAATAACTTACAAAATTTGATTAATTCGGCTTTAACGAAACATCAAGATAAAATATGGAACACTAAACATTCAAAAGTTGACAATCCTAGCAACGATATATGGCGACTGGCTAAGTCATTAAAACCTAGAGCAGACTCAATACCTCCACTTAAAACACCTGAGGGAACTTATACAACCAATGTCCCTGAACAGTGTGATGCTCTAGCAGATGCTTTCGAGGCGAACATAAATCTTACTCGTGGCTGGATAAGCGATAGCGTCGATAGGGATGTTCAGTCAGCCACCACTCACTTAAATGATCACGTCATAAATGAATTACATCTACCAGTGCGGCCGACTGAAGTCTGGAAAGTTATAAGTAAATTCAAGACCAGGAAGGCTCCAGGTGATGACGGTATAAACAATATTATGCTCAAAAATCTTTCACAAAAATCAGTTGTGTTTATCACAAAAATTTTCAACGGTTGCTTAAAATTAGGATATTTTCCCAATACGTGGAAAACTGCAAAGGTTATTGCACTTAAAAAGCCTGGAAAAGATACCTCCTTGCCAGTTAGTTACAGGCCTATTAGCCTTCTTCCTGTTCTGGGTAAGCTGTTTGAGGTCATGATTTATAATCGCTTACTACGTTGCTCTGAGCAGCTGATTATGAATGAGCAATTTGGCTTTCGTTCCTCTCACTCCACGGTGCAACAGTTGGCTCGAGTCTCTGAACACATTGCCTATCATCTTAATCTTAAGCAGTCTACCGGTATGTTCCTTCTAGACATCGAAAAAGCCTTCGATACCGTCTGGCACGAAGGCCTGTTATACAAGCTCATCTGTTACGGCATTCCAACTGAGCTGGTAAAACTTATCCAATCTTACCTTAACAACCGCAAGTTTGTGGTCCATATTGGTAGTGACAGGTCTTCGCCTCGGACGGTGTTGGCAGGAGTTCCTCAAGGTTCGGTGCTTGGTCCCTATCTCTTCATTTTATTCGTGAGTGACGTTCCTGTGCAGGTCCGTACTCATCTGGCCTGTTTTGCCGACGATACAGCATCGTACACAAGCGATGATGACCTCGACGTTATTATAAGTAGACTGCAGTTGTCGCTTGAACTACTCCAGTCTTATTTCAACAAGTGGAAGCTTAAGTTGAACGAATCAAAGACTGAGGCAATACTTTTCACACGCCAACGTACCACCCCAAAAAGAAAATTAAAAATCGCTGGGCAATTGATTCCGTGGACCACAGAAGTTCGCTATCTTGGCATTACGTTGGATAAAAAGCTCAACTGGACAAAGCATGTCAATAATTTACGCATTAAAGGAGCTCAAGCACTCGGTTCTCTCAGTCCTATACTTAACCGAAAAAGTAAGCTCAGCGCTAACACCAAACTTAGGTTATATACCACTTTAATCAGACCTTGCATCACTTATTCGTGTCCGGTATGGAGTAGCACTTGTCAATCTAATTATAACCAGTTACAAATAATTCAAAATAAAGCAGTTAAAATTGCCTATAATACTCCGTTTAAAACTAACCTTAAAGCACTACACACAAACATTAAGTTACCTAACATTACAAAATTTATCTTAAAATTAACTCGTAAATTTTACAACAAAAATAAATGTCATCAAAATACATTGATTGCTAACATAGGTCAAATTAAGTTGAAAGACTTGCGACATATCGATGGATACGGTACATACAAGCTTCCCCATCACTACGTGTTGTTTGCGCACAATACTGATAACGCGTCGTAGCTGGGCCCGTGCGATGCGCCAGCGCTTCCCCGCGCTCACCGTAAACAAATGAGGTCGCGGGAGGCGCGGTAGCTCGTGCGCCGCTGGTGGCCCCGCACGATCACCTGAGCTACCGCTTATCGCTTGCACCGGTCTCACCTGCGCTGAGCGTGTAGTTAAGTATTTGCTGCTACCCCCTCATTTTATAAAAATGAAATTATTACAATAATTTCATATATTAATATTAAATGTTGATTGATAAATCCCTCATGTTGTAATAAGTTTGTAACCATTATTATTATATACTTATAAAGGTGTTCCTAGCCTGTAAAAGTGTTGTTATTAATATTAGTGTAACTGTTACTTATGTTTAAGTACTCCAGCTATGTATATTTTCATGTTAATAAAGAATTTTTCTAAACTAAAAAACTAACTAACTAAAACCATCAGGTGAGATAGTGATCAAAAGCTTACCATCAGGTGAGATAGTGATCAAGCGCAAGCCTACAGATAAAAAAAAATAAAAAAATAAGACATTTTATTTTTGGAAATTTTTTGTATTGGACAATTTTATTTTTGGAAATTTTTCGTGACATTATACGAAAACGACGGAATCAGACGGAACAATTTCTATCCCAGTAGTAAGGTCATGTATGCGATAATTTTCGACTATCACGCGCTCGAGGCCACTGGCAAAAGCTAGTTATAGGATAAATAATGAAATTGATAAAAATAATATATCTGCTCCATTTCCCTTGGTTTATACATGAGTTATTATCAAATAATATTATGTAAATAATTATTATTGTCTATCTGTATTACAATAAAATTAACTTTTTTTCTTCCAACTATGCTTTAATTTCATCACAATCACACTAAAAACTCAGTACAAAGCGAGTCTTTATTGCTCTAGAGCAATAAAAATGTATGAAATTTCATTATTGCACAGTTTTTTTTTTTAATCGCACCAAAAGGTGCCAATCTCAATGGATTAGCTCTATTCAGCCAGCCGATATCAATACTTTTTTTTTTACGTACGTATTATTCGTTTCTATCCTACTTGTTCCAAATTGAAAAAATGATTGCTGCTAACTCTGATTTAAAAATGAAAGAAATTTAAAAAAGTGATTTTCGACATCGCCGCGCCCGTGGCCGCGCCCATCTACTTCCCGTGATAACGACTTCATTGTAACAAATCAGCCAGGCCCATCTAACTCGTCTGATAATATTATTCAGTCCCAAGTTAAACAAACAAATATAAATTTGCCCAACAAAACTTAACCTTACGTTTAATAATTGCTCAAGTATAACTTTTAATTTCAATAATTAAACTTCTATTTTAACTGTTTGATATGAGTTTCTTTTATCTACTATTCCTATAGGTAATAGTTGAAAGAAAAGCAGATTATGCACCTCGCCTTAAGTAATTTATATTGCCCTCGTGCCTGTTAGATTAGAGCCCTCGCTAACGCTCGGACTCTAAATCAGGCACTCGGTGCAATAATAAATACTTTGTGCTCGATGCAATAATCTACTATAATATGTTGTGACTTTCTTGTGTAATTTTCATAATTATTATCTATGTTAATTTATACAAATGTTAATTTTGTTCAGATAAGCATCATATTACAACAACCTGATATGAACTGTGATAACATTTATCAGTGTTTACAAATTCATTTAGGAAATGCAAATAATGTAATATTTATTATTAGTTTTACAAACAAATAGGTAGGTATTTGTTTTACATTTAACTTTTCAATGATTATTTTAAGCTTTTTATTTCAATATTTATCTTTCTTCCAATGTGCCTCTATTCTAAATAAAACACTTTGACTTCAAATATAGTCATTTTCTGATGTTTTATTAAACTTAGTTCCAGAACACAGGATTTGCAATAAAACTGACTCACATACAACTTTTTCCTAGAAAACTGCTAAGGAACTTTACACCTTGGATGACAAATATTCATGACACAATGTTCCCTGTATTATTGAAGATTATACTTCTACTTATTTTTGAATCAGTAAACTATCTGATAATCCCTAATTAAGTACACAGTAAAATAAGGGCCATGACGCTTAACAGCCCAGGGTTAATGTTTAGCTATTTATTAGGTTATTGCTGTCAATCTGCCTACCCTTTGCCCAATTGTGTTGGCAGTTTAACCGGACACAGCAAAATAAAATTGCCGACCAATTGGCACCTAAGTTGGCAAGAGTAGTTAGATGCACAAGTCGCTTTTTATGTCTCTTTGGTTACCAAGTGGGACACGGGGAATGTTTAGCATCAATCGGAGTGTGCAATTGGTTGGTCAATTGACACAAGGATCGACTGACCAATCGCATCACCCAAGTTTGGTAAGAACTATACTAGGTTCCGGGTGTATTTTAAAAATTAAATTAAACTCACTCTCTTCTCAGGTAGCGGCGGTATGATAACATGTGGGTATGTAACTAGTAGGTAATCATGAATCTGTTCAAACTCTGTGTACCGTCTCCATATTGTACTGATTTTTGACGACACCAGTCTGTAGTCTGGATCTGTCACTCTGAAATAAATGTATAATTCAAAAGAAATAGTGAATTAGAATAATGTAGGTATAAATAAAAATCCTGGGTGGTATTTCGTTATGAAATCCAAGGGCATATTTAGCTTAAAAACTCGTTCTGATCTCTTTTATGAATTTAGTTTTAGATATTTTTGTTACAGCTAAGTGACCTTTTTAGTGGCAAGTTTGCATATATTATTATCAACAGGTTTATCATGAAATCATTAGTTCATATTCAGGGTATATCTGCAGTGTGCAGATAAAATGTTTTGCGTCATGTATTATTCAGTTCTACATGGAATACATCAACACAAAACAACAAAATTAGAAACCAAGTTACCATGTTATTTGAAAAGGATATGACCTAATTAGCTTTGACATCTTATTCACAGCCTTTCCTACGCTTGAAAGTAGAATGGGCACAAGTAATGAGGCTAATTGTCTCACAATGGACGGCTAATTTGCTAAGAAAACAAAAGATTCGAAACACTTACTTTAGATCGATTAGATATACGGTGTAATGATCACGGACGTGCAAGGTCCCATTAGCGCGCTTTTCTGACTCCACTATCGATATATCAACGTGTTTTAATAGCGCATCCTGGAAAAACACAAGGATAAATTAAATTTATGGTCTAAATAAAGAAAAGTAGGCGTAGTATCATCACAATACCTGGCTATCTAAGTCTTCCACTGTTTCAATAACGCTTGGCGATCTTGACGCCTTGACCGGCGAATTTTGTGCTGACATTTTGGTTTTCACTGCGATTTAACGTGTAGAGAAAATAATGAGGTATTTATTAAAATTATTTAAAATTTCCAGACAAGAAAACAGTGACAAACTGACTGACAAATGCTAATGACAACACAAAATCACAATCAAAATTGATGACAAATTCATGACAGATTCAGAGTCAGACAGAATATAAATTAACCCCAATGTGACAACAGGACAGATATATAATTTTTTGATTGGTGTGAAAGAGAAAACAAACGGCTGATCAAGCGACATTTGAGTTGTGGATAACGTTCCATCTCTGTACCAGACAGGGCTGCCAGATGTACGATTTTAATCGTACTCCTACGATTTTTTGGCTTTTTCACTCATGTCCGATCGCTAAACCAAGATCGTACGGAAAATGTACGATTTTTATATACCTGGCAAATCTGGCAACAAAAACGAACGTGCTCCACTGGAAGTCTCTTTGTAGAGTCATTTAAAGGCTGTATTTGTTTGCATTTTACTCTACCCAATTATTGTGATGCGACTAAATTAGGTAAGTACTCATTATTATTATCTTTACAAAGTGGCATTTGCAATTGCCTATTTAGTACTTATTTAAGTACCGGTTTTGTATTACCTAGATACCTCTCGTTAATAATCATACTCTTCTAAAGTATAAGGCTGTTTAAGTGTCCAAACCGACCAAAGATAGTAATAAAAATTAGTATAGTAATAAATGGATTGTTGTCTGACTAGGGTTAGGTCGTAAATTAAATGCTTAGTCGGCTAACAACTGTCAAACAACCGACCAGGGTCTATAAAAGATAACTGTATGCCAGACGGACCCAATTTTACGTAAACAAGAAACGGTTTCTACAGAGTAGGTACCTAAATCTTGTAACTGCCAGACATACCCAGTAACTTTAGAAATAATGAACTTCTGTTCTGTTAGCAGGGGCGTAGCTACCGCCGTAACAGCCGTATCAATGATTCGGGGATCTCGAGCTACAGGGACCCCAGCGAGTGGAATCATAAGTTTGGAAAATGTCATCAACAATCAAAACACAATCTCATATTTTTTTGAGATCGTGTATTATTTTATTAAATACACGTTATATGTTATGATGACAGCTTAATCTATCTGCCTTCATAGCATCCTAATGCTCCAATTGAGTAAATTTTGAAAACTTCAGCATGAAATATATCCGATCCCAGTTAGAATTCTCTTTCCGTAGTTAACAAGCCATGTCCGTCTGTCCGTCCGTCCGCAGCGTAGTTCAGACACTTTTAGTACTAGAAAGCTATAATTTGGCATGGATATATATTGTAAGGATCAGGCAACCCCACGTGATCCCACGTCACCGGACCGTCTATAAATAGCAATGAGGTAGGATAACTATGGAGACGGCATATTCTACTATAAGAAGAATAGTTATGCAAATATCTATAATATCGACACACGCATGTCAAAAAGCGTTTTGTCTCTTTTTAACTAACCAAGAGCTGCATATGAAAAGAGAGACATCTAAATGTTTGTCAAGGACTAAACTTGGTAACACTTTTGAGTGACGTCAAAATCATGTCTATGCGTGACCGGTCGCCATGTTAATTGCCGAGTAAAATTGGTAGTTGTGTGCCGTATATGTACGTTTATCTGTGTAGTTGTGCTGTCAAACAGTTGCAAATGGCCTACCTCATTGGCAAATGGGCAGCCATCTTAATTGCCCGATTAAGCACGCTAATTTCGTAGGTATGGCAAGTCCATAGGTTTATAAGTCAGTGATAAATAGCGTGTCGGTTTACTCCTTTTTTCTCATTGGCGGTCACCACGTGCGGACGTCTCTGCGGAATCTCTGTCGTGAGCTGTTTTTATTTTTAAAGCGTGTAATCGTTATTTTGTAATTTTCCTAATTATAATCGTAACTAACTTAAACTAAATAAAACTGTGTATGTAAGAATTTAAATCCACTCCTCTGGGGTTCGTCCTAGGGGTTCGGGGGTCAGACGGCAGTCGCCCCGGTAATTGGCACAAAGCCACTTAAAAAAAATGGATAGGAAAAGAAAGAGATATACGTTTAGGGCTAGGGCGTCGCCGCATAACGACGCGCATGGGGATCGCCTTAACCCTGCGACAAGTATGCGAGGGCTACCGGGCCCCGTGCGAGCCCGGCTAAAGACGTTAGCACCAACTACAAAGATTCGCTTTGCAAACTGGAACATTGGCACGATTACGGGACGCTCCGTAGAACTTGCGGCCATACTTGCCAGGCGTAAAGTGGCAGTGGCATTCCTGCAGGAGACACGGTGGAAGGCCAACAGGAGCCGGAATATTGGGCACGGCTACAAGCTGATCTATACAGGCTCTTCTGGTGGGGAGAACGGTGTGGCAGTGGTGCTCGCCGAGCATTTCCACGATAGCGTCTTGGAAGTTAGATGCATATGCGACCGACTTATGGTAGTAAGGTTGCTTATTGAGGGGGTCGTGACCCACTTAATAAGTGCCTACGCCCCACAGGTCGGTTGCAGCGACGCGGATAAGACGCTGTTTTGGGATCGGCTCGGAGATGTACTACGCGGCATACCGTTGTCCCACGATGTCGTTTTGGGTGGCGACCTGAACGGACATGTGGGCGAGGTGCAGGGGGAGTATGAACGTGTCCACGGCGGCTATGGTTACGGCCGAAGAAACGCAGAGGGGGAAACCATTCTCAGAACCTGCACTGCAGCTGACCTGGCCGTGGTGAACACGTTCTTCAAAAAGAAAACCGAGCACCTGATTACCTACAGGAGCGGTCGGAACGCCACTCAAATCGACTATCTACTGACCAGGAGAAGCCATATCAGTCGCGTGGCCAACTGTAAGATCATACCCGGTGAGTGTCTCTCTGCCCAACACCGACTTCTTGTCATGGACCTCTGCGTAAAACCCCGTCGCAGACACGCCGAACGTTGCCGCCGTCAAATCAAGTGGTGGCTGCTGGATCAAACCAGATTCTCAGAGTTTGACTCTGCCGCTGGTGATATTAGTCTCGACACAGCAGGCAAGTCCGTCCAAGAGTGCTGGAAAACGATTCAGACAGCAATCACAAAGACGGCAAAGCAAGTTCTCGGCGTGGCGAAAGGGTGCCGCAAAATCGACAAGGAGACCTGGTGGTGGGACGCCACAGTCCAGGGTTCATTACGGGAGAAGAAAGCGCTCTTCAAGACGTGGCAAGCGACCAAATCTCCTGAAGATCGCGCATCTTACAGGACAGCGAAAAGAGCTGCCAAGAAAGCTGTAGCCAGAGCCAGGCGTGTCCACTTGCAACCATTATATGCTAAGTTAGACACTCCTGAGGGGCACAAGCTCATATATAAACTGGCGCGCTCTAGGGCCAAAGCAGCGCAAGATATTACTCGCTGCTGCAGCGTCAACGGCCCTAATGGCGAGCTCCTGTACGATGATCGTGCGGTGAAGGAGAGATGGCGCTCTTATTTCCACGTTTTGCTGAATACTCAGCACCGGGAAGTTCACCCTCCCGAACAACTCCCGAACAATGGACTCGTGCCACCGATTACACCTGACGAGGTCCTCGCATCTCTTCGTCACGTGGAGAATCGGAAAGCTGTCGGACCGGACGAGGTGCCAATTGAAGCGTGGAAAGCGCTGGGGGCTCGTGGTGTGTGCATTCTTACTAACCTTTACAATAGAATCCTGAGCGACCGAATAATGCCCGATCAGTGGCGGCTTAGAATAATAACGCCGGTCCACAAGGGTAAAGGGTCCGTTCAGGATTGCGGTAATTACCGCGGTATAAAGGTGATGTCACACACCATGAAGCTCTTCGAGCTCATTATTGACACCAGGATCCGACAGGAGTGTACAGTGTCGGACTCCCAGTACGGTTTCCAACCAGGACGCGGTACCATGGACCCTATATTCGCCCTAAGGATCCTCATGGAGAAGCACAGGGAAAAGAATATGCCTCTGCATTTTCTATTCCTAGACCTGCAGAAGGCCTTTGACTGTGTTCCCAGGGAGATGATCTGGTGGGCGTTGCGGTCGAAGTTGGTACCAGAGACCTACGTGGAAATCGTACGTGACATGTATCGCAACTCCGATTCAATAGTCAGGACCGCTGTTGGTGATACCACCCCCTTCCCCATAACCGTAGGCGTGCATCAGGGCTCCGTCTTGAGCCCCTATCTCTTCAGTGTGATATTAGACGAACTGTCAGCCAGCGTACAGAAACTACCGCAGCCTTGGCTGCTTATGTACGCTGATGATATCGCACTGGTAGATGGGGACAAAGGACGGCTCACCAGACGCGTGCACGCATGGAGGGAGGTGCTTGAGAACGGCGGGCTGAAGCTAAACGTGGCGAAGACGGAGTATATGGCCTGCAACAGCACAGATCTGACGTCTCTCCGTATAGGCGACGACACCGTCGAGTGCGTGGACAACTTCAGGTACCTCGGATCTGTGCTTGATGCGTCCGGGGACATCGATCGCGACATCAAGGCCTGTGTATCAGCGGCTTGGGCGAAATGGCGCGAGGTGACGGGTGTCATTTGTGACCCCAAAATGCCGGTCAAGCTGAAGGGACAGGTCTATAAGACCATCATAAGGCCTGTCCTTACGTACGGCAGTGAGGCGTGGCCGGTGTTGGAGCGACACCGGCAGTTGTTGCATGTCACGGAGATGAACATGCTGCGGTGGATGTGTGGCGTCACGCGGAAAGACCGTGTACGGAATACATACATCCGTGGCAGCCTCCATGTCCGCGACATTGCTGACAAGCTGCAGGAAAGTCGCCTCCACTGGTACGGCCACGTCTTACGACGACCAGCAAGCTACGTGGGAAACAAATGCCTGGACATGACCCTACCTGGCACCAGGAGCAGAGGACGGCCCAAGAAACGCTGGCTTGATGTCGCGCAGGATGACATGCGCGCCAATGGGCTAGTTGCGAGGGATGCCGAAGACCGGGCAAAGTGGAGGAGGAAGAGTAGGAAAGCGGACCCTGGGTTCTCCCGCGCTGGGCGGGATGAGCAACCGGGATAAACGCTAGGTAGAAGAAGAAGAAGATGTAAGAATTTAATTTGATTTTGAGTTATTAAACGGTTTTTTTTATTGAAATGTGTTTTTTTTAATTCAATTCCACTTTTGAACCTTATAATATATTAATAGAAGCAGTGGTGGCCGGTGGTAACGGCCGCGACTTACAAGTTGTAGTTCGTAGGTTCGAACCCAGGCAGGCGCTTTACTCTGTGTAAATTATTTCATCACCACTGCTCTCAAAACGGTGAAGGAAATCATCGTGAGGAAACCGGGCATGTCCTAGAACCAACTTCGAAAACATGTGACATCCACCAACCCGCACTAGGCCCGCGTGGTGGATTACGGCTCATTTCCTCTCGCAGAGAGGAGGCCTGTATCCCAGCAGTGGGAACATTAAAAAGGATGATGATGATATATATTAATCATGCCGAAAAAGTATCAAAACATGGATGTGCCAAATAATACTACGTCTTCTGCAAGTTTTCGCGAAATATTTAAGTCTAAGCATAGTGTAAACTATCTAGTCACCATAACCAAACATTACAAATTCATCATTATAACGAAATTAAAATGAAAAACATCACAGCTCAGTAAGCTTTACAAGTTTATGAGTAATAATAGTCGACCAACTTATAAAATGTACTTGGAAAGGTAAAACTTTTTATTTACGTTAAAGCAATGTTCGGTGCTTTCATCTTTTATGAATTTTGGTATTTTTACTTAATTATGTCTGTGAATTTAGCTGTTTGGTACGGAACCCTCGATACGCGAGTCTGTCACCCACCTGGGGGGTGACCATAAGCTCTTAGAGTATGGTTATTTTGAGATCGCGTAAGTGACAGATGTATACAAGTCATATACATCTGTACCTTACACACACTCAAAATAACATTAATCTAAGAGCTTATGGTCACCCCCCTGGCCGGTTTTTAGGGTTCCGGAGTCGACAAGGAACCCTTATAGTTTCGCTCTGTCCGTCTGTCCGTCCGCAGCTTAGCTCAGAGACTCTAAGTACTAGAAAGCTATAATTTGGCATGGATATACATATTAATAAAATAGTAGTAGTGCCTATAAGCCTATAAGTGTCCCCCCACCCCGCCTGCCAGCGAAATGGTTGGTCTTGGCTATGTGAACAATTTCACTGCAGTAGTAAATATAACGAAATCAAAAGGAAAACTATCACAGATAAGTAGGCTTTACAAGTTTACGAGTAATAGTCGACCAACTTATAAAATATGTACTTGGAACCGTAAAAAAATTGTACAAATGCCTTTGACAAATTACTTAAATAACGTTGTTAGCTGTGTAAAACAGAGTAAATATATATCCATGTAAAATTATACAAAAATAAAATCTTAACAGGCTTTACTAGTTTACGAGTAATAATCGACCAACTTATAAAATGTAATTGGCACAGTAAAATTTTTTGTACAAATGCCATTGAAAAATTACTTAAATAACGTTGTTAGCTGTGTACAACAAATAGTAAATAATTATGTGCTTATGAATCATATAAAAATCTACAAAAATTTAATCATAACATCCTTAATAATAATGATTTCTAAATGAATAATGTTTTTAAGCTCGAATAACGCGTTGGATTAGCCGGAGTCGTTAGCTGTACCGGTCTGTAGTCCATACGGTGCATGCGCGTGGGGGTGTCTATTTTGTGTTAGTGCAGAAGTATTTTCAACGTTTTGTAATCTAAAGTCAAATAAAAAAAGATTCGATTGCCTAGCAAATTACTTATTTTCTTTTGTCGATATCCATTTATATAGTCAATATTCGACCCGACTACATCACTAATTGAGTAGCGTAAAACTTTCCAGAACGAAATAGTGAATACCGCAGATTAGAGGTGAATACATACGAAAACTTTCAAATTCCGAAAGAGTAATAAACAGGAGGAGCGCGCGCTCAAGGATCCAGGAACGAACCATATCATTCTCCGTGGCTCTAACGCGCGCTCGTATCGGCTCATTTCGCAATTCGCACCCGCGGTGTTACTCAAATAGATAATATTTTTCTAACTTCAGTTGCGTAGTTGGATTTTATAACTCCTTCTTCAGTTACCAGTTAGTCCTTCTTTAGTTTAAGTCAAGAGTGAATAGGTTACTTCAAGTCAAGCGTGCTTCATCGTAGACCACATCATCGCTTACCATCAGGCGAGATAGTGGTCGAACGCGAGCATATAGATTAAAAAAAAACATCATCCTATGTGCTATGCTCCATGCGTTCCGTATGTTCCCCACTCAACCTGCACATGGGTGTCGCGGTTAGACCCATCTTCATGAGCATGTCGTTGGTTCCAAAGTGCCCAGTAAAGGCCCCAAGCCGGATTTGCCCCCTGCTCATGTTCCAAATGCATTCCCGGGCTTTGAACGTAGAGCCTAGGAATCTCTTGGAGTCTTGTAGACCGGTATTAGATAGCCAACAAGTTCGTTGTCTGTGATCTGCAAACTCCCTAAATGCGGCTTTTACGAGACACGTCGAGATGCCTACACATGGTTCTGGACCCGCAAAAACATTCGCTGAGCCCTCCCTTGCCAGTTCATCAGCCACTTCGTTACCATGGAATCCTTTGTGCCCAGGGACCCACATCAGTCTTACCCTGTTGTGCTTCCCAAGTCTGTTTAGGGTTTGGATAGCATCCAGAATAAGTCCGGAGTCCACTTTGTAGGATACCATCCATGGCTTTGATTGCAGCTTGACTGTCACTAAGAATATATATGGATTTACCTCTGGTACCTCTATCTATATTCTCTTGAGCACAGGTTATAATGGCATATGTTTCTGCTTGGAATGCAGTTGCCATCTTCCGTAAGCTTTTGCTACATTTGTAGCCTTTTGCGTATATTCCCGCTCCTGTACCTGATTCCATTTTGGATCCATCAGTGTACCACACCAGACTATCTTGTTCTGGTGGATCAAGTCCCTTCGTCCAGTCCTCTATTGTAGGGATTTGGACCTTGAAAGACCTTTCAAACACAAACATAGTTTGCATTTTATCGGATAACATGCTTATTACCCGATCCAGGCTTTCATTCTCGTCGAACTTTGTATGGTTAGTGTTGGGAATTCAACCCAACACTTCGGGCGGCCGGAGCGCGCCGTCTACGCTGCACACACATCTGCGTGACTCACACGGCATCTGTGTGTGTGTGCACAGCGCGGCGGCGACGCGGCGCGGCTCGGCGGACACTCGCTACCACGGACTCCACCGCGACAGTCGACACCTCTCTCTTCCTAAACTAATTGTTTTGTCCGGGACAGTTTACTGTAGTTCAAATATAACGGCTTTAGAACCACCCGCCTTTTAATACAGTCCACTATCTTCATCCACGAGCTAACAGTTAGTCTTTGGCTTAGAGGCATCCCATAGTCCAGCAACAGCGAGACGATGTAATGTCTTCCTTGCCTCGAATTCAACCATCTTAAGCAGAGGAGGGATATTGAGGTATCTCTCAATCGCTGCCGTAGGTGTTGTCCTGAATGCACCCGTGATGCCGAGACACACTGTTCTTTGTAACCTGGTGAGTGGCACTTTGCACGAGGCAAGCTTTGTTCTTGGCCACCACACTATGCTGCCGTATGTGATAATAGGTATTATCACTGTCCGGTACAGCCATCGTATCACTTCGGGCTTTAGCCCCCAAGTTTTACCGTACGTGGAACGTACGTAAAACTTGGGGCGTAATTCTCATCCTTTACAGATGATAGTGGGTTTTTTGCTGCCGCCAATTATTTATTTTGACCTTGCGTACCGCCGTTACGCAAGGCCAAAATACCTCGTTAGCATGTTATGATAGCCAGAAAAATCCTTCCTGGCTTTTGCATCATTAAAGGCCTGTCGTGTTTCCTGACGTATTTTGGCTATTTCAGGAGTCCACCATGGTACCTTTTTGCTTCCTTTCTCTTCATCCACTATCATCTGTAAGGGATGTGAATGGGTATCTCACGGAAACTGGACAGGACACACTGGGCGTGATGTTTAGGACCCACTTCCCAGAATGTATACTGCGCGATAGCGATGAAGAGGAACAAGTCACAAGGGACGAGCTCACAAAGCACACGTCCAAAAATATCTGGCTCACGGCAAAGAAAGTGGTAGATTATAATAAACTGAAACTGGCCATAGCGGGCTTCCAGCCTCTTAAATCCCCTGGTCCGGATGGTATCTACCCAATACTATTGCAAGAAGGGGCATCTGTTTTGATACCCCATTTGAGTAAGCTCTACAGAGCCTGCATAACCTTTGGTTATGTACCCAAGACATGGAGGGAGGTCAAAGTCACCTTCATACCGAAGGTGGGTAGACAGACTTCTGAAGAAGCTAAAGCTTACAGGCCCATTAGTCTATCATCCTTTCTCTTGAAAACTCTGGAGAAACTGGTACTTACGAGAGGGACCACTGAAAGTATTCCCTCAACATAAACTACAATGCGCCTACAGAACTGGCAAATCTACGGAAACGGCATTGCACTATGTTGCGAGTCGAGCCGAGGCTGCGCTAGAGGGACAAGAAATCTGTGTCGGGGCTTTCCTCGACATAGAAGGAGCCTTTGACAAGACAACATTTGAGTCCATACGCATTGCTGCAAAGGAACATGGCATCAATGATACCACGTGCAACTGGATTGACTATATGCTGAGAAGCAGAATAGTCAGATCGGAACTAATGGCAGACAAACTTAGAGCAAAAACAACAAGAGGTTGTCCGCAAGGCGGAGTGCTGTCACCATTATTGTGGTGCTTGGTAGTAGACTCGCTACTTACCAAACTCAATACCGGACCATTCTACACAGTAGGCTATGCAGATGCAACCACCTCTCTATCAACCCAAGCAAAGCAGTCATTATTCCAGTCCCTCCCTAGTGAGTCGATTCTGTTTTAAGGGCAGATATATTCGCTCTTCACCCTGCATCCGTTAGCTCAGCTGCAACTCGGGGTGGCGGACGCGCGGCGTCGCGGTTGCGGCAGGTCCCAGGGAGAACGACACGGGGACGTGGATGACTCGGACTGGCTAGGGCTCTGCTTGTTACGGTACTCCCCACGAGTACAGCAGAAGGTATTTTTGCTACTTTATAGGTAATTCTCTCCCCTTGTAATTCAAAGTCAAGTCAAATGTATTTAACAATAAAACAATAAAAATTTACAAGTAATAAAAAAATATTCTATCATGCATTCGGAAAAGAAGCTTGTTATGGAGAAACGCTCAAGAAACTCCATACTAACTCTGATAAAAAAATATTTTTTTTACAATATTTACATAAGTACATACATTAATTAATTCATCTACGCGAGGACGATGCACCCAGCACTACTATACTACATATAGGTATAAAGTATTACAAGCACTAACAGGTAAATTCCTTCACTTGATAAATAGGAACATGGTTCTCACATACTTACATATATTGCAAACATAGATAAATTACCTAATTAAACAACAACGGAACAGTGTGCGAGTAAATTTTTTTTAAGAGAAGAAAAAAATAAAGCGTTACTATAATTATGAATGTAATACAAACCAACCAGTTTGATTTTGTCTACGCTAAAGATTGCCCTATGGAGCAGGACCTGCATGTTTCCAAGCATTCTTATCTTGACTATAATCATCTAATTTGTAATATGCTGGTTTACAAAGTGTGCTTTTAACTATTGTTTTAAAATTTCTTTCATTTAGTTTTAATATCTCACAAGGTATTTTGTTAAAGAATTTAACACAGTGACCCATGAAAGTTGTGTGTTCTTTAGCTAATCTATAAGATGGTTGATCTAACTTATCTTTATTTCTAGTATTACAATTGATTCTATCACAAACTTAACTAAAGAAATTTATATTCTTCCTTACATACATAATATTTTCTTAAATGAATTGGCAAGAAACTGTCATAATATTAATCTTTTCAAATAGCTCCGGAGTTTTTGGCGGGATTTTGTCGAGTGAAGTTCAGCGGTTGTTAATATTATTTGCAAATTGATTCCTAGTGGATATTGTGATATAAAATTGGTGTAGTTTTGTGTCTCAACTGTCTACGCAACTGGACAATATGTGAAATCATTGACAGAAGCGATCTCAGGATAGTGGAGCGGAGAATTTTATTGTAGTATTGACTACCTCCGTTAAGCTTACTGGGAAGGCTGACAGGCTGACTCAATACAATTTGCTGCCAAATACTCCAAAAAAACATTAGAATCTGTTACATTTGTATTCTAATGCATACTAAAGAATGTTAAAAGAAAATTAAATAAGACTTGACTTATAGGTCCATGTGACCAGCAGCCTAATTGCGTAACTGAATTCGTTTTTGGGAAAGAATCGATTCTTTCCCAAAAACGACTTTAGGTATTAAAATGCAATACGTAAAGACGTTTTGGGAAAGAATCGATTCTTTCCCGAAAACGAATTCAGTTACGCAATTAGGCTGCAGGTCATAAAAAAAAAAAAACAAATAGCTCCCTATGAGATTCTCGGTGACTTAACTTATCTATGGCTCTGACAGCTCTCTTTTGCGATATAAATATTGATTCAATGTCAGCCGCCCGACCCCACAGCATATAAGTAGATAAACGGTAATCTACTCATGTATCCACAGTAAAATACCGTATGACATAATGCTGTGAAAGTAACTAAAATATACCAAACACGCGGTTTCTACATCCGTTAACTGTTACTGTCTTATCTTTCTAACAGCATAGGCGGCTGAGCTCAGCCGACCCACAAGATATGTTATGTGAGGGCCCCCATTGTAATTTGTCGTCTAGAGTGATTCCTAGGCAAATTGTTTGATTTACATAGTCCAGCTTTTCTCCATTCAATATAATGTCGCATTCGCTACTTCTGATTAAATAGGTTATAGTTTATTGCCGTCTTTATTAGATACAATTAGAACTATAAAAATTTAATAATGTTATGGAAAGGTGTCAAATGCCGCGGTGGAATACACATCATCACATCATACCACATGAGTCAATGATATGCTAATAAACGCTCTACGCATACACTCACAAAACAACCGAAATAAGTGTTCCGCAAAGCAGCGGCAGCACAGATACCTACACACTTTGGTATGAGATTACTTCTGTTTTATGTACTTTGGTATCATAATTGGCAAACTTTCTAAATACACACGATGGCATTTTTTAAATTTTGTTTTTGTTTCAACGAAGCCTATCGCTCTTCGCCATGGGTGATATAGACTAAAGACCCCAATTAGGACCTATTCGAGTCTTTACAATGCACGCGCTCATAACATATCTGTATAATAGAATATCATTGACATGAGTGCAATAAAATTACAAAGCCAATCGATCCAGTTTAAAAATGCGTTTTTGTATAACATTCTTAAATTCAGGATCAGATTCTAATGCCCCTTTGCAAATAATGTCATAAATGTATCTCTATTGGTCCTAAGTTTGTGGACCACAGACAACTGCTGCCCACACTCCTTTTCATTTTGGCAAGTTCTACCCGAAATAAGGAATGAGCTATTTCACTAACTTTCCTAAGGGAATACTTACGCGGCGCTTTTCGCCCAGCAGTGTAATTCGTAGTGATAATAAATATCTCACGGTGTCTCGGAGGTATTTAATATTTTAGAGAGGGGATATAAAACGTAGATAGATACGATCTCTCGAGAGTGTGGAGTGTGCAGTATGTGGGAATTGTGGGATTATTCTGTTCGGTAGCCGGAGTTGCGAGTCGAGCTATAAAACTTTAAAGCACTCACTTCCCTCGATTGTTTTACTCCGGCCAGATTTAAAAGGGAACGCGACATGATAAATATTGCATGTGTGACGCCATACTTGCAATGGGAATTTTCTTTCTCGCGTCCTTCCCCCCTTTCTCCTTATCTTATTTCCTTTAATTTTCATTTTGTAAAACCATGTGCTCGATCCTTGTAGTGTTTCTATTTTTCATTTGCATGGTCATTATACCATATTTGTATTAAGTAGGTTACCTGTAAGGGTTGCTAATTCATTCTTGTTTCATTTTCTAAAATAAAAACATTATTTTCAGTTTTACGGATGTAAGTAGATACTATAGACCTAAACTGTCTCGATACAGAATTCTCTAGATAAGTATAATTGTGTTTGTTATCTTATCTTTTTGGATAAGATACCTAATAGGTATAGCCTCTATCCACCTATCTGAAAAGTAGGTTTCACTGGAGCGACTCTAATTAAAAGTTTATTGTTACAAAATGTAAAGTATCTACCTACCCTCTGCCTGATAGGCATGTTACACTTTTCAACTTCTGGAACTCAGATTAGAGAAAAGTTCTCTAATCTGAGCTCTGGAATTAAAGTCTGGCAAAAGCCTTAATTATTTTAGAAAAAGGGTCTATACCTATCATTAGGTATACCAATCAGTTAACTGATATAGGTTTTATTAAACTAAAGTTTTTTGTATTTTGATATTTCATAATCACTAGGTATTTGAAATAGACTTCAGTACCTAATGAAAAGGTTAAGTAGGTAAAATAAGTAACTAATTTAGAAGAAAGTTGTATTCTTTTAACTGGCAAACTTGTACAAAAAAATGTGCGAGCCATTTATCAACGAAAAAAAACTTTTTTTTTTTTTTTTTTTGTTTGTTCCTTACAGAACATGCTAAGGTCTGAGACCATGCTGCCTAGTCATCAGTATTTTTCTTGAATTCTTTAGTATGCATTAGAATGCGGATGTAACGTATTCTAATGTTTTTTGGAGTTTTTGGCAGCAAATTGTATCGAGTCAGCCTTCCCAGTAAGCTTTGCGGAGGTAGTCAATACTACAATAAAATTCGCCGCTCCATTACACCGAGATCGCTTCTGTCAATGATTTCACAAATTGTCCAGTTGCGTAGACAGTTGAGACACAAAACTACACCACTTTTATATCACAATATCCACTAGGAATCAATTTGCAAATAATATTAACAGCCGCTGAAGTTCACTCGAAAAAATCCCGCCAAAAACCTCTGTTTTTTTTTTATAATGTCCTCACATGTTTTTTTCGTGAGCAAACGGCCTTTAGCTATAGATTTTATGTTAACAGTGAAATGTGTGCGACCTTTTTGATGAATTTTAGTTGAAACTTCTAGAAGAAATAGTATTTTCAGAATTCTTAAAAAAACATTAGTAATAAATAAGATACACTTCTTTGTACTTTATATTCAAGTCCTTTTACCTACAATAGAAGTCTAGACGTCAGCTGCATAGACTGAAAATATGTTACTAATATAAGTTCAATGCAAAAAGCTATTCAGAATATATGTTCCTTCCTACAGACAACTTTGTTACAATATCCTAATTTTAGAAAACTTTAAATAGCGTGAGCTGTTCAAAGAGCTTCGAATAAAAACCTATTTAGATATATTTGACAGCTGTAATGTAGAGGCGTAGAAGATAGTGGGTAGATTAAGCCTAAGTATAGGTATCTACATCCAGATACATAAAAAGTAGGCACATAATATTAAAAAGCATATTAATAGAGGCAGTTGGCAACCTCAGACCAAATAAAAAAGTTTGGTCTGAGGTGGCAACGAAAAGCGAGCGTGTTGCGTGGGTTTCAACACCGAGTAAATCAAATACCTCGCGGTAAGGTTTAAAACCTCACCCCCTCCCCATCAAGGACACTTGAATTAATTTAAAAAAAAAATTACATTCATTAATATGCATAATGTAATTTTTTGCCTTGAACTAACCGTCCCAAGTTTGGACTAAAGTTGGTGCCGGCTATTACACATGTTCATCGATAAGTCTGCTCCAAAATATATTTTTCCGCCTCTTCTAGGGGCAGGAGGTTCCTATGCCTCAAGCATGAAGTTCGTCTAGTCAATTTCCCACTTATGTCCTGCAGTGGACCAGCCACAACAATTAGTTCTGTGCATTAAGCATTATACGGAATCCCGCGACTTTTATACGACGGAAATATACCAAACTTATTAATAATCATGAATATAGGCGGCAAGCTGTGAAAATCCTTTTAGTTTTGGATTAATTCGGATCAGGCTTGATGAGTTTCAGCAAAATTAAAGTTAACGTAAATAATTATGTTGAATGTATCTACATGAAAAATAATGAAAAGAAAAAAGAAAGAGAAAGAAATTCCAAAGAAAGTCACATACCGACGTAAATCAAATTCGTTTGATTAAGACCTACTTACTACTAAATTTGTTCAAATTCAAAATAAATGTCAACTACAGAACTTTACATCGATTTTGTTTTTCTTCTATGCTATCAAAAAGAAAAGGTATTGCTGATATATTTTTTTATTATTGCTTTGAGGCAAAATAAATGTCAAACAGCCACTCCCGTATCTTCCCGCTTGAACTGCAACCTGGCGCTAAATAAACTTGTGTTTGACGTAAAAAGCCACGTCAGGAATGTCGTGTCAGAGTTATTATACACAACAAACATGCTAATGGCGGCGTTCCCGCCACGGGAAATAGGGATACATTGTTCGGTATAAGTGGTTTTTGACACGCCGCCTTCACCAGCAGATGTTTAATAAAATGTATTATAGCCAGTTAATTTAAACGTAAGTGTACCTGACATGTTTGAGAAATTCAAGGCTGTTTATGATGTTACTTGTGATGTATAATTTTGTGAATCTTGAAAGCGTCTATCGTTGACTTAGGAGTTACCTAGTTATAGTATAAACTTAACAAATGCCCACTTAAACGAGTCGATACGTTTAAGTATCTTGGACATATATTAACCTCTGGCCTGGAAGATGATGCGGACATTGAAAGGGAGCGTAGGGCACTGTCTGTTTGTGCGAATATGATAGCTCGCAGATTTGCTCGGTGTTCGAGGGGCGTCAAAATAGCCCTATTTAGGGCATTTTGTACGTCCTTTTATACTGGCAGTCTGTGGATTGATTATACGCAGAAACAGTACAGTGCTCTACGCGTCCAATACAACAACGCGTTCAGGGTGCTCTTGGGGCTGCCTCGCTTCTGTAGCGCGTCGGGGATGTTTGCGGAGGCGTGTGTGGATTGTTTCCACACAATCATGCGCAAGCGGTGCACATCCTTGGTGTGTAGGGTGCGGGCCAGCCGCAACAGTATCCTGAACGCTTTTGCGGAACGTTTCGACTGCCAGTATGTGAACCATTGCTGCATGGTTCACGTACTGACTAATGTTAAGATTTTGTTTTAATTTAGTCTAGGTATGTATGATAATGTATAATTTTAAATTTTATTGTAATTCATTTGATTTGTATTGATTGATAATTTTCAATTTAATTTAATTGTATGATCCAAAGTTGATTGAAATAAATGAAGTAATAATAAAATAATAATAACGTCACCAGCTGTTAAACAATAATGAGATCTTTGTCTCTTAGACTAGATTTCACCAGACAATCAAGGTATTTGGCTATAATTATCTGTCGCCTGCCGACAAGCAATGTGTATTGCTGACAGTGCTGATTCTTGATACAAGAGCTGAAGCCGTTAATTTTGACATAACTGCCACTTTGTCATGTTTCTGATAAATTAAAAATATTCCTACAAAGGAGTCTCGTTTCAGAAAAATAAAGATATTTTATTAAAGGTCTTGTATGCAAAGATATCCAAGTCCCTATTCTATTGGAATTCCTATCCCTACTAAAAAAAACTTTCCTAGACAATGTTTTTCAGATGTATTCCGTGGGCGTCGATTTACCCGCGCAAGGAAGCGAATAAGATGCCTATCCCGTTGCTCAATAAGCCTGTAAATGCCTGTAAATAAGCGATATGCAACGTGACGTGAAATAATGTTCCTGGCTGGTTATCTCAGTAGCACCGTTTCTGAATAAAGGTGAACGCTCTGTTATTTTATAGTCTGTGGTAAAAATATTTTATAGAAGTCTTTGCGTTGGTTTTATGACATCAGAAACTGATTTTATGTTTCTGTGTGCACATTCTCTTCCGATCGGTGGCAGTGACTAAAAAGAGATAAAATCTGTGTGACACATTTAAATTCTCATCTTCTTCACGAGTCGATAGTTAACTTTCTAGATAATTTCACCCCCATGTGACGCACATAGAGTGCTCCAAATGTCCATACTTAGCATTAATGCACCATTGAAGAGCACCTTTGTTAACAGTTGAATTAGAGCATTAGGCATATTCAGAAAGTCCATAAAAATCTTAACGTTACCTATTGCTTTATGTTAACCCACGCATGATAAATGGATCTCAATGATTCAAGTGACCTTTGTTGAAAACCTTTCTTCAGTAGGTTCTATTTTTATTTTTCTCAGAATGAGGTAACTATATTTGTCTGATCTTATTCTGCTTAATGGCCATGATTAGAACGATTCAGATGACGACTGATCAAGTACCGAATTGATAAGACTCTAAGAAGGTAATCTTCAGTTTCTCGAACTCAGAATTAATATGCCAAATTGTCAAGCGTAAGTAAATTGTTGAAATTGGCTGTTGAAGATTAAGTCAACAAATAACAGTAAGCGCATATAATTAGTTGACGCGCGACAGACAATTTGTCACATTAATTTTGCGTTAATTTACTGTCCAGAAACAGGGCAGAACCCAATAAGTATATAGTCATAAAGCCGTAACTACAAAACAGAAAGACGATCCCTTACACATAAATAGCATCGTTGAAAATTCAAAACATCGTGGTCTTGATCACAGGAACATGGAAAAGTTGTCGTACTTGAGGAGAAAAGTTGTCGTAGTTGAGGAGAAAAGATGTCGTAGTTGAGGAGAAAAATTTCGTACCATCTGTCTGGATCATGAGCCCACGCGATCCACCCACGTTGAAACGCGATCAGCTGATAACGAATATTTAGAAGTAGCCTCGGTTTATTGCTAAGTTATGTCAGGCCCGGAATTTTAATGAACTGACGATTTAAATTAATAGTTTGAGGAAATCTTTTGTCGCAGTTCCCTAGGACGAAGACAAATTTATTTTAGGGATATTTGCGTGGGAAACAAAAGGGTTTTGTTTCATCGTATTTTGAGTTGCTGAAAAGTATGTGGTGTTGATGTTTTTCAATTTTAATGAAACAAATTATAAAGCCACGGCATTAAAAAATACCGTAAAACCATTTGTGTTACGGTTTTGTTCTTAGCGTATCGATGGTGAATATCGTTTTTTAATTTATCAAATGTTCAGCATTCAGACGAAAGACGTCCACTGCTGGACATTGGCCTTCCCCAAGTGTCTCCACACTGATCGGTCCTGTGCGTCTCGCAGCCATTGAATTGTCGCAAATTTAACTAGCACCCTAATTGCGTATTTGTTTTGACAGTACGAAGCACACTCCTTCCCTTTCATTTTGATAATTCAACAGTATTCATTACGTGTTTTACGCTGTCGAGTAGACGGATTTTGAACATAATTATGAAGCAATTAATGCAGGGAAAGCGTACTGTGCCCTATTCGTTGAACTTACACAATAAGGGTGAAGGTCATCGGTTCACCTGGATGAAGGCCTTCCAAATTTACGTCTTCCGGTTCGCGAAATATTAAACCCCATGAAAAACATAACATGTAAAAAAAACAAGTCATCCCACGCAGTTCTTCTGCAGCAAAAAGTTATTCAGCAGTTCTGTGAGCAGTAGACCTCGCGAGTCTGTCTTTTTGAAAAAAATCAGTTCATTAACAACAATTCCATATCTGCTGTCGAACCTGCTCACAAAATTTCAAGAGAATCGGTTGAGAAATGCGACCTGTAGAGGAGAACAGCCGAACATCCAGACATCTGCAGCCTAATTGCGTAAGTGAATTCGGCAAGGGACCCCATGAAAGAGTATGACAAATACTCTTTAAATATAAACGAGCAATTCTTGTACATATGTAATAATTTATATAATCTGAATCTCGGAAACGGCTCCATCGATTTTCATGAAATTTTGTATGCAGGGGGTTTCGGGGGCGATAAATCGATTTAGCTAGGTTTAATTTTTAGAAAAAGTCGTTTTCTCTGTTTTCACCCGAGCAATATCTATCTAATTATTTCAAGAGAACTATGCGCCTTGCCGAATTCACTTACGCAATTATGCTGCTGAACATACGAAATAATTTTTGCCCAAGCTGAAAAGGGAGACGCTTCGCGCTCGTTCGGTCAATTAGGTAACAACATACAGATTATTCGACTTGGTTTTACAGTAGAAGAACACAATAAGCTCGACCCTTATATACACACACTTGAACCCACCCTTGAACGGCTTTCATATGACATTTTACTCCGTAAGCCTCATTTGAGGGTTGCATAAGCCGCAAAGCTTGGATTTTGCTCTGTCATCCTAATATCTACATAGGGATTACAAACGGAAAAAACAAAAAATATAAAGAAGACTTGTTTTAAAAAATCATCGTACGAAGCCATTTGGATATTATTTGAGGTTTTCTTATTAAAATAATTAGCAATATCTTGTGTGTTTTTAGGGTTCCGAAGTCAACAAGGAACCCTTATAGTTTCGCTCTGTCCGTCTGTCCGTTCGCAGCTTAGCTCAGAGAATCTAAGTCTTTGCTTTTCTAATGCCATTAAAACTGTAAATAAGCTTTCGTTAGTTAAAGAAAACATTACATCCGTAGGCTCTGTATAGAGTTTTGTTATTTTGACCCACACAAACACTATAGCTAATTCAGGATCGAATTGCTGATCATAAAATTGAATACTGTTAAGAAGACGACATTCGCCAATGACCTTGAGGGAGCAAAAGTCGCACTCGTTTCATACCCGCGCCACCCTAAATTCAGTAGTTTTTTGTCCTTTTCCTATTATTCTACGACTTAAAAAAAACCTATATCAAAATGTAGATAACTAATTTTTTTTAAAAAAAAAAA
Source organism: Orthosia incerta (assembly GCA_948252205.1). Classification (NCBI taxonomy): domain Eukaryota; kingdom Metazoa; phylum Arthropoda; class Insecta; order Lepidoptera; family Noctuidae; genus Orthosia; species Orthosia incerta. Next base: position 25,052,734 of record OX411748.1, read on the forward strand.
CGTTGCTCCACACTAGGAATTTCTTCCTGTATCGTGGGTGCGTTTACAAACATATAAACTCACATACACAACACCCAGAGCCGGAACAACTATCTGTAGGTCATACAAATATTTGTTCCGTGCGGGAATCGAACCCGCGACATGCAGCGCAGCAGTCAATCGCTCAACCACTGCGCCAACCGTGCTCCCAATTATCTTTGAGATTGCAGTTTTGGTGCGTTTGTCGGTTTTTTGTCCGTGTTAGACATAACTTTACAAATTAATTACACTATGTTATACGAATAAAACTCAAACTCGAAACTCAATGTTCATAGATCAAATTATTAAGAAAATGTTCTAATGCAACATATTTTTGGCAAAAAATTACAACAAGCCATTTAGAAACATTTTTTTTTTTTTTGTTCTCATTTTAAAATCAGGCACTGAGGGGTATCTGCCTTAAAAATGCTGTAAAATTCATGAAGGCTGACACCCACAAACGTGCACTGAGCCGGCGCAGCATTCCCACTGAGAGAAGATATATGAACTGATAATTCTTACTTATAGGCATATCAGAAGGTACCAAAAAACCCGCCAAGTGCGAGTCGGACTCGCGCACGAAGGATTCCGTACCATTATCGCATAAACGGCACAAAAATCATGTTTTTTATATGGGAGCCCCACTTAAATATTTATTTTATTCTATTTTTAGTATTTGTTATCATAGCGGCAACAGCTATGATAACAAATACTAAAATATATACATCATCTGCGAAAATTTCAACTGTCTAGCTATCACGGTTCATGAGATACAGCCTGGTGGCAGACGGACAGACAGACGGACCGCGGAATCTTAGTAATAGGGTTCCCGTTTATGCCCTTTGGGTACGGAACCCTAAAAATGAACTTGCACTTTGCTTACCTACCGGTAGAGTAACGTTTAATCTCTTGGATCCTTTAGGCAGCGTAGATTGCTTTTCACAATATCGAATGGACGGAAGTAATAAAGGTTGACTTAAAAAGAAAAAGAAATATAGGGCTTGATCCTATTGTCCACTAGTACCTACAGGGACCTTTGAAGCTGGTCTGGCAATGTGACGTCCTTACCTAAATAAAAGGCCTGAAAAAGAAACATATTGAAAGTACGTACTATACGCGTAGTCACAGTTAAAATCCAAGATATAATCAGCACCAATATTTTGAGCATGTGTTACACAAGTCGTTATAGCCAGAACAAGTGGGAATATCAATTTCGCCATTTTTTCTTTCAACTTATATTATTGTATTATATTTTAACTTCAAACGTTTTTATATTCCTAAGTAAAATAATAACCTCATCATCATCATCAGCCTATTAATGTTCCAACTGCTGGGACACAGGCCTCTTCTCTGTGAGAGGGAATGGGCCGTAATCCACCACGCGGGCCCAGTACGGGTTGGTGGATGTCACATGTCTTCGAATTTTTGGTTCTAGGACATGCCGGTTTCCTCACGATGTTTTCCTTCACCGTTTTGAGAGCAGTGGTGATGAAATAATTTACACAAAGTAAAGCGCCTGCCTGGGCTCGAACCCACTACCTACAACTTGTAAATAATAACCTGCCAAGTGCGAGTCGGACTTGCGCACGAAGGGTGCCGTACCATTATCGCAAACACGGCAAAAAAAAAACACTTGGTGTATGGGAGCCCCACTTAAATATTTTTTTCTGTTTTTAGTATTTGTTGTTATAGCGGCAACAGAAATACATCATTTGTGAAAATGTCAACTGTCTAGCTATCAGAGTTCATGTGATACAGCCTGGTGACAGACGGAAAGACAGACAGACAGACGGACCGCGGAGTCTTAGTAATAAGGTCCCGTTTTCACCCTTTGGTTACGGCATCCCAAAAAGTAACTAAAGTGTTTTTTTATCAATATCAATACAATTAATAAGTCTGTAGAAAAGTCGTTTTTGAACATCGAAAATATTTCTAAAAAAATAATACATATTTAGATAAAGAATTACCAAAAGAGCCCATTGCCAGCATTTTTGCAATTTTCGTCTGTTTGTCTGTTTATCTGTTTGTCTGCTTATTTGTGCACGCATCACGTGAAATGTACGAAACCAATGTAGATAACTTGTATAAATACAATTTGTACGTAACTTTAAGTATTACTTAGTTTTTCTTTCATCGGAATCGGTTCACTCTATCAAAAGTTAGATGAATTTAAACTGTACAAGAAGTAAAATTATCTCAATTCACGCAATTCAGATACTCGGAAAGTTGAACTCCATATTCGATAGATGACATAGAGCAATTGAAGTCATTTTCGCAATGGCGTTGTTAAGATTCTCCGCGAAAGAATGAACCTAGAAAAAGCAGGAAGGTAAGAAGGATAGGTAGGAAGGTGAGAAGGATAGAGTAGGCAGTTGACGGGAGCGAAGCCGCGGGCACAGCTAGTTATTAAATAAAATCGATTCGTTATTACGATTTTGTTTTTTATTATTATTCAAATTAGACAAGCTATTTACTGGTAATAAGCATATAATATTGGATACAACATATTTTAAAATAAGACTTCACGTATGAACTACGTCACTTAACGTACGAGTATGTGTGATGGGAATGGTCACCAATGTTCAAAACTTCTCTGCATGAGAATAAATCTTACATTAAGACAATTAAGTTGCATATATGTTCTGTGGCAAATAACCACGTTTTTTCTTTCTTTTCCAATTTTAAAATTCGTTATCAGTAAAGTGCCCTGTAAACCTTACTTAGGGTACTCATATTTCTTTTATTTTTATCTTAACCCAAACTTCAAGGTTTTTATAGGGTTTGAAGTTACGTTGACCACCTGCCGTGTCACTTTAATACCCCAGGTTTATATCTGGCCTAATAACCTAGAATTCTTTGGAGACTTCGTATATCCAAGACTACACACGGTGACTTTCAATCCTACGTGCCTCGGAAAATACGTTAAGACGTGGGCCCTGTAGGCTTTATTACCTATGTAACAGCAATCAGCAATAATTGCGCAGCGATCGCGCAATCGATCGCTTTAAGTCATAAATATCGGGATTACGTAACCAATTAGGTACTTGCTAATCGCTCGCTGTTTGTCAAATGCATTTATTTCGAAAAAAAAACACCAGACTAAAACTTCTGTACTTTGCAATTTGGGAGCGGTTGGCAATCGACCAACAACACGAGAAAAAGCAATCACAATTTGACAGCCAAATTTGCTCGCCACAATCGCGATCACCCTGGGTTCCAATTAACATTTAAGTTTGAGGTAATACTGTCAAAAAAATTGCTATGGTGGTGTGGCTATAGCTGATACATAATTCGGATTCGCGATTGAGGAGCAATTATTGCGCAATATATCTATGGTTTTGCTCTTGCAATATACATATTAAGCCTGCCGGATGTCATTTGTAGATATTTGACAGTCGCTATGGGTAGTCTACGGAACCCAGGGTATCTTTATGTTTTATTAATAGATAGGCTCGCGTTTGATCACTATCTCGCCTGATGGTAAGCGATGATGTGGTAAAGGTTCGGGCACACGGTTGGCGCAATGGTTGATCGATTAACTGCTGCGCTGCGTGTCGCGGGTTCGAATCCCGCACGGAACAAATATTTGTATGACCTACAGGTAGTTGTTCCGGCTCTGGGTGTTTGTGTATGTGAGTTTATATGTTTGTAAACGCACCCACGATACAGGAAGAAATTCCTAGTGTGGGAAAACGTTGTTTAAAAAAAAAGAAAAAAAAGATTACGATACCTCTTGGCAATCTGACACCAGTCTTGCCAAGAGGTATCGTGTTACCCAGTTTTTGCATCCTGCATCCATGCATGTTAAACAGTTATAAAATATTGTTGAAAAAGGGGTAGGCAGATTGAGAAAGAGAGATTTTGGAAATCGTCACTAGTGGTCAAGCAAGCAAGGTGATGGCAGATTCATTGGTAATCGTCACTAGTGGTAAAGCAAGCAAGGTGAAGGCAGATTGATTGGCAATCGTCACTAGTGCTAAAGTAAGCAAGGTGAAGGCAGATTGATTGGAAATCGTCACTAGTGGTAAAGCAAGCAAGGTGAAGGCAGATTGATTGGCAATCGTCACTAGTGGTAAAGCAAGCAAGGTGTAGGCAGATTCATTGGAAAGCGTCATTAGTGGTAAAACAAGCAAGGTGAAGGCAGACTGTGACTGAATCACTGTATGGCGGCTTCCTTATTGGGTCGGTGCGTTTTCGTTTCTGTATCGCGCCCTAAGGGTTGCAAAAAGTCACCATGTGTAACCTCCCCTATTTAGAAATTTATTAAACCCGCATCATACATCAGTCAGCGTGAAAGTTTTGCTGCAAAGGACTTTGTGGTCGAGTATAATGGTTAAGGGGAGCTTATTTTCTGCATTCCCTATTTAAATAACTGTGGAGGGTGCCTTCACATGGTCGGGTGCGGTTGTGGAAACTTCATTAATTGTTTTGTAGGTATATTATTTTCGGTTGACGTCGATGATATAGGGAACTTGCGTTGGCTAAGCTTTTTAAAATGCTCCGAAGATATATATATTTAAGTGTTACACTTTTGCTCTTCAAAGAAGTGGGAAAGGTGATTCCTAAAAAATAAGTTTTGCAGTTCTTTTCACGTGTTTATTCACTACATAGAAATCTTTTCATTGCCCGCGTTAACTTCTGTTTAACGTTTCTAATTGATACATTATAATTAAATGCAAACAAATTTCAAATTAGTTCAAATATAAATCTAGTAGAAACTATAGATTTTACAAAAGATTTATATTTCGTCTATCTAACGTCTATCGAACAATCCTTTTGGTACAGGAGCCGAGTATCTTCTCTTCCTGTTCTCACACACTATGGTTTACCTTTATTTTTATTTTTCGCGTGTCAGCTGGTAGAAATTTCTAAAGAAATAAGCAGTACCTCTGTACTCTTTTGTCATAGTTGGTTATCTGTATCTATTTTACTGGGTGTATATTAATTATAAAATTAATAATTAAATAATTGATAAAATATTCATCAAGTTATTAAATGGATCTAATAAACGGATGGGTGAAGGTCGCTTCCTTCTCGGCTCCAAACTTCAAAATCAAAATAATTGAAAGTATTAAAAAGTAAAATCTCTCCCAATAACATGGTTGCTATCAACATACGGGTTCTACTAACAGAAATCAAAGCTGTGACACGGACAAGAATCAATACTATTACAATGGGGCCTGATTGTGCACGACACAATACCTAGGCACTACACATTCACATCCGGTATATAACGGACTGCATACAGGAAGACAGGTAAGTCAAAAGGCATGTTTCCACTTGGATGACTAAAGTTCCCGTCACGAGAAGCTATCAATTTTGTAACTAGGCCTTCTAATGGTTTGTGGTACTGGAACGTTCCATGAGTCAGACGCGTTACAGTTATATAGTTGCGATATATAACGCAAAATATAACCCGACCAAGTGAAATTGGTCGTTAGTTTCATAGTAGGTACACGTATGATACTTTGAGTTGATTGAATTTGGGATTATTTGTTGTTGATTGAATTGTCGCTACGTAACTTAGTAGAAATTCTTTATTTACAAAATTTATAGTTTCTCGTCACGGGGACTAGTAATTTGAGCTAAGAATGTGTCAAACCCTACTTTAATGCCAGCATTTGAAAGATTTCCAGACTAGAGTTTAATATATACTCAGCTACAAATTATTAATTAAAAAACCGGCCAAGTGCGTGTCGGGCCACGCGCAGTAATAGGGTACCGAAGTTGCATAATAATGCGGACTAAGAATAGGGTTTTGTTGTTGTTACATGCACATTAAAATGGCTTCAGCGGTACACAAAGTCTAAAAACGGGCCCACATAGGATGATGTTTTTTTAAATCTATATGCTCGCGTTTGACCACTATTTCGCCTGATGGTAAGCGATGATGTGGTCTATGGTGAAGCACGCTTGTCTAGATATAACCTATTCAGTATTGACTTAAACTAAATAAGGACTAATTGGTAACTGATGAAGGAGTTAAAAATCAGAAGTTAGAAAAATATTATCTATTTGAATAACACCGTGGGTGCGAATTGCGAAAGGAGCCGATACGAGCGCGCGTTAGAGCCACGGGGAATGGTATGACTCCTCGTTTATTTTGTCTTTCGAAATTTGAAAAATTTCCTATGTACTTACCTCTAATCTGCGGTATTCATTATTTCGTTCTGGAAAGTTTTACGCTACTCAATTAGTGATGTAGTCGGGTCGAATATTGACTTCATAGATGGATATCGACAAAAGAAAATAAATAATTTGCTTGGAAATCGAATCTGATTTGACTTTAGATTACAAAACGTCGAAAATACTTCTGCACTAACACAAAATAGACACACCCGCGCATATGCGCCGTATGGACTACGGACCGGTACTGCTAACGACTTGGGCCACTCCAATGCGTTATTCGAGCTTAAACATTATTAATTTAGAAATCATTATTATTAAGGATGTTATGATTTTATTTTTGTATATTTTTACATGGTTCATAAGAATATATTTACTATATGTTTTACACAGCTAACAACGTTATTTAAGAAAAAAAAAATGGCATTTGTCCAAAAATTTTACTGTGCTAAGTACATTTTATAAGATGGTCGACTATTAATCGTAAACTTGTAAAGCCTGTTATGATTTTATTTTTGTTTATTTTTACATGGTTCATAAGCATATATTTACTCTGTTTTACACAGCTAACAACGTTATTTAAGTAATTTCTCAAAGGCATTTGTACAAATTTTTTACTGTTCTAAATACATTTTATAAGTTGGTCGACTATTACTCGTAAACTTGTAAAGCCTACTTCCTCCGTGATAGTTTTCCTTTTAATTTCGTTCTGCCGTGATTTTTTTCATATAACCAAGAGCAACCATTTCGGGGGGACACTTGACTCTAACATAAAATTGCAATCTAAAGCTTAATTTTACGCAAACGGATCTCTGAATCGAAAAATGGTTTTTACAAACCCATAATATTTTTGAATGGCCTATCCAACGATACCCCACACCACGGGAATAATGAGAAAAAAAATACACACATACATCAATAATACATCTCCACTTTACGTAAAAACACACACATACATCAATAATACATCTCCACTTTACGTCTATTTATAAAAAAAAAATATCGGGTACCTCTCACCCGATAAAAAATGATTTTTCACGATTTTATTTTACCACTTTGTCGGAATTATTAATATGTATATCCATGCCAAATTATAGCTTTCTAGTACTTAGATTCTCTGAGCAAAGCTGCGGACGGACAGAGCGAAACTATAAGGGTTCCTTGTTGAATTCGGAACCCTAAAAATTGGGGGATAGATATGAAACTCATGATTATGAACAACTTTCAAGTTTGGTTCAGTAGTCAGTACATTAATTTTATGTTTAAATTAGGTACTCAACAAAATGTAGAGAACTGCAGATTATTTTTGCAACTTCAGTGGGGTTCCACAGTGTTCATATTGAGAGTTATTTCACTCTCTGAATCATTGTCAATGAATTATAAGTCAACCTGTAGATGGATTGAAATATTTCATCTTATTCAATCTATTATTTTCTTTAATTTGTGTCGTTTTCAATTCATAATTTATATATCTTGGATATCGTTGGAGTTAGTTTATTATAAGTATGTGGTCCATTGGTGTAAGCGTTTTACTGCGAGTATAAACGAATAAAAAAGTTATGTATATTTACCCATAGTGGGATAAAAACTTTCGAATTGTTGTGGACACAGGCGGACGCAAGCGAAGCGAACCGGAGACGGGTAGGAATCGACCAATCCACCAATGAGAGACGTAATGTGTGTGACTGTAATCTAACAAAGTGATTGGTCGATTCACCACGTCGGTCGAATAAATGCTTTAATACTTCTGCATTTCCTGTACAATGGCAGATAAAAGCTAGAGCTACAGATGATACCAATTTCACGCCAGTACAACTGTAAAATTGTGAAGCAGTCTTGGAAAGTATTCACTCGGCGATTTGAAGTTCTTACATATTGTGCCCGATGCGACTTCCTTTTATCAAACGTTGTTCCTTTTGAGTTTTTAATTTTATTTTTAGGTATGAGAATTGTTCGTGTGTGAGGTGTGTGGTTGTTCGTATTAAAATGATGAATTTAAATTTTAATATAATTAATTTTTAATGAAATTTTTAATGAAATTTTATTTTTACTTTAATCTTTATTTTTTGTTTATGCTTATGGATAATCAACTTTTTAAGGATCCCATTGCTGGGACAAGCTCAATCTTTTGAACCATAAAATTCAAATTCGATTTATTGCATCATCATCAGCACGCTTCACGTTTACAGATAATGGATTGTTTTTCGTTTCCATTACGATATATACGATACGACCTTAAATGTTTGCTTGTTCTTTGTTATTCTTGTACTGGCGGACCAGGGACCCTTTTCGTAATCAATCTTGAGGTAGGCTTCCCGTCTAACCGGGACCAGCTGAATACCTGTATTTTGGGTGGACCACCTGCCTTTCTGTACTTGACAACCCAGTGACTATGTACTCCCCAATCTGCTTAGCCGCTCTAAAGCTGGCTACAATGACTACGCAGTAGTAAATCTCATATTAAAACAGCAGTGCGCCATGTCATTCGCATCGGAAAGCCAGCTTCAGAGCGGCCAAGAAGGTTGGGGAGAACTCTAACAGGTTATCCCTTGGCCCTTGGTTGGACATTTGTAAGACTTTCGGTCAAGGTTCGGTTGGACTCCCATTTGGTGCAACCTTGAGACGCACACCGCACTCTGTTTTGATTGTCAAAATTAATGTTACTGGTGTCACTTTTACTTTTGTTTCGGTTTCCTTTTTCTTTTTATGTTGGCACTTTGTTTTTAAACATACCTACATGACAATTGTAATAATTTAATTAAGATTTTGTGTGTTGTGTTGTGTCTTTTGTGTGCACTAAATAAATGATTTATCTATCTATCTATCTATCAATTTTATGATTGTCATTGTGATAAATAATTGTAATCAGTTTGTGGTAGATAACGGCAGCATATTTGCTTAACTCGGATTATTTTCGGATACAAGAGAATTCGTGATCCGGGAAACTGTAAATTAAATAGTTCATATAATTGTGAAATTTTCACTAATTGGGTATAAAATTAAGTTTCAAGGGACGATGGCAGATTTGAACAGCTTTTATGTTCATACGCTTGACTTAGAGCGAATTAATTGGTTCCTTTTGTAAATTAGAACGTTCTTACTTGTTTGACGCGTCACCATTTTAATAAAGATTAATTTAGTAAAGATAAATTTTTAATAAAGATTAACTTTTCTTTCATTTAATTTTAGTCGTCAATCTATACTAATATTATAAAGCTGAAGAGTTTGTTTGTTTGTTTGAACGCGTTAATCTCAGGAACTACTGGTTGGAATTTAAAAATTCTTGTGTTGTATAGTCTATTTATCGAGGAAGGTTATAGGCTATATAACATCACACTACGACTAATAGGAGCGGCGTATAAATTAAACATGTTGCAAAAACGGGCAAAAATATTCCTTTTTGGGAGCTTCCGTTGCGTGCGCTGCGTAAACGGTTTTAGTTACGCAACAATCATGTATGTAGGATAGGTAGGGTAGATGGGTAGGTAACCAATTGACGGAAGCGAAGCCGCGTGGGACAGCTAGTTAATCTATAAATCTAGCTCTAATCAATATTTTGATGATTAATTTCTGAATTCTGTGTCCGAAGTCGAATGTTTTTCAAACTCTCAACTAATCCCTGTCGATCTTTGGCATTGATACTTAAATCAGAAACTAGCCCATAGGTTTATTAAATATGAGAATTGTATTGTTCATGGGTTTTTCGATAATCCAAAAGGCCTCATAGTCCTATAAACAAAATATTCAAAATAAATTCTAGTTATCCTAAAGGTTCATACAACCCATGCTATTAAATTGCACGTTTCTTCAACCAAAAAATGAAGCAAAAATACGCTAGATTTCAAAATTAATCCAATCAAAAAGTTCTCCTCAAACTTTAGTAAAATTAAATAAAATTAATTAAGCAATCTTGCATTCAGATTGTGGCTTAAATGAATCTTTTATTTCACCCTATAAACCTCCATATAATTTTTCTGTTGGCAACTGTATTTCGTATTTGACGTTCATTGCGTACTAAATATGTATTAGCTGAACTTAATTTTCGTTCGGTGCATCTATGTATGTAGGTTATTGGACATTTGGGTCAAGGGGTGTTACATTTATTGCATTCTTGATATTGTCAAGATGGCGGTAGAATGTTTTGTTTGGATTGCATTGGATACAATGGTTTTCCAGGAAAGTTGGTTATTAGAGTGCATATATCGTCAATTCACAAAGTTGCGCAAAAACTCACTAACCTGCATCTCAAGGCCTTAGAAATGTTATTTTAGAAAATCCTTGTAAAGTTTCATGAATATGCGAGTCGTGGTTGCAGATAGGCAGAATTTTGAAGAAAAATTAAGTATATATGTAAATGATAAATGATTTTATTTCTGTTAGTTGGTTTGTACAAACACTTTTACATGTCGATCACATTTTTTTAAAAACTAGATAAGGTCGGCGTTTCCTATCTGACTACTCGGAGAAGAGAGGCCGAAACAAACTCAGGTCACAGTCTCTTTTAAAGTCCAGACAAAATCTTGGTTACATCATGTGAAGGACATGTAGACTGATGTCTGAAATGGTCTTTTGAATGTATTACTCATAGTTTTATTTAATGATGTTGTTCTTTATTGTACACAAAACAGAAACACAGACCAATATAATAGAACAGTGTATGTACAAAGGCGAGCTTAACCCATAGATGGGTTCAGCTTCAGTTTCAGTTACAGGTTTTATTTGTTGATATACTCCATGGACCCTGTTCTCCTTTAAAGTTTATTGCAGAATAACAACGTTTTTACTATCCGCAACAAATCACCAATTATATAGCTAATACCGATATTTGTGATGAGGGCCACAAATATCACCAGGCTTTCAAAACATTAGTTCAGTTCCTGTTATATATGTGGCCTTCTTTGTACCAATTTACATTTACTTCTTTTTTGATTGTCATGTCATCCTGTCATGTCATCTATTTTGTCAGTGTAAGAATAATAAATCCATTGAATTATAATGAATATAATTACTTATATGTATAGTACATAATAGTTCCAATTCGAATCTGGCCGATGTTAAGATTTATAAGATATATTTCATAAAACCAGAGCTAAAGTGTTAAATAACTTTTCATATACATGATTTAAATATCTATCACACGGTCTAAAACGTACAAAACTGGCAGACAAACCACCGTGTACCGTGGCATGTTCCCAGCTTTAAAGACGCATCAGGAAGCCGAAATTCGTTTACCTGTACCCAGCCTAGTTTAATTATGTACGAACAAGCTTGTAAGGGCGGTTGCTCACACAATTATTTTGTGATGTCAAACCACCGAGGCTCTCTAATTAACTTGAAATCAACGTATGCTTGAAAAACGTTGTGTAATAAAATTATAATATTGGAGTCTGTGTGTTGGTAATTGTGTTAAAGAGAAGCTCTTGATTAATTGATATTAAATGTGCTGAAAAGTTGACTGTTAAATATCTTTTCAATACCCAGAAACAGCGTCGCTTCTCGTTTCGTTGTTCGTACCTGTTAAATTAATAATATTAAAACTTTCGTCTTCTTGTACTTAGTTTCTCCTTTTGACACTTAATTAATATTATTACAGGTTCACAGTCCCATGACGCACATATCGCATTTGTGATTGTTTTAAGTATTGTTTTTGCTATGTGTAAAGTGAACCTGTTGCGTAAGTGAATTCTTCAAAGCAAACAAGTCGATTCTTGCCCAAAAACAACTTTACGTATTGCATATTATACTCTGAAACGGAAAGGTTATGCTCCTTTCCATTACCAATATTTTGACGTAGAATTTATTGTAAAGAATGAACAAAAGCGGAAGAATCGAGATAAAACTTCACTATTGGTATTGTGTAATGTTCGAGTTTGATGAAACATATAACTCAGTAGATGAACTTCAACTCAAAGGAGGATGTTTGTACTTTTTCCAAATTAGTTTCGCAATACCGAAAAAGGTGATAGAAATGATTCTGATTCTTTGAAGGAATCGACTCGTTTGCTATGGAGAATTCACTTACGCAATTAGGCTGCTGGGCAAAAAAGTGTACTACGAGTATTAATGAAAACAATTGGGAAAAGTCTACAAGTACAATTTAAAAAAACCCCGACACATTTTTATTTCATGCTACATAATTTATGACTCCCGACGGAAAAAAGAGAATTGTTATAAGTTTAACGTGTGTACCTGTGTGTTTGTGGACATGCGTATATGTGTATTTTTATATTTGTGTATCTGTCTGTGGCATCATAGCTCCTAAAGGGATAACCCGATTTTGATTAAGATTTTTTTTTGTTTCAAAGGCGACTTTATCGAGAGTGTTCTTAGCTGTGTTTAATGAAAGGTTCAGTTCGGTTTAGCTCTTCAAAAGTATCTGCGTTTTACTGTTTGAATCGGGTATTTTCGCAAGATCGGGTATTCGTCATAATTATTGTTCGATAGATTGTTGATCATAGTGTGTCTACTACTAGATAATTTTATGAGTTTAAAAATTGTCGGGGTTATGTTTTATTTTTATTTTGACTTGTTTTAGTAGTAAACACGCTTCGATCGATATTCTATTGAACACGTAATTATGACACGATATCTTGCGAAAACGGCCCGATTCATAACATAACATAACATAACATAAATGTTTATTTCTCTTCCACAAAGGTGTCTTACAAACTATTACATAAAAGTGCAACATTAATTGATAAATCCTTTGTGGAAACAGTAAAACGCCCATAACTTTTGAACAGCTGAGCCGATTTTCATCAAACGTAGCTAAAAACACTCTCGATAGAGTCACCATTAAACAGAAAAACGAAATCAAAATCGGTTGATCCGTTTCGGAGCTATGATGCAACAGACAGATACACAAATACGCAGGTACACAATTCAAACTTGGAACACCCCTATTTTTCGGTCGGGGGTTAAAAAATCAACTGTAATATGTTGATGAGGAGCTCTCGAAGAGAAGAGAAACTCAACGTGGAGTGTTGAATATGTTTATATTTAGGTAGTCTCCATAGTAAAAGTGACAAGTAAACACATTACACTGTCTTTTATATTGTAGCAAATGACCCCAATTCGTACGTCAATATGTTACGGTAATTACTATAAATGTAGCAGTGCAACAGTGAATTATGACATATACTACATCTCCCCCGAAAAGACACCCTTTACACCACCGGATTAAAAAAAAATGTATGACGTACGCACTTGAGTCTTACATTTTTATATGTTAAACTTAGACTAGGTAAAAATAACATTGGCATATTAGTAACTATACAATTTCTTTTGTTTTAATTAATGAAGTTATATAATAATAATTAATTAATAAAGTAAATAACACATTGACTAAGGTCATGGTTCACAAAACAATTTAGTATTATCTTTGTGGACAATATAGGATTTATTATTTTTCAATATTTCAACATTAGGTGATAAATCCTTAAGAACTTTGAATGGTCCTAAATAAATGTTGTCTAATTTATGTCCAGTTTGATTTTTCAAAAGTACAAAATCACCTGGCTTATAAGTTATCGAATTTAACTTCTTATCATATAATGATTTTCTCTTAAGTTTACTGATTATCAGATTATTCCTAGCATCTAATAATGCGCGCTGTAGCCTATATTTTAATTCCAAGGGGTAACTGTCAAAATTATAGAGTGGATCTACTCTGTCTAAAGTATAGTTGAGGTTACTAGGCAAGTTACATAATTTACCAAATACAAGCTCATGCGGTGTATATTTTGTCTCCGAGTGAACAGTGGTATTAAAAGAAAAACACCAATAACTTAACCAGCTACTCCAATCTGTTTTATTTTGGCTACATTGAATTCTAAGATATGCACCTAAACTCTTATGAGTGTTTTCTAATCCACCTATAGTCTGGTGGTGGTATGCAGTAGAATGTAATTTGGTTATTCCTAATAAGCTACATACATCTGACATAACACTTGACAAAAATTCTGTTCCCTGATCCGTTATGATCTCTTTGGGGATGCCATATCTTAAAATAAATTTATTTACAAATGTTCTACTTATGGATTCAGAGTCCTTATTAGTTAGAGGGTAAGCCTCTACAAATTTTGTCAAATGACATTGTAGGGTTAAAATGTATTTGTAGTTATAATTGTCTACATCTAGAGGTCCAACTATATCTAAGCTAACTCTCTCAAATCCTGTATTAGGGGTCGTAGTTACAGACATTGGTTGTTTAGTTTGTTTATTTGAGTGTTTTTTAATTTGACACTCTTTGCATTTATGCACATATTCAATCACATCATTACTTATGCCTGGCCAGAAGTAATATTTTTTAATATTATTCAACATCCTGTTTACTCCTGCATGTCCGCTAGTAGGTAACAGGTGGAAATCATTTAAGATAACTGTCTTTTCGTCTTTGTTACTTATTCTTATTAGATCTTTAATTACTAATATTCTTGGTAAATCAGATTGCAAACTTTTCATGCATCTTAAGAACTCGTTTATTATGTGTGAATTTTCTTTATTCTTGATCACAACAATTTCGTTAGTATTAAGTCTTTTACAAAATGACTCCAAGTCCCTCGCTAACACACTTACGGTAGGAAACGATCGGGATCGTAGGTATATTGTTGACTCGTTTTCATTGAACTCAAAGTGACCACTGTCGCTAAGTAGGTGTGGTCTATTTGAACTGTTCTTTACTACTTTTCTTGAAGTTAGAATTAGTTCTATACTATTAATAGGTTTTTTAAGAATTTCTAGAACTTTTGGGCTGGAGGTTCCAGAAGTTAAAGGGATTTCAGATGTCAAATCGGCAGTATCGGAGCCGCTTGCTTGTTTACGAGATTGGGCCCTTGTCATAACTGATATTACATTTTTGTTAATTCTTTTTAAATCTGTTATATTCAAAGGAAGACAACTTAAGGCATCTGCGGGTCCATTGTGTCGACCTGGAAGATATTCGACAGTAAAATCGTATTCTTCCAAAAATAATCTAAATTTTGTTAGTCTACTTGAGGGATCCGTAATTCTGAATAAATACACTAATGGTCTATGATCTGTCACAACTTTGAATTGTTTACCGTATAAATAGGGTTTAAAATGCCTAATCGCCCACACAATAGCTAGCAATTCTAACTCTATAACTGGGTATCGTGTTTCGGCGGGTTTCAAATTGCGACTCGCGTAACCTACTACTTGTCCGTTACTGTTAGACAATACGGCGCCCAGACCTATTTTTGAAGCATCTGTGTTTAAAATAAATTTATTTTTATCTGTTAAATCTGGATAGCCTAACACTGGTGGATTGCAGAGTGCACGTTTTAAAGTATTAAATGCTGATTCGCATTCATGTGACCATTCAAAAGATGCGTTTTTCTTGCTTAATTGATTGAGAGGATATGCAATGTCAGCAAATTTATTAATAAAACGCCTGTAATAATTTGCAAAGGCAACGAATCTTTTTACTTCGTCGACATTTGTAGGTCTTGGATAATTTTCTAACACGATAGCTTTAGATGGATCGGGATAAATACCTTCTGGAGTAATTTTATGGCCTAGATAAATAATTTCTCTGCGTAAAAATTCGCACTTAAGAGGATTTAATTTTAAATTAACTTTTCTAAGACGTTCTAAAATACAAGTGAGATTTTTGTTGTGGGTAATTAAGGATTTACCCAGAACGATACAGTCATCTAAATAAATAAAACATTTATCGTAGTTCAATCCCGCCATCGCAATAGTCATAAGTCTGGAGAATACACTTGGACTCGTTTTTAGTCCCATCGGGCACCGTTTCATTTGGTACATCTTATCAGTAGTGAATGCTGTATACTTCCGTGAGTCTTTGTCTAAAGATAATTGATACATGCGGTCAAGATTAAAAGCCGTGTATTTTCTAGAGTTTTCTGTAAGATTAATTTGGTAATAACTTTGAGATAAATCAAGTTTAGAAAAATATATATTACCGGAAAGTGAATCTAGAATTTCTGTGATATTTGGCAAAGGGAATTTGTCATCTACAATTCGATTGTTTAACTGACGATAGTCAATTACTAGCCTCCATTTCTTCTCGCCAGATTTATCTGATTTTTTTGGCACAAGAAGAACGGGACTTGACCACTCTGACGTAGTTTCTTCTATAATATCATTATCGAGCATTTCTTGTATTTGTTTTTGTACCTCATTACGCAAAGCGTACGGGATCCTGTAAGGCTTGCTATACGCAGGGCTCACGTCATTTTTCAGTGTTATATTATGTTCTAATAAGTTGGTCGTACTTAATTTATCGCCTGGTAATTGGAAGACATCTGAGTATTTTGCACTAATCTTTTCAATGCTTATTTGCTCTTCTGTATTTAAGTATGTGTTCAATTTAAGTAGGCCAAATAGAGCTTTTACTCTATCAGAGTTTGATATCGTATTCTCAAAGTTCAACACTTCGAAGCTGTTTGTGGAATTTATTTCTAACCCTGACAAGTCTAGTTCCACCTTGCTATTAGTTGTATTTAGAATTCGAATTGGGATTTCCCCATTTTTAGATTTCGAAATCAGTCCAGCAATGAAAACACCATCGCGTATTTCTTGTGCTAATGTAATACAATCCCCACGTATGGTGGTAGGTATGTACCGGATAACCTCGCATCGCGGCGGTATTGTAAACAAATATTTATTATAATTAGTCCTTAAAATAGGTATACTAATATGATCTCCATTATTTTCTAACGTTAAGGATTTTTTTTTATAACTTATGACAGCATTATATTTTATTAAGAAATTGTGCCCTAAAATGGCGTTAGCTGCACAAGATAAGGTTTGAAAAACGTAAAATTTTTCCTTGAATATCAGTTTGTTAAAATATAAATCTAAATAAATATATCCTAGAGAGGTTAGATTTCCACTTACACCCTTTATTGTTACCTTCTCCGGAACTATATTATTAATTAATTGGGTCTTAGATCTTAACCACTCGTGCTTTAAAACGCATAGGCTAGCTCCACTATCCACTAAAAGATCTAAGGCATAAGTAGAATCTACAGTGCATTCAATTATGCTAGTATTATTATAATTCAAAATAGAGCATTCTAATTTAGGAACGAAAAAACTGATTATCCGTAATATTAGTGTCATGGATATTATTGGTCTCCGTGTCGACACTATTGTCTACACAGTCAGTGTCATTTTGCTGAGTGTGCTCGGTGTGTTGTACGTAAGGAGTACGTCTCGCATTCCATGCACCAGTTGCCTGAGTTCGTTTACCTCTTTGACCTGTATTTACAAACGTACGAGTTCGTGAATAATTATTATTTGATTTGTCGAACTGATTATTTTTATTATTACGACTGTTCGAGTTTTTGTAACCGATAGATGTATTATTCGGTCTGTACGCGTCTGAACGTCTAAAATTTAAAACTTCGTTATGCCTTGGTGATGAAGAATCTTCGTCTAAAGCGCTCCTAATCGCTTCTGGAAGTGATGAGAATTGCCTGGCAGCAATAATTGTGCTCAACCTCGCATCAGACAAACCATCCGCAAAACGTTTGATGGCAGTTTTTTCATTTATAGGACGTAATATTTCGTATTTGGTCGGATCATCGTCTGACTGAGAAATCGTCAGGTTAACAAAAAGTTCCTCTATCTCATTACCAAAAGACTCTATAGACCGACGTCCTTGAGAAGAATGATATAATTGAGATTGAATAGCTTCAGCCGACCTTTTAGGCAACAAATGCTTTCGCATATCATCAACTAATACTTTTACGCTATCATAAGATAACTTCATGCGAAGTTTAGCACTAGGAGTTAATCTAGTTTTGAGAATAAAATTCAATAAAAGTTTCTGAGAAGTGTTGTCTATCATGCTACTGTATAGTGAAATGGCATCAATGAGCTGTTTCGTAACTTGCTCTTGTCCTGTCATTACAGGTAACAAGGCTATCGCAGTCTTTAAATCAAACTGAGACATCTTGGTATCTGGTTCGTCTTGTGTTTGAGACACTGAATCTACGCTTGTTAGTAAACTTTGTATTTTCTGATAAACGGTCTTAATTTGTTCCACTAAGTTATTGATCAAATCAATGTCTTTGCTACTAAATTTTGACTGTTCAATCTGAGACAAATTTTTTTGCGCTTGACTGTATATCGCTTTAGCTTCTTCCAATTTCTTATAAGCGATCTCTTTTTGCCTACGTTCTGGTCCTATTTTTACCAAATATTCCCTAATTTGATGTAATTGATCTCGACATGTTACTAGATTATCAGTCATACTAATTAATAATATACTGTTTAAGTGTAGTCCTATTAGACTTTAAAAAAATGTACTTAGCTAGGAAAGTGGGTCAATTGACTGCTGTTCATTTCTGCTGACGGTGCGGAGCTGCGAACGTTGACCGGGTAACTCGATGACGAAGCCACGAGGCGCTCTGCGTCGTTGCCGTGCGACTCGTTGTTCGATGACTGGACCGGGCTATACCCTGGATTCAATGGGCCGGGATTTCCCTGGACACCGCTCGTTCTGGCCGGGCTATACCCTGGACTCGTCTCCGTCTTCTTTCAGGAACTGGCAATGCATCTTCTATAAGTTTACAGAAAGTCTTCTATAGGGTTACAGGAACTCTTCTATAGGGTTACAGGAACTCTTCTATAAGGTTACAGGAACTCTTCTTTGATGATAGAACAAGTATTGATTCTTCTGGATGTGGTTTCTTAACGCCATTCCGTATCGACGTGGCAGGGTCGCCATGTAATATGTTGATGAGGAGCTCTCGAAGAGAAGAGAAACTCAACGTGGAGTGTTGAATATGTTTATATTTAGGTAGTCTCCATAGTAAAAGTGACAAGTAAACACATTACACTGTCTTTTATATTGTAGCAAATGACCCCAATTCGTACGTCAATATGTTACGGTAATTACTATAAATGTAGCAGTGCAACAGTGAATTATGACATATACTACACAACATCATCATCATATTTTTATCATTTATGTAAAGAAAGAACGAAAGGAATACCCCCTAAAGCCTCTGGTGTTTCAACGATAGTCACTAATGATGATGATATTTTAGGCATTAAAATTGCTGAATTCCATACTATCTAGGTTGATGCACTTCATATAGTCTATCAAGCATCTCTAAAATGTTAGGCTCGAATTCTACTCGAACCCAAGATGGCTGAATATTCATAACTGACCTCAAATCCAATTAATGGGAAAATACCGATATCGATATAATCCTATTTTGGGCTTTTGACTACCTATCACGAATGAATACCTAAAACTAACCTTCGAACGTACTGTCCTCATTTCGGGTATTTTTAAGTCGAATCAAATCAAATTGTACATTTGATTACACACACAAGTATAAAATGCCGCACCTACATCACTTTTAATAAGTATTGTTTACTATTATTGTTGTTTTATTTACATATTCAAAATTTATGAATAATATTGTAGTGTATGTCGTTTTGTGGCAAATAAATAATTTATTTTTCTTTCTGTTTTTTCTTGCTTTTTACAAGACCAAGATGGACGGTGACCCCAAACTATTAGACATTTATATGCATTTTGGGGGGAAGTACCTGTTCCCTGGCAGCACGCCGGTTGAACGCGTTCCAAAGGGTCATGGCCATCCGGCTGGTCCGGAGATATCGCACGGTCTCCAGTGAGGCGGCAAGTCTTCATGCTGGATTGCCGCCATGGGATCTGGAGGCAAAAGTCCTCGCGCAAATATGGGAATGGTGCGAGGAGGTGAAATGCCGGGGCGAAACTCCGTTGCCGCGATAAATTACGGCTCGGCGGATAGAGGAGTGGCTTGAGAGGCATCATGGCGTCCTCAACTTCCGCCTGACGCACGTCCTCACTGGACACGGCTGTTTCGGGAGGTTCCTGTTCAGGATAAGGCGGGAGGAAACGCCCGGGTGTCACCATTGTGAGGATCACCCGGAGGACACGGTAGAACATACGGTGGTGGTCTGCCCCGCTTGGGTGGAGCAACGCCGTGTCCTCGTGGAGGCGATCGGCGGTGGCGACCTGTCGCGTCCGGCTCTGGTTCAAGCCATGGTACGGAGCGAGAGGGCATGGGAAGCTGTCACTTCCTTCTGCGAAGCAAAAGATGAGGCAGAAACGCGTGAGGGAGACGCAACGAAGGCGCCCTCACGCCCCAAGCCACCGCAGGAGACGCCCTGGGCGTCGGGAGTCGCAAGCAGATTCCCGGCCACCGTAGGGGTGGGCTTGCGAACGGCGAGTAATGGGTAGCTCGCCGTCCGATAAGGACCAGGCCTGAGTTGACGGCGTGTAGTGTTCCACGCAAGCCTCAATAAGATGTCAGCAAATTGACGGGGTCCGCTAGGGCCGATGCCTGTCTGGGTCGCGGATAAATTTGAAAAAGAGTTACCGCGGCCCTGGCTCAAGCAACTGAAGGAACACGGGTGGGTTTTAGTCAGTAAAGTAAAAAAACACCGCAAAACAAAATAGTTATTTATGCTACAAGTGCGGAAAGTAGGTGATTTCCGATGAGGTTATTTTTATTCACGAGCGAGCGAAGCGAGTGAGTGGATAAATCGACACGAGTCGGAAATCATCTTACGCACGTGTATCATACAAAATTTTACTATGCTTTCTGCGAGGAAATAAAAAATATATCTGAACCAAGCAAGAAATCAATAAAATGGCGCTTATTCAAGGGCGCTCAGCATATCCACAGATTAACTAATAGTTCATTATTCTTCGGGAATATCTACTGCGCATGTGCAAATAGCTGTCACGTCGGAACGCAAAAAGGCACGAGCAAAATATTAATTCTGCCAAACATATTTAATGAATATTTAAAATTAATTTAGTGATCAAAATCTAAGTCTAGAGTAATTAAAAACGTCTTAAATGAAGTATTAGTTTTGTTTTACCTTTTATATGAATGATAATCTGTACTTAACTCATTTTTAAAACTTTTCTCAAATAATAAAAACTCTATGCGGCGGGCTGACGTTGGAGTTAAAAATTAAAAAAGTACAGGCAAGTAAAAAGCACTAGTAAAAAAAAGTGACACTTTCCGCACAGTTTGGCTGCTTGGAAAACGCTCTTTTCGAGGACATGCATTGTAAAAATACTTTCTTTTCGGCAGTCGCTGTCAACAACGAAAATATATAGGTACAAATGACACCGACATAGTGCAGTGCTTTGCAGTGTTTTGTTTTGGATGCCGTTTTATTTTTTTGGTGAAAAGTATTTTTATAATATGTAGTGATTAATGCAGATGTTTTCTCCATCAAAATGGCCCCCATCCAAGGTATGGCCTTGGCAATCGCAACTTAACTTCACAATCCGATGAACCGCATGACTGGTCCAGACTACAATGACTATAAATCTGTTTTCTTTATCTTTCGAGGCAGTCAGCTGTAACATTGCGTTTACGTATTGGTCCCTGGCCTTGTGACGGATGGCGGGTACTCGGACCTTCTAATTTATAACTTCACTTTAAGTCCGTTCCCTATATACTTGCTGTTCACAAATGGGGTTCTAGTTAGTTGTAAATTTGTGACTTTAAATGAATGGTTTCGACATACTTAAAGGTTTTTGAATTGTGTACATTCATTATGAGAGTTTAGTTTTATGAAGTAGTAGAAGGTTTTGCCTGCGGCTCCAACCCAGTAGTTACGTCCACAGGAACTGTGGGAGAAACAGTAGCATACGGCACTCGGCAACAATATAACTTGCCATAATTATTGTAAGAACTTCTTGTGGGTAAATAAACAAAACAATGCTCCAACCTGTTTATATAATGGTTTAGATTTGTATTAATAAAAGGTAAACAATGTATTTTCTACAATTTCCGTCATTACTGTATCTTCATTGTGCTGCGTTTTTCGCCCGTCACACGTAGCACAGTTACGGCGTAGCAGCTTTGCTACGATGTAGCGCACGGGCTACGATTTCCACGTCTATTAAATGTTTTAAGCTGTGTCTACACTAGACGAGCCGAGCACGAGCTTTGTACTTCACGAGATTAGTAAGTTATACATTTTCTAGATAAATGTGAACAAACCCTAAACAGAAAAAAAATAATGTGGCTGTGCAAAAACACCATGATATAAGTTTAAAAACTAAAACCTAACTACTGAAAAATGACACTCGAAAAAGTATGAAACAATAAAATATTCTCATCTGAAATTGTTATGTACAAACTATTCGATATGTATCGGGTATTAAATAAACAACTTACATGTAATAAACAATTTATTGTATTTCATACATATTCATAGTGGTGTTCAGAGGATAACCGTAGAAGTATACAACTTTGCAGAATGTATTGTAGGTGGCACCGTAGCATACAACCACAGTCCAACCACTATCTTTGACCGGCGGCTTCGGTCCTTGTGATCTATATCACAAAAATATAATAATAATATTCATTAAATCACCACATTTGCTTTCAACATACATAACGTAGGGAGATACTCATACATTATACCTAAGGACATGAATGATACCACTAATCCAGCCAAATAACGACCAAGCACTTGCTTGCAAACGCTCTATAAAATACTTACAGCCCGTGTAAGTGAAGTAATTTACGAACACTTAAATAAAAATGATATTCTTGCAGAGCATTCATTCTTTTATTTGTCAAAAGATAGATTTTTTATGGATAGGTACTTTCTTTCAAAGTATTATAAACGACAGATAGCTGTGTCGCTATCATATTATTTTTCTATTACAGCCAAGAATTTGGCTAAACAACTTGCTTCTATTGAGCAATGCCAAGAAATGTTATTTAACTCAGCCAATAATTTGGCGTCAGAAATTGATATAGATAATAATTTAAATTAGAGATTAGGACAATAGGGATAACCTCTTGCAAAAGTATACAGAACGAAAATGGCAAAATAAAGTCAAATAAAAGCTTAATATCAGTAAATACTATTAACCTGGTGCATCAAAATATTCAAGGATTTATGAACAAAGATTTAGAAGTAGAATTATTTATGAATTTTAACAATATTGATATTCTATGTATAACTGAACATTGGCTTAAAAGCCACCAGTTTTAATTATCACCAGGTTGGTAGTTCGTTCAGCAGAGTTAATGCTATACATGGTGGCTCATTGATTTTAGTAAGTAACCAGCTTAAATTCAAAGACCGTAAGGATATTGTGAGCCTATCTGTTGAGCGGACAGTTGAAATAGCTTGTATAGAATTGGAGCAGTTTATTGTATTAAGTGTGTACAGGCCCCCTTCAGGATTGTATGACTGCTTTGAAAAGGTAATGGATGAAGTGTTACACAAGATTTGTAACTCGAGTAAATCCATTATCATTTGTGGTGATTTTAACGTTAATTTATTAGAAAACTCAGGTTCTTGTAGTAAAATAATAAGTCTGTTTCAGTCCTAAAATCTTGTAAACCTATTTTTGGAGCCCACAAGAATAACCCCTACTAGTGTTACATGCTTAGATAATATTTATACTAGTGTTATACCGGTCCACAAAGAAATTATAAATTTGCTAGATTCTGATCATTGCGGACAGAGGATTACTATACCTAACCAAAACAACAAAGTGGCTAAAAAGGATATCACTGTTAACCCCAAAACTGCAAGTCGCTTGACAGCTTTTAAAGGTAAACTCATTAATAAATTACCAATTTTGACAATTCATGGTGATCCTAATCATCTATATGATGAGTTTTTTAGTATATACTGTAAACAATTTAATTCCACATTTATTCCCAAGACTATCTCCGTTAATAGTAACGCATCATTCAGTGATTGGGCTACCGTTGGTATTTATAAAAGCAGAACACGGCTTTATGAGCTGTACGATGAAAGGACTTATGTGAACACTGCTGAATTTAATTTATATGTTAGAAATTATTCAAAACTATTTAAAAAAGTTTGTTGGTTGGCCAAGTCGCGTTATTAGTTCTAAGATTAAAAATAGTAGTAATGTTATTAAAATGACTTGGAATATTATTAATAGTGAAACGGGAAGATCTGGTAACCGAAATATTGACTACAGCCTGTCTATTAATGACAGCATCATAAAATCAGATTCACAAGTCGCAGTGGCCTTTGAAAATTTCTTTTCAGATATTCCCATTTCAACTACTAAATCCCTAAACTCATCACCTTCTGTTGCTGAGTCTTTGCTAAAAGAAAATGTTAATGTTTGCGATTCGGAGTTTATTTTTGAACATATTACTTGTAGAGACATAATTAAAACCTTTCACACTTTAAATGTTAAAAAGACTGCAGATCTGTGGGGTCATTCTGTAGAAGTTGCTAGGTCTATTATTGACATTGTCGCACCTAGTTTAGCTATTATCTTTAATAATTGTATCGACTGTGGGGAGTTTCCTGACCTAATGAAAAATAGTAAAATAATACCTTTGTTTAAATCAGGTAGTACATCAGACCCTACAAATTATAGACCTATTTCAGTACTACCTACGTTTAGTAAAATACTTGAGAAATTAATGTTAGAGCAATTGCAAAGATTTTTTAATAAACATAAATTATTACATAGCAAACAGTTTTGTTTTACAAGGGGTCGTTCAACTACTGATGCCGGTGTTGAGCTTCTAGGACATATTTATAATGCACGGGAAGATAGGTGCGATGCCTTGGGAATCTTTTGTGATTTGTCTAAGGCATTTAATTGTGTTCTTCATGAAACGCTAATCACGAAACTCCGCCACTACGGGATCCGGGACAGCGCTCTGGATCTTCTTACTTCATACTTGAGTAATAGGATTCAGAGCGTTGACGTTAATGGAAAAAGATCTCCCGGATCTATAGTAACAATGGGAGTCCCGCAGGGCTCAATTCTTGGTCCTTTCTTGTTTCTTATTTATATTAATGACTTGCCTTACCTCATAAAGGATAACCATGATATAGTGTTGTTTGCGGATGATACTTCAGTTTTGTTTAAACTTAAACGTCAGCAGCTGGTAACTGACGATGTAAATAGCGCGATCTCAAAAGTAGTTCACTGGTTCAATGTTAACAATTTACTTCTTAATGAAAAAAAAACCAAATGCATTAAGTTTACCCTGCCTCACGTCAGGCAGGTGAAAACGGATGTATTGATAAAGGGCGAAGAATTGAATCCTGAAAATAGCACAGTATTCTTAGGCTTAACCTTAGATGCTAAGTTCAGTGGGGTCCGCATATAGATAGATTGTCAAAAAAGCTAAGCTCCGCAGCATATGCTGTTAGAAAGATTCGTAATTTAACTGATATAGAGACAGCCCGTTTAGTATACTTTAGCTATTTTCATAGTGTAATGTCCTACGGTATTCTGTTGTGGGGAAACGCCGCCGACATCCAGACTATCTTTGTTTTGCAGAAAAGAGCTGTTCGTTCAATTTATAAATTAAGCCCGAGACACTCTCTCAGAGAGAAATTTAAGGAGATTAATGTAATGACTGTGCCTTCTCAGTATATTTATGAAAATCTTTTGTATGCCCATAAAAATATAAAATTGTTTAAAAAATACAGTGATATCCATAACATAAATACTAGAAACAAACACAAATTTGTAGTACCAACAACAAGGCTCAAGAAAATAGGTGGCTCGTTTAGATGTCAATGTGTGCGCTTTTATAATAAGCTTCCAAGCCACGTACAAGTTCTAAGTCTTAATAAATTCAAATCATTCATTAAACGTAAGTTGTGCCAGAAAGCGTTTTATACCATTCAAGATTACGTTGAGGACAAAAAGGCTTGGGATTGAGCTGCTCTAATTAAAAATTAATTTTGATTTTTATATTTTCCACCGTGAATTTTGTTTTTTTTTTTTGGTTTTCTTGCAATGACAAGAATATTTACTTTTTAAAGTATTATATTATTTTATTTTAATTATTGTGAATGTGAATACTATGTGGACAATTTTTTTTTTGTTTTTATTTTTAATTTATCTAATTAATTTAATCGTGGTCTGGCAGTTTGAGTAGTTTATGCGGCCTACCTTGAATGTCCTTTCTTTGGTATTGTTCGTCGAATCGTTGAGCTCCTTAAATTCTGTGTTGAGCTGCTCGGTTATTGACAAATGCGTGCACTGACTGGACAGGTCCACTCAATCTGGCTGGTTCTTTCCTCAAAAGACCATTTCAGACATCAATCTACATGGTCTTCACATGATCTAACCAAGATTTTTATTTTGTCTGGACTTTAAAAGAGACTGTGACCTCTGAGTTTGTTTCGGCCTTTCTTCTCAGAGTAGTCAGATAGGAAACGCCGACCTCATCTAGTTTTAAAAATATGATCACCATGTAAAAGTGTTTGTACAAACCAACTTACAGAAATAAAATCATTTATCATTTATCATTTAGCAACAAAAGGGATGTCGTAAAAACAGCCACATACATTCTCCAAAAAGCCACCATTCTCAATACTTGTCGCATAACCCGAAAGTTCCTGACTTCCTCTACATTATCATCCACCATTTTAATTTAATTTTCTCCTTACACACTCGGTCCTAGCCCGTGTGTAAGGTCGTATACTCTCTTAAAAGAGAAGTATAGTAAAGAACTCTATATAATATTAAATTGTTTTATTTGGGACAACCATTAACTATTATTGTTAGTACATACCTTAGATACTACAACTTACACACTAGGATTAGTAACAAATTTAACAACAGCAGACAACTTAATAAACCGTGCACTTTTTCGAGATAAAGCCTATGACACTCCGTGAAACTTTCAATTGGTAAAAGATATTTTTGAACCTGATGTAAAGAGAGATAACGAGATAACCTCATACATACAAACTTGTTATCTCTTTAATACCTAATATAACCGTGACAATCTAAGAAGTCCGATGACATTTCTTCGTTTACATGCCGCGATAACTTTGTACGTAAGAAATTGAAAAATCTAATTCATAATTCTAATTAATAACTATGTTACCCATATAATAAAACAACGAGTATCATTCGTACATCAAGTATAATTATTATTCAGTATTTTTATAGCTGTTAAATCCGATTTCTAAGATTGTCATGACTTGTGTAAATCTCGTTTTGACCCAGTAAATAACATTAATTTGAAGTCACTTATTGAACCAAACATCATTACTTATTAACACACTCTAGAAGCATTTGCACGTCCCATTCATTTCATTAACGAAACATGATGTTTTTCCACTTACCAGAAAGCCACTAGAACACATGTGTCCATAAATACGCTTTGGGATGATAGTGTGAGGTCGGGGCCGGTCCAATTTCCTATGGGACCGCTTTGCTGGCGCACCATGTCCGAAGCGTTCATTGATGGATACCTTTTCCACTTTTTGGATACACACTTTCGAATACTCTACAAGTATGTGGAGTAGATTAGGTGAATGATAAAATATATTTATTTTGAAAAAACTTACAAGAAAAACATTAAACCTACTTTTAAAAAAAAACACCACGAACCGAAAAATAACTTTATTTTCCGAAGTTGGTGTCGGAAAACGATTAACAATAGGTAACAATGATACCGACTAAGAAAAAAAGAAACATTTTTGGTACCTCAATTTTTTATGAAAATCATTTATAGCCAAAGTAAATGTCAGTTCTACAACACATAATGAAAGACCTAGATTCGCTGATGACATAGTCCTCTACTCAAAATCAGCTAAGCAAATAGAAGAGATGGTGTCGGAGCTATGCAGGTTAAGCAACAGTATTGGGTTACATTTAAACACTTCAAAGACGAAAGTAATGACAAACGCTATCCAAACGCCTATACTAGCTGACAATTCGCAGAGTTTGGAGTATGTGGAAAACTATATATACTTAGGAAAATGCATTTCATTCAGCAATTCCAGAAACAAAGATGAAATTGATAGGAGAATAAACATGACATGGAGTAAGTTCTGGAGCTTAAAAGAAAAAATGAAATAAAAAATGCCCTTGAAACTGAAAAAGAAAGATATGGGTGTCTGCTACCCTGCATGTCATACGGATCACAAACTTGGATATACAACAAATATGCAAGGGACAGAATACAGAATACCCAGAGGCTGCTCTCCAGCATATGAAACGACTGAAGTGGAAGTGGGCAGGGCACGTGGCAAGATTGTCAGATGGTAGGTGGACTGAACTAGTCACTAATTGGCTAGGCCCAAGTGGCAAGAGACCCCTAGAGAACGTTGGATAGATGAAATAAAAAGGAATACTGAAGAAGACTGGAAAAAACTAGCGAAGTCAAGAAAAACCTGGAAATTGTTGGAGGAGGCCTATACCCGCCAGGGGCCTTAACTAAAAATTATGTAAATTTGTGTAACTAATGTTAAGAAACTCTATGTATGTTAAGGAAATAAAAAGGTTTAATAATAAAATGTCATGATGATTCCAATAAGCCCAAACACCACTAGGATACATTGTTTTAATTCAAAGTTATAGTGTCTATCTTCCGACTTCATCATCAGATCAGTACCATTTATTTATAAGTATTTGCTTCATCATGGTTAACAATTCGAGATATCTTATACCCGTGACATATATCATTAAAGAGTTCCACTGGCCATCTGTGGTCTTTTTCATCAGTTCCACTACAACAAATGATACTTTCTGTCTCTTCTCTCTTCACCAAATGAGGATGAAGCCGGGGTTCGTGAAAAGTGGAAGGAGTCGAGAAAGGCCTTTGCCCAGGAGAGGAAACAAATATCTAGCAATAAAAAACGCAATTATACACGCCAATATTTTTTTGAATTTTACTAGATGAGGCGGATTGGTATTCCAGGTATTAGACACTTTATTTTTACCCAACTGCGGCGAAGCCCAAAAGGAGGGCTTTGTATTTTTTATTGAATGCTGAGCCCTCTGTTGTCGGTATCATTATTATTTATGAATTCGTTCTATTTATTATCTATCGTCCAAAATATTTCTAGTACGTTACTACGCACTATTTTACGATTTTTCAGATATCATATATTACTTGTATATTTATAGAACATATTATCTATCTAACTATCTTCTATATCTATATATATAAAAGGCAATGTTCTGACTGACATATCAACGCCCAGCCTAAACCACTAATATATATATATAAAAGGCACCGTAAGGCACATTGAACATAAATGTTAAGCTTGAATGGTCTCGACTGATGAAGTCCACGCTCCGTCCAGCACAGACTCAGGTCCAAAACCCCGAGAGCTTTCAGCTCGAACTCCAGAATCGTTTCGAGTGCCTTGGGAGCTCCGTGGACGAATACAGCGATGGGTTCGTGGAAGCTGTCCATATGGTCGGGTCTAAGTTTTTCAAGAACCGCCGTACAGATAGGAACAAAAAGCTCTCTGATTATACTCTCAAGCTCATGAATGAGAGGCGTGAGATGACCCTGCAGTCTTCAGGCGATGCGGTGAAATACCGGCAGCTAAATAGACGGATCTCAAAGTCCTTGAAAAGCGACCTCCGCCGCATTAAGACCGAAAGTATTAAAGAAGCGATTAATCATCTGTCTATTGCGCAAAGCCAGCTTATGAAACTGAAGACCGATGATGGCAGGATCGTGTCCGCCAAACCGGAGCTTCTGAGGAAGATCGAAAGAATCTATGGGCAATTGTACACGTCAACCAGTAAACCTGCCGCGAATTGACCCGACACTACACCGAAGACATTCCGGACGTCAGCCTGTATGAGATTAGGATGGCTCTGAAACAGCTTAAGAAGAACAAGGCACCGGGTGATGACGGCATAACGGCCGAACTCCTGAAGGCGGGTGGAAAACCAGTACTTAAGGCCATTCAGAAGCTATTTGATTCCGTCATACTCGAGGGGAAAACGCCCTAGGCATGGTGCAGGGGTGTGGTGGTGCTGTTCTTCAAGAAGGGTGACAATGCCCTATTGAAGAACTATAGGCCCATCACACTTCTTAGCCATGTCTACAAGCTGTTTTCAAGAGTCATCACGAATCGTCTCGCGCGCAGGTTTGACGATTTCCAGCCTCCCGAACAAGCCGGATTTCGTAAAGGCTTCAGCACCGTAGACCACATACATACGCTGCGGATGTACATATGTTGGTTGTTGGGCATGGCATACGTTGTGGACTACGAGAAAGCCTTCGATTGTATTACAGTCTCTACAACGGTGCCAAATTGACTACCGGTACATCGAAATGTTGAAGTGTTTGTACAAAAACGCCACCATGTCAGTTCGACTTCAGGATCAGACCTCGGAACCAGTCCTTCTGCAGTGAGGTGTGACACAGCGAGACGTCATATCTCCGAAACCAAGGTGATGTTGAATGCCCATGTTACACCCACTCCTATCAAGGCCGGGCACTCTACACTCGAAGTTGTGGGCGGAAAGGTTCTGGAGTGGCGACCGCGAACCAGAAAGCGTTGCGTTGGAAGGCCTCCCAACAGGTGGACTGATGACCTGGTGAAGGTTGCGGGGATCCGCTGGTTGCGAGACGCACGGGACCAGTCACTGTGGTGACGCTTGGGGGAGGCCTATGTCCAGCAGTGGACGTCTTTCGGCTGATATGATGATGATGATGATATAAAAGGCAATGTCCCGACTAACATACCAACGCCCAGCCTTAACCACTAATGAGCGATATATGAAATTTTGGGAGGATGCTGATTTTATACTGTAAGTGTCATTTAAGAAAGGGTCTCCCAAAAAGGGATGAAATAGGGGATGAAAGTTTTTATGAATCTCTGTCATTTTTAATTTGAAATGAATAAGATGTGGTATTTAGCCTCAAAATATATGTCGCAAATAGGATGGCTATCTTGGATAAACACTCGATCTTGTGGGCTTTCGTGGGTATATGCATGCTACAAAGCAGGTAACTTATGCCGATTTGGAGATAGTCCTTGTTCCAATCTTATCAAAGCAGCGAATTCGGCCACCTATTCGTTTCGCTTTCTCTCAACAAAACAAACTTTCAAGTTTATAACGCCACACTTTAGGCTACTTCTCAATTATTTCCCTCACAACTCTGTTTTCAACTTTTTGCAAACGCGCTCCCGCGCGTTCCTTTTTCTAACCCTTTCCGACCAAACATGGCGGCCGACCTCGCTCAGGTCGCCATTATCCTTGGCTACCCTGCTTTCATTGGTTTAAGAACACCTCGGGCAAAATTCACAGCTTTTAACATCCAATCAAAATCGAGTATTTTGACATAAGCCAAATAAAGTGTTGTCAATCGAATAAAATCGAACTGAGATTGAATCGTAGGCTAAATGTTGCCAATTAAACAAAACCGAATTAATAAGTTCACATGCGTCATACTTCTCCGTTCTAGATTACTAGTAATTATACCTTCCTCCTACACGGCCAACCTAACAGACAAACGGCCCCACGTTTGAGCGACGAGAGAAATCGTTACTCAATTTTAATAAAAAAACAGACAGAGAGACAGAACAACAATAAAAAAATATGTAATAGGTTAAGTTCGGCCGCTCCTGACCAAATAAAAAAAATAACGTGGTCGTGACATCTTCCTTCTACGTGAAACCTTCAATCAACACCCTATATTACCAGCCTATAACAAAAATCAAGTACTTCTTTACTCATGAAAACGGAATTCTCATAGCTTTCACACTGTTCATTTGTTTTCTCCATGTAAATCTAGGTCTCCACACCGTACACCGTACACAACCATCTTCGTACTATCGAAACAGCCACCTCACCGTTTAGACAACCATATTACCACATTCTAAACGGTTACCGAAGCACCAGAGGTACCAGGTTCCCAACAGGCGTCCATTCAGTCTCGAAGCACTAAGTGTGCCAGAAACCACCCAAACGCCCAACACAACATACCATGCCACATACACCAAACAACAGGTCACCGAGGCCCCTGAGGGACCAGGCTCCCCCAGACACACAACAGGTCACCGAAGCCCCAGCGGGACTAGGCTCCCCCCAGACAACAGGTCACCGAAGCCCCAGAGGGACCAGGCTCCCACAGACAACCGGTCCTCTCGAAGCAACAAGACTGCCAGATACCCATACCACATACACTAAACAACAGGTCACCGAAGCCCCAGAGGGACCAGGCTTCCCCAGACATACAACAGGTCACCGAAGCCCCAGAGGGACCAGGCTCCCCCCCACACATATCCAGCAATGTTTCTTGGTCCCAGCAATCGCTGTGGCTCCCGATGGTCAACCCTGTGACCATCCTGCAACCATAGTCATCCTGACCAGGCCTCTCACTCACCACGTAACCCATCTCGGTTACAGCAGTCATCTTTGACCACTCACCTCGTAACCCTCCTCGGTTACAGCAGTCATCTTTGACCACTCACACCTCGTAACCCTCCTTGGTTACAGCAGTCACTGCAGTGACTACTCATCACCGTACAGTCAGTCCTTTGACCGTACACACCGACCTCACCATTGCTAGATTGATTTGAATCAGTCTTCAACATAGTACATTCAGTTACGTCAATGGGTACTTTTTCTTTCAGCTTTTCTCTAACTCATCATAAACCAAACAAAGCCTTTAATTCAACACATAGTTGCCACCATTCAGAACTCCAATAACCATAAATAGCACCTTTAAACCATAACAAAATTTGTTATTTCATACTTTATTCTCAGTACAAAATACAACAGCAACCTCACATTCAGGATTTCTTACCCAGCCAAAAGCATTTTCAAGAAATCCATTTTATGTTCATGATTTCATACCAAACCCTCAGTGCGATAGGTATAATCTACCAACTAACTACCATCATCAAACATTACCAATTTTGCAAAATAAAAAAAATAAAAATGAAATCATGCACCGCTTGTCACCGACTTTACATCTGTGTTAACATTATCTTATCCAACTTGGTCAGATAGTAAATAACACAAAATTACGTTAGGTATGTTCACAATGACCAGCACAGAACATTCAACAAGTTAGTACACCACAACCATTACTGACAGTATACTTTAAATTCCACATTTATTATTCAAGTTAGGTAGGTACTAGACTTCCTACATGACACCACACAATCACACAATTCACAAATTCACACCTTTATTTTAAAGAGATGTTACAATTATTAAAACTTTTGAACAATGTTCAAGATTACCAAGGCCAAGCATCGTTGAACAACGCAGAACAAGAAAACCATTCCAAGTTTCCTCCAAAAAAATGACTCCTGTACCAAGTAAATAAAATAAAACCCAAGTGTCCACAATCCACAATAACTTAGTAAATACATTCGCTACACAGAATGCACTTTCAACTTAATTGCCGAATCAACTCTTGACACCGTCAGCTCTATGACCCATGAAACTAAGAAACTGTTCTATGTAAATTAAAATGTTACCAATTGAACATTTATCTCATCTTCAGCCACAACTTCAACAGTTATTGGCCCTCGGGCATCTCATAATACCTAAATACGTCTGCTAGACACCATCTAAATGTCTAGCTGCACTTTTCATTCGCCATAGTCAATTTAAATCATTATTATTTGTAGGTATCGTTAGATTGACATGTTATCAGTTGGTTAGTCCTCTACAATGCGATATATAACAACTACAGACATTAACTTTACCTTTATTCAACCGTTGGTAGCAACAAAACTAAACGCCAACTCTCTAGGCTATAGTCACGTTAATCCTCGTGATATTTTCGGGTTGTAAGATTGCAGATCGAGTCGAAAAACAAACTATTTCACTAAACTTAAACACCGGTTTGAAAATAATCTTGATCACAATATAACTCTTAACTAGAAGTTATTGCGTGTCTTTGCAACAAAGCAAAAGTTAAAAGTCTAATCCTCACATTGACTCACACCTTATAACGATTTATTAATAATCTAGTGTTTATCTAGTAACTTATAAGTTAAAAATCATAATCATATCACAGTTATGTTATTTTTTTTTTTTCTCAAACTTTTTCCAATGTTGACACTTAATGTCACTCTCTGATAGAGATGGGCAAGGGATGGCGATCTGTTATCGATTAATCGACGAATCGTTTTAAACGACAAAAAAAAATATAAACAATTTTCCAACCGATATTTAGTACTGAATCGATTCAGCGAATCGATATTTCACCCTACAAAACCGAGATTAGATTTTGCTGTTATGATATGAACCAAAATATTATTTAAGAATAATTTAATGTATTACACAAACTTAAGTGAATTCAACGTAAACAAATATCGTTCCCTTATACCTGATACTTTAATTTAGTTGTGAAAACAACCCTGATCCGCCAAAGATGTTTAAAGATCGGCTATTATTACGATTTTTCTTTTTGCGTTCCGTAACTGTATTCACACTTGCATTAAAAAATACCAACGCGAATAGTTAGAAAGTAAGTTAATTTCAAAGAAAAGCATATTCACAAATTACCTTGGTGATCAAATCAACAACAAACTCAGTGGTAGTAATATTTACGGGAAATCTGAAGTGACACCTATTGATAAAAAAATAATGCATGGCTGAAATTGCTAGTGTTCAAACATGTAAAAAAAAACGGATTGCTAATATCTTCACTTCTCGATTTTCAGCAAACTAGCAACCTATTTAATAATCTGTATGTACGCTTGTGACAGCACTAGTGGTCACAAAACCGTATATTGTTCTAACATCATGCAACATAACATAATTAAATTTGTTTTCTTTGCGTTTTGTACTCACGTTTCAATGCTCCGGGTACATTATAAAGATAATATTGCGAAAATCGTTTCGTTGTTTGTTTTGTTGGTGAACATAACGATTAAAATACTTGTAGCAAAATATTTCAAAGCTCGAACACAACATAGATTTAAATAGATGGCGTGACATGCACCAACTTCTCATTCTGTTTATGTAAAAATAATATGTTCGTTTTTAAATTGATCATAAAAAAATTCATGCACCTATTCAATAAGTTCCTCCAAGCAGCATATTATGGCAAAATGGGGTCCCGAAGCTAATTTCGATGATTATTGAAAGAAACACAGTATCAATACCATTACATAGATGGCGCTGTTTGAATTTTCTACTCTTTTCATGTAACTTACCTTACACATTTCCATGAAATAAAATAATGCAATAATTATAAATTTTAATGAAAACAACAATTAATTATAAAAGGTACTTCCAAACCACAATAGATCCCAATGGGTCGAAGTGTCCCGAGTTATTTCTCGGCCCCTCCATAAGATAAGATAGGTACTTCCAAACCCAATACATACTTCGGCTGCCACAAATGTATGCCGATGCACAGATAGTTGAATGCAGATCAAAGTCACATACCTTTAAGCCTGTACTCACGGGAAGGTCAGGCAGCAGCGCTTAGTACACCAGGCACAAAAGCAAAATTTTGTCACTGACCATGCACTTGTCCAGACTCCTAGCTGCTTTCAGAAAATATCAAATTGATTGATCACCGCAGCGGCATATATAACACCGCAAAATTTCCATATTCATAGCGCTGTAGGTTGCAGTTTGTGTGTTGCCTCTTGAATTGGAACCCGAGCTCCGCACTTGTTTCACCACACGCAGCTGGTCACAACAGGTCTTGTGGTATCCACAGCCATGTTTAAGGGCTCAGATGTCCTTGTTATCTGTTGCATGTTGTGCGAACGGCTGAAAAATTCATGTCTATGAATAAGTGTTCCACAAGCATAATCATAATGATGTTTTGCTAAATCAAGCTGTAGCTTAGGGTGTTTGCTATCTTGCATTGTATTTGCACAAGTCGTCTTAATCTCTTGCGAACTCCGCTGACGGTATGAAACTGACTGAGTTTCATTTAGCATCATAACGAAAATAGAATTTTATTTTAAATTTTAGCCACTTTACACCAAGATAAACTAACAATATTGCGGCTAAACTTCACAAGACATTAGGTAGGTACTTATTATTATCAGAATACTTAAGTTTATACTTCCCTGAACATCACCACCACAGTTGCGTTTCCTCAGTATCTAGTCAGGATTGGGCATCGATGTCATCATCAACATTATCTGCAGCCCGAATTCGCACATTGTATAGTATAGGCCCCACTATACGGTTGAATTCGGGCAACATGAATTCCTGTCGCCAGTAGCCGACGATTTGCGAAACGTCTCTATAAGTAGGTAGCTCGAGCTACTTCCGTGCCATTTTCTTGCGCACCAAAGAGAGCGCGCCAGCCATTACTCGTCTCATTTGGTCCATTCTCCATTATCGCTTTGTACTTGCAATGATCCCGGACTTCTGATGTCGCAAATAGGAGGGCTACCTTGGATAAACACTCGATCTTGTGGGCTTTCGTGGGTATATGCATGCTACAAAGCAGGTAACTTATGCCGATTTGGAGATAGTCCTTGTTCCAATTTTATCAAAGCAGCGAATTCGGCCACCTATTCGTTTCACTTTCTCTCAACAAAACACACTTTGAAGTTTATAACGCCACACTTTAGGCTACTTCTCAATTATTTCCCTCACAACTCTGTTTTCAACTTTTTGCAAACGCGCTCCCGCGCGTTCCTTTTTCTAACTTTTTCCGACCAAACATGGCGACAGACTTCGCTCAGGTCGCCATTATCCTTGGCTACCCTGCTTTCATTGGTTTAAGAACACCTCGGGCAAAGTTCACAGCTTTTAACATCCAATCAAAATCGAGTATTTTGACATATGCCAAATAAAGTGTTGTCAATCGAATAAAATCGAACTGAGATTGAATCGTAGGCTAAATGTTGCCAATTAAACAAAACCGAATTAATAAGTTCACATGCGTCATACTTCTCCGTTCTAGATTACTTAGTAATTATACCTTCCTCCTACATATAAAATACGTCTTTCAGGATTTTTTGAGTGTGGGATACACAAAGGGGTAACAAGGAGTGTTAAAATTTGTATAAAAAATAAATTGTTTATTATCAAAATTACTTGAAATTTTGATTTTGAATTTCACCCCTTAAAGGGGTAAAAAAGGGTGTTATATTTTGTATGAAAACTAAACTGTTTAATATTAAAATTACTTGAAATTTAGCATTTCTGCTCTTCAATACAAGAAACACGTATTTTATATCATCGTATTTCATTTTTAGGGTTCCGTACCCAAAGGGTAAAAACGGGACCCTATTACTAAGACTCCGCGATCCGTCTGTCTGTCTGTCTGTCTGTCTGTCCGTCTGTCACCAGGCTGTATCCCGTGAACCGCGATAGCTAGACAGTTGAAATTTTCAGAGATGATGTATTTCTGTTGCCGCTATAACATTTGTTGTATATACTAAAAACAGAAGAAAATACATATTTGAGGGGGGCTCCCATACAACAAACGTTATTTTTTTCTGTTTTTTGCTCGTTATTAATAATGGAAACAGGAAGACGCTTGAAATATTCACAGAATATTTAGTTGTATATTCACTTCAAAAAATAGTAATGATTAAAAATATAATAAAATGAATTAAGGGGGCTCCCATACAATAAACGTGATTTTTTGCCGTTTTTTGCGATAATGGTACGGAACCCTTCGTGCGCGAGTCCGACTCGCACTTGACCGGTTTTTATCCCTTAATGGATTAAAACGGGGTCTTAATTTTTGTATAAATGATTATTGGATGTGCTCGGGAGAATCAGTTTTATACCTCGAATACCACTGATCGGCACCTTTGGGTAAGCAGAAGACAGCACTTGCTGAGAGATACTTGTCCAACGCATGGGCTACTGAGCCTGAGATCCTGTCTCTTCGTGAGGCCATGGTGGAGCGTTTGAGCTTGTCCTTGGAGGCAGTCTCCAAATGGGGCGATGCCAATCTGGTCAAGTTCAATGCCGCTAAAACACTGGTTTATCTTTTCTCCGCTAAAAAGAGCCAATTTTACCCAGCTCCATAGTTCCGAGGTGTAACCGTGCCGATAACGGACCATCTTGAGCTTCTTGGCGTAACGTTGACATCGACAATCAATTTTGGCCTATACATTGAGGCAAAGGCTAAAAAGTTGGGGATCCTTGCGAAGGTGAGACGGTACTTCACGCCAGAACAGCTGCTTAATTTGTATCAAACGCAAGTTCAATCTTGCATGGAGTATTGTTCTCATTTCTGGGACGGATCTGCCAAATATCAGTTGATCGACAAACTGGCCAAGAGGCTCATCGGCAATGAGGCACTGGTTGAATCAAGCCTTGAACATCGTCGCCGAGTTGCTGGTTTGTCGGTTTTTTATCGGTTGCATTTCGGGGAGTGTGCGATGGAATTGCATGATCTAATTCCCCCAAGCTCGTTTCATTCCAATTTTGCACTCCAATAATAAATAAATTATTAATAATAACGCTTTGATCTTTAATGTTTAAAAGAATCCACATTTTATTGTTAATGTTGATTTCAATTTAATCTGAATAGTATTGACATTATCTGTATTTTAATTTAATTTTAATTTAATTGACATTACGTGTGTTTTGATTTGATTTGACATTTTCTATATTTGAATTTAATTGACATAACCTGTGTTTTGATTTGATTTGACATTTTCTATATTTTAATTACTTATAATTGACGTAAACTGTATTTTGATTTGACATTTTTTTAAGGAGCTCGTGACTAAATAATAACAGCCGCACGGTTCGATCATCAAGGTTAAGCAACGCTTGACGAGGTCGGTCCGTGGATGGGTGACCATTTCAACATACCGAGTTTCCTCCGTGGCTCGGAAAGCACGTTAAGCAGTTGGTCCCGGCTGTCATTTGAAGATCTTTGGCAGTCGTTACGGGTAGTCAGAAATTTGAAATCTGACACCAGTCTGGCCAAGGGGTACCGTGTTACCCAGTTACTGGGTTGTGGAGGTCAGATAGGCAGTCGCTCCATGTAAAACACTGGTAAGTACCAGTGTTTTTCTTAGCTGAATCCGGTAAAGCAGAAGTAGTAGTATCCGGAAGCCGACCCCAATATAGTTGGGAAAAAGGCTAGGCAGATGATGATGATTTTTAATATTAATGGAAATGGTCAGGCCACGTTGCACGTATGAATAATGACAGATGGACCAACAACTTAGTACACTGGGCTGGCCCCGTCGGCAAAAGAAAACGAGGTAGACCCCCTGAAAGATGGCTTGATGAAATTAAAGAAACAGCAGGTAAAGACTGGGACTCAAAAGCCAAGGACAGAAAACTGTGGAGTGAAATGGAGGAGGCCTTTACTCGAAAAGAGGTCCTTAATTAGAATAAAAAGTAATATAATCTAACCTAATATGCTTTAACTATATTTAAAATTGAACTATTAATGTGAAACTATAAATATTTAAATTGAAATTGTATTTAATTGATGTTATAATGAATAATTAATATGTTATATGATATAAGGATAAATAAATGGCTATAATAATAATAAATGGGTAGTATTTAAAAGCAAATCAAAAAATATCCTTTTTCTATGCAATAAAATTCCGAATTCTCATCAAAATTACTGATTGCGCAGCAAAATATTCAACGCAAAATATCACTAAACACACTACAATTTATTTTCGCAGCGTACAGCGATTTTTCCTAAAGCAAAAGCTTTTTTTACTAATGCACAGCTAATAATCTTAATGCACATAATACATGTTAACTATTTTTCTTTTAAATCCATGGTTAAAGTTTTTACAATTACTATTTAACGACAATGTCGACGGAGCCCCGCTGCGCGGGGCTCCTATTTCTGTCTAAAGGGTCTAAAGTAACCTAACACGAAGAAGATGACGGGAGCTGAGTTCGCTCGATTTGCTCGCTCACTTCAGCTGCCGTCATCTTTTCGAACCTAACCTGTCCGTGTCGGGGTGCCCTAAGTTCCCGAGCTCGCTTCGCTCGCTCTTGGACTAATGACTTCTTGAAAATTAGGACAAATGTGATGAACAGGTTTTGTTGTACTTACTGGTTAATATGCGACTGAGATAGTTATTTTGCTACGAAATATGGAAAATTTGCTGTGCAGTTAGTATTTCTGCTATGTATGTAGTATTTTTGTACAAAAATAAATTTAACTATATTGCATTATGAGGAAAAAAGTAATGTCATATTGATGTATAATTTCGAATTATCTGCAGTTTGAGTTTTGCTAAACATTTAGTAAGTTATTTGATGTAAAAAAGAATATAAATGATGAGTATGTATTGATAGACGATTATTTTATTTGATATGCAATTTATAATATCCCGTCGTTACGGCCAACGGCCTGATGGCCAATAGCCTCGATGAACATCTATCGAGGCTGTCATTACACGGTTGGATCAAGGGTCTGATACAGAAGGCAGTACTTCTCGATACGGCTCGCATTGTGAGGAGGTTCCTGTCTCTGAAGCCCTAACCACCGGTAGCTTGGACCCTGTTCCCGATACCGGTTGGCCTCTATTTTTTTATATTTTTAAATGTTTTTAAGTTTTCTTTTTATAAATATTTAAATATGTATAAAGTAAGAACGAGAATAAATAAAGGAAATAATAATAATAATGAAGATTAGGTTGATTTACATATGTATATGGAAGAATCTTTTCTTTACTTTAATTTATCCTGACATAACCTGTATTTTAATTTAATCGAACGTAGTACACGTTAATGATAATTTTAATTTAATCTTTATAATTTTATGTATGATAGCGCTGGCAGATGAAAACAGTACCACAGTCTGAAACAAACGTCAAAACATCTGATGACATAACGGAAATACGAATCGGTATCTAAAATCAGTAATAAATAAATATGTGATTTTGCATTGTGTTTTAAAATCGTGTTAAATTAAGTATAGTAATTAGTAATTAATTTAGTAATTTCATGATTTGTTTATTTGTGTTTAAGAATAATTTAAAAATAAAAAGGAAGGTAGTTCCTTAGATTATTCTAATCTAAGGGTAGTTCACTGTGACTGTTAGTTCATTTAAATTAAATAATTGATAGCTAACATGATTCAAAGTATTTGTAAAAAGCGTTATTAATTACCAATCAATTATTATACGCAATTACTGTATTTATACTAACCTAAATCTAAAATAAATTGCTAAACGAATGTAACTGATAGTTTTTGCTGTGTGACGTCTTGCTTTTTGGTAAAATGTTTAAAGCGAGCCTCGCTTTAGCGAATAGAGGGCTGAATTGAATTCTAATTCGAACTGTGCACTTCTCGTTGTAAAATTAAGTTGTGTGACTATTGATTGTCAGTAATACAAGTATTTACAAGATGTCCGAACATTATCATTTGAGAACCCCGAGTCCTCGCCCTCTCACATGTATAAATTCAGTTTTTTTCTGTTATTTTAATTTTGTAATATTTTTAATTTTATTGTAATGTTATTAATTATATTTATATAGAGCGTGTAAACTCGAACATTTGTAAGCTGTGGTTACATATAATTAAGTGTGCATAACAAGATAAGAATATTAAATTGTATATTGTCTGTATAAGTTAATGTTGTGTAACTCGATCCTAATAAATAAATAATTAAATAAAAAAATAGACGATGCATTAAACATTTTGGAAAATCTTTTATTATGCGTACAGCTAAGGAGTGGAATTCCCTGCCGGAGTCTGTGTTTCCCGATAGCAACAATCTCGGGGTCTTTAAGTCAAGACGTGAAGAGTGAATAGGTTACATCTAGGCAAGAACCTTCGACCACGTCATCACTTGGAGTTTAAACGCTTAAAATTCCCCTTGAGGTCTGCTTTGCGATGACATAAATAAATCTCAGGGTAAGTCATTAAGGATGGCAGGCATAGATTTAAGGCAAGATTGCCTTTCACACGGGCAATTCTACGTGACCTGTTCCAGAGTCAGTTCTAACAGCCTGGTCATTTTGGCACCAGATATAAAAACCACCAATGTGGTATACAAAGAAGTGCTTTAAATTATAACTTCCTGATGACGACTTAAAGAGCAGTGGTGGCCAGTGGTATCGGCCGCGACTTACAAGTTGTAGGTCGTGGGTTCAAGACCAGGCAGGCGCTTTACTTTGTGTAAATTATTTCATCACCACTGATCTCAAAACGGTGAAGGAAAACATCGTGAGGAAACCGGCATGTCCTAGAACCAAAAATTCGAAGACATGTGACATCCACCAACCCGCACTGGGCCCGCGTGGTGGATTACGGCGCATTCCCTCTCACAGAGAGGAGGCCTGTATCCCAGCAGTG
Organism: Orthosia incerta; assembly: GCA_948252205.1. Lineage (NCBI taxonomy): Eukaryota > Metazoa > Arthropoda > Insecta > Lepidoptera > Noctuidae > Orthosia > Orthosia incerta. The sequence goes on from OX411748.1 coordinate 25,094,874, forward strand.
GGAACATTAATAGGCTGATGATGATGACGACTTTGTTAGTGTAAGCTAATTGGAGTACCCTTATCTAAAATGGCGCAAAACTCATCACAGTATCGGAAGATGCTATATTTTTTGCAAATGGCGGCAAATATCAATTCTGCGTCGACATTTGTGAAGTATACATACAAAAATATAGCCTCCAAGCGGATGTAACCTACGTCAAGCCATTCTAAATCGCGACCACGAGTTATGAGCAAGCTCTGTGAATATGTGCATAAGCAAAATTATCACCTCTGTGGCAACGAAAAGCCGCGTATAATCCAGGAAGAGCCACCCGCTCAAAGTTACTGCATAGTGTGTTGTTTACGCTGGAGGCGTCATCGGGCCGCCAAACGACTACTGAGGTCGACGAAGTCACAAACAAGAAGTCACAGAGTCACGATCAACGTCTTTGTCTGTCCTTAAAGGAATAAATTGGAACTGGAGAACATGTGGTTCCAACAGGATAGTGCAACGGCGCTTACTGCCGCAAACGAAATTCTGATGGCGGCATTGCCCGGACTTGCACTGGCTGTTATGATCGCCAGATTCAACTGTTCCGTTGGGTTTTTTTTTAAGTCATGAGTCTATTTTTGAAGCCCTCAAAGATAATATCGGCTGAAAGATCTGGCAAGAGTAATGGAAAAAGCCATAAATCGAGCCCGAATGTTTATCAATTCTGGCGAGCGAAGGCCACTTAGCCGTATCATTTTCTCGACAAAATGGAAAAAAGGCACCAAACAAACATTACCCAAAAGCAGAACCACAGATTTTCTTCATTCATAAAAAAATACAGCCACTCAGTATTAATTTTCTATCGTGTCGGTAGTAGGGTTCAGAAATCGAAAGCAAAGTGGTCTTCCACTATTTTTACCTCCGCGTGTTAATCGATCCCACGAGACCTCCGGAATGAAAGCCCAACGTTCTAGATATTAGAAGACGAAGGCAGTTCAGTTTATGCTCACTTTATATCAATTTACATGTAATTATTTAATTCGATAAAATAGTCATGTTGAGCAATATTAGTGGTCTATGCGAACACAGACGCGGGCGGAAAGATATGTTTGGATAATAATAGTTCGCAATATCCCGCCAGAACTGGAAAGATTAAATCGCCAAAATCGTGTAGTCCACGCAGGTGAAGCCGCGGGTGGAAAGCTAGTTACATATATAGATATTTTATATCGACAATGTAGAATCGCAAGTATACGACCAAGTAGTAAAATTCAGTTGACCGACTACGTGTTTTAAACTTACATTGTAAGGCTCATTTTATTCTGTATTAGCAATTTTCGATATCCAGTTCTTGGTTACAATGTTGCTTTTTACAATGTTTTAAGTAAATACGTAATTTACGAGGGGTTGTTACTGCGCGGCTGTAAACAAGAAATGATAATAAATATAAATAAAAATAAACGAATATGATAAGACCAAATCTCGTCTCCAAATGTAGTAAAATTAGAGAGGTTTTTGACTGATTGCGACTGCTGTGCTAATGCGAACATTCCCTTTAAAGGTGAATGTAGAGCATTAAGGCTTAACACGCATTGCAATTTTTATTCGCGCGAATTTTTGTAGTATTATTTCCGCGCGATATTTTCACCGCAATGCGTGCAGCTTCATACAATTCCATAGGTCACAGAAAGGGCGGGAAAAATAACGCGCGAATAAAAATCGCTGTGCGTGCTAAGCCTTAAATGTAACAGAACATCGAACATTCGCTTGTTTTAAATTAACTCAAACCACACTTCGAACATGACGCTCGATATTTTGTTACATCCTGATTTTAAAAACCAACAAGCGGTTTGGTGGAACATTTTGTCGAGCAAAAACACGAGCGCGTGTGACGTGCAGTAAGGTATAAATAAATGTTATAGGTAAATGCTCAATCGCCGTGAGCATTACGTCGAACGCAGCGTCGAACATTCGCAATAACGCTACATTACATGGCAATGCTTTAGTAAACTGAGCATTTATCAGGGGGGTGACCATAAGCTCTTAGAGCGGTGTCAATTTGATATCGAGTAAGTGACAGATGTATACAAGTCAGATACATCTGTCTCTTATTCGATCTCAAATTGATACCGCTCTAAGAGCTTATGGTCACCCCCCTGTATTGTACCATTCGTAAGAACGTTACATTACATTGTAATGCTTGCAAAAATGGTCTAGTGTATACTAACCTTAATGTTACACAAACTTTGATAGAACACAGTTATCATGAATTCTTTACACATTTTCCAAGGGAAAGTCATGAAAAAGATTACACAGTAAATCAATCTTGTTTAGTTGATTACCAATGCGTACATATCGTACGCATTTTACGCAGATACGTTTTGATTGATCAACACTTTGAACACTTACAGAAATTCTTGCTAAATAGTCAAGAGTTTGATGCAGAAGGCGGTTGTCTTGGACATGGTATGCATCCTGAGGAGATCATTTACTCTGGATCCTTAATTACTGTTAGCTTTGGTCTTAAAACCTTGCATCAGGCGGAGAACATACTATAGTAGCCGTAAAATCTATCAGAAACTTGAAACCATTCAGAGCTGCAAGTCTTCTTTTCAGAAACTCAATATTTTGACATTGGCAAGGACGCTTATATTTTAGAAAATGCCATGATCCTAAAAGCTAATCCACATTTGTTTTTTCGCATGGCAGATCGATTTCCTCGAAACAGACGTGACAATACTCAAATTTGTCAACATCACAGAACGGCACTTATGCCTAAAAGTGTATTTTTAAATGAAAGTTTTTTTTACTAAATTATTATTTTATATTTTTGACATTTTTAATAATTTATTGCTAGGCTAACTTTAATTTGATTCAATATTTAAATTTTGATTTGAATCAATATTTTAATTTGATTTAATATTTTAATATTATTATGTTAACATTTTTATATTTTTATTCTGATATTCAAGAACGATAATTATTAATTGTATTCTTTTTATTATCATTTGTACGACATATTGACATTTTTAATAATTTTACAGACATCCTAGAATGATAATTTTAATATATGCACGAAATTTTTAAATATTTTTTTTTTTTTTTTTTTTTATCTTATATAGGCTCGCGCTTGACCACCATCTCACCTGATGGTAAGCGATGATGTGGCCGATGATGGAGCACGCTTGCCTAGAAGTAACCTATTCACTCTTGACTTAAAGACCTCTAGGTTGTAGCTATCGGGAAACACAGACTCCGGCAGGGAATTCCACTCCTTAGCTGTACGCATAATGAAAGTATTTTCAAAACGTTTAGTCCGTATATATCCGTATATTTAATATGACATGACATTCTAGATTTATTATTTTGATTTGTATTTCATCACTAATATTTGCATGCCATTATGTAAGGCTAACATGACGCTCCGTATATATATTTTTTTTCATCTCTTACATATTGAGAATTATTTGTTATCTGTACTGTACTCATGTTTGAGCAAATTAATAATTACTAACTTACTTAATTGTTATACATATATTATGGGATATACCATAAATTGAAAAATAAAATGAAACTTGTAAGAATTTGCTGATTTGTTGTTAACCAAAATATAGTCGATGTTACTATGCTTAGCAACTAAGTAGGTGTGTATAGCACAAATAAGCCAACTGCCGTATAATATGTGCACACACAGCAAATAGTCACCAAATGTGTCTGACCTTACAATTCGTCCGAGGTCACAATACGCGTCAATTAATCACATTCCCCTTGAACGTCAATTGTCACCATGACCGCTGGTTTTCCCATTTGACAATGAGAAAACCTGTCATCCACTTGATGGCTTTATCATTGTTAAGTGGTGATTAGTTTGGCAGTGCCTTTACTAATGGGTTAGTTTTAGTAGTGGATTGGGTCTTTTTACATGGTATTGGTACATGGTATTGATACTAGATAGACTAAACCCCCGATTTCTGAATTATATTTTGAAGTTAAGTCCTTCTTAGATTTATGGATATAAATATGGATGGATGGAGAAGGAGAGGAAGGCCAAAAAGAAGATGTATAGACTGTGTGAGGAGTGATATGAAAGGAAAGGGACTCAGTGATACCGTGACGGAGGAAAGGACTATATGGAAGAAGAAAACGTGTTGCACCGACCCCAAGTAACATGGAACAAAGGCAGTAAGGTGATTATGATTTTAACCTATTAAACTTTGTCATTTGAGAAGGATTTAACAATTAACTCAATACTCAATTTAGAAATCGGTCCTCAGTAAGCAATCGATAGTTAACGAGCAAAACACATAGTAATACTGGTTTATTTATCTAGTAAACGCATACTAATTAAACGGCTGACATGTTCAGTGGCTTATCGCTTAGCTACTTCCATAGGCTAATGTGTTAAGTTTAACGATCTAGCATAAATTGTCGAGCAAGCTTATTGTCATTAAACATCACCTACTAAGATGTATGATGATGGGTGTTTTGTATGTGAGTTTATATGTTTGTAAACGCACCCACGATACAGGAAGAAATTCCTAGTGTGACAACGTTTTTTATTTATTTATTTATTTAACTAAGACCAGTCAAAATCAGCGCCGTGCTGTGGATCCGCCCATGAAATCATAACGCTGAGGGTGGTCTTATTTTTATCGCCACGATGTGCATCTGCCGATTCTTTCTGTTCCGTGCTTTTAACAATCTATCCAACCTATCGCAGTCCGCTACTTAGCATCGCTACTCGAACTAGTGAAAGACCTTTGTCATTTTGGGACACGTCAACCAACACAATAGGAAAACATTTGGAAACATCTATCAAGTTCTATTTTGCAATATTTGAAAAATTGTGTCTGGAATCAGTGCCCCTTCACTCATATGGTGACGAAACTGCGACACTGACGGTATGGCTAGTGCATATATTGAAAGACCCTCAGCGCGCTATCATTTCAGCCAAAAGACGTCCACTGCTGGACATAGGCTTCCCCCAGCAGTCACCGCATTGACCGGTCCCGTGCGTCTCGCATCCAGCGCCATCCCGCAATCATAACCACGTCATCGGTCCACCTAGTGGGAGGCCTTCCAACGCATCGTCTTCCGGTTCAAGGTCGCCATTCCAGAACTTTTCAGCCCCATCGGACAAACGTTCTGCGAGCAATGTGCCCTGCCCACTGCCATTTAAGTTTCGCAATTTTTCGGGCTATGGCTTTGGTTCTCTTGTGGATATCCTCATTTTTGATGCGATCACGCAAGGAAACTCCGAACGAAGGCCTCTCCCTTGCCCTTTGGCTGACTTTAAGCGAGCTAGTCTTCGAATTTTTGTCGAGAATGAGAGCCGTAAATACCACGATAAAGATTGCCTTTATCCAGGCACAAATATAGACTCACGGTTGCTACTCAATTCCCGATGAAAAAATTCGGGAAGACTACCCAACTTAGGAATCTATCGGATGATGAGTAGTCGCACTTACTAGCTCTAAACAACGAGACACAATTCTTGAACTACGCAAATACTATGCTATTTTCCTCACTGTTATTAACCATCATCTGCCTCATATTTATAGAGATTTTGTGAGCTTGCATGTAACACGGTGTATTGCTTATTATAATATTTCGCCCGAGCGGAGCGCGTCGTAAATGTTAGCATAACTTGTGCCGCGCAAGTTAACAACACAAGATTACTGATCTACCTGAGATCTTGTGGTACAAGAAAATCCTTTGGTAGTTCCTGATTATCACTTAGTGGGCATCACGACAGACTGCCAATCACCTCTACCATTGCAGAAAATTGGAAAACCTTTTAGAACTGTGATTCCTGAAAGCTACAACCTAGGGTTCTTTAAGTCAAGAATGAATAGGTTACTTCTAGACAAGCGTGCTTCACCGTTGTCGCTTACCATCAGGAGAGATAGTGGTCAAATTTGATGCTTTAATTATGGTATACCGTCAATAAAAAAAAACTGCTCTTGGCAACATAGTTAACGAATCCTAAAGCAACATTTTTAAACAATTCTTCCTTTTGTTTTCTTCCGCGCCAAGCGCTAGTCTCTGTAGAAGTAAAGGTTGGCCGCCGGATAGGAGGATTATTTTTCGATGTTTTTTACATTTGCGTAATTTATATAACCACTTGTTAGTCTCCATATGTGATTTCAATAATAGCCTCAAACTCTTAATAGTAGAATCACCAAGCAGAGCAATATCCCATTTCAATTAAGTATCTCATCCAAATAGCCCACGAGCTCATACTGAGTGAATCGATAATTACCAATTTGCGAGCGTTCTCGGTCTATCGCTAATTTGCATGCAAGTAATTCGCAATGTTCAGCGTACTAGGCGTGTTACAACCGATCCCGTTCACCGCAAACTGACTCCTCTGTCTGTGAATCTATAATTAATAGTTGTATTGGTATGCAATGGGGCTTAAACGTGTCAGGCAGGACGTTGACCTTGCCGCAATAAGTAGAGAAGGAATTTATTATCATGGATCTTTTATCTTAGAGGATAAGCAGGATTCCTTCTGAAACTATAACATAAGGTCGTTTAAGTCAACCTGTTAGGTAGATCCGTATTGCTAAATATCAGAGTTGCATATTATATAAAATCCGAGATATGAGCGGGTATCAGCGAAGATGCAAGATATCATGCAAAAAGTGCACTAAGAATGTCGAAAGAACCGCAGTAAAGTTTTTTTTATTTTTTTTTATTCTTTTTTTATTAAGGGGCTTCTTCTCTTCTTCTTCTTTTATCTTATTTTTTTGATCGTTTTAAAACGTATTTGAAAATAAAGACGGCAATCGCTGAAAGGTTGATTTATATCTTGTAGATATTTATTGAAATGAATGTTCTATAATTCTGGTTTTAAATTTCGTACACTAAACTGACCTTTTGTTTTTTAAATTTTGCATGCACGGGGTATTATTATAATAAATGTTTGATGCATAATATAAACCAAAGTTATTTAAATATAACAATACCTGCCCGGCGAGCATGGGCGTACCCAAGTCATTTGTGACAAGACATAATAAATTATGTCATGTCTTACAATTTGTCTTAAATGCTAGCACGGGTCAAACATGTGACATATTTTAAAGGCGCGACATGCCTTTCTTGTTGCTGCCCGGCGAGCACGGCCTACTGTGACATGACTTGAGTCACACATTTCATCGCAGTTTGGGCGATAAAGCCATTTTGACTTAAATAATAGCACCGGCGGCGTGAGAAAATTTCCTGACGTTTATTTCGGACTCATCGGGTCTTAATTGCTAAAACGGGAGCACCCATTTTGTCACAAATGTCACATTTTGACAGATGATTCAGAAAAACCGGCCAAGTGCGAGTTGGACTCGCTCACGAAGGGTTCCGTACCATTATCGCAAAAAACGGCAAAAAACACGTTTGTTGTATGGGAGCCCCACTTAAATATTTATTTTATTCTGTTTTTAGTATTTGTTGTTATAGCGGCAACAGCAATACATCATCTGTGAAAAATTCTGCTTTCTAGCTATCACGGTTCATGAGATACAGCCTGGTGACAGACGGACAGACAGACAGACAGACGGATCACGGAGTTTTAGTAATAGGGTCCCGTTTTACCCTTTGGGTACGGAACCCTAAAAAACAGAATTTAGATTCACTCACTTGCCAAGCTAGGTAAAAAGATGACTTTGGTTTAAGTTTTCCAAGTCATTGCTCGGGAGCTTCTTAAATACTTTTCTTGTCACGTATTAAATACGATAGAAAATATTTACTGAACGAAATATGTCAGATATCATTAATTCTTCCGTTATCTATGATGGTGAAACAAATGATCGAGAATTGCATTTTTGAAGCGTCATTTTTTTTCGGTTAAAATAACGACTTTCAATGATAAATACTTGGTAGATAAATAATATTTTTATCGTGAATCATAGCTTGATCACGATTTGCTACACTTGATAAAAATAATCCCTGGTGCAAAGCCATGAAAGATGACTTTTTCAAGTTTTGATTGAAGCAGTTCAGAGATAGTGTTAATAACTTTTCTAAACAAAGCGAGGACGTTTCATTGCAAAAGTATAACTTTAAATTATTGTGCATTCATTCATGCATGATTCTAGAAAAAATAAAGTTAGTAGCTTAGTAGCAGATGGTAAGCAGTATTTTTTGTTTGGTTTGTTTAAGGTTACACTAGTCGAAAATTCTGCCATACAAATGTAGTCTAGGGATTATTCCACTGTTTGAGGATGCACGTTCAAAATAAAAAGATATATCAATTTGTCTCATCATTATCTAGCCCTGTATGGAAGCAAAAAGTAAAAATAGAAAATATTTGAAAGTTATGAGCGTCGAAAGTTCCACATTTCGACACTAATTTTAACACATTTTTGGGCGCGAATAAATACCATAAGAAGACGGCAAATTGCAAAACGGCCTACAGGGATAGATTAGTAGTTTAACAATCCAAATAATTTTATTTAGAACAGATAGATTTAGTCGTTTTTTCATGATATCTAGACTGCCAAAGGTCTGTTTATAAAATTTCGCGCGCTCGGTTTCATCCTAAATCATTATCTATTTCGCTACAAATTTGCAAAAGTGTGTATTCGTACGCGAACTAGCTTCCTACTGCTCATCACAGCATCTATCTCTTCCGCACGTGTTGTCGGTTGATATATAAAATGCATTTTAACCCCGCGCACAAAATAGTTCGTGCCGTCAACTAGTTTACCCTTAACCACTAAAACAAAATGAATGCTTATTTCGTTCTATGTAGACTATAGGATACTTTTAAATAAATTAGAGAAGTATGGTATAAGAGGCAATATTTTGAATCTTATTGAATCTTACTTACACAATAGAAAGCAGATTATAGAAATAACACGAATATTACTACTATTTTTAACATATATAAATGATCTACCTGGGGAAATAAAGCATCCTATGGTACTATTTGCTGACGACAGCACGGTAGTAATAAAATGTGGAGATCCTAATACATACGAAGCAGAAATAAATTTGACATTAAATAAAATAATTACTTGGGTTAATAATAATAATCTAGTCATAAATCTAGAAAAGACTAAAATAATGCATTTTTATCAAAGAATTCCTAATATAAACGTTGACATTAACTATTTGGGGACCAAAATAGAGTCGGAAACTGTGACTAGATTCCTTGGTGTTATTATAGATAATAACTTGTCCTGGAAACCGCAAACGGACGATATATGTAAGAAAATTAATAAATTTGCATATGCTCTCTATAAATTGGCAAAAATTGTAAACGTAGAATCTCTTTTATTGGCATACCGTGGCTATGTTGCATCCGCACTAAGATATGGCATAATATATTGGGGCAATTCAGTAAATAAAGAGTATGTTTTCAAAGCCCAAAAAAGATGCATCAAAGCTATGTGTGGTTTACAGAGTACTGACAGTTGTCAACCTCTATTTAAAAGCCTCAAAATCCTAACCTTGCCCTCTCTGTATATATATGAAGTAAATGTATTTGTCAAAACAAACAACTCTCTATATGAATTAGCTTTTGAAAGTCATTACAGGAAACTTCGTGATAAAAATAAGTTAGAACTTAAAGTACCTTGTGCAGGCACGGCTTTAATGAGTAAAAGCTTCTTCTGTATGGCCCAGAGAATATTTAACAAGTTGCCCTGCTCAATAAAAAGTCTCAATTTAGTCAATTTTAAGCATACATTACGTAATATATTAGTACGGAAATGTTACTATTGTCTCAGTGACTATTTTGAAGACAGTTCTTTGACATAATAATATTTTTATACCCATAGCATGTATAATGATGACTTTGCAATTCCGTGGACAATATCACTTAAACTTTTCTGTTAGAAATTACTTATTGACATTATAACTATTTATTACGGACATGATCGAATTTATAATTATTTATTGACATCACTTGGCATATTAAATTACACAAATAATTGATATTGATTACGGAGTTATTATAAATAAATTTACCTAATTGGCAAAAGCCTCACAAAAATGCATATTTGTACGCCACATGGCAAAACATATAGAAACTCATATTATTGTAACATCTTGCACACTGCTGTAACCTACTTATGTTTACAAATAAAGACTGATTGATTGACTGATTGATTGATTGATTGGTTAAATGGTAGAGTTGTAGAAACATTGTGATAGCGAAGTTGCGCATAATACATAAAATTATTAAAAAAAGATTATTATTTGTTTTATCTCGAAGTCAGGGTCACCGTGTTTAAATTAAATCAAATTTTAGGTATGGTTTTATTGCTAGATACAATTTAATTGCTTTTGAAAATATTTTAATCATAAATAATGTTATCTTGCATCCATTAAAACCAATAATTCATTACTTAAAGAAAACTTCGTTTGCTTATCGTAGTCAAGTTTTATAAAGTGTACCATATTGTAATGAAATCTGTATAATTTTTAAACTTTATCAAAACTACTTGAAATTATTAAATACATTGCAAAATTAAGAAGACTACTAAGTAACAAACTTTACTTACATTTTCGCATCCAATTAATTTCGTAGCAATTTAATGATAGAATAGATACAAAAGCGGTCTTATCGCTGACAGCGATATCTACCAAACATCCTTTGGATGGACTTGAAGAACTTAAATCAAAACGAGGGTAGCCTCTGGTGTACTACTGCAACTACATAAACTTACAAATAAACAAATATACATGATATTACATGTTACAAAATTTCAAAGAACGGTTGAACAATGATAGAAGAAATTTGATAGAAACAGAAAAGCATTAAAGAGAAAGGAAATAGTTCTTAACAAGGTTTGTTAAAGATGCTAGTGACTGGTCTTGTCTTACTGACATCGGCAACTCATTCCACAATCGCACAGCCTGGACCGTGAACGATTTATTGTAGAACTTAGTGGAATGAGCAGGCATCAAAAGTCTCAAATTCTCCGATGATATCAAGTGTCTAGAATTTATGTCATGAAGGAACTTAAAGCGTTCTTTGAGATAAGAGGGGGTTGTAGGAATAAACAGAACACTGTAGGGTAAAGATAAAATGTGGGCATTCCGGCGATTATATTAACAAAAAGTTAATCTAGGTTTCACATAGTCATAGTCATGCATGACATACCTAGCCTAAATCCATATTCCAATACCAATATTATAAATGCGAAAGAAATCTCTCTTTCTTTCTGTGATCTTTTTAAATCATAACAGCTGAATCGATTTGGGTGAAACTAGACACATGAGTACACCATTTTGTATCGACTTTTTATCCGGGGAGTATGTTCCCTTGGGAGCAGGAGGAGCAATGGTAGCCCAGTGGTATCAGCCGCGACTTACATGTTGTAGGTCGTAGGTTCGAGCCCAGGCAGGCGCTTTAATTTGTGTAAATTATTTCATCACCACTGCTTTCAAAACGGTGAAGGAAAAGATCGTGAGGAAACCGGCATGTCCTAGATCCAAAAAAAAATTCGAAGACATGTGACATCCACCAACCCGCACTGGGCCCGCGTGGTGGATTACGGCCCATTCCCTCTCACAGAGAGGAGGCCTGTGTCCCAGCAGTGGGAACATTAGGGAACATTAATAGGCTGATGATGTGATGTGATGTTCCCTTGAGGTAATTTCAAATTTCCACGCGGGCGAATCCACTGGAAGATGCTAGTAATAAATTTGTACGCTTAAGCAATACACGTACCGAGCAAAGACGTTCCGCCAAGCGGCCTAGCCGTGTTCCGGCACGATGCTCGGTGTAGCCACAAGAGGAGTTGGGTCGAGATAGTTGTTCCACTGCAGGATGACCAGCCTGACTCGCGTTGTTTTGGGCCTATCGGGTGACTAGTCGCGGAGGGTAGCGGGATCCGAGGCACGGTGCGCCGCTGGCCGACCGCAGGTAGTTGGGGGCCCAAGTAGTGTGCCAGCCACACACGAAAGGCTGCCCCGCCAACTGTCGAAAAATCCCGGGATGCGCCATCGTGCTGGTTGGCGACCAGACGAGAGTGCCCGATGGACATTCCCGGGGGGGCTCGGGCGTCCCCGCAGTCTCCAGACTAGTCCCCCAATGATGGCGTCCGGACTCCGCGTGTCTGAAGGTTGCCAGCGTGGAACCTCATCTCACTTCCTTCTCCTCACCTTCCTTCACTCACAGCAATAATGCCAAGGAACAAAAAGAGAAAAGCTGAACAGCGGCAGCACTCACTCTCACATAAGGTGCACCTCAGTAACATCCGAGGTCTGCACTCGAACCTTGTCGCAGTCCATCACCACCTTGAGACTGAGAAACCAGCACTTTTGTTCCTTACGGAGACGCAGATCGGATGTCCGTCGGACGTGGCATACCTATCTTACCCAGGATTTACCCTGGAGCACAAATTCAAGCCACGTGCGGGTGTATGTATGTACGCCCGCGACGACATCTGCTATCGGCGTCTCCGTGACCTTGAAGACTCTAACTACTCAGTGCTATGGGCCCTGGTGGACACAGGTCTGGATAAGATTATCTATGCCTGTGTCTACCGATCGCATAGCGGTGATCTGGAGACAACCAGGATCACACAGTACCTGAGTGAGGCGGCTGATGTGGCCCAGCAACGGTACCCTTCTGCCCAATTAGTGTTACTGGGGGACTTTAATGCTCACCATCAGGAGTGGCTCTTCCCATACCAGTGCACTGACCATGCTGGACGAGAGATGCGAAATCTTTCGCTGGCGCTTAATCTCACCCAGCTGGTGCAGGGGGCTACGAGGGTGCCGGATGTTGATTCGCATACGGCCAATTGCTTGGACCTTCTGCTGACAACAGATCCAGACCGATACTCAGTGTCGATTTCATCACCTTTGGGGAGTTCCGACCACTGTCTGGTGAAGTCTGTATCCGTCTACTCCCCGCCCGATCCCAGCCCGAAAGGCACCCGGCGGGTTTGGCGGTACAGGTCAGCAGATTGGGATGGGATGCGATCTTTTTTCGCATGCTCTCCTTGGCAGCCCATTTGCTTCTCTTCGGAAGATCCATCGTCATGCGCTGACGCCGTGACTGATGTGTTGCGCCAGGGGAAGGAGTACTACATTCCATTCTCTGACGTAGCGCTTTCCGGCGTTGACCGACCATGGTTTGGTGCTGAATGCAACCGCGCAAAGGCGGTTAAACACAAGGCTTACCTAGCATGGGTCGACGCTCGAGTGCACAAAGCGAGTGACGTAACTCAGAAGAAGAGAGCCTTCAACAGGGCTGCCAAGTCCTGCAAAAAGGCGATGCGAAGGGCACGTTTTGACCATATTAGCAGAATCGGGAACAAACTAGCTTCATACCCTGCTGGTAGCAAAGCGTTTTGGTCCCTGGCAAAGTCGGTTGAATCAAACTTCTGTCGCCCCTCACTACCACCACTGCTGAGACCCGACGGGTCACTGGCCCACTCCGCCGAGGACAAGGCAAACTTGTTTGCCTCCCTTTTTGCGGAATCTTCGCGTCTGAACTCTGATGGCGCGCGGCCCCCTCCGTCTCCTGTTGGATGTGGGACGAGTATGTCGGATATTCGCATCCATCAGAGGGAGGTCTGTAGGGTGTTGCGTAACTTTGACGTGAACAAAGCTAGTGGCCCCGACGGGATACCGGCAATTGTACTGAAAACTTGTGCGCCTGAATTGTCTCCGATCCTGACACGCCTATATCGCCTTTCGTTAGTGACTGGAAAGGTGCCGAAGGCTTGGAAGCAAGCCGTTCAGCCAGTCCCCAAAAAGGGTAGTCGGGCTGACCCGGCAAACTACAGACCCATCTCGGTAACGTCCATCCTCTGTAAGAGTATGGAACGTGTGCTGAACAATAAGCTCCTGGCATACCTAGAAGACAATGACATCCTCAGTGACCGCCAATACGGCTTCCGCCGAAATCGGTCAACTGGGGATCTTCTAGCGTATGCCATTCACGTCTGGAGTGAGGCCATCGAGAGGCACGGGGAAGCGCTTGCTGTCTCCCTTGACATCTCGAAGGCTTTCGACAGGGTCTGGCATGAGAGCCTTATTGGTAAGCTTCCTTCCTTCGGTCTGCCTAGTGGTCTGTGTGACTGGATTGCTGACTTCCTGAGGGAGAGGTCCATCCGAGTGGTTATCGATGGCTGCTCGTCCGGTCAGCTAGGTATTAACGCCGGAGTCCCTCAGGGGTCGGTGCTCTCGGCTACACTGTTTTTGCTGCACATAAATGTCCTGCTAAAACCCGGAACCTTTGGGTACGCAGACGACAGCACGGTTGCTGAGAGATACGTGTCCGGCGCACGGGCTACTGGGACTGAGATCCGGTCTCTCCGGGAGGCCATGGTTGAGCGCTTGAATCTGTCTTTGGAGGCAGTCTCCGAATGGGGCGATGCCAATCTAGTCAATTTCAATGCAGCTAAGACCCAGGCGTGTCTTTTTTCCGCAAAAAAGAGCCTATTCCACCCGGCTCCATCTTTCCGTGGTGTAACCGTGCCGATAACGGACCATCTCGACCTTCTTGGTGTTACTTTAACATCGACCCTCAATTTGGGTCCATTCATTGAGGCAAAGGCTCAGTTGGCTGCAAAAAAGTTGGGGATCCTTGCAAAGGTGAGACGGTACTTCACGCCTGAACAGCTGCTCAATTTGTATAAAGCGCAAGTTCGGTCATGCATGGAGTACTGCTCTCACCTTTGGGACGGATCTGCCAAATATCAACTTGATGCACTTGAGTCGATTGACAAACGGGCCAAGAGGCTTATCGGCCACGATGCACTGGTCGCCTCAAAGCTCCAGAGCCTTGAACATCGACGCCAAGTGGCCAGTCTGTCGGTTTTTTATCGGTTACATTTCGGGGAGTGTGCGATGGAACTGCACAATTTGATTCCGCCTAGCCCTTTCCATCACCGGACAACAAGACGCACGGCAATGCGCCACCGGTACATGGTGGACATCCCACCCATACGTACAAAGCGTTTTGCGAATACTTTCATTGTACGCACAGCTAAGGAGTGGAATTCCCTGCCGGAGTCTTTGTTTCCTGATAGCTACAACCTTGGGGTCTTCAAGTCAAGAGTGAATAGGTTACTTCTAGGCAAGCGTGCTTCACCGTCGACCACATCATCGCTTACCATCAGGCGAGATAGTGGTCAAACGCGAGCCTATCGATAAATAAATAAATAAAAAACGTGTCCTTCCTTTTAAAATATATCTAATTATAATTTTTGTAGGTAAAAGTTCCTTATAAACTCAAATAAACTACCGTAAGCAAACGAGGTACCTATCTAATACGCCACGGCCTCAATAACCCTTAACCCATATCATCGAAGTATCAACAGAGCAGGTTACACGTTACCCTACCCACGAGTTCCACCCTCCTATTGTTTACGCTACGTATAAAAAGATACAATTTTCCTCCGACATCACTTTATCCAACCAAGTGTTATGTAAATGGAAAGCCTCAGGAAAACATATATTCGACGTATCCGATTGTGAGAAACCCACACGTGAAGACCAACTATTCAACTATAAAGCACCTTATGTATTAAAGTATAGAGTTTAGTTTTTGTTGAAAGATATTACAAAAATATGGGGTCAAGAACGATTGTCACCTACGAAATGTATTATGTTTAAAAGGTCTTTAATAACAATGGATCTTGTGGTTTTGCGGTGATGTTGGGATCAAAGGTATCTATTTATTTGGAGCAATATCTTCTCTATCTTTTGAAAATGAAAAAGTTGTTTAGGCCCATGGAAATAAGCTGAAAAAGGGGCATTTGGAAGGCCCAAAATCAAATAAGTCTTTCAATATAATACTGCTTAAAGGAAAAGTTGAAGTGCTGTTTTCGTATTGGATAAAACAATACAATTTGCAGTGATAAAAGGGTATCATTGTTTATTGTTTACAGGTTTATGTTACAGTGGTAAGAGTTAATTAGTACTTGAATATATTTATCAATCAATCTAATTATTTTTCTTAACTTTCCTATTGTAACGGTTAGGGCCTGGAAAGTAAATCAAATTCTCGAAGAGCATACAATAATTTATTAAAGAAAAAATAATTGTATAAAATTTTAAGATTAACCCAGCAGGAGACTAGTGTGAGTTCTCGACATCGAACGCGTGTTAAATTCAAGACCGCCAAAAGAAAACCACTATCCTATAACTTATAGTTCCCAAAACGTTGGTGACTGGTGGCAGCCAGGTAGGAAGGTCGATGTTCTTATCGGATCGGGTAGCACGCAGGTTTGTCCAGCAGTTCTTTAACAAAAATTAAAAGACAAACAATAAACTATTTCGATCTGAATCAAGTCTATTAGAAGACATAGAAGTTTCATGACCAACACTTAAATTTACATAAGTACCTACCTCAGTTCAAATCTTTTTCGTCCTAGACGTGACTTGTGAACTAATTATTTTTTTAAGGTCCCAGATATCTGTTCCATTCGCGCCGCGTCGCCCCATCAAACAGTGTAATGGCACAGAAAGTAAATAAATTTTGCCTATCCTTCGTAGTACGGCGAAGTATATTTTCTTATCGAAAATGTTAAAATTATTCATTATTCCAAGAAAGTTGCGACACTGAACTGCTCCACTATGTCATAGATTTAGCTGTGAATGAGGAAATATTGTCCCCAGAGGGCGGAAGGAACTAGTGTCAGAATGTAGTGTGGTTTTATGTTTCTTTGTGATGCCGTATTTTGAAGGTTCCCGATTTGATTGGTCCTTGAAAATTAATTCAACTTTGTGATCATTTGCGTTTCCAGAACGTAGTTGTAGTTTGTAGAAAATGAGAAAAGAAACTTGTTAGTTAAATCTAGAAATTTTGAAGTTCATTGTCATAAAATAAAATTGAGAGTAAGATCAAAATTCGTGCCAATATCTACTATCAGATCTGCAGAAGGAGGTAATTAATTAATTTTTAACCGATTTAAAAAAATGGAGAAGGTTATTAATTCGTCGGAATCTTTTTTTATGTATGTTCCCAGATTACTCAAAGACGCCTGAACCGTTTAAAAAATCTTCTTTTGTTTGAAAGGGTATACTTTCCAAGTGGTCTAATGGTCATCAGGTCAGAATCTGTTGATGGGATCCTATACAAATCGAGGGAAATTCTCAATTCTTTTTAGGCGTAGATGTAGTGATTTTGGCATTTTCATCAACATGGCAACGTTTGCTTTCAGAATGTATCATTTGGTGAAGTGGAACTGATGAAGAAGGCCACAGATGGCCACTGGACCTTTTCAATGATAAGTATGTTTTAGGTATAAGATATGTCGAATAGTTAAATGACTATGATGAAGAAAACATAAAAAATGGTTCTAATGAAAATGGTACCATCGAACTGATTTGGTGATGAAGCCATGGGAAGTCGTAGGAACCAGAACAATTGAACGAAGGCTCTTTTACCAAAACTGTGTAACAAACTCTCACAAAGAGGCAAAAAAGTTATTATGGTCTTATAATGAACGTGTAAGGTAAGTAAGGTAACACTCTTCCAATGTTTGCTTCAGTTAAGGGGATTTTCTACGGCGGTGGCTAGTAAAATTCTCTGCTTGTTTTTACCCTACTACGGCAAAGCAATAGGGCGCGTTATGTTTTTGACAGGTATTTGTGTACAGTACAACTATTTTCTTAATGTCAGTCGTCGAATTTCTATAAGTTGCCCTTTGCACTTGGTGCAGACTGGACGCTCTCAATCAACTTGGAAGTATATAGAGTTGTTAATACTCATTCAACTTAATATAATTTATTTTAAAAGTGGGAGGAAAGCTGCTAAAGTCGCATGCAAAAAATTGTTTTACAGCTCTTTAAAGTTCACCCAGAAATCAAAACAAAACAACAGTGAAGTACTTACTTAGTTCTGAATTCAAATGATTATACACGATAAATCTAGTAATTGATGGACATGGAAATTAGCATTCGTTTGTGTTCGGAAATGCGATGATTGCTGAGGGACATTAAGATAATAGTTGTACTGTATGTATATATGAATATACATCTGTTCCCTCGTAACTTATAAACTACTTGTACAAATAATGTGTTGTAAGCGTCTTGTTTGTCCGCTGGTTATAGGCTATGTGACATCACATTAAATTGAATATGGCGCCCTCTAGGCCCTAGGGGGCAAGTAGTCAAAAGCAAAAAACAATGTTTACTAATTACTTTGCAGAATGTATTGTTATGTTACGGTGGCATACGACCACGGTTATCCTCTGAACTGCCGACAGAAATAAAAAGTCTAGTACAGTATATATAAGTGGGTTTCAAAATAAGCTGAAACAGTTCATGTTAAACAAGTGTCTATATTAATATTAGTTTGTAAATAATAATGTACATATGTAAATAAATACCACTTACTTAAAAAAACAAAGTGTCTATATTCTATTGATGAATTTTAAATACAAAAGTAATAATGTAATTTTATTGAGTTGAAATGGAAATTTATGATATTTTATGAATTGACTTATGACATTAATTTTTTTTAATTCTTATTATTATTCAGATTTAATTTCGATAATGATTATGATTTAAATATGGATTGAATGCATGTTTTTCTTATTTGTTTTGTTATAGAAATTCAGACACGATGTAAAAATCGTTATTGAATAAATGAATTGAATTGAATTGAACACCACTATGAATATTTGTATGAAATACAATAAAATATTAATTACATATAAGTTGTTTATATTATTATAATACCCGATACATAACGAATAGTGCATAACAATTTCAGATGAGAATATTTTCTTGTTTCATACTTTTTAGAGCGTGATTTTTCAGTAGTCGGGTTTTAGTTTTTAGGGTTCCGTACCCAAAGGGTAAAAACGGGACCCTATTACTAAGACTCCGCGATCCGTCTGTCTGTCTGTCTGTCTGTCCGTCTGTCACTAGGCTGTATCTCGTGAACCGTCATAGCTAGACAGTTGAAATTTTCAGAGATGATGTATTTCTGTTGCCGCTATAACAACAAATACTAAAAACAGAAGAAAATACATATTTAAGGGGGGCTCCCATACAACAAACGTGATTTTTTTGCCGTTTTTTGCTCGATATTAATAATGGCAACAGGTAGACGCTTGAAATATTCACGGTATATTCAGTTGTATATTCACTTCAAAAAATAATAATTATTAAGTTAAAATAAAATAAATTGAGGGGGGCTCCCATACAACAAACGTGTTTTTTTTTGCTGTTTTTTGGTCGATATTAATAACGGAAACAGGTAGACGCTTGAAATATTCACAGAATATTTAGTTGTATATTCACTTCAAAAAATAGTAATGATTAAATTAAAATAAAATGAATTAAGGGTCCCATACAACAAACGTTTTTTGTCGTTTTTGCGATAATGGTACGGAACCCTTCGTGCGCGAGTCCGACTCGCACTTGACCGGTTTTTAAACTTATTTTTTGCAATAAGCAGCTCAGTAGCGGGTTGTAGGTATATTAGTCAATATCAAAAACATGACTAAAGTCGTGAAAATCTAAGAAGTCAGATTTGACAGCTATAAAAATACTTAATAATAATTAAACTTGATGCTTACGCATGATACTCGTTGTTATAGTGTAATACCTAACTCGTTGTGTGTAGTAGTGGTAACGTAGTAATTAATTACGATTATGAATTAGATTTTTCAATTTCTTACGTACAAAGTTATCGCAGCATGTAAAATGAGAAACGTCATCGGACTTCTTAGATTGTCATGATTATAGGTCATGGAACATCATATTTCTTAACAATAGTATTTTAGGGTTCCGTACCTCAAAAGAAAAGACCGAACGCTTATGCCTTATAGGATCACTTTGTTGTTCGTCTGTCTGTCTGTCTGTCCGTCTGTCTATCAAGACCTTTTATCTAGAGAACGCGTGGAGGTATCGAGTTGAAATTAATATCGTATATTCAAATTTGCAACTTCTTGCAGCTGTGAAAATATCAAACTTCTAGGTCAACGCAATCAAGAGATACAGCCGTTAAGGTTACACTAGTCGACGGCACGAACTATTTTGTGCGCGGGGTTAAATTGCATTTTATATCAACCGACAACACGTGCGGCAGAGATAGATTCTGTGATGAGCAGTAGGCAGCTAGTTCGCGTACGAATACACACTTTTGCAAATTTGTAACGAAATGGATAATGATTTAGGACGAAACCGAGCGCGCGAAATTTTATAATCAGTCCTTTGGGAGTCTGGAAATCATGAAAAAACGACTAGACTTATCTGTTTAAAATTAAATTATTTGCATTGTTGAACTACTAATCTATCCCTGTATGGTGGCCGTTTTTCAATTTTCCGTCTTCTTATGGCATTTATTTGCGCCCAAAAATGCGTTAAAATTAGTGTCGAAATACAGAACTTTCGACGCTCATAACTTTCAAATATTTTCTTTATTTACTTTTTTGCTTCCATACAGGAAATTTTGAACGTACATTGTCAAACAGTGGAATAATCCCTAGACTACGTTTGCATGGAAGAATTTTCGACTAGTGTACCCTTAATGACGCATATTATAAACTCGCAAGGGTATCAAAATCTGCAGTGTACTTAACTCCGTACATACATAAAAAAATAAGATATTACCTTATTTGCAGTTGGACAAATGACCGCGTGTTATCTCGTACATCGACTACAGCAAAGTTAATTTTGTCCCTATATTCTGTTTATCTTATCATTAGAGCAACTTTCGGTGCCCTCATAGTTTATGAACTTCAGTAATGCAATTTAATAATTTTGTTGAAATAGCTGTTTGTACGGAACCCTCAATGTGCGAGTCAGCCTCGCATTGGCCAGTTTTTTTTTGTGATTTTCATGATTTTACTGTACTTGTAATCGTAAGATCTACTTACTGTTAAGCATGAAGTCCTACGTTCGACTCCCGGATCGTGGAAAGTGTCATTGGTTTTTTACCATCTGGTAATTTTCAATAGGCTCGTGGGGACCTAAATATAACTGACTAAATGTAGGTGCTCTCATACCTTTGGTTCAACTATTTGAGAAATACAGGCTTGTCCTTAAGTTAGGTTAGTATTCAGTTATTATTCATGTTAATTTATTATAGCGTACCTTTACAGGTAGATACATTAAGAAGATACATATTCGTTACTGTAGTAAATCATTTCTTAATATTGAAAATCAGCAAAAACGTAAAAAATAGCACTTGGCGAACACAGCATATTTGCCTTAAAACAAAATATAACTAGCTTAAGGTACAGTCTACTTTGAAGCGAGTATACAAAATTACTGGAAGTGAAGTCCTAATGGATTTTTCCTCGTGTAGTTGGCGGTTCATATATTTTTCTCATGATAAGCAATTTTTCGTAATGTTATGCAAAGTTGAGAAGATGAAAATGGTGCTGGAGTTGCTACAAAAGATAAACCAAATCTTTGTTTTCTATTAGACTTGTTATGATCATACCAGAAAAGCATTCTTAAATGGATCGAATTAATAGTTGACAATAAGGCTTCATATTTTCGTTCGTATGATGATGCGATTGCGGTCTAGTGATAGCAAGCAGCAAGCGTGAGCATGAGGAGGACATGAAAGTTTCGGGAAGTGCCTGTGTTGCATAGGCCGTAGGCGAACGCCCACTTGTCATCGGTGACTGCCCCGAAGGCACGGCGTAGCATACGCTGGAGGAGTGCTCAGCTTAGACTCAGCAGCGCAATGCCCTCGTCGTGGCACAAGGTGCGGGTGATCTCTCGCTTCCGGTCGTTGTTGAGTCCACGGTCGGAGGCATAGTAGGCAAATGAGTTGGATGCTGTAACTTCTTTCTGCGAGGAGGTGATGCATACAAAGCCGGCCAAGAGGGAGGATTCTTCCCGCACTAGAAGAGCAGCTTGGCGTCGACAGGCGTTTAATGATATCCGGCCACCATTGCAGGCCTGACACTAAAGAAAGAAAGAAAGAAAGAAAGAAAAAGTATTTATTTGTGACCCGCACAGGAGACAAGAGAAATCAGCTTAAAATTAAACAAAATTAAAAATAAAAACCCCGTGCGAGACCAAAAAGGCTCCTATCTCAGCATGTGCAGCGAAAAAAGGGTAATGAGCGGACCAGAGTAAAATAGTTGTGCACTTCCACTAAGAAAGACTTTGCGTAGTGTGCGAGTCCGTTCAAAACTAGCGTGCGACGCCATGCCACAGTGGACTCAATCCGCTCCGCTTATTCGCTCGCGGTGGAAGTGCTCGTATGAAAATCAGTGTAGCGTGTGTAGTGCACTTTCGTGACTCTTTGAACTCGTTTAGTCCACTTTACGAGCTCTTATTCAGTGGAAACACTTCTATTCAGTTCGCCATTGCTAGTTAAACGGACTCCGTATGGATCCCGTTCCGCTCGCATTGGAAGGCGTGCAGGATGGGTCTGCGAGCGGTGATCTTGGGGCTGAGTCGTTCCTTGATCAGTCAGGCCCGAAGAGGAGAGAAGCATTTGTTCCATGCGCGTCTTAATGGAAGGATATGCGGTCGTTAGATTGCAATAGCTGATGGGGCTCGCTAGCAATGGCGGGCCGATACCAGTCGAGGTTGCGCGTGAATTTAACAGCTGTGTCCCGGGTCCCCGACTTATGGTAGCGGTAGGATCGCGGTAGGGTTTTACTCGGTTAGAGTACGTATTTTTTTTTTGCGTCGAGAAATGCTCATGCATACTGTGCTACCATGAGGAGACAGCGCAGTTATGTGGGACTCCAACCCCCAAAAACTCCACGGTGGCCTCCTGTGCCGCTTATGGTGGGAACACGGGCACGCCGTTACTGGAATTTACCTCCTGGGACTACCCCCCATCACTGGTGCACCAGAGCACATGGACGCCAGACGACGCCATGTATGTGGCCCCACCACCTACCACTTTTCGGCCGCAGGGTATTGGGAGAGCTGCCAACGCTATACCGACACTCCTCTCCCGCCGCGATGCCTCCCATACGACATCGCGGGCCGCTCAGTTATAATGTCGCCCAAGTGGCACCCCAACCTACTTGTTGGCCGCTACGTCGTCAGCTTCATTGGTAAAAGCCCTGACGAGCGGCCCTTCCTCGAGTTCCTCTTCGCTTAACCGTGGGTGATCAAGGCATGGCGACTGAGCCCCCCCGCCTCGACAATGCGGGAATGAACCGGAGGGGGAGTCCGACAATAACCCTCCGTTCCCCAGACGGAAAGTATCCAGGAGGAATAACCACAAAAAAATGCTATGATCCTAAGATATTTTGTAATAGGATTAACAGCCAGAGAGGCTCTAGAAAAGTGGTATTCGATGTCAGCGAAGGCGATAGTCGAAATGTCAAAATTTAAGGGATTGATTACGTGATTTTTCGATATCGCTTGTCAATCCCATACAATTTTTTCCCGCTTTCGATGATACTTCTAGAATGTCACTTGCCTAGAGCCTGTCTTGTGTTTATAAAGAAAATAAAGAATTAGCGACTTCCAAACGAGATGCTTATATGGGGCATACCTCAGAAAATTCCTTAGAATTCAAAGAAACGAGACTTCAAATTGAATGAAAGGCTGTTTTACAAAACCACAATGTCGGCGTTGAATCGAGATTTGGAGAAAATTAAGTAGGTAGGTAGTGTAGGTACTAATTAATTTAATTTGGTAGTTCACTTGCGGTTTTCCCTGCTTCTAATTATTTTGTTTACAGGACTGGATGTCGATTGATTACAGGTGACATTTGCGGTTTTCTCATACTGGCAAGAGTTGTTTACGTTCTTGAGAATCTAAATATAGAAGTGCGTCCCGTGTTCTGTTTTTCCTGAATAGAGCATAGCGTATGCGTATGAATTTTAGCATAGGTATTTGTCAAGATAAAAGGTTAATGAAATAGGGATACACCATAACCTTCAAATTATAGGTTTTTTCTTTAAATTGATAGGCGCGCGTTTGACCATATTAAATCACCTGATTCAATTTTTTTTAAGAACGTTGCCCCACACTAGGAATTTCTTCCTGTATCATTGGTGCGTTTACAAACATATAAAGTCACATACACAACACCCAGAGCCGGAATATCTATCTGAAGGTCTTCACATCTGGAGTGAGGCCATCGAGAGGCATGGAGAAGCGCTTGCCGTCTCCCTCGACATCTCGAAGGCTTTTGATAGGGTCTGGCATGAAAGCCTTATTGGTAAGCTTCCTTCATTCGGTCTGCCCGGTGATCTGTGTGATTCGATTGCAGAATTCTTGAGGAATCGGTTCATTCGAGTAGTTATAGATGGCAGCTGCCATCCTACCTCATCGGCTGATGAGCTAGCTCATCGGACCCATTGGATATTATTAATGCTGGAGTCCCTCAGGGGTCGGTACTCTCAGCGACATTATTATTGCTGCACATAAATGAGCTGCTAAAACCCGGAACCTTTGGGTATGCAGATGATAGCACTGTTGCTGAGAGATACTTGTCCAACCCACGGGCTACTGACGAATGCCTCACTAAGAGACAAGACCTCAGGTCTTGTCTCTTAGTGAGGCCATGGTGGAGCGGTTGAGCTTGTCCTTGGAGGCGGTCTCTGAATGGGGTGATGCCAATCTGGTCAAGTTCAATGCCGCTAAAACTGTCTGTCTTTTCTCCGCTAAAAAGAGCCAATTTCATCCGGCTCCATCTTTCAAAGGTGTAACCGTGCCGATAACGGACCATCTTGAGCTTCGTGGTGTAACGTTAACATCGGCACTCAATTTTGGCCCATACATTGAGGCAAAGGCTCAACTGGCTGCCAAAAATTTGGGTATCCTTGCGAAGGTGAGACGGTACTTCACGCCGGAACAGCTGCTTAAGTTGTAACAAGCGCAAGTTCGATCTTGCATGGAGTACTGTTCTCATCGCTGGGACGGATCTGCCAAATATCAGCTTGATGCACTAGAGTCGATCGAAAAACGGGCCAAGAGGCTCATTGGCAATGAGGCACTGGTTGAGTCAAAGCTCCAGAGCCTTAAACATCGTCGCCGAGTTGCCAGCTTGTCGGTCTTTTATCGGTTGCATTTCGGGGAGTGTGCGATGGAATTGCATTATCTGATTACGCCAAGCCCGTTTCATCATCGGACTACAAGACGTACGGCGATGCGCCATCGGTACATGGTGGACATCCCACCCATACGTACTAAACGTTTTGGAAATACTTTCATAATACGTACAGCTAAGGAGTGGAATTCCCTGCCGGAGTCTGTTTTTCCCGATAGCTACAATCTCGGGGTCTTTAAGTCAAGAGTGAATAGGTTACTTCTAGGCAAGCGTGCTACACCTTCGACCACATCATCGCTTACCATCAGGTGAGATAGTGGTCAAACGCAAGACTAACAACGATGAAAAAAAAAACAAGAAAAAGGTCATACAAATTCGTGCGGGAATCGAACCCGCGACACGCACCGCAGCAGTCAATCGCTCAACCACTCCGCCAACCGTGCGCCGAATGTTTAGCGACGTTAATGTGGTTGACGTTGGAGCACGCTAGAAGTAACCTTACATTTGTAGCTTAAAATTTGCAGGTTATAACTATCAGGAAACAGACTACGCAGGTAATGCTATTCCCAGCTGTAAGCAAAATGAAAATGTTCCAAAATCGTTTTGGCGAGTAAGTATTATGATGAAAAGGCTTCATTTATTTTGCTTAAATTTTCCTAGACTTCTGCAAACGAGAGTATTCGCGCGCTGACGACAAATTATACTCATTAAGTGTGTCTAAGTCTGTACAGCGCTGACGAGAGAAAATTGGAGTGGAATATCAACAACGTTAGAACTTTCTTTCGTAAGTACATTTTAGTTGTTTGTCAATACTTGCTTTGAAGTTCCTAAAATAAATGCTTTTATGAAATAAAACAATCTTGTTTCAAGGATTTTTAACCCCCTACCGAAAAAGAGGGGTGTTATAAGTTTATCGTGTGTACCTGTGTGTTTGTGTATCTGTCTGTGGCATCCATAGATTTAGAATATTTTTGCTACGCAAAATCTATGGTGGCATCATAGCTCGTAAACGGATAACCAATTTTAATTTCGTTTTTTTGTTTCAATGGTGAATTTATCGAGAGTGTTCATAGCTGTTTGATGAAAATCGGTTCAGCCATTCTAAAGTTATAGGCGTTTTACTGTTTGAATCGGGGTGTTTTCGCATAATGTCGTGTCAAGATTATGTTCAACAGACTGTCGATCGAAGTTTGTCTACTACTAGATAAATTCATCATCATCATCATATCAACCGAAAGAAGTCCACTGCTAGACATAGGCCTCCCCTAAGCGACACCACATTGACCGGTCCCGTGCGTCCCGCATCCAGCGGATCCCAGCAACCTTCACCAGTTCATCGGTCCGCCTGGTGGGGGAGACCTTCCAACGCACTCAAGAGGCCATAGTGCTAGTTTTTATTCACGCTCAATCGCGTTAACGTAAATTACAATTTATATTGAAACTGGATAAGCGCCGTCTGGTGACGGCAAGGCAAAACCTCTTTTTTTGTATACATTTTGACATAAGAGATCGTTTACGATATCACGAGTGAGTACGTTACTAAAACTCGCACTAAGCACACTGAACTTTTATGCGCCATTGGCTCTCCGTTCTGCGAGCAATGTGCTCTGCGCACTGCCATTTAAATAGTTTATCGTGCGGATGCACCATGGTTTTCGTGTGGATCTCTACATTTCTGATTAGATCACGCAACCATACAAATAATCTATTACAGCACAATCTATTACACATAATTTATTACAGCTGTTATTGAAGCCTCTGATGCCCGAACTAGGCGGACCTGTATGACAGCAGTCAAACTCAAGGATACGCCGAGCATAGCCCTCTCCATTGCCCTTTGGGTGAATGTAAGCTTTCTGATGAGGCCCATAGTAAGCGACCATGTCTCAGAGCCATAGGTTATAACTGGCAACACAAACTGGTCATAGACTTTCGTCTTGAGACACTGTGGTAAGTTGGACGAGAAGACACCGTGCAGCTTCCTGAACTTTGCCCAGCTCGGATTTGACGGTTGACCTCTTTCTCGAAGTTGGCCCTACCCAACTGGATCGTTTGTCCCAGGTAGACATAGTCGCCAACAAACTCGAGTGTAGAGTCTCCGACCTTGATAGAAGTGGGTGTAACATGGGCATTCAATATCACCTTGGTTTTGTCCATGTTAATTTTAAGACCCACTCTTTCGGAAGTCTACTGAGGCCATCGGGCATTGTATAGAGGTCCTCCATGGTCTCAACGATGACCACTATATCGTCGGCAAACCGAAGGTGAGTGATGTGCCATTGACGTTGATGCCTAGCTCTCGCCATTCCAGAACCTTGAAGACATCCTACAGTGCAGCGATGAAGAGTTTCGGAAATATTACGTCTTACTGTCTTACACCTCGCTGCAGAATGATAGGTTCCGAGGTCTGATCCCGAAGTCGAACTAACGTGCTGACGTTTTGTACAAACACTTCAACACTTCGATGTACGGTAGTCACTACATTGCTTCGAAGCTTTTCCATTCTGCTCATCAAACATTTGGGATGTTCTCGTTGGTTTAGTGATTGCAAACGTTACTGAACGACAACAATTAAAATTTACATTAGCTTTTTATCTATCCAGAAATTCCACAATATCAGCCCAGAGTCAGGATTTGTGCCCGAATAAGGTCAATAATAGACCGACCGACGCTTACGAATGTAAAAGAAAAGAAAGAAAGAAAAAAAATATTTGTGACCCGCACAGGAGGCAAGAGAAATAAGCATAAAATTAAACAATAATAGAAATAAAAACCTCGTGCGATACCAAAAAGGCTCCTCTCAGCATGTGCAGCGATATCCAAAAAGGAAATAACGCTGCGATGATATTCCGATAAGGCCCAGTGTTGATACCATGGACACACTTACGGAAAAGGAAAATACTTAAATAATGCAATAAAATAGAATACATAAATAACAAACAAAAAAGAATAAACACAGAAGGCAGGTCATGCAAAATATGTGTAATTATGTGTAAGTATGATACAAATATATAAATAAAACATAATAAATGTAGGTATGTTGACCGACGTCCGCGAAGCTCAATGATTATTTGGCGAAACCATAGACAAACGACAGAGCGCGCGGACCAAGGAGTAATGTATTAAATACGGGAAATCTACGGTCGGCTGTCAAAAGAAATATGTTATGAAATTTGTGTAAATAAACCAGGCGAAAAAATACATAGAATAGTATTTTGCTAGTATCTATGTATAATGTGCAACTAGCTTTATCTTTTGCTTGACAATTCAAAAGTCCTTTAAATCGTTTAATTGATCTATTGATTTTGATTAGGCCTTGTCCCTATTCCATGTAATTTAAACACAATTAGTGATACCCTATTAGATGAGATTTAAATATAACTGGCTGAAAACAGCCTTTTAATGTTGCCACTGCTGGAACACAGGCCTCCTCTCTGTGAGATGGGTCTTAATCCAACACGCGGGCCCAGTGCGGATAGGTGGATGTCAAATGTCTTCGAATTTTTGGATCAAGACATGCCGGGTTTCCTCACGATGTTTTCCTTCACCGTTTTTAGAGCAGTGGTGATGAAATAATTTATACAAAGTCAAGCGCTTGCCCGGGTCCGAACCCACGTCCTCGGGGCACGACACGAAAGTCGGGGTCGTTACCACAGGGCCACTAAATGTGACTGCACCACTGCAAAAACCTTGGGGTAAAACTAGCTTGATGGTGTGTTATGTTATCTATGGACGATCTTACTCTACTAACTTGTAAAACATTGTTAACTTCAGTCTCACATCGATTGATGAAATGAAAACACTCCGTGTGTGTCCACTGACTACCCATAGAGAGCTGTGGTACGTTAAGATACGCTTTGTTTTTATTTAATTCCGGGTTCTTCGTTTTCCTCATACCAAGCTTTTATTCACCCAGTGGTTATTTACGTCACGATAGCAACACCTCGCTGGCTGGCTAATGTTTGGGCAATGATATGAACTATTTTACGTAATACAGTTAGAGCCGCACAGCTGTGTAAGAGAAAAACAAGGGTAGGATATGGGTAAGTATGCTGGAAGGATCACTTTTTTACTTATTTTCTGTTCCTTCTACTTGTCTGTTTATTATGTGTGTGACCTTTTTCTTTTTGCGTATAGAAATGCTCATGCATACTGCAAGTACCTACAGTTATGTGGGACTCCAACCCACTAAAATTCCACGTTATGCTCCTGAGCCGCTTATCGCACGCGTTAGCACTCACCGCGAAGCCACCGCGGCTGTCCGTCACCGGACCCTCCCCTGGGGAGTACCCCCATCACCGGCGCACCAGAACACACTATACGCCGTGACCACCCCAGGGAGTAAATGGACGCCAGACGACCACGTGTATGGCACCCTTGGTCCCCTTGTGACGGGTCAAGGTCAATGGCCTAGCCACCTACCACTTTTCGTTTATCCTTGATTTTCTTGTAAACAAACATTTGAAGGCACAAATTTGAAAAGCCATACTTATAAATAATTAATTAATCCGACGCAAGCATAAAGCTTAAACCTCAAAGCAGATTTTATGAATGTACTTATACATAACCCCGCTTTTTGAGGAAATAAAACAAAGGAAGTTTTGTTAAATTACCCCACTTCTTATACTGTTACCTAGAAACAAGTTTTTTTAGCAAATCTGGAATAGGCTGAAAATATAAGCAAACTTCAACATTTTGTCCACCTGTTACTTCGGAGCGTCTGCAGCAACTTTCGCAATGCACCGACTCTAGCATTGTCCAATTTCCTGAGACAGGGATATTCAAATATAAAAATAACGGAAAAAACCATTTCATTGCCTTAAGGGTACACTAGTCGACGGCACGAACTATTTTGTGCGCGGGGTTAAAATGCATTTTATATCAACCGACAACACGTGCGGAAGAGATAGATGCTGTGATGAGCAGTAGGAAGCTAGTTCGCGTACAAATACACACTTTTGCAAATTTGTAGCGAAATGGATAATGATTTAGGACGAAACCGAGTGCGCGAAATTTTATAAACAGTCCTTTGGCAGTCTAGATATCATGAAAAAACGACTAAATCTATCTGTTCAAAATAAAATTATATGAATTGTTGAACTACTAATCGATCCCTGTATGGAGGCCGTTTTGCAATTTTCCGTCTTCTTATAGTATTTATTTGCGCCCAAAAATGCGTTAAAATTAGTGTCGAAATGTGGAACTTTTGACGCTCATAACCTTTAAATATTTTCTTTTTTTACTTTTTCGCTTCCATACAGGGCTAGATAATGATGAGACAACTTGATATCACTTTATATTTTAAACGTACATCGTCAAACAGTAGAATAATCCCTAGACTACGTTTGTATGGAAAAAAATTCGACTAGTGTAACCTTAATGGAAAACTAACGAAATTAAGGTTGTGACTATAAATATCTAGCTTTGAAGCAGTTCATCCTAAAAGTGAAGCTGTTACAGAACTTATTATCCCCGTAATTATTCGCCACAAAACAGCATTAACAAAAATATTAACATAGGTAGGTATATCGTAGACATATTCAGACTGAAGATATTAATTTGTTTTTTACAAAACTTTTATGAAATAGACTTTTAAACCCGAAAAGCCTTAGCCAGGAAAAGACTAGACAGTTTTATTGGAAAAACTATTACGCAACTATTTGTTTCTTAAAAACATAAAAAAATATCTAATAATAAAATTCGTTATATCTACGTTATTTTAAACCAAATATAAAATTAATACCATACAAAAATAAAGGCTGTCGCTAAATATGAGCTGTACGCTAAACGCGACTAACTCACTTATTAAAATTCACACGGTGTAAAATAATACGGTGCTTCTAGCGATATTCTACGGTCCTCAAGCTATAATGCCAGTATCTGACTAAATTATATTTTGAGAAATATACAAATAAAAACGAAAAACCGCGGATCCAATAAATTTTAATAATCTGTAGTAAAGTTGTGATAAAGAAATAAATATTTATATTAGTAGTCAATTTTTCAACCGTGAATGTGCTCTGAGTTGTCTTCCTTTTCAGTTAATTCGATTTTCTGAATTCGAGAAAGGGAATAGTGATTAAAAACAATGTTTGTGAGTAAGAGGAGATGTTTTAGCAATTGTGAGCTGTCTCATACATTGTTGAGTTGTTTTCTAACCATTTGATTAGCTACAAGGAGTATGATATTTAGGTTCGATGTTAAGGAGTTGTCTCACATAATTTATCTTACGTGCATGTTACGTCTGTGGCTAAAAAACGTTTAATTTTAAGTCTGACTTTTGTGCTAAAGTGTGCATTAGTTGTAATCTACAGAGGTTATTGTGTCGAAGTGTGCTAGCTTGTTGGTTGCAAGATAGAAATTGTTAGTATTATAATAACATATTTTTACATTTAGCACCCTTGTACTTATGTTATTCAAAAACACTTTGGCTCAATTTAACACTGCCTACTGTCGGTCTTATTGTAATAGTATTTCAACGATGCAAGTATACCATAATAAATATTAAATACCATTTTGTATTTTATCAACAGCTATAAACCATATGCGAGAAATTTTCTAATGGCAAACTTTGAAATATAGTCATTTTTTGACATTTCAAAAATAGGTAAAAGCAATAGCAAATTTAGGAGCTTCACGGTGTTTTTATTTTTATCCGGAATCTATTGATTGTAGAAAAATACTTCTTAGACAGATCGATAGAGAATTATTTACTGATTACAATGACATAAAAAAACAAAATCGGCAAATTTTCAGATAGAGGTTCTTTAGCTTAAGGACGGCTGCGTTGGTTAACCGCAGCTCTGCAGAATAACTACGTCATGCTAAGCTTCATAAATAATACCGGGTTTAGTGAACACTGCCAATCCCGCATGGTGATAAATAGCGCATGTTCTGTTCTGCTGAATGAGTTATTAGCAGTCTTTGGCAGTGCATGTTTAATTTATGATCTCGGTGTATTGGAGAAAGTTTTATACCTCACCTGGATGCTGTTACCATTTTTATCTAGTCCTCCAATAAGTTTTAACTTGTTACGACAAGTGCAAATGCCTTTTTTGATAATGGAACCTCAAAACTTAATGATTTTATGCAAAATTAAAGCTGTGTACGCTTCCGGCAGCAAGAATATTTCCTTAAATTACATATGGTATCTGGACACAGACAAATCTCTTTAGGCTGTAATTTTGTCAACCAAGTTAAGTAAAAAGTGGTTGAAAGACTACTTCTATTAATCAGTATTTTATTAACATTAAAATACCGGTCCTTACACCAATAATATAGTTTAATGCTCCTAAGCGGTTGATTTTAATATTCCGCTTCAAAATTCAAAGGATTGTAACAAACGATGCATAAAGTGGCTGCAATAGGCTTGCGTCACACATTGACGACTGGAAGTGACGCGATGGTACTCCATTGTTCGGTAACATTCCAGAATGTTGCAAGTATTGATGAATTGACAGTATTTGGAATTGGACTGAATAGATTGTAAGCACGCTTGTTTGATGTGAACTGTTCAAATGCAGGTCCTCGTAAAGCTTTGGTCTCTTGATCGGAGCGCATAACGCTGCAGTATGCGGTGCAGAACACATAATCCTCCTTACTGCTGACGTATACTGCGACGGAATGATGATTTAAATGTTTGAATGTTCGATCGTTCTAGATGTTTTTTATACGTTTATTTGTCGTCATCGCACATCGCTTTAAGACAATATGTTTAAAAAAACCTACGAACTACAATTAACCTCTTTGATTTTCTTTTGACTTGCTTATAATGTCCCGCTGCTAGGCAAAGGCCTCCCTCTGGCCAACCTAGGAAATTAGTAAGTAAATTTAGTTTTACACATGCATGTAAGTTAAATTTTATTATTTATAATCAATTTCATTTCATGTCAAATTTCAATGTTCGAAAAAAATAACATTAAGATATTAGAGGAAAAATTTGAATTTTATGTCAGCATTATACAGTTAAAGAGACTCGTCATTAAGTAACTCGTCTAGAGTATAATAACATTTTTGAAGCAGTAACCCGTTAAGCGTCTTTTTAAACTTCTGCAATGGCATACATTTAATTTCATCGGGAATTTTTTTATATATTTGTGGAGCAACACCAAAGGGAGTAGAGTTTTTCATTAGAGAAGTTTTGCATTTCACAAGGCATAGTTCATTAACATATTGAGCACGCATCGGAGTTTTCTTTACTGAACATAGTTTTTTGAATAATTGTGGATTTAGTTTTACAAACAATGCAGTTTCTAGGATGTATAAGGCCGGTAGAGGTAATATTTTTAATTTTCTAAAATATGGAATGCAGCTATCTGTTGTTTTAAAACCACACATTGACCGTATACATCTTTTCCGCATCCTGAAAACAAGTTCCCTAATTGAGGCGAGCAGTCCATGATAGGCTGTTAACAGTGTCTCAGTATTTACTTTCTTTAAAAGTTGAAATAGCAAATTTGCTGATTTCCTTAATCGCTTGCAATTTTTTCTCCAAATGAGGTTTCCAAATCGGTTTATGATCTACAGTTATACTTAAGAACTTCGCAGCACTAACTTCTTCTGTTTCATAATCAGCATAAGCAACATTAACTAGTGGTTTCTCAAGCCGTTGGTGAAAGTGCATTACTTTGGTTTTAATTAAATTAATTATAAAATTAATATCATTAAGCCAATTTATTATTTTATTTAAAGAATTATTAATGTAATTTTGATAATTATTTAGATTATTACATTCTACAATAGCCGTGCTATCGTCTGCAAAGAGTATCATTCTTTGCCCTGTGGATTTTGGGAGGTCATTTGGTCATGTGGTTTTTTGGGATATCAGGCATAGCGGTGGTCCCAGAACGCTACCTTGAGGCACGCCATATTTTATGTACCTTGGTTCAGAGGTATAAGTGGTTTCTTATTTGTTTGTAGGACATATTCTAGAGATTTCCGTACATTGTAATCTATCACTTAGGTATCTAAAAGTTTAAGGATGTTTCCTTCTAATGCCATAACCACGTAATTTTTGCAGTAAAATTGTATGATCCACAAAGTCGAACGCCTTCGTCATGTCTGTATCGCACAAACATGTTTCTTTTTATCGACAGACAAACCAGCGACACGTTATCTAGAGGGCTAATTCCCGTAACCTTTGCATATTATACGCATCTCAGTCGCAATCGGACAAATTTAACATCATCTACATTTTCAATAGTTTTTGACATTGATTGTAGCTGATGACGTTGCGATTTGAATTTAAATGTTTTTTTTCAGGTTGTTTCACCATTTCTCCCTGAGCAGGCCTCGGTGGAGATACAAATAAAAAAATCAAGAGACGCTTTGGTGGAGATACATAGGAAAAATTATAATTTACAGACATGTGACACCAAACAGCACTGGGCCCGTATGGACGCAGCCCGCTCCAAGTTACGGAGCCCTGAGTCCCAGCAATGGGGCCATTACAGTCCGATAATGTTACATAGGGAATTTGAAACTTTGTATTCAGAATTCGGTATAGAAAATAACAGGCACAGTATGAACGCACATGCCAGAAACAGAAAGCCAAAATTGTAAAGGGGTTGCATTTCTTATAGCGCGTAAAATCAGTTTAATGAAAGCTTACCTATATTTTTATGTCTAGTATGTTGCCGCTCAATTTGGCAACCTGACAAGTGGCAATAAATCCAAGGATGCCATCGTAAGAGTCAGAGTAAGACGTCTACGACTACATCAATCTTCATTACGTGGTGCGGCAAACAGGAAAGCACTGATTAATTTGTGTTAGTTAATGAAGGTGGTTTTGCAATATTTGGTTTAATGATATTGTTTATTGTACTAGAATTTGTCTTGTAGTGCGATAGATTAACTTATGCCCACTTCTTCCGTACCTGGATAAGTAAAATGTGTCTGTTTTTCCATGTTTAGGGAAACCTACTATTACCCTGTAAAAGCCGTATACATGGGTACATTCTTTAACATAATTTTCTGTATAGTGTACCTAAATAAATAAAATAAAATTAGACAAAGGCGTTACAACTTGCCTGTAAATATTTAGGTACCTACATTCAATCCGATACTTTGTTTTGCTTGTAGTACAACAAAAAAATACAATAAAACATAATAAATCTTTCTTCTAACACAGGTCCATTCAAATAACTTCAAAGTTTGGACAAAATAAACACAATAAGTCGGTAAACTTTATACACTTTAAAAAAACTCTTAATGGAAAACTAAAATTGCTTAATGAAACTTTTACTTAGTATGGCCCACTTCCACGAAAAACCGGTTAAAATTGACAATATTACAATAACAACAACCTAGGGGTCTTCAAGTCAAGAGTGAATAGGTTGCTTCTAGGCAAGCGTGCTTCGACCACATCATCACTTAACATCAGTTGAGATAGTGGTCAAACGCGAGCCTACAACAAATAAAAAAAAACTGTCAATTTAATCTCGTATTAGCAACTAACTAAGAGGTAAGTTTTTGGCGCAAGTGGGCCTAAGAGTGTCAATCACAAAAAAGCTCACCTACTGAGTACATAATAAACATGATTATGTGATGTGATTACATTAATTTTGTCAGAACTTACATTAGCATGTATTTAGTTACATTCAGGAGAGAGTTCGTACAAATGAGCTCTGCTTACAAATGCCTAGAATTCTGTCTGCTTGGTCGTCATCAACACCAGATGCCTACTTAATGAGGCCGAGTGTTCTTGCTTTTATTCGGCATTTTCTTATAAGGCTAAATTCCAGACTGTTTTAGGCAAATATTTGCTAAAGAACCTTTTTTATCGTGGTACGCTATCCTAATATTTTCCACCTGTACCTATAGTGAGGTTCTCACAGGTTCAAATGGTGTATTCCCGTTGTCCCCGTTGTCCGTGTCCCCGTTAAAGGGGACAACGGGAATTTTATAAAATATTGAAAATTACTTCCCGTTGTCCCCGTACGCTGTCCCCGTTAATTTATTGTAATATATACTTTTAAAAGTATGCCCGTTGTCCCCGTTGCGTTAAAATTATATAAGTGAGAGTGCCATAATAAAGAGAATATTATGCCTTTTCAAATGTTACGTCGTACAGTTGCAGTTAGTGCAGTGCTTCCATTATTGCCAGAGAACCTCATAATGGAAGGAAGGTTTTATATTGCTGACCAAAGCCTTGATAACAGCCAAAGCACAAAATTTCAAAAATACAAGGTGGTGCAATGGCTTTGCCCGGACTTTTTAAAAGTATGGTGCAGTTTTGGCAAACGGCACCGCACAAACAACTCTGCAGAAGGGTGGCACTGTGAATTAAATAACGCAGTTGGAAAAAAGACCCACCTTATTAAAACTTCTTACGGTTTTAAATGAAAATGCCAATTTATTCAGCGTTATTACATGCAACTTGTTTACTCGTAAATAACTACAGGGCATTTTCTTCAAAACATCCGCTAGTATTTTTCATTGATTTATATTTACATAATATATAAATGATGATTGTTGCCAATTTTGTAATCTGTATAGATAATTCAAAGGGCAATGGAGAGGGCTATGCTCGGCGTTTCCTTGTTCGATCGAATCAGAAATGTAGAAATCCGTAAGAAAACCAGGGTTACCGACATAGCCCGAAGAATTGCCAAACTTAAGTGGCAGTGGTCAGGGCACATTGCTCGCAGAACGGATGGCCGATGGGGCAGAAAGGTTCTGGAGTGGCGACCGCGAACCGGATGACGTTGCGTTGGAAGGCTTCCCACCAGGTGGACCGATAACCTGGTGAAGGTTGCGGGGATCCGCTGGTTGCGAGACGCACGGGACTTTAGGCTTGCCTCGCTAAATTAACCACGTTTAAAAAAGAAAAACAATAAAGGGGACAACGGAACGTCATAAAATTTCCTTCCCGTTGTCCCCGTTATGTATGTGAATAACGGGGACAACGGGAAGGAAATTTTATGACGTTCCGTTGTCCCCGTTACGGGGACAAGATTACGGGGACAACGGGAATACACCCGTAGCCGGTCAAATGGCGAAAAACGGAACCCTTATGGATTCGTCATGTCTGTCTGTCTGTCTGTCCATCCGTATGTCACAGCCACTTTTTTTTTTTTTTTTTTATTTGTGATGGGTTTGCTCTTGACTCTAGTCTAGGTCAAAGGTGACAGAGACAGAGTCGACGATGGAGCGAGCTTACCCAGAAGAAGCCTGTTCACTCTAACTTTGCAGAGATTCGGGTTGAATGCGTTCGGAAACACACACACACACACACTTTTTCCGAAACTATAAGAACTATGCTGTTGAAACTTGGTAAGTAGATGAACTTGGTTGCTGTGAACCGCATTAAGATTTTCACATAAAAATAGAAAAAAAAACAATAAATTTTGGGGGTTAGAATAGAAAAGATAGATAGATAGATACTTAGAACTGAAACTCAAAAAATTTTTTTCGTCAATCCCATACGTGTGGCTATCTATGGATAGGTCTTCAAAAATGATATTGAGGTTTTTAATATATTTTTTCCTAAACTGAATAGTTTGCGCGAGAGACACTTCCAAAGTGGTAAAATGTGTCCCCCTGTAACTTCTAAAATAAGAGAAAAATATGATGTACATTACCATGTAAACTGCCACCGAAAATTGGTTTGAACTAGATCTAGTAAGAAGTTTTTTTTTAATACGTCATAAATCGTAAACCGCAATTTACAAGTACGGAACCCTTCGTGCGCGAGTCCGACTAGCACTTGGCTGGTTTTTTTGTTTAGAATAATACCTTGCTCTTCAAGAAACGGCATATATGTGCGTAGTCCTATGCTGTTGGTATCACCTTGTTTGTAATTCTTTTGAAAAGTAGAAGATATATTACACTGGTGAAGGTTAGCAACTGCGTCACGGCTCTGCAATTATCATAAACAGATCGTTCCACAGTCCATTCGGCAAGCGAGGAAGCAAACTGAATTATTTACGCCGGAAGAATCAGGTTCAGCTTTGAGGAGCTGTTGTTTGTCAGCTATTAATATTACATCTTTTTTAACCGTAAGAATATATTATCCTGCAGTCAGATCAATTCTAACTCAAGTACGAGTAGCAGTGGGAAGGCTACATTCATTTAATAGAGTCAATGAGTTCGAAAGGTTAAGAATGATGTAGCGTTGGAAGGCTTCTCACAAGGTGGACCGAAGACCACCTGAGGGCCGCAGGAGTCCGCTGAATTTGAGAAGCACAGAACTGGTCGATGAGGCAACGCTTGGGGGAAGCCTCTGTCTATCAGTGGACCTCTTTCTTTACCGTATAACAGTCTGGATTAGATTGCGATAATTCTGGTAAAACTCTTTCACATTTATTAATTACATGTGAGCACAAACGAGCGGTATACCTACTACAAAAATACCGGTAGAATATTACTTAAAAGTATTTTTCAACACACTTGCTCATAAAGTGGCTCTAATTTCACCGCAATTAGGCATATAATGATACCTGTAATCAAACTGTGACTTTTTCATTGCTATTATTCACAAGTGAGTTATAGTTTTTTTTTTATAGTTTCCTGCCTTCATTTTAAATACTTTTAAATTAAACTAATTTTAAAAGTGTCACAAATCAATCCAATGAAAATTAATAAAATAAGTCATTAATTCTAATCCAGTTAAAATTGAAGTATTTTCAATATAATAAAATGTAACACTGTTAATCAATTAAAAGTGTCCCATTCGACATTAATCTCTTTCTATTCCTGTCATGGAAGTAGTACTTACTATAATATCCATAACATGATATGGGTAGTAATTACTATTTCCATGATATCCATTAAATACATAAAATGTAGATAGCTTCTAGTCAAACAATTCAGCAAAATGCTAGAACCTAACATATTGCTTGCTCATTTCATGCAACTTCGTATTCAACTAGATAATTTCAACTTGTATGTGTTAAATGAATAAAATTTCCCCTTAAATATAACTTTTGTTTCTCTGCAATAAAGAAAACTTGAAATTCCCCATTTTGTACGTGGCTAAAACGCTATCCGCGAAAAGCTAAAAAAAGAAAGTAACCTCATTGTTTTAGTCTATGGCCGATCGCCATTGTTAGATGCGCGCGCATAGAAAAACTGATTTAATTTACCCCGCCATTGTGAAAAAAATTTCACAACTCGTTTTTACTGTTGAAAATGATTTTTGAGTATTATTTTCTTCACAAGTGTGTTGAAAAACGTCGTATGATACACGTGTGTATTGATGATTACCGTCCTCGGCTCTCTTAAGACCCTCACCTACGGCTCGGGTCTCAATGGCGCCTCAGCGGTAATCACCAACATTGCACACTTGTACCATAATGTACTATTGTTAGTGTTATGTTTTTTAGTTCGTAGTTCAGTTGTTAATTATATTTACAATGGACACACAAAATAGCGGTTTCCGCCTCAAAAACCCTGCAACGTTTAATCCTACACAAAAGTTTATTGAATTCGAATAAAATGTTAGCGTGTTGCTGTCCAAAATGTATTATAAGCGCTTTGAAACCAAAAAGTTTTAGCTCAAAAAGCCTGAATGCCAAACAAACACTGCCAGTGTTGACTGAGGGAATTTGAAACTAGGCTTTTTGAAACGCTTTTAGATAGTTTACGGTGAGACAAGCTGCAACCCGTAGCTCCGCCCGCTTGGGATTAGTACTTATATCTTTATTAATTATAGCTTAGGTGTTATTTACGTACAAGTTCTAAGTCTTAATAAATTCAAATCATTCATTAAACGAAAGTTGTGCCAGAAAGCGTTTTATACCATTAAAGATTACGTTGAGGACAAAAAGGCCTGGGATTGAGCTGCTCCAATTAAAAATTAATTTTGATTTTTTATATTTTCCACCGTGAATTTTGTTGTATTTTTATTTTTTGGTTTTCTTGCAATGACAAGAATATTTACTTTTTAAAGTATTACATTATTTTATTTTAATTATTTTGAATGTGAAGACTATGTGGACCATTTTTTTTTGTTTTATTTTTAATTTATCTTAGTTTTTAATCGTGGTCTGGCAGTTTGAGTAGTTTATGCGGCCTACCCGAATGTCCTTTCTTTGGTATTGTTCGTCGAATCGTTGAGCTCCTTAAATTCTGTGTTGAGCTGCTCGGTTATTGACAAATGCGTGCACTGACTGGACAGGTCCACTCAATCTGGCTGGTTCTTTCCTCAAAAGACCATTTCAGACATCAATCTACATGGTCTTCACATGATCTAACCAAGATTTTTGTTTTGTCTGGACTTTAAAAGATACTGTGACCTCTGAGTTTGTTTCGGCCTTTCTTCTCAGAGTAGTCAGATAGGAAATGCCAACCTCATCTAGTTTTAAAAATATGATCAACATGTAAAAGTATTTGTACAACTTACAGAAATAAAATCACTTATCATTTTTCATATTATATATCACTTCAGTAGTTTTGGCATGAATGAGTTACTTAGGTAATTTAATTATCTCTAGTTCATTTGTTAGATAGTTTTGAACCTTAAGCTAAATGTAACATTTATACAACAACATAACATTTGTTATAAATATGCTTTTGTATGACAATTTCACTTGTTTGTTTCTCTCCTTGGAATTATTGCTTAAATCATTTAATATGAATAAAAAAACCGGTCAAGTGCGAGTCGGACTTGCGCACGAAGGGTTGCGTAGTTGGTAAATTGCGCTTTACGACTTATGACGTATTAAAAAAAACTACTTACTAGATCTCGTTCAAACCAATTATCAGTGGAAGTTTACATGGTAATATACATCATATATTTGGGGGGGGGGGGGGGGATATACATTTTACCACTTTGGAAGTGTTTCTCGCGCAAACTATTCAGTTTAGAAAAAAATGATTTTAGAAACCTCAATATAAAAAAATTTGTTTCAGTTCTAAGTATAGGGAACCCCCAAAATGTATTGTTTTTTTTTCTATTTTTTTTGTGAAAATCTTAATACGGTTCACAGAATACGTCTACTTACCAAGTTTCAACAGCATAGTACTTATAGTTTCGGAAAAATGTGGCTGTGATATACGGACGGACAGACAGACATGACGAATCCATAAGGGTTCCGTTTTTTGCCATTTGGCAACGGAACCCTAAAAAAAAGAACTCAGTACTGTTCTAAATTAATGAAGCTCAGATAAAAGACTTTTGAACATCACTGCGACCAAAAATGTAATAAAAATATACTAAAAACTATAGGAT